>CM060113.1:32404871-33004871 GCA_030522415.1 Channallabes apus
GAAATTTACCAGAACTCTGACTTTTAAACCAAAACATGCACCTTGTTTATAGTTGGACATATAAGTCATCCTGGTGGGTGTTGCTCTATTCATTAGGATTTTGTAATCGAAATATTTCATACCATGCAGTACTATGCATAACAAGACAAACATGCTGTGATGGAAAAGACGTCAAACTCTCCCCCACAAAATATGATAAAAGAGGCCTTTGTCTTATAGGTTTCCAATCATTTATGTGTCATAACATAGCAGCAATTACAGTACATGTTCGAGGGGGCCGAATCTCTGAACGACTGGATTAACGCCTCTTGAGTCACAACCAAGAGGTTATGAAATGGGAGGTTTTTTTTGTAAATCTTTGATTTGTTATAAGTGACATAAAAAAATGCAGGCCTATACTTACCTTACACAGACATTATGTCTGGAAATGTGACATGCTGTTGTTGGCGCAATTACACCAACAGGCATCTGCTTTCTCTCCTGTGCCACCCATTCCAAGAAGGTTTCAGCATGCATCTACTGTACGGTAGATATAACATACAGTACAAAGCCACCATTATGGACCATGAAGAAATGCCCATGCGCACTGGGTGCACAGTTATCTTTGGACTTGTGTGTCATTCACAAATAGTTTCCAAGCAGGTCTATGGCAGTTACTTAGATGCTGCTGGCGCTGCCCATTAGCAGAGCTGTGTCTTGGGCCATGGTCATGCACTAAGCTCACAGAGAGGTGAATGCTCTTTATACCACAGCAGAAACTTAAACCTTTTTTTTTTGTATTTCTTTTTTTTTTTTTACCTGCACCTATTATAAGTTAGCTAAATGATAAATGTACAGTATAACTATGTGTTGAGAACAGAGCTCGAACCGGAACCGGAGAAGCATGCGGACAGTCGCTGTGGCATCACATCAAACCGGTAATGCTATAGCTGAGTCGAGTGACAAAAGATCATAAAAGACCTGTCTTTCAGATGGCACTGTTGCAAAAATAGCTCCTGGCGAGGGAGATTGGACAAAGAAAAAGACTTTAAAAATTCACATGCCTCATGAATAGCCAATGAGGAACGAGCTGAATGCACAGCCAAGAGCAATTTATTTGGATGGCAGCACATTATCTTTGGATTGTATATCGTCCACGGACAATCCCCATACAGTCCCAGACTTTTTTGAAGATCTCATTTTACATGTCATTTTAATATTTAAGGCTTTAGTCATGTTACTCTTGTGTCTTGCTGAATCATATCCTATTCACAGTTAACAGTACTTTGTATAAACACCTTCGTAAGGCAATCTCCTAACTTGCTGTAACGTTAGACAGAAAATATTCAGTGACTCAGATGATTGTTGATGCAGCTGGTTTCTAACGGTGAGCGAATACACAAAATTTAGCCTAACAAGATTTCCAAATGATCAAACCAGTGTGTTTGATGTCACAATGTGAACACGCTGTCAGTAATAAATCAACTGCCAAATGAAAAACAGATCTTTTTTAATTGGGCGACGGTCTGGGGAGGTCGGTGTATTGGGATTGATCAGGTTCTTTAACAAATTTTATTTATTTATGCTTTACCGAGGTGATGGTTTGGCTTGTTACACTGACAGCTAAAACCTGCAGGGCTTTCTTTTCCCAGGAGCCTCACTGCCTCACTAAGCTCATGACACATGCAAGCTGGATTATTGTGGGCCCCTTTCCAATAAAGCACAAGTCTGCATGGGGCACTCCGCCTCCAGGCCTGTCTTCAGCCAAGACACAAGTGCACCGTAAGTTATTCTGGAGTTTTGGAGACTTCGATGTTTTGACAGCAGGTTTTAAGACACATTGGTTCATTAGAGAATGCCAATAGATTTAATCATTCTTGGTATTTTGTTAAAGGTTCAAACAATATTTATATCATGGTGTCAATGACTATTTTTAAAAGCGCTATATAAATACAATTGAATTGAAATAAATAGAATTTTATTATTTCAGCTAATATACAGAAATGTTCTCATGTGAGTTTTTTTGTTGCTGTTTGAACAAAGTGCATGTCATACCTTATAACACATCTGTGAACATCTGTGCATTTCATTTGCATGCATTAGTGCTGTATGTGATAGCATTTACATCCTGTACCGCGTCTCCGAAATTTCAGCAAAGAACGAACTTAGATCATCTCCTGAGAGTTAATACAGCTGCTTAAGTGATCGCTGTGTGTTTTTCATCCAAAGTTATATTCATCATGTTTTCCTTCTGTTCATATGTTATAATGCACAAAATAAATAAATGAATAAATAAATAAATAAATAAATAAATAAATATGCTTCCTGCTTTGGGAAAATAATCATCATGTGATGATTCGATGCACCCAAGCACAATCCTGTCCACGAGGGATTGTCCTAAGTTAACACTGAATTTTGTTAGTTTGATTCAACTGTTCAGTGCCTGTTATTAATCTATAGCAGCTTTTTGATTCAATTCATTCTCTCACTAACTCACTGTCTATAGCACTTATCCAGTCCCGCATCAAAGGATGCCTAGAGCCTATCTCAGGAAACTCAGGGCATGAGGCGGGGGAGCACCCTGGATGGGATGCCAGTTGATTGCAGGGCACACACGCACACACACATTTACAGATTATGGGAAAATTGGAAACAGCAGTTAGTCTGCTTGTCTTTGGTTTGTGGGAGGAAAATCCACCAAAAAACCGGGAGAACATGCAAACCCCACAAACATCCTAGAGATGTGAGGCCGCAGTGCTTACCACTATGCCATCGTGCCACCCAATTTTACAGGAGATTTTAGTCCTTAAATTATTCTAGCAATTGCAGTCATAAGCCATAACAGTGAAACTGATTGCATTAATGTAATCCAAACTAGCTTCATGGTTACTAGGTAGGTATGTCCAACCATAAGCAAAACATCATGATGCATCAGACCGGATCAGGAGGCAAGAGGTGTTTGGATCACTGCTAACTAAGGAAAAGCAGAGTATACATATACAGTACTGTCATGGAACAGATAAGATCAATGAATACTTTGTGCCGAGTGAAAGCAGAAGACTCAGCACTAGTTATACTTCCAACCTACTAACACAGAGTATGACAGCAGATCAATATACCTGCTATCAGATATCATCAAAATGAGGATGGGTTACTTTTTGAGTCTGGTTTCGCTCAAGGTTTCTTCTCAGGGAGTTTTTCCCAAATGACCATTGTTAAAATGCTATATAAATAAAACTGTATAGACTTGAATTGAATTGAATATTCTTTGTTTCTACTGTGAAGATCTCTGAAATGTTTCATTTTCTGAAATCTTCCTCCCAGTATCAACAATCACACACATTGCTAATCTTGTTCATGTCCCCTCAGAAGCTGTAACTATATATATGATAACATATTACAACAAAAATATTTACATAAATCATTATTACACTTTTCTCAAATGCTTTCAGTCATTTCTCAGATCAGAATTGAAGTTTGCAGATCTCCAAGTGTATCTCTCAAAACAACACGTACAAACTGCACAACATAGTGGATAACCGGAAAAAGTGCGTCACCGGCTCAAAATGCTTTGTCTATCGTGCAAAAGCATGTTTTTTCATCAATCATTGTTTCAGAGGCAGCAGAATCCCATGTAATTTTTTCCAACAATGTGAACGTGACAGGAAAAATTATTAGTCACGTTGTCAGTAGAACATCATACTCAGTTTTATTTCGTTAATTAAACTCAACTCAGGTTTTGATGACTAGAAACCATTAAATTACCGTATTGGTGTGTGTCATAATTTACAGTGTCCCTCTGGTAAAAAAAAAAAAAAAAAAAGTTATTCTTGCAAACCATTGTGCATCAACCAGGTGTTACAGTAATTTACACGGTAAGAATAGAGAATTTTTCTGAATGATTCCATCTAACCAATCAACATCGACCCATGTAACAGTATATAGAAGAATCGAAACAAAAGATCAGACTGTATTCACATTTTTACTGTACTGTCAATAGTGGTACTTACATACAAAAAACAAAGGAAACTATACTTACTGTAGGCTATTTACCGACAAATGGAAACATGAAGAAGACAAAGTGGGAAAAACTATACATGTATAACAGAAGGTAAAGGTGAAATTACGTTTTCCTATGCGTCATGTCGGTCCTGTGTGTTGGGCCACAGATTCTCATCCACATCACAACATATATTTTCCTTAGCTATGAATGGTGGAAAGAATCTTCTTGAGTGCCTAATTCAGCCTCCTGCATGCACCTGTTGAGATGTACTCACATGCTGCCTCCATGGCACCCAGCAGTCATCCGTGTATGTGGCTGATGATCATAAACTTTCCACCAACAAGCCGAGGAAAAACTCTTCAATTAGGTTCAGGAATGGGCAGTAGGGTGGAAGGAATCCAATTAGCATCCTGCAGTGGTGGACAAACCACTGCCTGATGTTGTGATGGAAACAAATTGTCACAAATTACTACATACTTCGGTAGATCATCTGGACTGAGGTCCCTCTAATCTTCAGAAATGACATTTCTATAGAGATTGTCTAAGAATGTAAGGAAATGCTGTGTGTTGTACGGTCCTATAATAGGAATATGAGCTAGCACACCTTGGTCTGAAATAGCAGCACACATAGTGATGTTTCCTCCCCGTTGGCCTGGGACAGCAACAGTCAATTTCTCAATTCTGGACATATTTCTTAGCAAGCATGTACACACAATTTGTAGGAATCTGTACAGACATACAATTCTGAGAACATGTTCATAGTATTTTGATAGTACAACCTGAAAAAAAAAGACTAATTGGTTTAGTGGTTGTGACATTTCAGCTGAGAACCAGGACAAGTTATTTTGCATGGCAGGACAAAAGCAACAAGAATAGTCAAAAACAGCTGACAGATGTACAGAACCATTTGCATGTTGTTCAAAAGCAATTGCAATTTGATGAAAACAACAAGACATTGCTGATGTGATGTGAAAAACTGACAACAGGATCTGACGGTGGAACGAGAACGTTTTGAGAAATACAGTTCTGTTGTGAGAAATGACAGAAAACAGGTGAGAAAAACTGTAATGTTTAATACTTTCTGACTATCCAATTATCCGATTTAAAAAAAGCAATGCTGTTGTGGTTTAAATTACATTAATGCATAAACATCATTATATTAATATAACATTAACAACCTTATCATATTATTATCATAATATTATCATATATATCAATATATAACATGTAACAATACATTTAGTCTTAAAACATTTATTTAATAATATTTAAGGGGCTTTTTTCCTGAAGTGTGTATAGATTTTTACATTTTCTATACTGTGTGTATATACAGTATAGAAAACCTATATGAATATGACCTTATATGACCTAAATGAAGATTTCCAGCAGTCCAGCAGCCCCACAGCCTCCTAAGGCTTATTATAGTTAAGTGACTGCTGAGAGAAGGACGGGGATATGATAAGACTAGTGGAGCCTGGAAGACAAAGTTATCGCGAATGGAATTCTCCACTGCAGGACCGGCATGAAAGCTTCCATTGTTGCCTTTATGTAGATATTACATTATTAATAGCACTTCAATGCTTCATTCCACTTTTGTTTCCATATTCCTTTAAAAGATACCAACATACAAACAATATTAAAGCACCTAATACCTTATTCAAACTCTAGTCCCGGATGAGCCTTAAATAAATACTCAGTGCATCCATTTTTAGATGTGCACTTTGCTATGCTGAAGCAACTTACATAACATCAGCAGAGCACTGCACCCTAAAATGTGGAAAATATTTGAGCCATACACTGAAATGCGATTAGAGTCAAAAAGTGTAGAAAAACAAGCAAAGAAAAAGACATAAGGAAACGTTCCCGGGTTTGCTGTGATTTAGAAATGATCCGATCTGTGGCTTTCTGGTGTGCAAATGTTCCATTTGTTTATGCGTCAAATAAGTTGTAGGAACATTTAGGATAAGCGTAAACCTAAATAGTGGTCTCTTGAAAAACCATTATGAAAACAGACCTAGAGTATATTGTGAATTGTGATAAGTGCTCTGCAAATAGAGGTCTCACAGTATACGTACACATATACTCACACGTATACTCACATACGTATAGCATACAGGGTCAGTCACGAGAGACGAAATACGTGTTTGTTTGCATGTCACACGAGAAGGATCATGCTGAGCTTAATCTCCAGCACGTTGGACTCGTAATGATACACTGCAAAGAAATTCCTTACTGGCAGGTGTTACGAAACATAAATGAGTAAACACAAAGAATATGCTACCCACAGGCCATTTCCTGACCGAAACAAAAATCATTATGTGCATTTAACCCAAATTTTACACATGCCTGCATCAGTGCTTTGTACGGACAGGTTTGGTGTTCACTTTAACATCAAACAGGGTGTTATCACTAGGCTGCTCAAAATATTTACCAGCCTGGATGTTGCCTGCATCTTAAACTGCTCCCCAATAAAGCTAATAAACTAATATCAACTGACAGTACAGGTCATTGTATGTTATTTACAGTGAGCGATACCGCACAAGTGCAGGTATACTGAATATCAGCATGATTGTGATTTGGCCCGTGTCATGGGTAATCACAGGCATGCATTATAACCACATGACTGTGAGTGCATTATTGATTTAGTTCAACAGGCCTATAATTAATATAGATTGTGAGTCATTTCAGACACAATATAGCCAAATGGTCTGTTTGGTTTTGCCCCGTTAGGAAAAAACATCCCATAGAAATAATGCTAACGTTAGTGTCTGTCATTCAAGCCAGCAAGCTAGCTCAAATTGATTTGTGCATTGCCTTAAAAAAAAAGTGGTTCTGATTAAATTTAAGTCCCTTCTTCCTTTTCTTTTTCATATGACATTTTAGGTCAAAAGTTATATTTCTGAAAATATTCCTTTCTATGATTTCTCCATACGACTATAGCACATGTTTTGAACCAGACAGGGGAATTTTAGCAAATTATAGTGTACATAGACAACAGAGTGATAACATACCAGTGGACTTAGAATAAATGTAGTCTGTCTTGAAATGCTGGTCAATCTATCAAATTAGTAGACAGAACTAATCATGATAATAAAAAAATATATATATAATTTGGCCTTATAAAAAATTATATTAAAAAAAGATCTTACTTTTGTTTTTCCATCATTTCAGGTTTGATTTAAGGCTAAAATGTAAAAAAAATTTTTAAAAACATCCTTGAATGACCCAGATGTGTGTCACCAATTTGTGGGTAGTTTCAAGTTTCTAGTAGGGAAGAATAAATATTGCTGTTAGTTTCTGCTGTACTGTACATGCTCTGCATGCTTTAAAAAAAAAAAAAAAAGATTTTTTAGAGATATAAATATTTTTAGGTGCTGCTACATACGATTATTTTAATCATCCGAAATTTATTTATGAAAACATGAAAAAGGATTTTACCTTCATGTACTGTAGCTATATTTACTGTATATCTTCATTCATTCATTTTCTATATCGCTTAATCCTGTGTTCAGGGTCGCGGGGGACCTGGAGCCTATCCCAGGAGACTTCGGTCACTAGGCGGGGTACACCCTGGACAGGGTGCCAATCCATCGCAGGGCACACACACATACACACACTCACACACCCAATCACACACTACGGGCAATTTAGGAACGCCAAATAGCCTAATCTGCATGTCTTTGGACTGTGGGAGGAAACCGGAGTACCTGGAGGAAACCCACCAAGCACGGGGAGAACATGCAAACTCCATGCACACAGAGACGGGAATCGAGCCTGGCCGGGGAATCGAACCCAGACCCTGGAGGTGCAAGGCGATATTATTCATATTATTTATGAAAACAGAATAAGCACACATCAGAACTAAAGTATAGCTTAAAGAATGGCATAGTATTTCCAGCTAGGGTGAAAATATACCCCAGTAGGTATTTTTCATAATTAGGTTCGTGAGGATTTGATTTCTAGATGTTGTATTGAAAAAGAAATGAATGAGTGAATGTGTTTTAAACAAATGCAAACTTAACATATAGTAAAATTTCATATTCATGAGTTCTAAGAAAATAATAACAATAATATATATTTTTTTAACTTTACAGCAGTTAAAAATGCTGATGATACTTAAGAACAAGTATAACATTTTGCAGAATTTTGTTGAAAAGTTGAAAACAGAGTTGAAAAGTTGACTGGATGTAATGGTTGATCAGAATGTCCTTGGCTGTCCAGATGGTTAATACTGTTATGACACCATGATCGGGTCAGATTTGACATTAAATTCACCTTCCCACCATGGTTGATGAGAAACATCACTATTCTACACAGAAAAACCTAGTCTCTAATTACCACTCAGAATGATCTATGGCTCCCCTGCTCACACCAATTAGGAAGCCATGGAAATTGCTTTACTTCTCTGCCAATATCAACACCAGTGCAGGCCATGGCTGATTTGGACAATACCTTGGAGTGTTGGCTTGCTGTAAGTGTAAGTAATGTTCAAAGAAGGACTTTTTAATAATATCTCAGTTTGATTGCTCATGGTTTGTAATAAGTGTAAGTCATATTTACGGGCTGAGATGAGATTTGCATTATTTGCATGCCATGGGACAGAGTGGGAGTCTGTGGCATTTCCTGGGTTGCCATTTAGCAGAGGAAGGGGGTCAGACTCGGGTCTCTTGTCTGGAAGTATTAGTGACAGGCTACCAGCATTGTGGGCAGCAAGAACACTACTAATAGTCCAGAACAGTTTCCACAGCAAAGAACTTATATGAATGTGGCTAAGTATATAGTAAGTATAAACTTTCGGAAACCAGACTACCAAATTATTTGGATCTGCGGGTAAATTATTACTATTTAGTGATTTAGCACCCAATTTAAAATCCAACATAAATACAAATTTTTATGTGTAACAGCCTGTTATTTCTAACTTCTTCTCCTTCCAAATCAAACCATTGTGCTTTGAAAGAACAGACAAAAACTGACTATAGCTGACAGTTATGGTTGATTTGAATTTGGTTTCAACTCTTTTACTGTCTGATACCATTACATCACCAGCAACATTCCTGGCCAAATAGGCACCTGTCATGATGATGAGTGGCAGGCAACTTCACATTTAATTGCCATGCTCTTGATTTCTCCCCCAAGCAGATGATGGACTGCAGATGGGCATTTGATGGACCGTGGAATGGCTGTGGAGAGCAGCGCCCGAGCACTTGGCTGCAGATCTGGGCACGGTGTGTTCAAATGTTCATTATGTTGCCTCCCATCATTAAGACATGAAAAGGGAGAACCATTTCTTCTCAGGGCTATCTTTTACAGAGCTAATCCCTACATACTGCTGTTGAGCAACACAACAACTGCATACACTCCCATGATTTATAGAGTTCACAAATAAATAAGTGTACTGTTCCCCAAATATAAAGGTTCAGATTAGGGGTGATGCTTAGGCATCAACTCAGAGGAAAAGCTCTGACATCTAAATATAAAGTTTGGGAAGTAGACTATGGCGGACTTTGGCACATAAGATTAAGAGAAAGTCTTACATGATTAGTCATTCACTAAATCTCATAGTAATAATAATTTATTCGTTCAATATTAGTCCATTCTTGTAACAAAAACTCAATATTCCCATCCGAAACAATTTGCTTTCTTCTGTTGGGTTTATTTTAATGCCTCCATTTGTATGAATCCAGAATTTAATGCATTTTATTTCAGAAAATGGTAAAGCAATACATAAATCAAAGAAGGCTCTTATGGTTATAATAATATAAGCTTTTAGATAAGCTTGTATCGCTACATTAAGCTATCAGGAAATAGCTGACTCATACCACTTAAACAAGACTCCATTAACTAAACCATGCACCAGTTACTTACTTACTACAATTACTGTCTCCGGCATTCAAACATACTATATGGCAAATATCAGCAATGACTCAGTAGAGAGGGTGGAGAGATTACTGCACAATAGTCGTCATAGGGTGAATGAGTAGGCTGACAGCTCTACATTTGCATAACTCAGATGGGATTTACAGTATATTATGGACAGACAAAACAGCTGACTCAAAAGTGACTCTTTGAGTGTACTTCTAAAAATGTTGTATAAAGCACTTTCAGTTACATAAATGGTCACAGAGAGCATAATTAGGGTTAATGAATGTCAATTAAGCTAGGATTGCATCATCATGGGTGTCACGATGAGGTGAACTTGAATGGGTGAGGCCCAAAATGTCAAACCCAGTTATGTAGACCATGGTTAGTGAAATGTCACCTTAGTATGCGTTCATCTCTATCATCTGAGACAAAAAGTTAACAAAAATGTTATATTTATTTATTATTCTTAAAATCTTACTTATTAAATTCATCTCATGTTTGATTTGTGGACAGTGTAGGTTTGCACCAGGTTATCTGTTTTTTTTTTTTTTCACAGCTCCTGAAAATGGCAGTTGGTGGAACAGATACTGTGAAGGACTACCACAAACCTGTACAGATTAAATGGGTTCTAAAGATGAATGAATGAATGAATGATGTTTATGCTAGATTGCCTCATCATGGGAACTTGAATGGGTGAGGCCCAAATGTGAAACAAAACTATGTACCTACGTATGGTTAGTGAAATGCAACAACATCTAAGATAGAAAGATAACAAAAATTGCAAGCAATTGTCTTCTATTATTGAAATATGCTCATCTTCTCTTTGATTTGAGGAAAGTGTAGGTTTGCACTGGCTTCTCTGTTTTTTTCCCCAGCTCCGTATGCCAATTGGTGGAATGGTTACTGTGATAGCTTGGTACAGTAGCAGTGCTCCTGGGACTTCAGATCTACCACAAACCTGTCCAAATTAAATGGTTGCTAAAGATGAATAAATAAATGAAGGAATGAATGAATATCTTAACATATGTAAAATGTGGTCAGGCAAACAGTACGGAAAAGTGATCTAATTTAATTTAAGTGAGGTTTATGAGAAACAGGCCAACTTAACTAAATTTGCACCATTGGGCAAACACAATTAACCAGTGACTGACATCTCCTCAAGGGCCAAGCAGGGGCAACTTGGTGGTGCTGGGGTTTAAACCTGGGACCTTCCGATAAGTGGCCCGAATCATTACCCATTGAGCTACCCCTGCTCAATCAGAGAAACAACCTAAACTGCAATGTTTCTGTTTATTAGCACCGAGATCTATTAAACTTTGTCAATGCCTTCAAACAGATAAATATGTAATACTCAACAGTCATCATATGAGGATTTTTCAGATATAGACACACAATGTAGTTGGAAGAAATTGTGGTGTCCCTATATGCGAGCAGTTGAGTGTCATGAGCAGGGGAGTTGTAGGGGGAGAACTGGGTCTGACTATCCTGAGCCCCAATGGCCAGAGGGCCCTTGCATGCCTGGAATAAAAAGTGAAAGATATGAATCAAGAAAGGAAGGAGCCCAGTGAGACTGCTTATGTATACAGCCCAGAGTTCTGTGCTTCGTCTCTGCTCATGAGGCTGCATTTACAATGATCAACATATTCTTATTGGATAGGTCCTCTCTTTTGCAACCAAAACAGCAATGACTTCCATGTTCTGACACCGTTCTATGGAAACCAGCATTGCCTTTTTTTCTTTTCTTTTCTTTTTTTTTACATATTAGAGCTATAGTAACTCTTATATTGGATCAGACTACATAGACTAGGCTTCGCTCCCCATGTGCATGAGTGAGACTTGGCCACCCATGACCCACTCATTGGTTCACTGCTTTTCCTTCCTTGGATCACTTTTGGTATGTCCTGACCACTTCAGACTGAAAACATCCCACAAGAGTGCAGTTTTGGAGTTTCTCTGACCCAGTCGTCTAGCTGTCACAATTTGGCCCTTGTCACAATAGCTACAGTTACAATAACTCGTGTCAGTGGTGGCTGGAAGTGGGTGGGATATATTAGGCAGCAAGTGAACCTTTTGTTTCTGAGGCTGATGTGTTGGAAGCAGAACAGGCAAGCATAAGGATATTGACTTTGACAAGGGACAAATTGTGATGGATAGAGGGCTGGGTCAGAGAAAGTCCAAAACTGCAGGTCTTGTGGGATGTTCCTGGTTTGCAGTTTTCAGGACATAGCAAAAAGTGGTCCAAGGAAGGAAAACTGGTGACCTGGCGACAGGGTCATGGATTGCCAAGGTTTACAGATGCACATGGGGAGTGATGACTGGCCTGTGTAGTCCGATCCAATAGAAGCGCTAGTGTAGATTAAATTAATGAACCAGGTTAATGAGTGTGATAGAAAGGTGACGGACCTACTCAATATTAGGCAGGTGGTCATAATGGTATGGCTGATCAGTGCATGTTATTTGAAGTTCAAGCATATGGCAACAAGTGGTTGATCTTTTCACCATTATGTCATATATTTTGTATATAAGATTGAAGAAATGAGGATTGAACCAAAAACTGAAATATTTGCCATGTGAAATCATTACCAGTTTTTTCTAGTGTCCATCCCATGCATTAATGTAAACAGACACTAGGCTGTAACTCACAGTGCCAAACCACAAGCTTGCATAATCTTGTTTGACTTACAGTTGAATGAAAAAAAATCCAAGATAATAAAAGGCGTAAAATCATCTAATTGTTTAAAGTTTTTTTTTTCAACAAACCTTTAACATTAAATGTGATTGCTTTCTTTGTCATTACTGAAAAACACAAACACACACACATACTGTACGGGCGCGCGCACACACTAAACCCAAATCGTCCCCTTAGCTGTGCATAATAATGAGGCGCGAGCGAGCTTTTTAAAAGCCGGCTGCGCGCGCGCTCGGCCAGATCAGTAGAGAGAGAGAGAGAGAGAGAGAGAGAGAGTTTGTGTGTGTGTTTGTTATTTGTATGTTTGTGTGTGTGTGTGTGTGTGTGTGGAGTGACTTCAACCTGCTGTCATCCCTTGAGACACACAAACACACCGAGAGGACAAACTAGAGCGCCTTTTTTTTCACGTACACGTGCATGTCAGAATTCGAGAGTGACTTGTGACTTGTGAGAGACAGGATCTTAACGTTTAAGAGCGCGTGAGGTTTGGTGAAGAGAGAGCGCGAGCCGGAGCTCGTGAAGCTGCGCTGGGATGAAGCGCTGCACTGCCGCCTTACTGCTGCTGCTCATCGCAGTTTGTTCATTAAGCACAGAAGGTAAGCATGGTCATGTCCTGATATTTCTGTAGAATAAATAATAATAATAATAATAATAATAATAATAATAATAATAATAACAATGTGACACATCTTTAAGAAAAAAAGACAAATCAAACAAACCGTATTAAACTGTATGTGTTCTGTCACTGGAGTACGTTTTGGACTTGCAGTTTGCACTTACACGCTTACTTGCACTTGTACATCATTTCAACCTTTCAATGATTTCAGGTCTACAGTTGAACAATTTTTTTAGAACAAATTCTATCAGCCTTTTATCAGCTTCTCTGGTGGAGAGTTCTAGTTCTAGAATGTTCTGGAAACATTTGCTTGTTCATTCCCACAACATTCTAGAATGAATGAACAGACCTTAATTTCCTATTTCTAGGAAATCTTTTAATTACAGGTATATGACATTTGTTTTCTTGCTGTGCATTACTGTTCAGAGAAACGTTCCATGACTTTTAAATAACCTTGTGATGACCTGTGATGGTCCGGAGAACATTTCGCTCAATAATCAGGAACGTTGTGATGTAGAACACTCTGGGAGAAGGAACACTCTACCGCAAGATTCGTATTATTCAAAGGATATCAAATTTGAACATGAAAGCTGCAATGGTTTGGAGGATGTGCTTTCGGCTCCTTAAATAATGTGAACATTTCGGGAAGCTTGTGAAGAATTGATGTTGTAGTGACCTTTATATAACAAACTTCTCAGTAACTCGGTGGTATCCTGCAATGTAGTTTTAAAGCTCTGTGAACATTCGGGAACAGCACTGACCTTGATAACTAAAACAGAACATTTCCAGAAAGGTATAAAATCCATCTTAAGGGATCCACATGCTGCCATTAGGCAGATTTGTGTGAGTGTGTGTGTTTGCTAGAAAGATTCACTTCCTTCACTTTTGCAAGTAAAAAAACCGTAAAAAAAATAAGGTCTACCATTGAGGGTCGGATAGTGCATCACAGCAGGCATACTGGTTACTTTCGGATATAATGCATGAAGGTCACTTGCTTTGATTCTTTCCTCCTGTGTGAAATCATGCATGTTGAGTGTGTTATAGGATCACAGTCCTAGATATTACGCAACATAATGTTAAACTATCCCTGCTTAGAGCATCACGACTCTCAGACCTAGATTGTTTTTCATGCTCGGAGTAAAAACAATTCTTCGAGCGAAGTTGGCACGGCACTTGTGTATAGTGGCTCTTTGTATTGGATGAGTTAGTTTTGGCCCCTGGCCCGGGAGGACGCTAAGTGGAACTGGAGAAGATTGATGGAGAAGAAAGATATAGGTCACACTTCTTTTTAAGGCCAGCAATCTAAACACTCTGCCTCGGTGTGATGGAACGTGTGGAAACAACCAGATGACAGTTTCACGGTTTGCCAAACAGACAACAGGGTACATTAGTGGGTATTTTCAGGCAAGGAATGCACTCTCGTTTTAAATCAACCATGTTGCAATTGGTACTATCAAGAGTGCGTATCTTGCGCCTTTATTACGTTTTTCTGTCTAAAAAACGTTATGTGGTCTACCTTAAAATAGTAATCCTTATGCCCTTAAATTTTAAAGGTATCCAGGTACAATATCCTGTACATATTAAAGTGACAAACATGTCTTCTTGATTTTATTGGTTTAGAAGTATGGAGATCTACAGTTTGGTGCCTAAATGTAGGATCAAGTAATATTGCATTTGACACTTACTGTAGCTGTGTTCTGAATTTTATGAGTCAGGAAAAAAACACTGATTTCTGAAGTCTTTCTTTAACCATTTTATATTTAAACAGCTTGGCTTTTTCTTCCTTCTTGCAGCATACAAATGCAGATGCACCAGGAAAGGCCCCAAGATACGATACAAGGACGTGCAAAAACTTGAAATCAAGCCTAAACATCCTTTCTGCCAGGAGAAGATGATATTGTAAGTTCAAAATCCTGTGTCTATTTCTCTCTTAATCTGCATCCTTTGTTACAGGACAACCTGTCAGTATGGGAAAGCAGTAAAAGTAAGGAAATAACCACTGTGTAAAGAGATCGAAGGTGTGTTTCCTGTAGATGGTAACCTGATGGTCATGTCCATCACTGATAGCTGGGAAGCCTTTGCAGGGGAGCTGCTTACTTCTCATTTATTATTGACATTGTGTTACATTAGAATCAATGAGACTCCAAATGGCACCTCGTCTCTTATTTAATTCCCATTATCAGTGTGAACTTATTTGGGCTTTTTCTTTTTGCACACGTGTTTATTAAATTTAAGTAAATAGTTTAATTATTTTAGATCATAGTGCATTTTGCGTCAAGTGTAAGCTGTGAAACACAAAAGAAAAATAAATTCCAGAGTATTTTTGCGATTATGTTATGCGATTCGGCCAAGTAGTGTTGGGTAAAAATAGACTGATTGCAGTTCTGTGGAGTAACAGATAACAACATTCACTTGTGTACACAGGCCAGTATGCTGCTCAGCCTGTTTATGCTCATGTTTACACTGTGTTGCGGTTTAAAGCCTAGATGTACATAGAAGGATATCAGCTGTGGAAAAACTCATCTTTAAGAAAAATGTAAGCACTGCTGCCACCTGGTGTACATATGAGATGTTTTGAACCAAAATTCAATTTAATTCAGTTTCATTTGCATGGCAAATGTATGTTTAACAAAAGGCATAGTCATTAAACATTTTATTACACAAATAAAACATGAAATATCTGGATCTAACTAAAAAATAAATAAATAATAATAATAATAATAATTTAGTCCCTGGGGACAATAGCAAGGAACATCTCCCTGAAATGACGTGAGGAAGAGGATTGTTTTTTTAAAATGGACACTGACAAACTTCTATATGACTTTTTCTGTTCTCAGTGCCAGAGGACCTCAGTGTGGTTGTGCAATAAAAGGTCTATTTGTATGAAATTGTGGGTCCTAGTCTGAGTGAAAACAAAAATCTTGCTGAGCGCAGAAAGACTCCCTCTCCTCTCTCGCTTTCTTTCCCAGTGTCTGGCAGCAGGACACGCTCTCACAGTTTAGCATTCTGCAAGCCTCCAAAGCCCCATTCTAATTCTCACTCTGTGTTCTCCAAATGTAGTCAAGAGTTAGGTGTTGAGAGAAGGCTCTGCTGGTTACGCTACTGAATGATTAAGTAGCAAATTAAAATTATACTATCGAGCAACTCTTTATTAGGGATATTCCATCAATTTCTATAATTAATTATTGGTTAGCAGGATTGTTATGACTAGTTACCCTGGTGCAAGAGTGTGTTCTTTGCAATTTGGATTTCATTATGTTACCTAGCAAATGTTAAGAGGAGCACTGTGAGGACAAAGTAGTTGGCACTGCTTAGAGGACAAAGGTAGATTTAATTATCACCCTTTAGCAAATTTACAATGCTATTAATGTGTCATTACTGCATGTCATAACAATCTCACTCTTCTTAATGACAGGACAGAACCGGACACAGGCTATAAAAGAACATAATTTTAAAAAGGGATATATATAGATTTCTGTTTGCAGATTATGACATAATACAGTACATATCTTTTTCCCTTTAACCTAATTCCTCCTTGCTCTCTTTTTCTTCTTTTTCTCTCTGTTGCTTAGCGTCACCATGGAGAATGTGTCCCGTTTCAAAGGTCAGGAGTACTGCCTGCACCCCAGACTACAGAGCACCAGGAACCTGGTCAAGTGGTTTAAGATCATGAAGGACAAGCACAGGTAAATGGCAACAACATCATACAGTAACAATATCAAATACACGACACATTCGCCATTGGCTGCACTGGATAGAAATATATTTAGTTTGAAACTCTATTATTATTATGAAACTGGAGTAACACTTTTCTTTCAAGTGCTAGATTTTGACTGAACTAGTATGCGGTACGAACTCCAAAGTAATAAGTCAAACCGAGATGCTTCATGGCAAAGAACGCAAACCAGAAACACAGTATAAACACAGTGTGATTAAGTAATAACAGAGCACAGGTTCTGTGGCCGTGATCCAAGGGGGAAAAATTGGCAGTGCTCTCTATATAGGAGGATACTCTCATACGCTCTTTCACTTGTCAATCACAGAGACCCCGACCAATCATCAGCATATAGCGTGGATCAGTTTGCATATAGTGTGTGAATGTTGACCGGAGGTCCTACCACGATTGTGAAAATGGAAACAAGGCCTCCACGGTCCCTAGTTGGACTACAGAGGTTCATGGATGGATGGATGGATGGGTGAATGTTTTTTATCAGTAATTTTGATGACCGGCTTCATATGTCTCAGAGGAAGCATACATTATCTCTCAACTTCCACTTTGTATTTTTATGTGTACTAATAATTAACAACACTACCAATATCTTGTTTTAAACATTTTGGCCCATACTTAGAGGCACTAGACACTGGAGTAACTAAAAGCTTTAATAAATTGTCCGTGATGGCTGCAATATCTGCTGAGATCAATTTGTTTTTATTGCATTTGTTTTACAGGGTGTACGAGGCCTAAAATGCTGGAAGATACAAAGGATAACAATTCTGTGGAATGTACAAAACCACCAGTGCATCTGTGGATCAGCAGAGGACCAGTTTTCCAAGAATCGTGATGCATTTTCTCAGACAAGCTTACCAAGCTTTCTTCAGGAACAATGTCTAAAAAGACAATTGTACAAAAAAAATCTTACTCACTTTTCAAATGTAATTGTGGTCGAAATCAAGCACTATGTATTTATTCCAAGTGTTAGACTTCCAAAAAAAAACAAAAAAAAAGTCTGTGTAGGAAAGTCGTGAATAAGATTTAGATGCGAGTGATCACTATTTTTTTCAGGTGAAATGTTTTTCATCCCATGATGTCAGCTTCTCGTTTATTTTGGTCTGAGTAATTGTGTTGTGGTGTGTAAAGGGGTTCTGCCACAATAGTTATTTAACTCCCTGAGAGAAGCCATACAATATTGTACAGTAGTGTGCTATCCAGATGATTTAGGAAACATAGAGATCTTCTTCGGCTGTTCCCTTTCAGGAGTCGCCACAGCGAATCATCTAATGGGTTTTTTCCATATTCCCAGACTTTGTCTATACGTGAATACAAACCATATGTTATTTTCGTATCGCAGTAAATCTAGTTTCATATGTGGTCACATAGAGCACAACCATACTTAAAAAGAAAATGTCTGTAAATAAATAGCTTGTATCTGTTTACTGTGTGCCATACCACCATACAGCAGGTCAAATTGTGAGCAAAGCAAATATTTCCACATAAGACTGCCAAGAGTGTGCTCATCCAGGCAGATTTGCTAAAATTTTCCTTTATCTTTCTACACAGTTACCTACTATATAGATTGATTAAAAACCTCATATAGGGTACATTTAATACGTAAGGCATATAAAACCATTCCATTTCTTTCTCCAGAACACTATTGAGGTCGAACCTCTCCATGCACAATGTTTTATGAAAAATGAGTATGTGAATTTTTATTAAGGCCTACAGTAAGTCAGTTTGTTTACTTTGTATTCAATCCTAGCCCATCGTACCATTTCCTCCACCATTCCACGGTCCGCTTAGACCTCTATACATTTGTTATTACTCAGGCTTATTTAGTATAACAGGTCTGGTACTTTATTTTCACTGAATGCAACGTCATGTAAATCAGATGTATGAGAAGTGAGTATCTTGTAAATACTGAACATTTGGCCTAGGTGATTTGTTTAGAATTTCATAGTAGAGTGATATGTTGTATTATAAAGCTGTTTTACTATTTAAATATACAATAACAGAAATATTTCAGCCTTTGTGTTTGGGTTTACCCACCAAACACTGCTTCTGTTGCATTCCTAGGAGTGTAATGTACAAGCAGAGCAATAAATCTATTTAAATGACTCTGAATCTGACTCAGTGTGAACTGCTTATTCTACTCATGACAAAAAAAGACCCTTTCATTGGATAGTTACTTTATTAATGTGGGTCAGCTGTTAGCAAGCTATTTAACTGTAACTGATGTGTTGAGTTGCTTCTCATTTCTTAAACAACCATGTTAGAAGACATATCCTGTGGTGGAGATGTTACTTCAAATTATCGGCCTGCATCAAGAAATGAAAACAAATTATTAATTCATATAACGATAATGCAATATATATATAATTGCATAACATATGTTTAAAATATTATATATAATATTATTAATTAATCATTTAATTATTAATATCTGAATGGATGGAAGTAAACCGTTAACTGAAGAAGAAATGTGATTTTGTGTTTTTTTTTCTCTTTCTCTGTGAAATAAAGAAATAAATAAATAACAGCATTTCCACTTGCACAATTTAAATAAAAATCAAGAGATTGGGACGAAACAGCTGTCTAGCTTAAAAAAAAAAAAACTAAACAAAAACACTTATCAGTGATGTGGTAATCAAATCGATACAAGATCTTGGAGAAAAATTTATGCAACACTGGATAGAATTAAATGTCGTGACATTCCATTAGCTTACTGAAACGATGCCACAGTGAATGTGTGCTGTGATCAAAACAAAAAGCAGTCCAGTGAAATATTAGTGTGTGACCTTTTTCCCCAGGTAATGTATATTTGATATCAGAGTGGCACGATTATGCAGCCAGTAGGATTGGGTTCTCTAGATTTTCTATCTTAAAAGCATACAGATGAGCTGAGAGTGTGAGTGAGTGTGTGTGCATGGATCCCTGAGACTGACTAGCATGTTATCCAGCATCTACTCCCACCTTGTGCCCAGTGGTCCCAGATCAATTGCAACCATGAACAGTAACTATGAGTAACCAGCAGGTGGCAGTAATGCAGTGCATGGATAATACATTTCAGATGTTTGATTCTAAAGTCTCAGATTAATAAATAAAATAAACAGTAATTTTAGGACTCTAAATGTCAAAGTATTTTTCATATGTGTTTGACCAAACCAGGTATATTAATATTCTCATGCTGGATTTTTGGTGAGTAAAAAATGAATAAGAAACCAGGCAGTTTGTATGCACTGCCTACTGTCCAACATAGGGTGGAGCTGTAGTTCAGTTTAGCTCAAGGTCACACTAGTACCTAATGACCCTCTATGGTCTTGTTAAAAACTGGCATATTGCCTTACAGTATATTACAGTAGATGATTCAATGTTAATGATTAGTTCTTTGTAGATATATTAAAAATAAAATCTATAATTGTATAACAGTTTTCGACTTCATCAGGAGTGTCAATCCCACATCCTGGATGTCATATCCTGTTTGTTTTCTTGCTTCTGAATTCTTATGCAAAATCACCCCATAAAGATACAAAGCTCATGAGATGGATCTGATAGCCTGGTGGTAAACCTGTGAAACTGCACACCAGCAGTAGAAAAGTCTGCATGTAGTTATAGAGTCATAATTGCTGCACACCTCCTCTTTCAGTTTCAGCTTCATGCACCAGACCATTGAAGACATCTTCAAAATGTTTCACATTGTTCACTTTAAGTGCGTGCACACACCCTGTGCCCAGGAATTAAAACCCTCTACGATGGATGTGCAATCCAGAGTTAAAACACTGATGCGTGCCAACAAAGGGAAAAGTGGGACAGCCCCAACTTTCCTCAAAGCACGTACTGTATCACACCTTGCAGTGCACCACGTTCTTGCTCATCAATCCTTTAGCGCTGCTCTAGACGACCCAAACTATTGGCACCAAGCAAAGGCCAACTTACAATCTACAGTTTCCTTAAATAATGTGGTAGGAAACCACTAAAAGACCCCTACCTCTTGACTGATGCTACACTTAATCAGTTCCCTAGTCAAGCAATAGAGGTATGTATGCTCTAGAAGAACATCTGTAATGTAAATGCTGACATAAGGGATATCTAGTCAGATGTTGCTGTTACATAAAAAACAAAAAATATAAATCTTCAATTATTATTTCAGTGTGATGATGTGTTCAAGCAGAATGGCTGATGAGTCACTAAAAGACTAAGTCGATGCTACATCAGTCGCAACAATGATTTAAAAACTAATCTTGCTGTGAAAGATGTAAAGTTGGCATATCAGTGAAGGAGTATTGAACAACAAAAAAGTCAACTCAGAATCAATTTATTTATCTTCTATTCCACTTGGGATTTGGGGGGGGGGGGGGGGGCTGAGGCATATTCCAGGAGACTTAGGGCACGAGGCGGGTACACCCAATCCATCACAAGGCACATTTGAACACAAACACGTTCATTCACACATTGGCAATTTGGGAACGCCATTTAACCTAATCTGCACGTCTTTGGAAATTAGGAGAAAACCAGAAGGAAAACCAGGAACTCCAAACGAAATCCAACAAGCACGGGGACCAATAACCACTACGCCACCATGCTGCCACCCAAATTTCCATACCAAATTTATTTGGGGAACCATTAATAACCATTTCTTTATCTTTTTTCATATAGATTTCCACGCAAGTTCTTCAGAGTGGATTTTTACCCCCTCTACACTGGTTTTATGATAAAAATTAAGTGAAACAAAGGAGAAGTGGAAAGTAAATAATTTGTTTGCTTGTCTAGGAGTCTTGAAATTTCATATTTGTTTTCATTCCTCAGTCTAACTGTAATGCTTGTAAATCTTGAGGCTGCCTAAAGTGCCATGATAAAGTGTTTTTTTTTTTTTTGCTTTTTTTTCTCAAACTTAAATCATTCGGATCATAATCTAAATGCAGAAAGCAAAATACAAAATGCAGTTTTTAAAATAACGATTTCATTTATTAAAGGGGGAAAATAAGCTTTCAAACATGCCTGGCCCTATGTGAAAAAAGTAATCAATGTTCGATTCCTGCCTCGGGGTCTGTGTGCATGAAGTTTTCATGTTCCACCAGTGCTTGGTGGATTTCCTACGGGTATTCTGGTTTCATCTCACAGTTCAAAGACATGCAGATTAGTCCAATTGGCGTTCCCAAATTGCCTGTAGTTTGTGAATGTTGACTGGAGGCCCTAAAAAATGGGCATAAAATACAATGGTCACCATTAGTCAAGCAAAGTTCCTAGACGGATGGATGGACGGATGGGTGGGTGGATGAATGGAATCAAGTCTTTGCAATAAATAGCAATAAGTCTTTTACATCACTGTGAAGGAAAATTACTTTTTCACATTGGGCCAGGTAATAAATAAAATCATATATATCTTTTTTTCAAATAGTCAAATTTGACCCATGACTTAATGTAACCCAAAATGCTCAAATAACAATGATTATCATACCATACTGTTTTTCACCTCATACTGTAGCTAGTGTTTTACATTTAATTTGAAACGGGTTAAACACAATAACAAAATAAAAGGTTATTTTTAAGGTTAAGTAATGCAAATATGCACAAAAAAAATCTTGAAGGGGCAAATACTTTTTCACGGCACCGTATTGTATGTGAGAAGCACTTCTTTCAGAAAACGAAATTTCTAGAAACTGTGAAGTTGTCATGCAATGGACGCTGAAGGATGGAGAATTGAGTCCGCATGCGCAGAATGAGAGGCGGGGCCGGGATTTTGGCATCTCTCTCTCTCTCTCTCTCTCTCTCTGTGTCCGTTGTGGGTGTGTAGGCTTTGGGCAGAACTGTAAACG
Organism: Channallabes apus; assembly: GCA_030522415.1. Classification (NCBI taxonomy): domain Eukaryota; kingdom Metazoa; phylum Chordata; class Actinopteri; order Siluriformes; family Clariidae; genus Channallabes; species Channallabes apus. Next base: position 32,427,552 of record CM060113.1, read on the forward strand.
AAGTCGCGACGACCCTCAAGCTTTTTCTCTCCATTTTAAGCGAACAAGGAATGAGCTAGAAGACCCGAGTATGTTATTTGGGTATCTTAGTTAGCTCTTCTCTCGCTCTGCGGTGTATAAAGGAGCCCTGCGGGACAACAAATTGCAAAAAGCAATTTGTTGCTCTCGGTTGTCGTCGGATTTGACCTGGTAAGCTTTCGGTTCTCTCGATACACTTAGCTTCGAGCTATCGCTAGCTGCCCTACTGTCTTACTGTTAGCTTGCTAGCTCGCGACCTTTCCGAGCTTCCGTAATTTCATCTCTTGCTTGTATTGTTATATTTTAAGCCGCTGTAGTTATTTTTTCCTCATATGTGTAGTGGTTAAAATGGTTTACTGGGTTATTATCATGATTTAAAACTGCTCCTTTGTTTCTGCTATCTGCACTGACATTCCAGTGCTCATCACAGGCAGAGCTAGCGTTAGTCAGACAGACTGCTCTCTGAGAAGGGCGTTATATCGTTATTTCCAACCGTAATTATGCTTTCATTATTTATTTTACACACATTACATACGGCAGGTTACGGAACAAACCTGAAGGCGGATTTTTCTCACGTTAGCTTTAAGTGAGTTTAGCTCAGCTTGCTTGAAATGTAAAATCGTTTAGCTAGCCCGATGTTAATTAAACTGACCTAAATGATTTATTAATGTAAAACCATGTGTTGTATCTGCTAAACGCTTTGTGTTATCTGCCTACTCATCCTGACCTGTCAGATTTAGCGAGCTGAGTTACTACTAGTGATCATGAGCTCAAGAAAATGAACCTGTCAAAGCCGCTTCCGTGTTATTTAGCGAATGTTCAATATCTCGATATTAAAGATGTTGTCTCATTGCAATAGTCATAGGCATTGTATAGATGTGGATTATATAGACGTTAACGGATATTAGATTCTGTTTCTTCATCGGTTTCCTTTCTTGTTAAGCTTCGTTACGTTTCGTTTTGGTCAAGTGTGTTTGCTCCTCAGACATTTCCTATTTGAGACGTCTTTATGCTAAACGTTTTAAATCCTAAACCTTTGGCTCTCAAACTTTTTGTTTCACGTTTTTTCTGTAAAGTGAAACTTTTTGAAAATAAAGAATCTTACTCTGTTTAGGATTCTTTATTTTTTATTATACCAAGTACAGTGAAATTAGACAGAAATAACGCTTTCTCTGACCTGTAAAACGCACTCTGCTAAGATGTTTGTGTATACATGAAAAAAGACACACACACACACACACACACACACACACACACACACACACAATGATTTTTGGGACTGTAAAACAGACTTTTTTTTTTTAACTCGCATTTTTATTTTCAAATGTGCACTTGCTTGCATGAAAACCAGGAAGTATTAATGCTTGCAAATTTGTGCAAATTTATACCAAATGTGTGAACAATCATGTGATCACAGCATCAAAAAGTGTTTCCATCTTTACTTAGCAGAATCTCTTACTGCTTGCTTGCTTTTTTTTTCTTCATCTCTATCAACTAGGGATGGGTGAGTGTTTTGTGGACTCAAATCGATTTTTTTTAATAAAATAAAAAAACATTTGCATATATTTGCATTTGTGGTGTTAAAATGTTACAGTTCCTGTATAATCCTACAAGTGTCATGCTTTAAACTATTTACACATTGGCATGCAGCACAGCTTTCTGCCAAATTTATTTAGAGTTGTACAGAAATCTGAAAAAAAAAATCAACATAATTTTGGGTTATTTGTAAAAATCTTTATCTACAAAATTGCGATACAAATCAAAGTGGCACCTAGGTATCGCGATAATCTTGTGTTGGGAAGTCTCTGGTGATTCCAATCACTACTATCAGTCATGTTTCTTCCTCAAGTATTATAAATGGTCTCCAATCATATAGTCATATGACTAAGCATGACCTTCTAAAACATTATTTATTAATTTTTTACTTTTGTTTTATTTTTTGAAGGGCTTTATGTAATTCAAGTTGTTTTGACCAAGTAAAAAAATCAGTCACTGTTTATACATATAGCCATTAAAAGGATTATATATTTGAATATATAATCAGTGACTCAACAGGGATCCCCAAATGTGATATTATCATGTTACAGTACCTAGGTTTGTTACCAGTTTGATTTGTATTGCGATTCTTTACCACAATTTTATAAATGTCCAAATTTCTTTCTTTTTTTCAGATGTTTTTACTATTCTAACCAATCTACCACTACCTCTATTACTTCTACCACACGGGATCCTGTACTAGTGCATGCTAATTTGTGAATAGTTTAGAGCACATCACTTGGGATTATAGAGGAACCGTGACATTTTACCACCTCATATATAAAACACATGAATGTGTATGAATCAAAATGGTTAGATTGTCCCTGATGAGCAAGCTGAAGGCAACGGTGGCAAGGAAAAATTCCCTGAGATGGCAATAGGAAGAAACCTTGAGAGAAACCAGACTCAACGGAGAACCCATCTTCGTGTGGGTGATAACGGATAGCAGGGATTGATCTGTAGTCATACTGTGTTAGGCAGCTGGCAGCTCAATATAACAGTTGATGTTACACAAAATAATTGTTTCCCCCATCCACCCCCCCCCCCTCTAAAAGTTTTTGTAATTCTTTGAGATGACATGTAAGCAGAATACATGTTAAAATTCCTGAACAACTTATCTTTAGAGCAGTTTATGTTCTGTTGAACTATGTATGGGATTTATTTTAATAGTTATTGTAGTTCCCATTCAGTTTCTGTGACCAGTCTTAAATATTATCCCTTTGGTAATGTTGGATTTAGATTTCCAACAGTGAAATGGTCGTCCCTTTATCTCTGTTTCCACAGACCCTGGTTTGAGAACCACTAGCTTAAACCACTTGCGTAATCATTGTCTGCATGTTGCCAGAGGTATAAAAGGTCATATTTGAGCCAAGGTGGATAATGACGGAGATAAAATGCTTGTCCTCTGCATGGGCTGTAGGTTAAATCGGAATCTTATATTGTTATTTGCGCTTTTCCAAATGACTGAGATACAGTGAAGCAGAAAAATTCCAAGCAATGCGTTCTGCACTGTTGTGGATTCAGATCTAAGTGATACATACAGCAAAAACATCACGAGTTTTACGTTTGATAACAACATGCCAGTAAGACCACAGGGAAACAGGAACAACTTTTTTTTTTGGTGTTTTTAAAAAATTAAGTAGGCAAGAAATTGAGTATGGGTCAGTATACTTTCAAGCATATGTGATATTAAACCTCCCAATTTACTCTAATCAAGTAATTTATTATCGACTAGGCATACACGGCTGATCACAGTAGGGCTTGTTGGTGTGGACAAATTATTATATCTCTGACCTTGGTAAGGGCAAATCAGCTGCCAAAAAGTGCCTGTTACTCTTACCTTTTATCAGCACGCAATAAAAAAAAATGTCCTAGAGTACATATCGCACAGCCTTGTATCACAAGTTTTTGCCATATCACACACATCAGCAGTTCATTTATGGAGTGACCATACTAACCACCTCCACTTCCTTTAAAAAAAAAAGTACATGATTAAATTGTTTAAGCGGTGCTGCGTTAGTACAAATATCATAATACATATTGTGATATCATGGAAAATGCCTTCAAGTATTGTAACATGATATTTCAAGCCTTATCATCCAGCACATTCCCAGATCGCTTGACAGTAGGTCAAGTAAGTGGCGTGTGGCAGTTAATCATGTGTTCGTTGAAAATTTTTCCATGCTTGACTCTTTTATCGCCTCCATGTTCTTTTGACACATTAGCTAAGAGTGTTAAGTGATAGTTAAACACCATTGCAACATTTTGTGCTTTTTGTGTGTGTGTGTGTGTGTGTGTGTGTGTGTGTGTGTGTGTGTGTGTGTGTGTGTGTGTGTGTGTGTGTGCGGGCGCGCGTGCGCGCGTGTGTATGCACACAAAGGCACACCGATCCTCATTTATTTTCTAACCCTCTGTGGCCAAACAAAATCAAGTTCCCCTGATGAGGCAAGGACAGAGTGACTGAAAGACGAGACAATCCCATGCCTTCACACCAGCATGAAACCAACTCGCTTCCCAAAACAGAAAAGCGGACGCTAGAATAAGTCCTCTCAGGATCTGGTTGCAGTACTGTGCGATTCTGCACGAAAGGTGGCCTGGCCTTTAAAACATGCTGAATGTGTGTCATGCAGATTACAGCTAAAGCCAGCTGTCCTCAAGGAGATTTCTCTCTCTGGCCTGGCCCAGATGAAGTCCTCTGTGCCAAGCGACAGCTTCTTTTCAGACTCATCCCGCAGTGAGCCATGGAAGCAGTTGGAATACCATATGGGCTTGTGTGTGTGTGTGTGTGTGTGCACGCACAAGTGTACTTGATAAGCATTAGCAGCTAGCTGGGATAATGCTATTCAAATGCAGACTGAATTCTTTCCTGATGAGTTAATGGCTAAACATTATAACATTAAAAAAAATTTTTCCTCAAGTAATGAAACTGAAATGAGGGTACACTTCCTGTTATGTTCGGGGAGAATGTGGTTTCGAGCTCAAGGTGTAACATAGCGGCATGGGCAGGAGATCAGCTCAAAATAAAGCAGCACAAACAACAGATTCGTCACGGTTCTTACTGTATATGAAGATATTTGACTCAAGTCTAAAAAAATCTTTTTTGATTAGAAGAGAGTGAAATTTTTACATTTGGGTTCTAGATGTTACACAATATGAAATGAATTAAATAATATTAATTATAGGAGTTAAAATGTATGGTATACGTGTAGTATTTATTATCAATATTTATATTATCAATAGTAGCATTACTGATAGTAATGTGATCAAATTTACTATTATTATTAATATTATTATTATTATTATTATTATTTGCAATTCACTTCTAGTTGAAGGTTTCAGCTGTTATTATTTTTATTCTTTCAGCTCCCAGGAAATGCTTTCTTTTTTCTGTAGTTCTTCTGCATCAAATTTCTGATTCAAATCGTATTACTGTGGGGAGGGGAAAGAAAATGTTTACATAAGACTACACAAAATCTAAGAATGTCCGAGGTTCCGGGATAATTCACTTTATTTATTTCAGGCCTTTTTTTTTTTTTTTTTTTTTTGAAGTTGGGGAATTTTGATTGCGCTCATGTTTCCTAAGAAGTTGTGTCCACTGCACACTTCGGAGAAATGAAATAGTAAAATTCCCCAGAGAGCATGTGTAGATTGCTGTTAGTTTGTCTCTCTTGAACATTCTGCCAGATCCTCCTGCCTGCATGCTAATCATTAGTGTTTAGTTCTTATATTGCCTCTTTGCAAAAGTGTTTTGGGGGTTTGTGCATCAGAGTGGAAATTTCCATTTGCCACAAAGAAAGCTCTCTTTTCATCCCATAGATGCGCTGAGATTCGTGTAATCACAACTGACTCGTTGTTTTGCTGTAGCCATAGCGCTTGTGTTTGGTGGGCGAAACATGACGCACTATTGTGCAGGAAGGTTTTTTTTTCTTATTATTTTTTCAGATCTCTCCAAACCTCAAGGCTTTACAATGCAAGCATGTTCTGAGTTAGATATTTTCTGGTCAAAATCCGATAGGTCTTGAGCAGTGCTGGAGAAAGCGCGCATATGTTTAGCCTAAATTCATTTCCACCTGGTCAGAGCTGCTCTCTATATGACCTGCTCCCACGGCTGTCTTTCAGTTCGCTCCTAAATGGATCCGTCATTACTAATTAATTACACACATGCCAGATCCAGCCTCTGTAACCAGTACGTCTACAAGTCTATGAGGCTTGTATCTGGTGCAGCATTGATGTTCGAATTGAAACAGTTACTGAACAAGGCTGTCTCTTATTATATTGCAGTGCTGAACAATGGAAAAATAAAATTATAAGGAAAAATATGGTACTTAAACTAAAAAAATGCACCTGATATTGCTGACAGTTGGCCTGTTTCAAGAACTTATCCAACATTGGCAGACTTTGTGAACTGAAAAGTCATACATGTTAATAACTGCTCTCATCTCATTGCAAGATGTTTGCTCTTCACATCTTTTCACTAAGTTTTAGAAACTGTTTGTTAGACTTCTAAAGATGATCAAAAAAATGCATTCAGAAAATAAACCTTTCACACAATTACAAGTGTTCAAGTCAAACCGGGACTTCAAAGTGTGCCATGGATTAACATTTACAGAAGACTTCAGTGATGAGCCTGTTAGCTGCAGTGAAACATTTGAAGGGTGCAAGTTTTTTAAAGAAGTCCATACAGTCATTTACATTTAGGGATTTGGGCAGACGCTCTTATCCAGAGCGACTTACATTTTTTTAATCTCATTACACATCTGAGCAGTTAAGGGTTAAGGGCCTTGCTCAAGGGCCCAACAGTTGCAACTTGGTGGTTGTGGGGTTTGAACCTAATGCCTTAACCACTGAGCTACCCCTGCCTAACAGTCCTGACTGAGGTGGCTCTGAGCCCCCTGCAGTCATCCCATGAACGTTCAGCGAGTGGAACGCCTGATCGTTGATTATCAATGGGTAACTTGTCACCAAGAGACGCATCTGTCTGTGGAGACTGTACACACCGTCATGCACGAACACCACTTGCACCTCACAGGAACTCAGCTAGGAGTTATTGCCACGTCCCCCATGTAGTCCTGACTTCACACCAAGCCATTTTCACATGTTTGGGCTGTTAAAGAAGTTCCTGAAAGGCCAGCATTTTAGACATTTTAGACACCAGCATGAGTGCGTTAGTGTAGAAGAGTATTATGTAGAGAAATTAAAGCACATTTTACTGTCGTGAGTGTGTTTTGTTATTTTGTGCAGTCAAAAGTCCCAGTTTGACACCACTCATATTACTATAAAACTGTTTATTTATTTATTTTTGTTTTTTTAAATACTAGTAATATTTTTTCCTGATGCAGGTTTTTCAAACCTTTCTTAAAACTTTTTTTTTTCATTAACTGTTCATTAAAACGTTAAATGCATTGAATGGCACTTTGGGACTCAACAATTCAGATAAAAATTCTTATTTGCGTTTCTATGAAGGTGGAGTACCTGGAATGATTTTTAGTCTTATTTAAAGTAATGACCTTTACTTAATGTTTGATTGAGTTCTGACTGAGTTAATAGCTAATTAGTTTTTTGCTCATTATACCTGACTGCTGTTCTCTTTCTTTCTCTCTTTCTTTTCAGTTTAACTACTGACGTCCTGAATAGGATTTGCGGTCCGTCAATGAGGAACTACAGGCTCATCTTTTGCCATAACCTGAAGCAGCCATAGATGGTCATTAAATTTACTGCTAGTGAGTAGAGCAGGAGATACAATAAACATCTGGATTTTTAAAGTAAAAACACGGTAAGTAAGTAAGCAAATTACTGCTTTTTATTTCTACTTTTTAAAAATGTATTTGTTTATTCATATTTATTTTTTATATTGTTTTATATTGTACTAAATAATAAGCATTGGAAAGAGTGTAATGATTAGTCTTGCAACTTGCAACCTGCTACCATCAGTTTGGTCTGCATACCACATTTACCATTTGTCAGATGTTTTTACATAACCTTTTCACCTCGGGTTACATAACCCAGTTCCTCGAGAGCAGACCAGCTCCCGGATTGGGAGCGGCCTCTTCCTGACTTGTTTTTGTGGTTGTATTTGTATCATTTCCGTGACCGTGTTTTGCTTCTGTTGCCATGCAGAGAGACTGAAGCGGTGTGGCTGTGGAAGCGATGAGGAAGAGCCTCTCTCGTACCCTGAGCGAGTCCCTCAACACAGCCAGGGTGTTCGGTATCCCTCTGGAGGAGGTGCAGCAGAGCGGCCAGCCAGGCCACGAGGTCCCCGTGTTGGTCAGGACCATCGTGGAGTACATCGAGGAGCATGGTGAGTGGGAGGTGGCGTCTCATTTCAAAAGTTTACACGAGAAATTCAGAATAAATCAAGATCAGCTTTTTTCCGTCCACTGGTGAACTCCAGGGGCTTCATTTGGTTATTGGGGCTTGATGACGAGTGATTAGGAAATAATGATATATATCGTAGATGTCGCAGTTAGCATACTGCTACCACGTTAAAATATTTAAGCATCCTGTATGACTGATTACATGATCCTTGTAGAGGACTATTGGCCTCCTTTCTGATAATTGACTTTTTCTTCATGGGTCATGGATAAATATATCTTCATCGGTTTTTCATCCTCATGTGCTGTTGGGTTATATATTTAATCTTCAAATTTGGTAGAGATCATTAAACATGAACTTGAAAAAGCCTTATGACGTATGAAATTGTAACTTGACGCTACACGCAGACACCTTGGCTTTCCTGATAGAAATATACTGTATTTCTTAGTATTAGTGTTTTATTGACTTGTGGAATTATTTCCACTCAGCAGTCCACCGCTGTAATTTCCTCCCAGGGGCATCTCCCTTCAGTTCATTAGAACACGGTGCAAGAGGCAGCGTAATTAAATACAGCAGGCAGGAATGGCTCAGTTATTTTTCTGCAAGGAAGTCAGTGAGATCACCTGTCAAGTAAGTGGTTATCTTCTAGCGGCATCTGGGATTTAAAGAAGCAGCCTCTGCGTGGGCAAACCGCTTTCTGCATGCTAATTATAGTCCTAGTGATGTGTAAACCATTGCAACCTAGACCCCCCCGGGACTCAGCAGTGAAAGCAGCTTTTGTTATTTTTCAACAACACAGATTTTGAAAATTGTAATTTTGTTCAGTAGTTTAATCCAAAAGCATAGTAGACTTTTTATGACCGCCAAATGTGTATGCCAAAAGCTAATTCTGAAAATGAAGGCTAATTCGATTTTGGCTCAAGGACAGCAGACTGTTTTGTTTTTAATATGTACTAGAGCTTGTAGGTATTTAGTGCCACATTGAAGTGTTTGGTAAACTGTCTCTCTCTGAACGCAAGTTATTTTAAGGTCTCCAATGTTGGATAAGAACATCGCATTGCATCTGAGAACGACTTGTTTATTTATGTTTTAAGTTTAATCCTAGATGGTTGCAGGTGGTATGAAACAGTGCTGTCCGTTCAGTTTTAAAATAAAAAATATCTGTTTATGATGATAAACATTGTAGTTGCAGTAACCTTTAATTGATGGGATCTTTTTTTTGCTCAAATAGGTTTATAACAAAAAAACAAAAAGGCAATATTTGATAGTCTGCTAATGCAGGTCCCTGAATTTCAGCCACGAGCTTGATGTGACCTGCCATGTAAATAGTTGTGATTCCTGCTTTCGATTGTATCTTTAGAAATTCATAGCACTGAAGTGGGTAACAGTCCTTGGTGATGTAAAGTGACAAAACGTGTATGTGTGTATTTAAGGGGGACTGGGTCTTGAAGGTCTGTTCTTGGTGAACGGAAACGCCGAGCGTGTGGAATGGCTGCGACAGCGATATGATAATGGTGAGGAGGTGAATTTGGAGAAGGAGGCAGATCTGGCCTCAGCCGTCAGCCTGCTGCGCCTCTTCCTGCAGGAGCTCCCAGAGCCCATCATCCCTGCAGACCTGCAGACACACATACTACATCTTTATCAAGGTAAGTGCGTCTTCTCAACATTCATCTCTTGAAGATTTCTCTAGCATTGACTTCTAACCCTCTAACCATTATTCCTGGTCTTGGATTGTTTTGTGAAATCAGATAAATGCGCCACTTGCCTTTATGACGGTCGCATAAGTACGCTCACTCGTACAATTATATCTGCTGGCATGTTAGGGTCATTTCCCTTGAAGGTGCTGCCTCGTTTATAAGCAACTCACTCTCGTAGTGAGAATAAACACGACTAATGGCTGTTGATGTGGCTGGTGAGCTGAAACATTCAGTGACATGTTGAACTGCTGTACTGTTCTGTACACATCTGTTCTCTTGGTTCGGTCCAGGGATGATTCAAAACAGATTGTAGATTTTTTTTTTTGTTACAAGCATCTGAAACTTGTTTTATGGCTGAGGTGATTTAACATGGAAGTGAGCAGACGACTCTGTGACTGATGACAGGGTGACAATTTATACTGTAACTGAAAGTTGAGAGTGAGTGACAAATGATTTTCAAAGTTTATGAATGAACATTAAAACAGCTGAGTAGTTTGAAATGTTAAAAACCGAATCTGATTTTGCATGACAAGGATGTATAGGATCAAGAGTGAGTCCATCAGAGGGGCAACCCATGTTAGAGGTTTTGGAGATAAAGTCAGAGAGGCCAGATTGAGGTGGTTTGGACGTGTTCAGAGGAGAGATTGTGAATATATCTGTAGAAGAATTACTGAGGTTGGAACTCCCAGGCAGGAAGACATGAAGTTAGTTGGTGTGAGAGAAGAGAATGCAAAGGATAGGGTTAGATAGGGGCAGATGATTCGCTCTGGCAACCCCTGAAAGGGAAAAGATAGAAGGGAGAGAAGAAGAAGAAAGAAATTACGATTCTTACACTGAAGTGAATGACACCATATGAGGATCTTTGGTATTTGACTGAGGGATAGACTTCTCCTTAACTGTCGACTTTTTGATTACAGCTGCTGAAAAACATTACAAAGCTGTTTAGTTAAATCTAGAGTGGCGCAGTGGTAAAGTGCTCGCCCTATCATCCGGAGATCGCTGGTTCGATTCCCGGGTGATTCCCTGTAACCTCTCACAGCCGGAGGTCTAGAGAGAGCTGATTGGCCAAGCTCTCTCAGAGGGATGAGAGGTACTTGGTGCTCCCACATTTATCACAGCATGCCTCCGAGTGTGTTACGCTACGCCAGCGGGGCGTGAGTGAGCAGTTCGAAAAGATGCAGTCGGCTGGCGTCACGTAGTTCGGAGGAAACACGTGATAGTCTTCGGCCCTCCCGACTGAGTGGTAGTAGTAGCCTTAATGTGGGAGCCCCCTAGTGACGGGAGGAATTGGGCACAACTAAATTAGGGAGAAAATCAGAGAAAAAATCCAAAAAAATTATAATAAAAAAAGAAAAAGAAAAAATCTGGACACGGCTTGGCTAACACCAAGCACCCAAACTTCAATTCAGTGATTACTAGACCTTCTACGCAGTCTTCATTCCTTCATGTGGTCTTCATTCCAATTTTGAGACATCAGCTTAGATGAACTACAATATCTTTCCTTCCTACTTTTATCTATCTGCGTGCCAATCTTGCATGCAACAGTAACACCCTTTTTCTTCATATGCTGACGTCTGCATGCTCGTATATCTCATTACACACCTTACCTGTTTAATCATTCTTGCATACTTCATCCAAAGGCAACGGACGGTGTTTATTTATTTATTTATTTATTATTTCTTTAACCCATTTCAGAGTACAGTGGTGAGGATGAGTTGGCGAGAAACATGAAATACATCTTGCAGCAGCTTCCACAGGTCAACTACAGCTTGCTGCGCTTCCTGTGCCGCTTTCTCTCGAATGTGGCTTCCCTTCAGGAGGAGAGCTGGAGCATCAACACCCTCGCTGCTGTCTTTGGTCCCGATATCTTTCAGTAAGACACTACACACGGCCGTGATAGTGATAACCAGATTTTGCATTAAAAAAATGTTATGTTTATCATCAGAATTCATTGAAATTCCTACTTTGTTATCCTGCTATTTTCAATGTTTGTGTTCTGAACACTTGTCCTGTCTCCTGCAGCTTGGAGGCGGACGTGGAGGAGCTGAGAGAGCAGGAGTCAGTGAGCCGCATTCTGGCTGATCTGCTTGAGAACTGGGAGGACTTCTTCGACACTGAGGATGACCTTTCCACTAGTAATGACTACAGCTCCATTAACGAACAGGTACACAGGCACAGTCACTACTTCATTGTGCCAACAAATCGATTTATATTTAGTATCTTTTTATACGGTAGTGCCGCCTTCTTATCTTTTATTGTGCGTCAGGATGTATTGCAATGACATTCTGTTAATGATTCATCATTACTCATGGGATTGACCTTAAGAAGTTTTGTCAAAGTTTGTGAAGGAGAAATCGGAGACAGTTTCTGGTTTATACATGCATAGACTTTTATATACGCTCAGTTTTTCAAGCTATTTTAGTTTCTTAGGAATAGAAGAATGAACTGCGGTATCATCATCAGACCATAACCCAATTTTAGATGCTGTAGGTATAAAAATAAAAATATATAATTGGATTTATTCCAAACATGTTCCTTATACTCAAATATCTAATGCACATGAACCTGTATAATATATAAAACATTCAGAAATTTAGGAGTTATAACCTTGCTTGTCCTATACAAATTTAACTGCTGTCAATGATGTATCACAGATAAGTTAAAAGTGTTATTACAGACTTCCCTAGATGGTCATCTAAGGATTAAAAGAGTATTAGATTAACGTGTGATTGCAGACTTTTAGAAGAGCAGCATTGTGGGCTAAAACGCAATTATGGTTGATTTTGTTCAACTTTAAAAGTTTGTTGTCATGTTGAGCCCACACTAGAATGTCATGTTACATCGGGACAATGCTGCCATGTCTCTAAAGATGTCATAGGTCTTTCACTTCTTGCTTCGTTATGAAATGAAACCAAAGAAGTATCCATCAAATATCTATATCCTGCAGTTCTGTCATTCTTTCACATACTTCATACTTGTTCTAGTTTGACTATTACCTTATTAGACACTGTAAAGTGACACATGCAAACTTTGTCTTAAGTGAACTGACCTAAGGCCAGGCCCATGCAAACAGTGTGTGACACACCGGGAGCCAGGTCGAGACTAACAGGAATTTCTGTCTACTGTTTCACTGCTCTAAAGTGCAGAGAGTCCAATGCCTGGATGGGGTTTCTCCTTGTGCATACTGCAAGGCCACTGGCTTGTGCAGGCACCCTGAACACACTTCTACAATAACATGAGAAAGAAACCCCCCCCCCAAAAAAAAGCACGTGTAGACATAACATGACGTAGGGTTGAGCCGTGTCGCTTGGTGCCAGAGCGGCAAATAAAAATGAAAATAGATATGAATAATCATGATCTTTCTGTTTAGACACATTCATTTCGTTTTATTGGATTCTGTTTCAGTCCTTCTCATTTCCCAGTTACCACATTTGTTATGAAAATTTATTTTACAAAGGCTTTTAGGCTTTTATGAGCATCACAATTCAAGCCTGTGGTGTTATTGCTTATGAGAATTAATGGCTTTAATTTGAAAGAGTAGAAGTTACAAAAGGTTATGACCTCCTACATTTTGTACCATCTCTGGTAAAAAAAACAAAAAAAAAAACAGTCTCACTATTTTAGCCGTGGCTCTTTTTGAGATAAAACCAACACTACTTTAGTGCAAACCGATTTCAGCGCTCTAGTGTAGAGGGTGGATGCGAGTTTAGTGTGTTGTGTAAATATGCCTGAGCAGGTAATTACTGTAGCTCTATTGCTGCTTTGCGTTGCTAAAGGCATGTGTTTGATGGTTTAAAAGCATTTACTTGATTAAAACATTCAGATATCAGTCCGTTGAAAAAATACTTTTAAGTTCTAAACAGTTGTCTCATAATAATGGAGGAATCTCTCTCTATTGTGCATCGTCGCCTTTGAGGCACTAATCTCATGTCTGGACATGGACTGATGTAATGGATGTTTTTACAGATAACCATCCAGTATTCGTACGCAATGTTTCTCATGTTCTTATCCGAGCTGAAAACAACAGCCAAAGGCCAAGTCTATTTGTTCCTCACATTCTTAATGCTTCCCACTAGTCTTGCGTGGGTAAACCAACAGTCCCAATGCAAAGAGAGAGCTCATTTATTACTGCAGCTAAAACTTTCACATATGTGCAAAGACAGCAGCATTGTTTGCTTTATCCATTCCTTGGAGAATGAGCGTACACACCTTTCCTTTGTCTTATGTTTTCATGCATGCATTTAATAGCCTTTAATCATCACAACTGCTAATTAGGCTCCAGGCTTCCTTCCACACTTTTTTTATTGCATATGTAGCATCAAGAACGCTTTGCATTTTAACATCGCCTCTTGGGGTGAAAAGAAAGTGTTTGCTGGCAAGCAGCTGAAGTATGCAGAAGCCACACCCAGTTACAGGGGTGGACCAATCCTGAGGTTAGATCATTCTCCGAAATCATACGAAAAGAACTTGTGCATGCTTTATTTTATTATTATTATAATTTTTTTAGGGATATCATTTGGATTTCATTACTGATAATTTATTTTGTCTCGATAATCAACCTCCATTCTGATTTTAAAGACGGCTGTGTTTCCAGGCAAGAGAATGTTGACTCTGTGAAGTATGTAGCAACGACAATGAAATGTAAGAGGCTTTTAACGATTATCAAAGGGTGTGTGCCGGCCATGTCTTTGTTCTCAAGGTATTTTCTTACTACTGATGTTTTTAGAGCACAGTTTATCTGAATCTTCGTGATTCACATAATAAAACCAGATTTTCCAGTTTTCTAAAAAAAGACAATGGCGATGTAGTGTCAATTATTATAGTACTGCTTTTTATTTAGCAAAATTATGTCGAATGCTTTTCTTCAACATTCTGGCAAAAAGCACTGTTTTCTCCGAGGGAATGCTTTACCTTACAGACACCGTGTTATTCCCTGTCAGTTTTCTAACTAAATAAAACTTTCATCAAGGTGACATGCAGCTCGGTATTAGCTTAGTGAGCCAACAACCTGATACAAAACAGACTCAAATACAACACTTCTTTATCCTGGATGAAGATTGTGAGAAAGATGTTGTATTTCACTTCCATGTCTAAACAGCCTAAACAGAGTATGCAGCGTGCTGAGACCTTGGACATATCCTGTCTTCGACATTAGTATTTGCAATAAATACCTTTGTCAGTTTTTTTTTTCCTGGCACCTACATGCCGAGGGACCACTGGATGGGTTGTGGTTTCAAATAACAAAGAGCACTGGTGGTTATCCAATGTGCACAGACTTCTTTATTGAATTCAATAGAATTTTATTGAATTTTATTTATTTAAAAAAAATTTGGGCTACACAGACTACTTCCTACAATGTTTTAGTTTCCTACAAGGAATGTCTCCTTCAACTCTTGAGGGACAATGAATCACCTCAAGCTGTGACTGTGACTCAGATGAAACATGATAAATGATTTCAAGAAGGTGTTGGTGTTTTTCTTTTTGTTGGCAAGCGCCAGTGTTTTAAGCCTGATGTGGGCAGTTAAACAGGGCGCCAGTGAACTTAAAGCTAAAAATGGAGCGATGTAGCAAAGCTTGGGCAAGTATAAGGAGTGGTGTTTGGACTTCGGAGTTGTGAGGTTTGGTGTAACTCAGGGAAAACGCCTCACCGGAAACACGCTGCAGTTGTCCAACTTCAGAAAGACAAAAGGCAGCTAAAATTTTTTTTTGTTGTAAAATTGAAAATCGTCAAGATCAGATCAGGTTGGCTGCACATGTCATTAGTTAGTATAGCAGTCATGTGAGTAAAAGATTATACATGTATATCACTGATATAGGGTTAAGCATTGAGCCTTGTCTGCGTAATGTCAGTGTTGACTTGCTCCATTCATCCTAGTGTCGCTCACGACAGGAAAAGTCCACAATAATATGCCTCAAGCTCCAAGTTTAATGAGGATGAACAGGGGAGAGTCTTTTGGTCAAATGTGTCAAAGGCAGAAGCATCAGAACCATGTGAGGGCCACCAGGGGAGTTAATCGAATGTCAAATCAGACTCTTTCAAGCTAATAGGGTCATTCCTCGATCTACTCATCCCTCAGAGTGTGTGTATATGACATGGGGAATGATCATCATCATTTAAGATAAGGAAGATTAAACCAGAGACTTTGCTCTGGCCTGCTCCTTTCTTACTGTACCTGCTACCTAAGTTAAACCCCCTAAACAGAACAGTGGCAGCTTTGGTAAACATACATTTGCATTCATTGCCTGTACATTTGCATTAACTATGTAGAAGTGTATTAGAAATTATAATTTTTTTAATTATTGCACTGCAGCAAGAAAGTGACATTTAAAAAATAAAAAAATTTGGGGCTGAATCGAGCAAGAGAGCAGTAAGAAGAGGCATCTCTAGGATGTCGATTCTTCACATAGTGAATAAACACTGCAAGTGCTAAAGACTGTTGCGTAAATGGAAAAATGGCTCTGATCCTTCAGAGATGTGTGAAGATCCGGCGCCTGCAGCACAGCCATTACTCCCGCCGCATATGACTCATATCTGCATACGTGATGAGTAGCAACCACACACCAGCCAATCAGAAGCTGCCGGTGTGGTTGCCATGGCAATGTGGCAGTAACACTGCAGCAGATGTAGAGGACATTTGGGATTCAAAGCAGTGCTGCGGGTGATTTCGCAGGCCATGGGGCTTTAGGTTACATGCGCACAAAAGGCTTTTCACGTTACAATAATGACAGCTGTTTATGCTATTTTAACATTGTTTCATCAGCTCAAAGTATTCATCAGCGGTTCTGTGTACACATTCATCTCTAAGTTTGTGATAAAAGCTGGTTTCATAAATAACATACCCCTAACCTTTCCTGTGGAGTGTTTATAACATCATATACTTCACACAATCACACAATACCCTTCAAAAGATTTAAAAATCTTTTTTGTTGTTTTGTGCTTTGAACCCATGATGCAAACTTCTAGCTTGTGTCTGAGATGACAGCTGTTGGGACGCAGGTTTGAAGTGTGTCCTCTTCTGTTTTAGATCACTGAGCTCCTAGAAGACGAAAAGATCGACTCGTGTGAGGAGCTCCTGCAGGATGGCGAGGACGGTCCTTCTTCACTCTCCCCCAGTCACCCCAGTGTCACCCCTTCTTCTAGGTAGGAGCATCTTATTTTTAAACCGTGTAACCCATCTGAGTATATTTTAGCTTTTTGGTGAAACCCAGAGGGCATTGAGGGACACTGAAGGACAATGGTGGCTCAGTAGTAGGTGTCTCACATGCAGTGTAGAAGACCCTGGTTCGAATGACAGCCAGTGGATGCCGGTCCCAAGCTTTGATGGAATGGGAGGGTTGTGTCAGGAGGAGGTCTGATGACAATGAATGTCTTATTCTGTTTCTGTCACTCTTACCTAAAGCCTCTTACCTAAAGACTGTGTACATATTTTATTGTGCTAAAGAGCGTCCACACCCTCAAATCAGTGAACAAATCAGACCCTCAAATCAGTGAATCAGTGAAGTCTTTACTGGAAATGCAGACAGGATTATAAATTTTACAATTTTTTTAAAATTTAATTTAATTAAAAAAAAAAAAAAAAGTAAAACACAAGCAACTGTGTAGTGCAACGTCAGTCTATTTTGTGGACGAATACAGTAATCCCTCGTTTATCGCGGGGGTTACGTTCCGAAAATGACCCGCGATAAGTGAAATCCGCGAAATAGAAAACTTTATTTTTTTTTTTACAATTAGCAACTATTACATGTATACAAATACAGTGACTCACGTGTAGGCCGTTTCACTGCTCTTCAGACTGGGCCGCTGCATCCTGACTGCGACATTATGGGTTTAGGAGATGTTCGAAATTACAAGATAATTTGGCCAACTTAATGTAAATTTGCCAAGCTGTTTTATGTACGTACACATAACTGCACGAGACGACAAAATGATAGCACAATTCGTAGCATGTTTTGATACAAGAAGCGGGAGTGAGTTTTTAGCGAATCAGAATGCAGAACACAATGCACCAAAAAAAAAAAAAAAAAAAAAAATGCATTATGAAAATCCGCGAAATAGCGAATCCGCGATAAGTGAACCGCGAAGTGGCGAGGGATCACTGTACACGGATATGGAGTATAATGGACAGTTTGCTGAGTCACACCATTGAATGGAAAAGTGCTAATAGCAAATCCATTCACAGAATTGTAGCCTCAGATTTGGTAATGGAAGACAACCAAGGCATTGTCACATTAGCCTCATTGTCATCCAGTTGATTGTGTAACCTGATATACGACACCAGATAAAGACTGGGATAAATGTGTTTCAGTTAGATAGTTTTTAATTTTAAAAGCAAGAAATTCATGTGTACAGCATGTTGTGAGATACGTTCATGCCTCTTCACTGTTAATGTACAACCAGGACAATCAAACAATTAAACAGCACACATCTTTATTTCTGTTTACTTTTATTTTGTCACTTAAAAGACTATAAAACTGTCTGAGCCCTGTCGGGCTTACACAGTTGAGCTTCAGCTTTGCTGCTTGTGCGGTCGCTTTTGGTTTCTCGCGCCGAAGCTCCAATGATCCCTGTTGGGTTAAAAGGGTACGATCTTGTTTGAAGAAGAGAGCCGAGGCTGGAGGTCAGGACCAGAACAGATCTATTGGCTTGCAGTCTGAGCGCTGATCCTCCCCACCTGTTCAGCTTTGATGTAAGGTGAGCAGTCTGGGACTTTTAGTGTGATGCTCCAGCCTGCCATGTCCTAAATGTCTGCCATGGAGGGGGGAGACGCTATTAAATTATTAAAGGAAGGTGCTTGAAGGCCCTGTTTGAATAGGGATAAAGTGTACAGTCCGCATTTACATGCGTTAGACATGCTTCACATTTTGAAAATGCCGTGTACTATTGCTCACCAGTCACTGACAGTACATTGGTGGTCTTTCCATGTGCCGGCTAAGTGGTGAACATACAGTAAACACATGGTTTGTTTGATTTTAAGGTGTTTTTTTTTCTAATTGTGATTTTGAGCAATGCAATGATGACGTTATGTGTAAAAAAAATTGTGTTGTGTTTCATTGCAAACTAAAATGTGATTATTTTCCCATCAGGATGTGCTTAAAACATCGGTGTATTAGGTTTTGTTTTTAGATTTCATTACGTGCTATATTGCAGAAACATTGTTCCATTAGCATAGTTCCAGAAAGCTGTATATTATGAACAGTTGATGGTGCAGTGTCTATAGAACACATTAACAATAATGCATAAAGGTGGTTCCAGTGTGAACATTGAACATAATTATGAATAAATGAACTGCAATTATTAAACCAGCTATTATGAAAAATGAGTCTGTGTGTCTGTGGTAGCTGATGAGCTGCAGTGGCTGAGCTGCATTACTGTAACTTCTAGTGCACTCTGCTCTTTTAATCTTCAGACATGCTGCGTTTAGCTGTTCAGTTTTGGATTGAAACTGAATGTAAATCAGCTTTGGTCTGAACATCCCTAGAAACTTACATGGGATTGGGATTTATTAATAGATGCACAAGAGGATATAGATGATAAGTGCTACCTCGGGCGTTCATAAATCTGGTCAAATTCTAGGTTGAAAAGTTCAGTTTGACCAACATAAACATTTACACACAGCTTTTTAAAAAGAATTATTGATAAACAAGGCCAATTGGGTCGGCCCATTATCATTTGTTCAGAATAATTTTATATTTTAAATGTAGCTTAAACAAGTGATTTCGTCTTGTTTCTTAAGGTAGATCTGAAATGAACGTTATTGAAATCCCACTTAAGATGGGATTTATGTTGCAGCTGTAACACTATCAGTGCCGGATTACTTCAGTCCTCATTGTGGACCTTAACAGAGAAATGGGGTGACTAGCTGAGTTGAGGCTTCATTTCACCTGGTTATGTAACTGATGTGCGGAAAATGCTCAAAAGTGTCACAGCTCGTGTGAAGTCTTAACAGTGCATTCTGATGTAAGTTTGTAATTAAGGTGTTATTCATGGTTTTTACAGTAAAAATCTCTAATGTCCGCTGTTTACCTCAGAGACATTCAGTAGCAACACATTTTACCAGTGTTTCGTTTCTTTTTTCTGCCAAGTTTTTCCAAACTTTTGTGTTTGCATATATAATTCTCATAGTATTAACTGCTTTATAAACCTTTTTAAAAGATTTAAGTAATGCAGTTAACTATACAAAGTACTTGTAGCACAACTGTCCCGAGTTGTTTGTGTCGTAGTCCTACAGCTCTCTTGGTATGAATCTGACAAGCGGTCTTGCTTCAAATCTAAATTTAAACCCCACCATATATCCATTTCTCCTGCTATGGAAAGTACTTTTTATCTGCCCCTGAAATAAACAGTGTGATATAACTTGGAGCTCTTGAGCTACTATGGTGGTCAAGCAGTGTAGAATATGAACAGCAGGTTTTAAGGTTGAAGTCAGGGTGCTATGGAGAATTCACCTTCACCTCACTCTTCAACTACACTCCAGCTCTACAAGGTTTTATCTTGATTATTACAGAGCCAAATTTTCGTAACAGAAAGCAATGATTCTTGGCACTGCTCTTTCTGCCTTTCTCATGTGGAGAGTTGCTTTGACAACAGAAGCAGCCGTGATAACTACATGTCAGACTAGCATGTCAGTCTAACTTCAGATTCTCAGAAGTGACACATGAGCTCCTTTCAGCGCCCCTCTTCCCAGGAACTCGTGTCCGACAGCTCATCATTTGACCACCTGGTTAAGGAATCAAAAACAAATGCTCTTTTGACTCATCACTAATGTCGCAGACATCCACAAAATGTTTTGATATATTGTTTATATATATTTACTCATCCATTTCACAAACAAAGTTAGCCGGAATTCTGACTGTAATGGAGCGGCTATTTTTAGATAAAGGTGAAAGTTTTAATCACATTTCTAAGGCCATGTCCACACAGTCGTGTATTTTTAAAAGCGGAGATTTTTCTTTTTAAAATATTTCTTTTAAAAATATCTTTGTCCACATGAAAACACACAACGCCCTGTTGAGTGCTGATAGGAGCATCCCTAATCAACAGGGGGCCAAACAGTAGCCTAGCTGTTGCGCCTCTTTGTGGTTCTTGTCCGAAACCGCCGTCGCTGTCTACAGGGTCTGTTTGTCGCCATTGTTTTTTACTGTACAGCAGTGAGCTTAGTAGTACATTTGGGCACCTCTGTTCATTAATTAATGTGTGAGTAACTCCGCGTGTATGTACACGCATGTAAAAAATCCAGTATGCAACGCTAACACAGTCCCTAGTTTACTGTACGTACGTCCACCATTGCACAAAATGTCCTTATAAACAACACTGATGTCAAATCAAGGAGGCGAGCACACAGACAATTACATCATCGGCACAAACTGACGTTAAAACAAACCAAATTCTCAGTTTCCCCCGTCCACACGCCACCACTGAAAACGGAATTTTGGAAAATCTTCACTTTGGCCGGAGTTTTCCAAAAACAGTTTTCAAAGAATTAACAATTTTTCCAAAAGTTTGTTTTCAGAATTATCAAATTGCTAACGATACACAAAAAAATTATTGGGCACCATCACTTCTATATGTTATTCTTCTCTAAACCTTTGCAACAAAGGTGAAAGCACAGAATTATCTAGAATGTCTTCATATAGTGCAACTGGAACTGAAACTGAGATGCTTAAACCTGTTCCAGCATATGACGGCTCATCTGTGAACAAAGAGAGGTTCATGGAAACTTGTTTTGAACTGAAATAATTCAAGGAGAATTCTAACTTCAACTGAACACTTTTGCATTGACTTTAAACACGACCTCTCGCATGATATCAGTAATGCTGTTGCATGTGGACGTTATTATAACAACAAAGTAGGGGCTAAATCTCTAATGCAGTGTTCAGCTAGAGAAGATGTGGACAAGTGCGTACAAAGTTTTGTCTATATTGTGCATGTGTGATCACTATCTTAGACAAAGTGAAATAATCTGCCTTACTGTATATAGTTGTGAAGACTACTACTTTTTGTTTACTTTTCTATCTCAACCACAAATAATGTTCTAGCATTTCAAAGTCTGCTTTACAAAGATTTATGACTGTGACACAGGAGCCTTACTGACGTTTTAACAGCAGTGTCAGGATTCAAACTGAATCAGTTTGACTGGGCTGGCTTATATCCATTTTGCTACAGCATGTAACTCGCTATTAATTTGAAGGTGTGACATTCACCATGTGAGGAAATCACGCATATCTCATTTTAGACATCTTGAAGCGAAGTGTATTTTTTATTTTTTTTGGCTACTTAACCAACATCGTCTTTACAGTTACGGCAAGATTAAAAAGGTTTTCCCATATCATTTTGGGTATAATGTCTTTTGTTAATAAAATCTGAGGTGTCAAAGTATGTTAAGGACCATAAACACGATGATTATTCAACCTTTTGTCTATTTAAGAGGAATAGTTTTTTTTTTTTTTTTTGCGAGACTTTGTCAAAAAGATGTTATTGAGAACGAGAAGAAAATCATTTTCCCAGACCATCAGAAGTATTCTTTGTAAATTTAGGGCCACAGCCTTTTTCTGTTAGAGAATGTGACAAGTCTTAATCTCAAACTGTTTCCTTATCTGTTTATTTTATCCTTTCCGTATTATCTCCACAAAGGTGACTGAGTTTAAGTAAGTTGATGCAGAAGTGTGCTTGTACATGAAATCACTTTTCCTGCGCTACAGTTGTTTTTTCTCGAGACGTGCGTCAAGCGATGTGGACTTCTGCTCCATCTGAGGTTTAGAACTTCCCGGAGACGGAGGATATGTCTTTTGCTAACGTGTCGATATGTCTGTCCGAGTTCTCTCAGAGGAGCAGGTGCTGAGTAATCCTCTCAGAATCACACAAGCACAATCCAGTTAGGGGTTGAGTGTCTGATCGAGTACAGCAGGAGGCCCAGGAAAACCACAGCTGATGAGCAAGTTATATAAAATAGGAGCATGACAGGTGCGGTGTCTGTCTTTCTGTCTGTGGCCTGCAGTGTTTGTGTGCATTTTGCGCGTGAGTGTGTGTGACGTGCACAGTGAGTTGAGTGGAAGATATTAGGATAAGGTCCTCCCCTGCAGGTTTGTTATTGGCTCAGAGGGTGGTTGGCTACATTGCGTCACCCAGCCCTGTATTTGTGTGAGGGCCCAGCTTGTTTACTGCAGCACTTTCCAGCAGAGTGCCGAGCCCTACACACACACACACACGGTGCAGACACCGGGGTCGCATGATGAGCACCGGCAGCCTGTGCTTGCTCTTTGACCTGCTCATACAGACTTTAGCTCCTCAAAGTGCCCAGTCCGGATAACCAAGTACCCCAACTGGAAACGCTGCAAAAAACGGCTCACTCGTGCAACCCAGGCTGCCGAAAATGGCTTGTGAAGTCCTCCTACACAGGTGACGCAGAGAGAGAGAGAAAGAGAGAGAGCGTTGGGGAAATCTCTAGAGGCGTTCTGTCTTTTATAATGCGACCGAAATATCGTGAAAGGTTGTGGAAATTGAAGATGTGCTGCTAATTCAGAGCGCTGTTTGTATACTGCCTTCATTCCGCTCAGTCTCTAGGCCAGGGCTTTTCGGTGCTTATTTTTAATCTGGACAATGTTTCTTCTGACCTGATTAAGTGCCAGGTACCCAGTATCTTAACTTCATAGCAAATGCTGATTTGTCTACGTGTACCAGCAGATTATGGTAACTTTAATTGGGAGTGAACTGAACTAGCATCTGAGCATGAATATGTATATCTGTATTGTTGTGAACGACTATTACTTTTTTTTTTTTTTTTTTTGCTGCTGAATCATAATCAGGTTTTGATTTTGACAGCTTAATTCTGTTTACACAGAGCTGAGACATTACGTTAGAAGTGTGTGTGTTTGTGTGTGTAAGCTGTCGGCAGGCTAAAACGCCTAGTCAGAGGAAGTGTATTGTTTCTGATCCTCTTTTTTTTTTTTTTTTTTGTCCTACCTTTATAGCACAAACACATTTCAGCACATTTTGTCACTTAATCATGAAGAGAATTTGATTAAAGAGTTTTTGCCCATACCAATTAGTTTTATAAAATAATTTAATTTGTGCAGTTTTTGTTGATTTTTACTGTTTGCTTTTGGATGACAGTTGCGATATGCCTTTGTGTCCTGGGTTAAAGAAGAACAGGAAGTACACCAAGTTCCCTTTCTATGTACAGAATTAGAATAATATCTATTTTAGTAGCTGTGTGAATTGTATTGCTAAAACAAGCGCTCCCTGTCAGTCAGGGCTCATGTCGTGATAAGTCATGCTCACAAAACTCACAATCTCAGGGAAATGTATCTCACTACACTTTTCACATTTTGACTTTTTTTTTTTTTTTTTCATGTTCAATTGTGCGTTTTTTTTTTTTTTTTTTTTTTTTTCCCCATGTTTTCTTGTGATCTCTCACACTTTCACTTCCTACTATAAGATTGAGACAAAGCGCAGTCTCTGGCGCAAGGTTAAGGAATATGAGCACAGCACAGATCTGTGAAAATGTTTGCCCAGCAACACAGTTCAGTAGATGCTGGCACTGATCCAGACTGCACCATATAACACCTGAATAGCTTAGACAACTGGGGATGTACAATTCTACATCTTCTCGGTTTTCAGGATTGTGTCGCTTCGTACACAATGCAAGATTTGTCAGTGTCACGTTTCCTTATACTCCGTCCGTTAATCTGACGTTAACCGTTTAATCGGGCGAGTTTACTAGACCACAGTCAGAACGGTGCAGCCGTACAGAGACAAATCAGAGATGGGGTTTAGCAAAAGCTGGAAGTCAGCATGTCACGTAAGCAGCATTCCCCCACCATGCCAGAGTTTGTTTATAGGACGGAGCAGAGTGCTGAATAACCCTCCACCCTCACACTTCCTGTCGGACTGTCTTCCTGATCTGTTCACTGTAAACCTGTCACTTCCAAAGAAGGACACATTAAACTGTGTCTCCTGCCCCTGGTGGAAATGGACGGAAGGGCTTCAGGCAGACTGGTCAGACTGGTGCTCTGTATTCCAGGCTGACTAATATTTGTGTGTCTGTGAAATTCATAAAAAAATGTCTGAAAATGTGTTTTCATTCTATGGTACAGCAATAAGAGCACAAACAACACGGTGACATGAATAAGGCTTGTTAGCGTTTCATTCAGAGAGATATTCATCGCAATTATTGCATAATCTATACATTTCTAGGCTTGTGCCTTGTGCCCCTGGTTCCCTGGGATAGGATTCAGACCGTACCAGCGAAGTTGCATTAGATAAGCAGTTTAGAAAACGGATGGATGACTGTAAATATGGGCAAGCTAGCATTTCATGGACCGCACTCTCTTATATTCTCCTTCTACAGACTCAATATTTAAGCTATCAGGAAAATTAGAAGTATTTATATTAAATTTATTCACATTCCTGCATGCTTATTCCCTCTATTTATTAACTGTAATTATTGCATGAATGAGAGAGTTTCTCCAGACTTGATAATAGGTATACTATCAGTGATGGACTAAATAGGACAGAATGTACAAAAAAGGTGTAGATTCAGTGCTTACCTAAGGTTAGGTAATTGTAAACTTGTGGGTGTGCTAAAGTTCCTAAAGAAATCCAAAGAGAAATTGGTTATTTAGTACATGAGGCTACGTTCACCAGCCTGAGGTGACTTATGTGACACAGATCAGATTTGTTTGCAGAAATGTCTGAACCCACAAATTTGATGTTTTTCAGATCAGATCTGAGTCACTTCCATATGTGGTCCTAGATCGGGTACACGTCCTATATGCAGTCACGCTGCTCGAAAGAAAACGGTCAGATCAGAATTTGTGCGACTTTTTGCCACTGCGCAAACGTGACATCAGGCAGCACTGAGAGCTTGTGGATTTCATAGCAGTGATAAAACAGCACATGAGAGGCGTCTTCAATCTTCTGGATCTCAACAAATAAAGCCAACTGCTTGTTGTCCTCCAGAGAAAAACTCCAGGCATATTTGTTTCTAGAATTGCATCCATTATTTGAAATGAACGACAAACTCATGATGTGTTTCAACAGCAGCAAAGCTATATCGATGCACGCTGTTTCAGAGGTCAGACACGCCTACTTTAGAGTCAGATATAAGTCAGTTGTAATCATGAATCAGAACCTTCATGACGTGCAAATCCGATCTGAGTAAAAAAATAAATAAAATCCGGAATTGAGCAATGAGACTTGTGATGTTAATGAGGCCGTAGTTCAACATTGCCTTAATATTATGGAACCTGATAAGGTCTTTGTCCTACAGAAGGTCGAATACTTTGAAAATGACCTAATGTTACCTTTCTTTTATTCTTTCCCAGCTCACACATCACTTCCATCAGCATTCTTCCAAGATCTGCAGAGTAAGTGCCCATACATCCTCTTTTTATCCGCTGCTCGTGCAAAAGTGCTCGTTCATTTAATTCCTGAATAAAGTGATGCAAAGCAAATTGAACACGCATTGCACTTTTTTTTAACCACACGTTTAATCTATGTATAGTTTATTTATATTCCTTGGTTTATTGTAAACCTGGTCGAGTGTACAAGAGTAGCGATGGCATAAACATTACTGCAAGGTGAATGTGAAGCAAATTGAAGCACAACAGATTAGATTATTGACCTTAATACAGTTAAGGCTCGGGCTTGCAGACAGGAGAGAGAACAGAAAGTCTGTCAGTCATCAGTAATGTACCCTCAACTCCCTACACCCTCCAAACTAGATGGATTTTATGGTCAGACAATTGCTTTGCTCACCATGAACATGGAAAGTCAAACACAACCTGTGCGCCCAGTGCAGCAGTATAAAGTCTGAGGCGTCAATAATGGTTAACGTGTACAGACTAGCAGGTGCTTTCCTTTCTCATTGTCCAGACGTTTTAGTTTGCTAACATAATGCTGTGTGTATAGCAACAAAACAATAGAACTTTGCACTAGCAGGAAACCTGTGGCTTAGGCAGGGGTCCATTTACTGAACTGCGCTGTCAATGCATTGATCTGTTAGCTTTTGCTCTGGCATATAACCTCTTATTCAAAAACCTTAAATCATATATTTAGAGTGAAACGTTGATGCATATAATCCTGCACAAACATTTCAGGATGCATTGGCCAGAGCCCAGTTATGTGAAATTGACCTTTATGTCGAGTGGTGTCTGGCACACAAAGTGCCAATGTGACTCAGCAGCTCCAGTTGTCCGAATGAGAGTCATGTGCATTCGGCATCCCAGTCTGACCATCGCACCACAGCTGCAGCACAAGCCATTGCCCTAAATGGCAGTGCGGCCTTCAAATACTTGGCCGTAAACGTCGTCAAAGTGTACTTGCGCCCAAAATACCACGTTACTGACCTGAATGGATCGAGGCGCTTAAAAAGCTGAGTTTATTATTCAGAACTCGGAGGATCGCTCACGGGGCTGCTTCTTCCCAGTGAGGGAATCGTCACTAATCTTGTTAAACTCCACTTTTTAAGTTAAATGGGTCACACACCATATCAGACAGCTCAGGAACCAAGTGTACTGGCCTAAATCTAAAACTGCGCTCTTCACATATTATGGCAAATTTCTTTTTCAAGGTCATTCGATGAATGTTGATATAATTATCATCATATTCTGCGTTCAGTTATGCAGGTCTACTGAAACACAGGTTTCCAAAATGGTACAGTTGATATCAGGCAAAGAAATGTCAAAGAAAAGGAATAATTAAGTTATGGAAATATGGTGAAACGAATTACACCTTTGTTACAACACAGGTCTGTATTTCGTATTTTCGTTTTTTTTCTCTTAAAGTCGGTAAGACACAAAAGTCCTCTAATTTTTCTGAACACATGATCTCTAGACAGTTACAAAGTTCTGCCTCCTCATCTGAACTTATATCAACAATTGAACATTAAAAAAAAAATCTACTGTATCAGTCCCTGTGTTAGTTGTTATGATCTGTGCTGTACTGTTATAGAAAATTAAAGCAACACCTTCTGACCAATCAGAATCAAGCATATAGCAGCAGTGTAGTATAAAATCAAATCAAGTGAAAAAATATATATATCAAATTTGTGCTTGTGTTTGTGCAGTATCCTCCAGAGGACTATCCGAGCTGCTGTGGAGCAGCACTTTCTGGATCTGCAGAGCTCCATAGACAAAGATCTCAGCAACTATGAGAGCCAAGGCTCGTCCAGCCAAGCCGGCCTGGGGTTAGTGCATACATCCAGACACAGTGCTAGGAAACACTAGTGAAGCTTCTTCTTTGTGTATATGAGTGTATTTGATGCGCTACGGGGAGGAATCGGCGCTCATCTTGGGTTTATGGTGTGTGTTCTAACTGCACAGGGAGAGCACAAGTGAGAAGACTACAGGTGCAGAAGAGCATGAAGGAGAAGAGAAGACCTACACCGGATCACCCGCTCCTGCCGACCCCGACCACAAGTGTGCAGAAGATGAAAAGGTTCGTCAGCGTTGTTTTTCTGTCTGTACAGACCTTTTATCACAGCAGCTCAATACTCAGGCACTCAGATCTGTGTAAGTGGAGCTCCCGATATGAAATCACTGTGGTTTGGATCGCACCAGTACAAGGTGTACTTCCTGGTTCCATAAAGTTTTTGACTTGTTTCAGTACTCATGTTGACCTTCAGTGCAGAGAACATGGGACATTTTTTCCCAGCATGCCACAGTTAGCACCACTGCTTATTTCTCTTTATTTATATCAGATCAGCGGCTAGACTCCAGCTACTCACACACACGTGCACCGATGCCTACACAAATGCCTCCAAGTGTATTTCCTATCACTAGTTAACCTTCAGAGATTTCAGGACTGTTTTCAGTCTTGCTCTCTCACCTCACGTTTAAAAAGCAACACCTTGCTTCAGTTTCCATGTCCTGTTTGTATACAACCTCATAAAGTCAACCACGCATTTCAGGCACTTCTCTAACATGCTGAAATATTACTCATTAATGTTTTATGCTTATACATGAAACAGAATCGTATTTTATTTTTCCCCCCAGGAATTTCAAGGCTCCAAGTCTAGTGACCTTGTGCCAGAGGAAAATCTGAGAATGGACCTCGACACACAGGCTCTCGTAGATGCTGAGAACAATATTAACACAACTCCAAGGTTGGTTTGAAAGTGTTGGAGATAAAACACGATATTAGAAAGATCGGATTTAGATTTTCTGGCGTAAGAAGTCTAGTGTAACTTTTGAATTAAAATTTTTTTTATATAGTTTTTTAAAGTTTTCTACTTTTGAAAGAAAATATGTAATGCTGGAATATTTGATGATGAACTATTCAATCTAAAACAGGATTTTATACCGACATGTTTACGTCATAAAGAAATGTATTATTAGTTAACTTTAGCTTGGACAAAAACTACTGTGCACAGAACCCACATTACGTGTGTGTTTATAGAACAGACGTAAGCACTTCAGTGCTGAGCTCCAGGGGTAGCTCAGTGGTTAAGGCATTGGATTGTGGTTCGGAAGATCCCAGGTTCAAACCCCACAACCACCAAGTTGCCACTGTTGGGCCCTTGAGCAAGGCCCTTAACCCTCAACTGCTCAGATGTATAATGAGATAAAAATGTAAGTCGCTCTGGATAAGAGCGTCTGCCAAATGCCTAAATGTAGTAATAAAGACTAGCTGAAGTACCTGTCGTATTTGTAAAAAAAAAAAAAAAAAATAGGTTGAAGGTTGAAGCTAAAAAGGTCTGTGATGTAATAGGGCACCTGGGAATACAACATGAACAAGCTGAAAGGGAGCATATCCACCTATCGTAGTGGAGTTGGACATATTTCAGTCAATAAATAGATTTCTCTGACGTATAATGTATAATGGGACAAAGTCAGTAGTCCAATTCAGTGGAATACTGAAGACGATGTAGACGCTCTGTAGTCTCATCCGTGGTTTCAGTAGCCCAGAGCTCAGCCTGACGTGCCTGTTTTTGCTATAGACGACACCGCCTACTGTTACATGTGACCCGCCTGTGATGTGACGCCTGTGCGCACACAGAATTTCTGTTTCATATATAGATTTGGCTGTTTCCAACGTAGTTTTATTTCTTCATACAGGTTAGAAATGTACCCTGAGTATGAGCACATGGAGCAGACTGGTGTTGCCACCTGTGTGAGTATACTGCCAAAGCTCAGACTAACACCACTGAATGTAGAATATTCAATTATTAAGACACACAAACAAATGCAATGATTTAGAAGAAGAAAAAATATATTTGACAACAAAACAAATCACTTCATCAAATCTTTAACAAAAATCTGTATCAGCTTTCCAGGCATTAATTTTTCAAGATGTAACCTTGTGAAATCTTGTCTGTCCCCCTCCCCCCACCCCGTTGTTCAGGAGTCTCCTGCAGAGGTGTGTGATCTGAATGCCAACACAGAAAGCAGCGAGCAGCCCTACCTGACGGCACATCAACTTCAGTCCCACTCTGTCATCCATGATGGAGAGCAGGAAGGTAAATCAAAATCTGTGTTGTTCCCGAGTACTTTGTACTGCTTTGTATCAGCTAATAATTTAGACTGATGAAAATTCCAGAATGAAAACGGGGTTTGATACAAAACTTTCAAAATTTCATGCCCCCTGCAGAGAGAGAGATAAAGATGTCTTGTTTGCATTTGCACGTGACCATGCAGTTATATCAGCATGGCCTTTTTCTACACGTCTGACAGATGACTCTGTGTCCTTAATACATGAAGTACAACGAGTAGCTATGTTTTAATAGATCAACTGTTAATGAAAGTCTAATGGGAAAAACCCTCAGGATCACTTATTAACTACCCTTACAAAGGTGCCCCTGTCATACTGTTGTTGTTTTTTTTTGTTAGTTTTTTTTCTTCCATTATTAGTATTAGTCTCGCTCAGGGACATAACTCAGCCATTGTATGATACTGTGGTGATAGATGGCAAAACATATAAAACCTTACCACCATCTTCTTTGCTATCTGTCTCTCTCTTATTTTCTGTCTCTCTCTCTGTCTGTTCTGTTCTTCACTCATGTCTGGTCAGCCTCATGCCCCTACACTCCCCCCCTCATAGACTTCACATGTATGCACCTGCAGACAGAAGGGCAGGGTAAGTATTAGCTTGATAGCCACTGTTTTGTTCCACTTTATATATAGATATAGATATAGATATATAGATATATATAAAACGAGCATCCTTGCTAATCACCCCTTGGAGATCTCGACTAACTCGTGTCCCTCCACTCCCCTTACACCCAATTAGTATGACTGTCCCTGCTTTTCTCCCCTAAAGAATCACCTTCCCTGGACATGGAAAGTGTTGAGTTGACCAGCTAAGTTTCCATAGCAGTGGGCTGTGCTCCAGTATGTTCTCTTTATTCACAGACACTCAGGGCCTCTTTGGCTCTAGGGGATGGAATCTGGCTCTAGAGCCTGCAGGTCAGCGTGATAGTGTTAGCATGCTTTGCTGCACTCAGTGCTGCACAGCAGTAATGAAGCCGTGTTTCATAGCTTATTTAGTTGCACTAAGCTTTTTCATATTTTTTCTTTTTGTCAACTGGTGCTCTGGTGTAAATGTATTTAAGGGCATTTTCACACTTTTTCATGTTTCCCCCATCCGACCTGAGATGCGGAAACTGTGGTGAAGTGTGATAAAGTGAAAAAACAATAGGTTAGGATGATGTGTGTGTGTGTGTGTGTGTGTGTGTGTGTATGGTTGGTCTGCGTCGTGTGAAGATGATCCACGACGAGATTAAATAAGGTGTCCACTCGTCATCTTGTAGCACTGGTTCTTCACGGTTTCAAATTTAACAATGGCAAGGAAACGGCACTCAGTTTTAAACAATTTCCTCCCAGCTAAAGGAATCCCAGCTGGATATATGGATCATTTAAAAACTAAGTGACTCATAGGTTAGTTTTGTATGTAAGTGCACAGCTTTGCTTGAAAGTGTTTACCGTAATAACCCTTGGCAAATAATGAACAAAAATGCAGTTCTGTGCTGTAAAATTAATAATAAAGTCGTCTACCCATAATCTCTCATGTTATACAGGTCGATACACAGTTTGAAAAGGATTTGTATGTGTGTGAAAACAAACCTTGCGGTAGTGACGCTCCCTCCCCAAACGAGCCCACAGTCAATACTGGGCCAAGTGTGAAAATGCCCTGATTGTGTGTATAAAAAAAGAAAAACATCCTGTTCCTGACTCTTCCTTTCACTTCTTTGGGCATCCAGTGTGCATTGCAATCAGTGAGTGATGTGTTTTTCAGCTCATTCCTCTTTTCTTAGCTGTGATGGTCCCAAACTTTACTAAATATTACACGATGTCCCTGGAGAAGATCCCTGAAACCTCACCTGACCCAGGGTTCTGGGTGTTTAGTACTCAATCCCAAACTATGTCTCGTGTGATTCTTGTCAGATTGCTGTTTCATTTGTAAGTGTTGGTGAACCTGTGTATGTGTGTGTGTTGTAGATCCCGTTCCAGTGTTCCTGTCATGGCAGGAGGAGAGTGAGTCTGGAGAGGCACAGCTGTCTCCACTCGCAGGCCGCTTGTTGCCCCCACCTCTAGGGGAAGACGCGCAGCCGTTACTGGCTCGTCACTTCCTGGATTTCAGTCACAGTCAGCGCTTCCTGCAGCAGGATTCCGATTCCACGTCTTCAAACAAAACACTGTCCTGTGGAAGGTAAAGACATCCACGGACAGCCCTGACTATTCTGATACAAAGCATGAGTTTTAGACATGTACTGTAGCTCACCTGTCTTTTCTGCTGTTTTTTTCCCCTAGGCCTCGCCGGGCGTCCTTCAGCTCCAAGGAGAGTGTAAAGGGAGACAGTGTCTGTCAGCAGCTCACCAAGAAACTCCAAACCCTCAAGAAAAAGATCAAGCAGTTCGAGGAGCAGTTTGAAAAAGACAAGAACTACATGGTTGGCACTGCTACCTTAGATATCTTAACCGTATACAGTTAGGCATGTGTATGCATTTGAGGTTACCATGGAGTCTTCCTGGATTAGTGAAATAATGGAACTTTAAAATGAGATTTTTTTTCTTTTGGCTTTAAAGTGTGAGTATAAACATCGCATAGTTGCGTTTTGAAGTGGAACTGAGACATTTTGGTGTTTTCAATTGTAACCATAATTTTTAACCTAAAAAAAAAAAAATAACTATATACACACACACACTACCGTTCAAAAGTTTGGGGTCACTTGTAAATTTCTTTGTTTTTGTTTAGTGATTTATTTTCTACATTCTACAACAATACTGGGGATTTCAAAACTATAAAATAACACATATGGAATTAGGTAATTACGTAACAACAACAAAAACAACAGTTAGTTGTTATTTTAAGACACAGAGGTCGGCCTTTCTATAATTGTTCTTGCAAGAACAGTATTGTCAAGTGCATTTGCAAAATCCGTCAAGCACCGTAATGAAACTGGCTCTCATGAAGTCCATCCCAGGAGGCCGAGATCAAAACCTACCTCTGCCGCAGACGAGAAGTTCATTTAGAGTTATCAGCCTGAAAAATGACCAATTAACAGCAGGTCAGATTAGAGGCATTATGAAGTCTTTACAGAGCAGAAGTAGCAGAAACATCTCAATATCAACTGTTCAAAGGAGATTAAAGCATTTTTGGACGACTTCAGCAAAACTTTACAATGTAGAAAGAAATAAAAATCAGGAACCATCATGAAAGTGTTAGAAAGTGACCCCAAACTTTTGAATGGTAGTGTGTGTGTGTGTGTGTGTGTGTGTGTATACATATATATACAGTATCAGGGCATGACATTCATTTTTTTGCTCACTGGCCAATGTGGCTAGTGGATTTCCGGAGTCACTCGCCATTCAGCCTTTTTACTAGCTACGATTTTGTTACCAGAAAATCGCAGTTTTTTCTTCAGCATGATACGTTAATGTTTGTTATATCTAGATTTACTTATAAATGACAGCATACACTGAATCACTATAGTAGTAGTCAAGTATTCAGTACTGTTAAGAAGCTCCCAATATAAAAACATGCAAACATGAACAGTATATTCTGCTTATTGAACTTAAATTCAAGCCTCTTACCACATGAAATTGAAAAATAACAGATTCAGTACAACTGAACTCATTCTGATATTAAAAATACAGCAACTCGGAACATTTATCATTTTAGTGTGTTATTATGTGTACTATTACCAGGTATTATTATATCAGAATTCTGAGTTAGGACAATGGACTCTGGTCTATCTTGTTGTGTTGACTCTTTATAGTGTGAGGTAATTCAATCAGTTGATGAATTTTCAACATCATTCAACATGAAATCTAAATAGATTTTAATAGTGATTACTTTTTATATATAATCAGTAAATAACCTATGCAAAAGGGGCAAACATTCTCATCCTGTTGAGAAGCAATAGCCCTTTAAGGAAATGATGCACACACACCAAACAGGAAGTAAAAGTGTGTGAGTGTGTGTGTGTGTGTGTGTGTGTGCGCGCGCGCGCATGGGTGAATGGGAGTTTTATGCGTGTAATATTACGTTGCAATGCGTTAATTATATCAAAAATATATTGTCATACCAAAGAATAAACTACCCGCCAGTGTGGCTAGTGAGACTAAAGTTATAACCCACCACAGCCGAATTTTACCCGCGGGTGGGCGGGTGCCAATGTCAAGCCCTGATATATCTCTGATATATATATATCAATCGATACACAATTTTTTGTAAACATAAAGTGTTGAGTAAACACGTTCTTTCGCAGAATAGACGCAGTACCTAATATTCTGTTTATACGTCTTTCATTTTCAGCCGTCTCACGCTGACAAGGCAGCCAATCCTAAAGTCCTGAAGTGGATGACTGACCTCACCAAAATCCGTAAACAGCTTAAAGGTAAGCCCTAAGTGAGTGACCAGCGGGGGTGCCTGGCTGTTGTGTAGGTCCTCAGTGATAAACATTAGCTTAGTATTGGACAGTGTGACCCTCCAAGGTCTCCCCCATCACTGCTCCATGTCACACGGTACCCCCACCCACTCTCACGTGTTGGTCGATTCCGATTGGCCGCCACCCTTTTCATTCTCCATAACCATGTGACGCCCCCTCAGAGGTGCACTGTCGAATAAGTTTTTCTTTCTCTTTAACTAAACTTCCCCGGATGACCTGATCAGCAGGACGACAGAACCTCTTACCCAAAGCTTCCCTGAGGCACCAGGCAGTGCTTCACTTGCACAGACGCCACTCCTCCGCTCTGAACACACCCTATTTTACACAGTCACGCCCCCTCACTGTCTCTAGACAGACACCCCACTTCTGTAAGTACTCTCAAGCAGCAGTAAGTAGACATTAGAGCTATTTTGTGGTCCTCTTTCCTGTCCTCTTTCCTTGGTTTTGTTTGACTGCGGCCTTGTAGAACCATTCCCTCACGGGTGGACTCTCAGCCACATGTCTGGGTTTTTTTTTTTAGTCCGGGCAAATAATTATTTTCCGCTTTGTTTTTCCGTGTTATTGTTGTGTTGTTTTAACGGGAGGGGGTGATGTGTTGTCTCTGCACCTCAGTGATGTAGTCAATAAGAGGCCTGATTTCCCTCCCCTGTGCTGATCTTTAGACTGTAGATCTCTAAAGATTATGGCAGGTTTAACTTGTCCCTCATTGTGTAGGCATTCTGAAAGGTTATGTTTATATAATAATTGTCACTTTTTTTTCTAATTATTTTTGTCACAATTGTGTTTTGTTTATATAATCTTTTTTTTCCTTCCTTTTTTCCTAGTTAGTTGCCAAGACATGTTTGTGTTTAATTTTGCTTCTTTACTGTTGCACTGGAGCTATAAAGTGAGACAAACTCGAGATGTTTCTTGATAAAACATATCATCCAACCATCCAATATTCAAGCATATTATCCTTGCAAAAAAAAAAAAAGAAGAAGAAGCAAACGTTAAACATCGATTCTGAAACAAGATATTGTTTACTCTTTGTTTTAGCCTGCGCTTTTTTTTTTAAATATTGGTGTCCCTAAAATGTCTCTCTCTCTTTCGTTTTGTGTTTGTGTGTGTTTTCACGCAGATGCTAAACACAAGGCAGAGAGCGAGCTGACGCCACAGACACGCCCACGCAGCAACACACTGCCTAAGAGCTTCGGCTCTACTTTGGATCACTCGAGTCCTGAGAGCCTCACCGAGAGAGAGGGTGAGGGACGGGGCTGCCGGCCCACCCGTGAGGAGACGCTCCAGCTCATTGAGCAACATCTAAGAACTAAGAGAGAGGAGGATGACTGGCCCGAGGACATCAAAGTCAGTACAGCTGTATCGATTTCTCGCATACGCTCTGTTTCTTGCAATTGTTTCAAATTCTCGGTCCTCTATTAGTTTTAACTGTTATGTAGCCAGTATGATTAAAAGCTTATAGAAGCTAATGAGCATAATTTATCATGATCTCATTTGCAAAATGCTAATGATCCGACTTCAGCACCAGCCTTTTCTCACTTGTATTCTTCATGCTGCTGTTTGGGTACAAAACCGATATTAAACATTAAGACACTTGTCATCGATGTAAGCAGGGTGAAGAAAATATAATGCACAAAAGTTGATGTTTATTTTTTCCTCTGGACAGAAAATGTCAAAAGAACATCTGGCTAGTGAGAAGACCGTGCTACAGAAGAACCTGCTGTATTATGAGGGACTGCACGGGCGTCCTGTAAGTCTCAATACTGTCACACTTATTCTGACACAGAAAGGGGTTCTAGTCAATATGTATTTACTGTAAATGTTCATAACATAAAGTGGTAGAAACAAATGTATGTAGTGCTTTGTGTACCCAGTAGAGCATTGTTTACTGTCTCTTGCAACATTTACCTTGGCATAATTCAGTGTCAATATTTTTATAATATTTTATGATGCCTTTATCATATTTTATTAGAAAATTAATCATTTTAGAATTGTCTTCCATAAGGTTTAGAAAGTGCACTTACAATACCAGTATGTATTTGTCTAAAATTCAGGTAGTATTTAAAGAAGATGTGTCTCTCCAGCTCATTGATTTTGTTTGATTTTATGTCTATATTACAGGTCACGCGTGAAGAACGTTTGATTGTCAAACCGTTGTATGATCGGTACCGGCTGGTGAAACAGATGCTCACCCGTGTCAGCATCACCCCAATTATTGTAAGGCCAGCCTCTTTTAATAGACGTTCTAACATGTTCAATATCACTAGAATTTTTGTGTGTAGTGTGATGATATATGTAGAATATGTTATTAGTTGGCGGCGCGGTGGTGTAGTGGTTAGCACTGTCGCCTTGCACCTCCAGGGTTTGGGTTCGATTCCCCGGCCAGGCTCGATTCCCGTCTCTGTGTGCATGGAGTTTGCATGTTCTCCCCGTGCTTGGTGGGTTTCCTCCGGGTACTCCGGTTTCCTCCCACAGTCCAAAGATATGCAGGTTAGGCTAATTGGCATTCCTAAATTGCCCGTAGTGTGTGAATGGGTGTGTGAGTGTGTGTATGTGTGTGTGCCCTGCGATGGATTGGCACCCTGTCCAGGGTGTACCCCACCTAGTGCCCGAAGTCTCCTGGGATAGGCTCCAGGTCCCCCCGCGACCCTGAACACAGGATTAAGCGGTATAGAAAATGAATGAATGAATGAATGTTATTAGTTTGTGTGTGTGTGAGAGATCAGGAAGTGTGACAAGGTTACCAGAAGAATTCATATTCTCCAGCACACTCAGTAAAACCCAACAGCTGTTTTATTTATAGTGCTTTGCAAAGGTCTATATAAAAGAAACTTGCATAAAGAGCACTAAGTAGTAATAAAATAAAGACGGTCGATATTTAGTGTGAAACTCTTAACTTGTAATTTAAGAAGTCAGTAGTGTTAGTTACAGATTTGTGCAGGTTTATAAGTAAAACATGCTGGAGGATTTGCCAGAGTAATATGAAATAAAGTCTTATGGTACCTTGTCACATATTTTGATGCAAAACTTTGAGCCTACGTGAGGTTTTTTGTTTCCATCTGAAAACTGGTCTTTCATGTAATATGTTGCTTTCTTTACAGGCATGCAAATATTCTACTGTAATGTTAATTATTTATTATTTGTTAATTAAGTTCTGTTTGAAAATAGTAAATGATTTTGTACATAATAATTCAGACATGATAATCATATATCACAAAATTAGCGTTAAAGATAATATTGTGCCTATTACTTTTGTACTGTACTGTCAGTGCAGGCATGTGTGTGTGTGTATACACAGAGTCAGGCAAAAACATTTATACACACTTCAGGAACAGAAAACCTTAAATATTTGAATACAAAATGTATTGCTATACGTTATGTATTGATATACATGATAATATAGTATATTATATTAATGTAATATACATCATACTATTTTTCTGTTCCTGAATTGTGTGTAATTTTTTTTTGTCTGACTCTGTTAGCACCCACCTTAAGAATGGAAATTTTGCATTTGCCCTTAGCATACGTATGATTTTCCGCATACGGGTCACTGAACTGAAACGATCCTCAACTAAATTGTGCGCATGTCCGAGAGCCGTTCAAAACTTGTTTTTGCTTTAAATATTTTTTGTTGGTTTTTGGCACTGTGTGCAAGATTTAGTGAAGACATAATAGCATGAGTCCCAAGAATGTTATCGAGGACGGCAGCAAAAAGAAAAGAGAGACACTTTAATTTTTGTTTTTAAAGCAGCAGGTGCCAAGAAGAATCTTAAATTAAGGTTTAATGTCTTTTTATTTCATATTTTAGTTAATTAACATTGTTTTACATCCAAATATATGATTATAGTGTTGGTAGTATTGGCAGTATGTTTGGGTGGCTGGACAGGATTATCTGCATTTACATAACTTCCTGTGGGGAAATGCATTTTTCGCCTTGAGTACTCGCCCTACGGGACAAATTAAATTATTATGCCGGGGTGTGTGTATGTGTGTTAATAAATATAAAATAGAGAGACGTAAAAATAGTTGATGACTCACTGAGTAAGTAGGTGAAAGTTCAAATGATTTTCCAAAAATAGAAATTCATGTCAGTTTTTTGTTTTCGTACAATAGACTCGTGATTTTAAAATCCAAATGTCATGACCACGAACACCCACCCCTCCTTTTCTTTATTTCAGGCCTCGCCCTCCAGCAAGAGACGCAATCAGACCCTGCAGCCCATCATCGAGGGCGAGACTGCACACTTCTGCGATGAGATCAAAGAGGAGGAGGAGGAGGAAGAACAGGAAAGTGGAGGGATGCAGAGCGAGGAGCCTGAGGTCATCATCGCTTTGGACCCGGCAGCTGAACCCAGCTCCCAGCAGCCCCTCCCCGACAGCATCCTCAGGCCAAAGTTGGGCGAAAGCTCTGACAAGTTGACCCTCGACCTGCGCCTGTCCAGCTCCAACGCTTCCTCCATGTAAGTGCGATCGCCTGCAGTGACCTGCCGTCTACTTAACAACAACAACAACAGTGTCACCACTCCAGCATTAACCATTCAGATCTTTACCACTATTGCTGATGCAGTGCAGCCTGCGAGTTGTAGTTTTTAAGCTGCTTAGCTTCAGCTCGAGTGCAGGTTTGCGTACACACGTACGTCATGCTGTAATTCTCTGGTATGAGGCGACCAACACACACGGACCTCAGAGTCTCGAAGTGGATAAGGCAGTGATCCCTTTAGACGAAAATGAGCAGCGTGTTATGCGCTGTTGCTCATGTTCAGTGCACCATTACATCTTGAAACACTTGCCTCTTATTTACTGTATAGAAAGAGTTACTCCAGTGTAAACTACTACTCTACTACATATTGTGTAAGTCACATGTAGGAAGTGTATGTAATTTAAATTTGGAATGTGTAAAAGTAAAGTCACAACCATTTTTTTCCTGATCCATGTTCACACACACAAAGCAAGATTCAGCCAAAATGTTACGGGTATTCACACGTTGTGCTGATTAAAAGCAGATCATTTAGATTCAATAATAATAGAAATAAACAGGGCAGCATGTAGTGGTGTAGTGGTTTAGCACCGTCACCTCACCCTCTCAGGGTTGCGGGTTTGAATCTCGTCTTTGGAGTTTGCATTTTCTCCCCATGCTGTGACAAGTTTCACACACAAGTTTCACACACAGGCACTAGTTGTAGGTTGATTGGGATTTCCATCTTACCTGTAGTGTATGACTGAGTGTAGGTACTTGTACCACATGATGCAGGATGTTGTACGCTTCTTAGAACCTAAGGTTCGACTCCTGGATGGACGGATGGTTTCAATTGATATTAAAATGAATCACAAATTATTTTATAAAAATACCATTTGTAATATCAACACAGCTGTGATTTGGGTTGTAGACCTGAGGTCATGTGATGCACTGCAATGTGATACACCAATGAAATCTGATCATGAATTCCCTAAACAAAAAAATAACTGAAATGTCATCCATCATATGACCAAATATTTTGTTTTATTTTAACCAGGACAATAAAAATAGTTATGAAAGAAGCCTCAGCTTCTCAGCTCGTAGAGCGATGTCTGTAGTGAGTGTCATAACACTTTCAGTGTAACAAACTTCTGTTTAGTGAACATAAATAATGCAAACATATTAAGTATCAACAGTCTTGGAACATCCACAATCAGATTAGTGGATCAGACCTAACTCGCTGTATAATGAGCACTACACCTCCTCATCCTCCTTCTCCTGCTTCCCACAGGCCTGAGCTCCTGGAGCAGCTGTGGAAAGCCAGAGCAGAGAAGAAGAAGCTGAGGAAGACCATCCGTGAGTTTGAGGAGGAGTTCTACAAACAGAATGGAAGGTGAGAGAGAAGTTTCTCCAAACAGGAACGAACTTACGAACGCACACAGCAGATGAAAAGGGCGTTTTTACATTTGGGCTCCATCGTTTTCGAGAACAGACAAAAAGTCTGGTTCGTTTTAATCAGTGCGAATACGATCAGTCCATGCTAGGGAACCGTGCCCGAGTCCACTTGAAGAGAACGGAAGTAGATAGTAATATTAGGCATAGCCTGAAGGTTAACTACTTTATTCCGTTCTTCTCTTTAATGGCAGCTCACAAACCAAATCGGTGCATACTGCCACCTGCTGTATCGGAGGGTATAAATACCCAAGCACGGTGCACAAAACACAATGCTAGCTAACTTGGGATTGGGCAAAGGGAAGCAAATCGTTTTGGTGTGCACGGCACAAATCAATCGCGCCTAATGTGAAACCGCCCTAAGTGACGTAGCGGTCGGATTTTACTGCAGCTCTGGGAAAGTGTTTACACGACTGCAAGTGTTTTATTAAGGATGAATTGATGATTTCAGCTTGAACTAAAAGCACACGTCGCTGCTCTTCCACTAGGAACGTACAGAAGGAGGACCGCACGCCCATGTTGGACGAGTACATGGAATATAAACGCATCAAAGCCAAACTGCGCCTGCTCGAGGTCCTCATCAGCAAGCAGGACTCGTCCAAGTCCATCTAGAATCCAGCCTGCAGAGTCGGCGACGTTGACCCCCTACACCACCACCATGACCACGTCAACTACATCATGAAACAAATCGACATTCGAAGATTCAACAGGAGGACATTCTCTCTGTTCCAGTTTGGTTTTATTTGTTTTGCCTGCTTGATTTATTTATTTTTTTGTTATTATTATTATCGTCGTGAGAACTCCTCAGCATGAAGAGGGACACACTCGGCGTTTGAGCCACTTCGACAAAAAAAAAAAAAGTGTGTGTGAGAGAGAGTGGACACCAAGAACAAAACTTCCAACCACATCCCCAGTCAGCAACTTTTCTCAGACTTGTACCATTTATTAAAGCTACATCCCCAAACCCTGGGGGCACGACACACACACACACACACACACACACACACACACACACACACACACACACACACACTGTGTGTTCTGGACAGAATTCTGTGTCTGTATAAATATCCTACTCTGTGTGTGTGTACACATTATGTTTGTGTTACAGTACGTCCACGTTAGATCTAGAAGTTACTGATATGATACTCTGAATGTGTTTCTTTCTTTTTCTTTTCTTAGCTATTTGCTAATGAGATAAACAGGAGAACATGTTGGTGCTCTTTTTCTTTTTTTTGTTTCTTTGTTTAAAAATATACACGTGACTCCTCAGCGACCTGAGGGTTGATCAGACTGACCAGAGAATTTAATGCTGATTTTTCTTTTTTTTTTTTTAAGCTCGACTATCGTATAGTATTCCTTCTCACGTAGATCCTCGTCTAAGTACTGTGTAACTACTAGATGTATATTTATTTATAGCACTTCTTCACTGGCGTACATTAAAGGTTCTGTTAGTCTACGAGTAAAACGTCACACTCAACGAGGTAGTAACGAGTGTGTTAAAAATCTAAGCTGATGTAATGAAAGTTAAGTTCCAGAGTCGAGAGGTCATCTTGCGCTCAGTCATGTAGCGCACTCGGGGAGGGACAGAGTCGCTTTACCCGTAGCGGAGTTAATCAGCACGGCTGCTGGAAGGTCACGCCATGAAGCAGTGGTGCGTGTCCTCTAGGACGCTGCAGCTGTACTGAAATCCTGACGAACCTCAGTGAAGGAATTTTAGCAGGAAATCAGAACTCGTTTTGAAAACCTACATTCCATCAGCTTTACTTGATCTAAAGAAAGAAAGACTGTAATGCATCATCACGGAGACTTTAACTTTTCTGTTGAAGTCACTTCCTCATCATCATCATCGTCATCGACTTGTCAAGATTAACTGTTCCTCCTGGAGGACACTGTAGCTCAGTTAAACTAATCACTGACCTGAAACCCATGACAGCAGTTGTATGTTATCGCTATCAAATGTTTTATAAAGACTATTGTTTCCATGCAAGTCAAGGGCACCGCTGATGCGTTTGCATTACGCTCCGAGCGCCGAGTGCGAAAACAACAGGCGCTTGTTTTGACAGCGAGTCTGAGTCATCGGTGTTTGTGTGTACAGTTGTAACGAGCGAACTTCCTCCGAAGAAGCGCTAGATGAGAAATCGAGGTCGGCGGATGCACTCGGCTTTTTCTCGAGTCACTACGTGAATGTAGGTAAAAGAACTTTTTTTTTTTTTTTTTTTTTGAAAGGTGTAGGAGGAGCTAGTGAAGTTATATTTGCACAGCATTCTGAGAATGCAGCCCACTAGTTTGTTCAGATTTGCTTGTACATTGAGGCACTAATTGTTATCTGAAGGATGGTACTTTTTTTTTTTTAATGCATGTAAAATCCCCTGTCACTGTGCAACGGTTACACGTGGATAATCTTCTTGTATGTTTGTTTTTTTGTTTTTAAAGACTATTATTTTGTACTCATTTTATAACCTTCATTTTCAAGCGATCCATCTTTACAGAACTAATCTTCTGCTTGTTTTGTACGCGTGTCAGTAGTGAAGTTGCATGGCAAATGTCTATTTAAATTTTTTGTGCCATGAAAAAGAAGCAATAACGAGGCACCGAGGTCTTTAATCAGTGGAATGAGACGACGTCTGCATCCGGTGTGTCCATCTCCAATAAATGGCTTATGAGACAACACTTGTGCCTAAAGAGATGCTTTTCATTTATTTATCTAATTTTATTTATTTAATTTTAATTTCTAATACAGTATACTGTGCTTTATAACTACTGAATCCTCACCAGCCTTCCAGGAATAAATAAGGTTTGGAGAAGTAATTGAAATGCAGCAAGGGAGCAACACTGCAACAAGAGGCTCTTTCTCTCTGCTTTTGTTGAAGGT
This sequence comes from Channallabes apus, assembly GCA_030522415.1. Classification (NCBI taxonomy): domain Eukaryota; kingdom Metazoa; phylum Chordata; class Actinopteri; order Siluriformes; family Clariidae; genus Channallabes; species Channallabes apus. Next base: position 32,470,783 of record CM060113.1, read on the forward strand.
GTCTGGGGTTATAGAGTTCTGCTGCTACCCACTGACTCTTCACCTACATTTTGAAGCCATAGTGTAAGTAAATTGCTATTCATTTGGCAAAAACTAACAAAAAAAACCTCTTGTAATTTTACTAGGTACATATTTTCTAAAGTTAGAATCGAATGCATTTTTACTACATATACAGTCAGAAGGAGAGCATCATCCTTGCAGCACAGACAGAACAGCCGAGAAATGTTTAACAGGCACATTTATCAGTTTTTCTACTTGTTTTTTTTTTTCACCAGAAAACCCTGGAGACTTTTTTTTTTTTTTTTTTTTACAATGTACTTACTTCACATGCTCAGGATGAATAAAATTTATTTTGACATGTCTTTGTTCTTGACAAAACTGACAGCAAAAAAAAAGCAGCATAAAACAAAACACAATACGCACCCCTCTTAAATTCTGTTTAAGATTAGAAAGTAACACAATGTATTTTTTAACCAAGCAGCACGAATAACAGTTTATTTTCCAACGAATGTCCATTAACCATCTATTAGAATAATAATAATAATATTGCATGGACTGTAAACAAAATTGTTGTGATTGCAATCAAGTAATCTAAAAGGCTCACAAAAGAAAAAGTCCACATGAGAAAATCTCAGACTAGTGCAAGCTGAGATTTTTTTCTTTACAATATGGGGGGGTTGTTTCCATGGCGATGTGTAGCTGGGCAGATTTTAGGGTGACCAGAATGTGAAATAATATATTCTATTACATAAGAAATAACACAGTAAAGCAAGCTGTTTTTGAGAAACAATCAACAACAAGGTGGTTCGTGCTGTTACTATTTACATAAGCATTTATTTTCCACGAACTGCATGTTATTAGAAGTGTTTTATTTCTCTTATTACTATATACTGTAGTAAATTGATAAAGATTTATGAATAAAAAATAAAAATAAGGAACACTTTTTTTTTTATCAGTTTATAGTCACATTTAAAGACATGGAATGCCTGCAAACCAGGTTCGATCCTGTTATTACTTGTATGTTATAGCAGCTATGAAAAGCCTCCCATTTTCCTTAATCAATAACAAAGAGAATTTTAGAGTTAACGGTTACAATGAATTTTACACATCATACATTTCACCATATCAACACATCCTTTTTAAAAATCCTTTTTAGTGAATCGTCCACCAGTTGTTATTGCTACAATAGAAACAATAATTAAAATGTGTGCATTAATAAAAACCTGTGGTTAGCTTTGCTGTTACAGAAACTTAACACTGCCTGATGAGTTATAATTGAGGAAATCAACAGCACTGTGGAATTAAAATCTAATGTAAAAATTAAATACATCCGACCCAAAAAAAACAAAGGAAGAAAAGAAAAATGCAGCAGTTTAAAACATGAAGGAAAAAATAAACAATCCTGAAGACCTGCTAATATTGCTTTTGTCTTTTATTTTGCTGATGACTCCCATGTTGCTGATTAAACGACTGCTGCCCTCCAGTGGTCAGAACTGTTATGACACCTATTATTTGATGCACATACATTTCATTGGATGTTCATATAACATCATGCTGTCTTTTAGAAAGATATGAAAGTCCAGTGATCAGATTTCACACAAACATCATTTACACAGTTGCAGCTAATACAGATACTGATACTAACTGCATTAACAAGATCTGGGTGTCACCATCAGTCCTGACACAAGCGCAACCTGTTCCAATAGTTCAACCCATGTTAAAGGAGTATTTTGTGACTTATTGCACTCTGTCGCCTGTAAGGAGAACAGCAACTGTGAGTGATGGGTTTCCCCCTTCTTTAACCGAGTAATGTTCCGGCACAAGCCTGAAATAGAAAAAGTCCAACTGCACTGCAATACCGCAATTCAGTTTTTCTTAGCCAACATTGAAACTATCTTTATTACAGTCTGAAAAAGCAGCTTTAACTAGTGGCACGGTGGCGTAGTGGTTAGCATTGTGGCCTCGCACCTCCAGGGTTGAGGGTCCGAGTCCTGCCTTTGGTTTTGTGTGTCGAGTTGTTGTGCATGTTCTCCCCATGTTTGTTGGGCTTCCGCCCACAGTTCAAAGACATGCACATGCCATTTCCAAATTGCCCATAGTGTGTGTGTGTGCTTGTGCTCTGCGATGGTATACATCTCCTAGTGCCCAGAGTCCCCCTGGATAGGCTCCAGGCCTCCCGTGGCTCTGGCACAGAAAAATGGTACAGTCGCCCATAATAGTCGCAGAGGACTTGCGTTTTAATACTGTTTATGGTAAACAATACTGATAATGAATCAGTCAACTTGGAGATTTCTTTCATGATAAATATAATAAACCATTGCTTTTGTAATCACATGTGAAGAGCGGCTCTAAACCTGAATAAATGTCCTATAAATTGAATGTAACATTCTCTCACTGTCGAGAAAGCTTATTAGTGAAACGTGATTCTTTAACCCAGCTGCTTTTATTGTATTTAATCTCCTGCTAGTTCTCTTCCTATAGAAAATACATCTGTTAGAAAAAAGTTAATTGTGCTTGCAATAGTGTCGCGGTTCCTTACACAGACGGAACATTTTATTTTATTGCCATTGAAATGCATGCTGGCGCGGTTAAATCTGCTTACAGTACAATATGTTTAAAGAGGAAGAGAGGTCGGTCTGAAACAAACGTCCCCCCCCCCCCGCCCCCGAGTTCTAGACTGAAATTCACACCCGGTTGCCATTTTTTGTCTATTAGGTGCACCAGTCTTATAGTAACACCCCTTGAGTATTTTATCTGATTAATTATTCTTGCATCTAGTTCACTTTGAGGCTCCACGATTAACCAGCGTAGCAAAAGCGACCACTGTGGGATCATCGCTGAACATTTTGTAGTCCAGTCTCTTCGTCTGTCAGTTGTTCGACCTCAGCAGCACTTCTGACTTAATAGAAATACGATGCAGTGACATGGAGTCATTTAAAATCCCTGTAACTGCTGCTGATACTGTGAAAGCAACAAAACACACTACAAAGTCAGTGTTCATTAATGTTAACGGCTGTGCTGAGAATAACTGAAATTCTGCTGAGGACCATCTCTAATTGTGCATACAATAGGCTGAAGAAATGCTGACACTCCTGCCGAGAAGACCGAGAGGTGAAAAGTGAATTGCACCAAAGAACGCTAATCTGCAACTCCTTTATTTTTATTCCTCACCAAAAAATGAGGAATCATCACTTCATCAACATTGGATTGCTTATTGCTTTAACTTTAAAAGGCAGAAAAGCATATTGCTCCATCTCCTCTATCAGCATAGCAAGAAAAGGGGGGGGAGATATATATATATATATATATATATATATATATATATATATATATATATATAAATGAAATGCACCTGCACATTCTGACACCTCTGTCATCTCAGCATTTACCAGATCTGGTATATTTCGACACCACTGTTTCTATCCCCGACCTTTTCAACAGTGATTTCACTTCAAGGCAGTTAATGCATGATATACCTGGTCAAGTACCTTCTTCTGAATGTCTTCCTTACGTTGTAGTTAATACTTGGTCATGTGACATTTATCGGTTCACGTAAACGTTTGGTGCACCTAATAAACTGGCTCCTCGAGTGCATTAGTGGACAGGTCTGCCTGATAATAGCATTGACATTCATTTGGCACAGTTGCTCTGTAGTGTTAACGACCTGTTTCTCTGTGTCCCAGCACAGATTTTTTTTTAAAACAAACATTTTTAAAACATGTTATGGCACACAAGCAGCTGGCTACGACCATGCTCCGATTAATCAATTGCTGTGAAGAGTTGCTTCTACAGTACATCTAATTCCTTCCAAGAGTAAAGAATATTTTTTTTAAATGAGTTTGAGGAAAATAACCAGAATACCATCTTGTCCTGCTACAGGTTTAACTGAGCTGGTTCAGTCCGCAGTAGTGATGTTGAGTGATGCTGAAGGCTGTGATGATGGAGGAGAGTACAGACTACACCAAGGACAATAGTTATTAATCAGTAGTAGAGCAGAGAGATGGTACATTCTGTACCTGTAGTTTAAATACTGCTGTTTAGATCTGCATGCCAGGTTGAGTGACCGATTCACTTCATCCTTCCAGTCCTTTAAACCCTGCCTTTTTTTTTTATCCCCCCCTCCGTTTTTACTGATGACTTGAGGTCTGCGATAATCAGCCGAAGCAGATGGCACATTGCGAGGGCATTTCAGCGGTCGATCCGGCACGATTTCCGCACCATGATGGTGAGCGCAGCCTGAGCGTGACCAGGGCAGAGAGACACTCCTCCCACAGAACAGCTTTAAATGATGGTATGTCTACCTCGGCCCTTCGTTTCAGTCCGCGAGCTCCTGCTCACCACAGCGTTTAGTCATAACAGCTTGTCGATAACTGACACGCCTGAAATGAAAGACAGACCAGTAAGTACAGACTGTGTGTGTAGATAAATCTGAGAATGAGCAAGGGTCTCACCTGCATAGCTGCGTCCGTTGCTCATGTTGGTGGGAATCAGACTCCACTTGTCAGTCGCAGGGTTGTAGAACTCTACAGAGGACAGGTTACACGAGCCATCGTCCCCACCGATAACGTACAGCAGCCCGTTTATGGCACACACTCCTGCACAAGTCATGATACACACAAACGTATTAAGTTGGTTGAGAACTTTCTTGACATGGAAGAATACAAAGCATACAGGAAAACACTGTTTCTGTAAATGTTATAATTCTTGTTTTCCTCCCCAATAGTCAAAGAAGAATTATATCATTCCTAAGATTTTTTTTTGTTTTTAAACAGACTTAAGAGAAAAATTACACTAATGCCACCGGCAGTGACAGCCCTCTGCAGAACCCTAATGAAATACACCTTTCTGTGGAAAAATTTAATGGTATTAGAAAATAATCCATCTGGAAGTTCATAATAGCTACAATATATAGTGGAACCACATCATACTGTGTGAATAATCCGCCCTTACAAGGTTTGGCTTAGAAATTGACATGTTGAATGAAGAAATTTGCTTTAGCATACAAATGATTTTCGGAATATGAACCAATATGTGACCAACCAAACTGCAGTCAAGTTGCACGAACGTCCGTGAGCCGCTCAAAACTTGTTTGCGTCAGTAAAAAGCCAAGCGAAGAGAGTGTAGGTATTTTATCTTCTTTTTTTTTTTTTATCCGCCAAAACTGTCGCCATGTGTTCAAAAGCTATGTGATTTATCACACTTTTTTTTGTAATGAGTAATTCCTCTGTAGAGCCAAAAGTATGATCAGTAAAGCTGACTGTACCCCAGGCCTCCTAAATCTCACTAACGCTTTTGTAGCTGAAAATATAAACAACCATGCTTCAAAATCCAGTGGAAAGCCTTTCCTGAAGAGTGGAGATTATTGGGTGTAATGGTCGGGGACGTGAAATAAAATTCGGACCCTAAGCTCTGGATCTCTTGCATTGTTTACACTTAACACCTACAGTATTTTTAATATTAAAAAAAGGTGTTCATTAGATTCGGCTTTGTATATACACCTGCATATACAGTACCAGTCAAAAGGTTTGGATTTATTTTCTACACTCTAGAACAATACTGGATTATTTCCAAACTCATCAAACACGATAATAAAACTGGCTCTCATGAAGACCTTTCCAGGAAAGCAAGACCAAAACTTACCTCAAAGTTGCTGCAGAGGAAAAGTTTACCTCAGAAATAACCAATTAACAAACAGATTATGAAGTCGTTATGAAGGCTTTACAGAGCATGAGTAGCAGATGCATCTCAATATCAACTATTCGAAGAAGGTTATTGCATATTTTGGACGCCTTTTACGACTTAGAACAAAATACAAATCAGGAAAGGCCATGGACTTGGAAGTTGTGTACAAACTTTTGACTGGTAGTGTAGATGCAGTAGGAGGTGCTGTAACTACTCCCTGGCTTGATGCATCTAAAAACTTTCCATCCTAGTGATTTATTTCTATGTACTCTTCTGAAGCTGCTCACCTGCATTCCTTCTGCACATGTTCATGTCACACACCTGCCTCCAGGTGTTAGTAGCAGGGTCAAATACCTCTACACTCTTTCTCACAAGTGGACCATCGTGTCCCCCTGCCGCATACAGCTGCCCATTCAGCACTCCTACACCTGCGTGTACACACACACGCACGCACACGCACGCACGCACACACAAACGACAGTAAACACAATGTTTATGTTATGTGAAGCTTAAGATGCTGGTTAAAGGGTCAGCAGGTGGCAGCACAGTACAAATGAATGTAGATTCAGTTCATTACCTGCTCCACTGCGTCTGGTGCTCATGTCGGATACGTAGTCCCATTTGTTAGCGACCGGATCGTACTCTTCTACAGTGCTGAGACACTGACGAGATGCGCCATCGTAACCCCCAACTGCATAGAGTTTACCTGAAAACACACACATTTTCATAAAATTTTATGTGTATTCACATTCATAAGCCAAATTCATATTCATAAGGGAAATTTGCAGGAATGTTTGGTTTGTTGTTAGTAGGTTTTGAGGACATGCTGTTTGTTACTATGGTCATACATACAGTTCAGTATAATCAGGAATCATGTTGTTTGCTCTGACAGTTAAAACTGTGACGTGTTATTTAATTATTCATGTTTAATTCCCTGAAAAGTCGTACTGTGATTTTTAAAGCAAGAAGATGCGGCTTTTTTTTTAATCATGAATAAGTGTTAGCTTTAACAATGCCTCTACAAAGTTCTTACAGAAGTTGAAAGAAGTACTTGAAAAATTAACACAGCAACAACCCAAGCTGTCTTCCTACCCCTTTTCCTCTTTCTGCAGTGCTTTCTTCTTCTGATAATACCCTTTTGCAAAATCGAAGCCCATTGCACATATATTCCATTGGTTATATTATTATATTATAGTACATTATCTGTTTTGTTTTGTTCTTACATCATCTTTATTGCTGCTGGTCTCTGAAGGATACCAAATAAATTTTGTTGTATTACAACCGTCTCTTAATCTTTATTACAGTGTTTAAAAAAACACTAGGTGAAATTAAAACATTATTGACAAAATCTAAATCAATCAATCAATCAATCAATCAATGAGCATGATGCTAATAATGACAAAGTTCTAAACCCTGGCATCGCTGTAGGCCGTGCAGGTTTCTGTTTGGGCTAGTTTTCATTTTTACAAGATAAAAGCACAAATGTAAGAAACTGAAGGTCCTGGATTTGTATTTGCTGCCAAGCCTTTAGAAGCAGTGCTGTGTGGTGGAGAAATGAGATAAGAAACAAAGCAGTGTTTCATAACACAGAGATGAAACCAAATTTAATTGTGTATTTAACAAAGCATGTGAAATGCAAGAGTGTTTACCGTCCACCACCCCCACCCCCACACTGCTTCTCCTGGTGTTCATAGGAGCCACAAAAACCCAATCATTAGTCTTAGGGTTGTACGCTTCCACCGAGGCCAAACCTAGTGGGGAAGGGAAAAAAAAAAAAATCAGTGTCAGAGTGAGCAATGCCTACACATGTACCAGCAATCACACAACACACATGCACAAAGATATTACATCATCACATTTGACATTATCTCTAACAGAAAACCTAAATCAAGGCTGTGCATCTACCTGCTGCTTATAATCCACTTTGCCACTAATAGAGACTTTTTACTCGTTCTCCAATTCTGTGCCATGCTCATCATCATGCTTATCCTAAATGCAGTATGTTAATCTTCAGATGCAGCCAACAATCAGGGACATCTTGGAAGTTATTTTACTCAAAACAACAGATGTTTACCCTGAACTACATTCCGAAAGGTTTGTGCACACCTGACGATCACACTCATGTGCTAACCACCACTCTTCTTAAAAGTTTTTCACTACGTTTTGTTTTTAAATGTCTATGGCAGTATTCATCATTTTGGGCACTGATGTTGGGCAACAAGGCCTGGGGTGCAGTCAGAGTTCCTGTTCCTCTCGCTTCATGCACTTCCCTCCTAACTGCTGACATGCACTTTGCTCTGAAATAGGGTCAGTCAGACCACATGATCTTTTCCCAGTCCAATCTTTATGCTCCATAAAAAACTAAGCCTTCTTTGGTTAGCCTCACAGCTGTTTAGTCCCAATCCTATGACTTCTAATCACACTGCGTGTATATGGAAATGCTCTTACATTCACTATTTAAAAAATAGCTATGGTTTTTACTATTGATTTTTTTTTTTTTTTTTACTAAGCAACTTCAAGTATGTAAGTGATAACCATTCATGTTTATATTTCTTCCTCACAGTTGACAGTTCAGCACCTTCCTTACAGGTTTTGAAAATGTGTTGAAGGATCCTTAACCAAGTACCAGTAAATTAAAATCTCTTTACTTAATTATTTGCTTGATGCAACCCAATAATTTTCGCCTTTCTGAAATGGGATACTTTTTATTTATTATGCTACACCATACAAAGACATTGTATACAGTTGTGTGTTTCCATGTGTGTGATAGTCAGGTTGCTAGAAGTATTTTGGTCATGTAGTGTACACAGTCCCTCCCTGTTAGTATTAGGATGGCAAAGTCCTTTGCTTTGTTTTTGTGATACACTGACACGTTCGCTATACACAATTATGTATGGAATTAGATGAATGTGACCTGACGGATCAGAACTGCAACTGAAATTTAAAAGGGAAGTATCTCTTACTTCTAATAACTGCAACAAGCAGAGATCATACTGACAACCCTAAACAGGTTGCACCATTCTTTTGTGATGTTTTATTTTTGTTCCACAACATCCTTGTGTTTTTTCACTCACTCACTCATCGACTGTTTCACTTTATCCTGTATTCAGGGTTGCAGGTGGCCTGGAGCGTATCCCAGGAGACTTAGGGCAGGAGGCGGGGTACACCCTGGACAGGGTGCCAATCCATCGCAGGACACACAAACATATACAAACTTATTCAATTTTGGGAATGCCAATTAGTCTAATCTGCATGTCTTCAGACTGAGAAACACACCAAGCACAGGGAGAGTATGCTCCAAACTCCATGCACACAGAGACGGGAATTGAGACTGGCCGGGGGAAAAAAAATTAAAAAATCACGAACCCGTACCCTGGAGGTGCAAGGCGACAGTGTTAACCACTACACCACTGTGCCACCCTCGGTTTTTTTCCCTTGAGGAAAAATTATTTGATACGTTTTCTGTAAACTGTCTCAGAGATATTTTATTAACTATTACATTAATGGTTAATGAAATCTAGCTGTACCTGTACTGCCATCAAATCCCCCAACGGCGTACAGCAGGTCCCCCAGCACGGCGGCTCCCAGTGTACTCCGGCGTTCCTGCATGCTGGGAACAGCACTCCAGTGATCCCTCACACCATCATACATGTCCACTGTCCTCACACGGAGTGAACCATTGAAGCCCCCGACTGCATAAACCTTACCAGCCATAAACACCACCCCTGTACAAATCACACACAGACATTTTACACACACAGAGGGTTAGAATCTTAGAGATAAAGTGTGAGCGGTGAACAGTAAGAACAGGGGCACTAAGATGATACATACCTGCTCGGCAGCGTCTCGAGGGCAGATCAGCCACCTGGTACCAGCGATCCTCCTGAAAGTCATAGCACTCGACGCTGCGTATGGCTTTAGGCGCCTGACCCCCTACCACAATCATCACCTTGGGATGGGGAAAAAAAAAGTCTATTCTTAATTCTTGCACTTCTCCGACATCGACTCAACATGATGGGTGAAAAATATAGAACGTAAACATAAGAAATTATATTTTAATTTGAGTTAACCTGAGAAAAAACCTATATCTGACTGAGCAGGTAATAAGAGGGAGCATATGTTAAAACCTCCTGAGGCCTGAACTCTACTCTTGTGACATTGCAATTTCTGCTGAGTGTTTCTCTTTATTTACAGTTGATAAATATAATTTAATCAAAGTTTTCAACCAGGAAGAAACTTGGCAAAAGAATTATACAGTTCTTTTATATGAGGATGGAACAAGGATAAATATATAGACTGTTAAATTGGTATAAAATGTCATGTCCACATATGAGGCCATTCGGGCCTTAGGAGGTTAAGAAAGGGAGGACCACACATTATCTCACACCTTAGGCAGACTGACAGGAGTGCGTGGCCGAGTTCTGTCTGTCTTTATCAGGTGCCGCTGGTCTGCAGGCAACAGGTGGTACTTCATTGCTTCAATAAGGAAATCCTTACACGTGTTGTTGTTTTTTATCAAGGCCTCCTCTTCTACAATCTAAACAGACACACCGGGAATAAACTTGTGGGTCCTAAAGAATTAAACAATTAACTTTTTTTTAAAGTAAGAAATGTGTGCTAAAATAGAGTCGATACAGAATGAATGTAAACAGTCTGAGAAGAACATAGAACAGCCTACCTGAACCAAGTAATCTCGAGATAACAGTGGCAGGCGAACATGCTCCATGAGCTTTGGCATGTACTCTAAGCGTGCTTCCTTATCATGCTTTATCCATGTAATCATAGCTTCAAACACCTGAGGGGGAGAAAAATAAAAAGCAAAACCTGTTATTTCTTTCTACTGGACCAAAATGGGCAGACAGAACACTTCACACAGTATCACCTGCTCATATTGACACTGCACTGCATCAAACAGCAGCTCGACGTGTGAACGCTAATGTGGGAGGTGAAGGAGAGAGCAGCAAATGGTGTGTGAGGCCTCCGACTTACACACGGCTCATCTCCTTCATTTCTACAGCATTTTCCGACAGACCTCAGGCATCTATTTACTGGACAAATCGAGTGTACAACCCCTGACAGGGATCTGGTACTGAGACTAGCACATGCTATACACTAATGCGACCGGAACCGACAGAAAAGTCGTAATTTCTTTAACATTATGTGGATGGCCGGCTGCATGTGCATTATTTAACCGGGGAAGAGGATGCTTTATGGGAAACGGGGAAGCCAGTTGAGACAGTATGATGACCTGGGTGATGCTTTCCTGGAAATCCTTGAGACCTGGCATTCATGTGGATGTTACACTGACTACCTATACGTTACTGCAGATCAAGTACACCCTTCATGGTAACAGGATGGCTTATATTAGGCTTATACAGATATCACAGTTAGAACAAGAAATTAAAATACCCTAAATATTCTATACAGGAACATTACTGTATGTAAAAGCATTTATGAATATATAATGATATAGCCTTATTGATTTTTTTTTTACCTACAAACAGATCCGTTATACACGTGATGTTGTTCTGTCCGAGGCTGTTTAAAAGTATGAAAATCATATGCCTTCAAATGTTTTGATGGTTAGTGAGGAAGTTTGAGGAAGTGATTACTGAGAGATAAAAACACACAGTACTGGCGAGATGAAAGGTTGAAAATAACGGTTACCTTCTCTTCCGTGGAAACGGTCAGCTTATCACTGGAGATGAGACTGCACACCTGCTGCAAGGAAAGACCCAAGAACTCTTCTCCTAGCATGACCTCTGTAAAATGCTGCTCTGAATAGCACAAAACACCACATTTACACAGGTTACGCAATTACTATATACACACACTCTCCAGATTTACTGAGACACGCTTGTGCTCCAACTCACCAGCGTAGGCATGGGACTGGCTGAGCAAGTCAGTGCAGGTGTGCAGGTCAGCAAAGGCACGGATACCCAGACAGTTGGTGGGATGGAGCTGGGCCTGCAGGAACTCACAGCACACCTGCCTCACCTCCATTAGCTGCAGTAAGCTGGCTGCCGGCAGCAGCACCTGTCCAGGCACGTTACACATTTTATAGATCAGTGATGAATACTAAGCCACAGGTTAAGATTCCAGTGCAGTGTTCACAGGAATAGCATGCGTCTCTTTAGAAACCCTGTTCTCCATAGCCACAGTGTACATCTGTGCTAAACAATTCCTTCTGTTAACAAAATGAACAAAAATCCCTCAGCAGGGTCTGATATCCCCCTCACTTCCCTGAACCATCGGCTCAAAAGACAATAGGGGTAAACAAAAGCAGGACTTTCCCTCGCTCCTTACACATTTCCCCCGGTAAAAAATAAGAGGAAACACATGAACCTCACAGAGATTCAGCTGGAGAAGATGAAGAAAGAAAGTGCAAGCACATTCCAACACGGGCAACAGGACAACAGGCAGTTGATGGGAGTAGTGACACATACTGTCCTCTTCTACAAAAAGTCTCGTGTTTCAACCTACCTGCACATTGTCCACTGTTACTTCAATCTCTGCTGTGTAAATATAATCCACCAATTTCCTGAGAGTCTGTCCATCCATGTCCCTTATCTCAATACAGGTGGCCTTACTTTCACTCATCTCTCCTGAACACAGTGAACACAATATCAGCTGCCATAACATTTAAACTCACACTTCTCAACAAATCTAAGTATTTACGTATAGAATGTATTCTTGGGTTCAAAAAGTAAGAATTTGGATCACCCGTTCTAATCAAGTTAATACAATTTATTTAATCCGTTAATATCTCTGTAAATTTTGGTGTGTGTGTTTATATATGATTATTGCTGATGAAGCAAACCTGTAAACATCGCGCAAAAATAGGGACTGCAGGAAGCCAGGACCACTTTATGGGCAGGTATTTCCTCTTCACCAGCTACCAGAAGCACATCACAAAGCATCTTCCTGCTGCACTCACATGCAAAAACAAGTTTATTTACAGTTACAGCACCTCAGTCTAGAGCTGTGGGGAAGGCTTTACAGATCGTGAGTAGCATATGCATCTCAACAGTTCAAAGGAGATTATTGCATATTTTAGATGCCTTGAGCACTGCTTTACAATGCATAAAGAAATAAAAATCAGGAACGACCATGGAATTAGAAAGTGATCCCAAACCTTTCCACAGTAGTGTATATAATCAGACATAATCAGCAGTATAGAAAAACCTTTCATATATTTCCTGCAATTAAATACTGACACAGCCACAAAAATAAATAAATAATAATTGGGTGTGATATTTCTAAATCAAACATCATGTTTTAACTCCACCATGATGCCTGCCAGCACGGTGGCATAGTGTTTATCTGCTTATATTTCCAGGGTTTGGGACTCGAATCTCATGTGCAGGTATGTCTGCATGTTCTCGTTCTTTTTAGGTTTGTTTCCCCTTGCTACTCCAGTTTCCTTCCAAAGATGCATTATAGACTAATAGAACCTAATAAATTTGGTATATAATCAGCTATTGCTTACTAAAATGTCTGTAACACTCCTGCAACATCATTTTCTTAAGACAGATAACAGCGTTTACACGTTCTGTACATATGACACTTAAAGATTTTAAATGTTAAATGGCCTAATACAAAGAATTTCATAATAAATATATTTAACTAACAAAGAGGTCCGTGTTTAAATGCTATGAGTGAATTTTTACCTCAAATGATCACAGAGTAAGGTGTGAATGATGCTAATAATCAAAACAAGAGTAAATTTTGAGCATTTTGAGAATTTGGTAATAAATCCTTATCCATAATGATGTCTTTTGTGTTAACTTTTGATTTAAATTAAACCTTTAACTGCTCATTTAATTCTATTTCACAGTTCTTGAGATTTTAAATGCTGTAACTTTACATTTAGGTAAGACACATTAAAAAAAATCTATCAACAAAGTTCTAGAGTTTTCTGCCAAAATGTGACCATGTGGAGAGCTTTCCCCACAATGCCACCCATCTTACTCCATGAAATATTAAATATTTAAACTTAATTCCCGACACATACCTCCTCAGGTCATTCATGATCCGAAATGCTTTTCTCATATGCATGTGATTGAAGGTGTGCATCCCTGGCTCTCTCCCATCCTCGTCTAACTCCAACACCGTCCCGGACAGAGCCTGGCTCCTGGCAGTGAAATAAACATGGGATGAGGTTGCACACATTTTTATTTAAATATAATTTTCCCCCAGAAATCAGGATGTAGATTAGGTTTAGTTCCCTAATGAGCAAGGCAGAGGTGACGAACATAAAAAAATATATATATATCTTACAGGAATCCAAACTCAAATTCGCATTCTAATGTGACACTAAATTAGAGTGATTCTAAATCATGATTCATATAGATCTGATTGCGATTAACTTAAAACAGTATGTTAGTATGGTAATGTGATAATCAGTATGATCATTATAATATTCACCTTTACGCATTTGGCTGATGCCCTTATCCAGCTTACCCTTAAATTGTTAAATCATTATACATCTGAGCATTTGAGGGATAAGGGCCTTGGTCAAGGGCCCGAGAGTTGTATCATGGTGATACAACGGTTTGAACCAGAGCCTTCTGATCGGTAGTCCAATACCTCAACCACTGAGCTGCCCCATGCCCAATGTTTTCATCAGTGTGTCAGATTTGTCATAACCTCCGATTTTAGTGATCCAAGGAAAGAAAACCAGCAAAATTACAGGAACAGAAGATGATTTACAAGTGCAAAAAGTGACATGCATCAAGATAAACACATCACACATGATCAACACCTGAGCTCACAGTGCTAGTCCTAATGGTCTGCTTTGCTTGCTCTTGATCTAACCAAGCAGATAATCATTAAACCTTACGTAAGCTGGAGAAAAAAAAGCAAAAACATACACTGTTCAGACATAACATTATGACCACCTGTCTAATATTGAGTCACCATAACGGTAATGACGTGTATTCTGACATCTTTCTATTGGAAGTAGCTTGTTACAGTAGCTCTCCTATTGGATCAGACTACACGGGGCAGCCTTCCCTCCCCATGTGGTTCAGTGAGCCTTGGCCACCCATGATCACCGGTTTTCCTTCCTTGGATCACTTTTGGTAAGTTTTGACCACTAAAGACTAGGGAGATCCTAAGAGAGTTGAAGGTTTGGAGTTGCTCTGACCTGGTTGTCTAGCCATTACAATTTGCTCTTCTCACATTAGCTACAATTTTATTACATTGGCGGCTGGAAGTGTGTGGTATATATTGGGCAGCAAGTAAACCTTTTTGTCCCTGAAGTTGATATGTTGGAAACAGAAAAAATGGGCAAGCGTAAAGATTTGAGTGACTTTAAAAAGGGACAAATTGTGATGGCTAGATGACTGGGACAGAACAAGTCTAATCATCATAATGTTAATTTTCCAGACTCATAGTTAGTGCACTACAGGGTTGCCAAACCCTTAAACAACCACCAAATCAACTTAACTAAATTTCCAAAATGTCTGGCAGATTTTTTTTTTCTTGACATTCAATGTAGCGTCATTTAGTGCAAAAAAATTGGTTAAGTATCTCATTAACCATAAGGATTACTTAAACGTCTATCTGTAAAGTATTTAACGTTGTGTTATGTTGATGAAAACATGAAGTTAAATCCTTTCTGCTGACTTGGTCCTCATCTTAAACACCACTAGCTAGTTTGGCTAACGGTGCGTTCTGTCTCCTGTTATCTCATTACTGTAAGTGAGCACTGGTGTGGGGTGTTTTTTATTTTATTATTAATATTATTCTTTTATCGAACTTAATATTACGTATTTAAACTGAGTGAAATGCGTTTTTGAGTCACTCACCCGACCGACTCCATTATTTCCGGAACGCTAGCACTGCGGCTAACGGAGGCAGGTTTGCTAAAGCTAGCTCTCCCGTTTAACCGGCTGCGCCTCGCGCTTCATAACAGCCGCTTGTTTATCCCGCTCTCCGTTTCCTTACCGTGAGGTTAATGTTTTTTGTTGTTTTTAACTACAGGTAGTGTATTAGACCGTGGGCTAATTCACTTAATGTTTCAGTAAAGCTGAAAGTCAGCTAAATTGTGTTTACATTCGTGAAAGTCAAGTCTCAAGACTATCTCTCGCTCTCGTGAGCTCATGGTCAGCGTCGTCCAATCAGCGTCGAGAAATCCGTTGCCAGGTAACACACTAACCTGATCCTGGCTTTGTTTAAAATGGAAGGTCTGTAAACTGCAGCCTTCCCACTACTATATACAGGTCCTTCTAAAAAAAATTAGCATATTGTGATGAAGTTCATTATTTTCTGTAATGTACTGATAAACATTAGACTTTCATATATTTTAGATTCATTACACACAAACTGAGGTAGTTCAAGCCTTTTATTGTTTTAATATTGATGATTGTGGCATACAGCTCATGAAAACCCAAAATCCCTATCTCAAAAAAGTAGCACATTTCATCCGACCAAAAAAGAAAAGTGTTTAAAAAAAAAAGTCACCCTTCAAATAATTATGTTCAGTTATGCACTCAATACTTGGTCGGAAATCCTTTTGCAGATTCTTGTGTCTCTCAACTTTCTCTTCACAATATCCCACAGATTCTCTATGGGGTTCAGGTCAGGAGAGTTGGCAGGCCAGTTGAGCACAGTAATACCATGGTCAGTAAACCATTTACCAGTGGTTTTGGCACTGTGAGCAGGTCGTGCTGAAAAATGAAATCTTCATCTCCATAAAGCTTTTCAGCAGATGGAAGCATGAAGTGCTCCAAAATCTCCTGATAGCTAGCTGCATTGACCCTGCCCTTGATAAAACACAGTGGACCAACACCAGCCGCTGACATGGCACCCCAGACCATCACTGACTGTGGGTACTTGACACTGGACTTCAGGCATTTTGGCATTTCCCTCTCCCCAGTCTTCCTCCAGACTCTGGCACCTTGATTTCCGAATGACATGCAAAATTTGCAACCTGTAGCCCATTTCCTGCACACGCCTGTACACGGTGGCTCTGGATGTTTCTACTCCAGACTCAGTCCACTGCTTCCGCAGGTTCCCCAAGGTCTGTTCAGTATGTTAACAGTATGTTCCACCACTGTGTTCTGACACCTTTGTGTCACAACCAACATTGTGAATCACTACACGAGCCAGCCTTTCCTCCCCATGTGCATCAATCAATAAACCTTGGCCGCCTATAAGCGCGTCACCAGTTCACTGGTTTTCTTTCCTTGGATCACTTTTGGTATGTCCTGGTCATTGCCACCTAAAGCATCCCACACAGTCTGCAGTTTTGGTATTGCTCTGACCCAGTCTTCTAGCCATCACAGTTTGGCCCTTGTCAATGTCACGCAAATCCTTATGCTGCTTCCAACACATTAACTTCAGGGAAAAGATGGTTCACTTGCTGCCTAATACATCCCACCCACTTCCAGACGCCATTGTAGCAAGATATTGAAAATATAGCTACTGTGAAAAAGGGCCAAACTGTCATGGATAGACCACATCAGTATCAAGTGTCTCCAAAACTCTTTGGAGGGGGGCTACTCAATATTAGGTCATAATGTCATAGTTGATCAGTGTGTACTGTATATTTTTGACATTCACAGGAGTGATTCAAAATTGATCCACGCGCTGCCTATAGAATTTATTTAAATTAACTTAAGATGATAAAAAGCTACAGGTACCCCCTTAGACCACCACCTATATATTAAAACAAATAAAATAATCCCTGCACATCATGTTTTGTACAAATCGCAAGTGATGCATCTATTTCCACTTGCACCGCATTTACAAATAAACCGATGTAACATGTTCACATATACACAGCAAGGGAACAGGGGAAAGAAGGTGGCTTGGTATGGTGGATTATATTTTGTTTTACATTTAGATGCCTGGGCATCACTTATCGGATTGATTCTCATCATTCATATGGATGTTACTATAACAGCACCTACTAAAATTATTGATTTGCCGTCCACCATGATCTCAATTTGATTGAGCATCTGTGCAATGTGCTGCCAAGTCTGATCCATAAATGCTCCAGCTCACAACTTAAGATCTGAAACCTAAAAAGGGATCTACCACTAACTCCTTTGGTGCCAGATACCATACCTTGATGAATCAATTGTTTGAGTGGAACAAGATGAACCCACACAATATTAGGCAGATTATTTCATTATGGCTAATCAATGCATGTAATCTCAATTATATATACACACAAATCCAAATATTGCTCAATGGCCATGGATAACATTTTTATGGCAAAACAAACAAGGTACTCAATGCATAGGATTACTGTACATTTTTATGCTATGCATAAAGTGTGCATAGCACCATTTAAATCATTGTCCCATCAAGTGTTACTTTGGTTATCCCAGGTTACCCCATATAATATGCAATGGTTAAATGCAAACCTGTTACAGGTTGCTTTATAGTCCAGGGAAATTGTAATGTAGGGGATAGCAGCATAGCATTTATGCTCACGTTCAAGTAAATGAAACGGATTCAGACTTAAAATATTTTATTATCTGAACAGAAGCTCGTTTTCCAAAACACATTTCAATCCTCACTGAAAGTCCATAGACACCGACATTTTAAACTAGTCAGACATAGGAGCCCTGTGAGCATGTCCTACATCATAGTTCACAGTCCTTCACCTGTACAGCAGCAACTGTTCTGTCAAAATACAAAGAAAATATTTGAACATTAGATTCAATGCAAAAGCTCAGCCACTTTATTCATGTGTAGAGAGCCAATTCCTGAATTTCTTGATATTCCAGTACAGGTTTCCAATCCAAAAGTGAACTTACCACTGCTGCTTTAGTCTACAGCTTCCTGTATGTGGGAACAACTGCCTTCCAAAGACTGACCTTAAAATAAAAAAAAATAAATAAAACCAAATTAAGGGAGGGGAGATTAATCAATCTATACAGACTTTTGGTTGAATAAAAGTAATAATTGGACATTTGCTATACATGGTACTCACTTGAAAGCTTTCCAGGGTCCACTTTTCAGAGTTTCAACCTGCTGGTCTCAAAACTGAGGAATTACCAAACTCCATCAGTTTTGTAATTTCTGCAGAAGGGGAAAAAAGAAAGACGTTACTACATTGGCCTGTGAGAATAGCTTCTTAAATAAACTGCCCAACCCATTTAGTGATGAATCACCACCATCCCTTCAGGACATTATAACTGCCATTAAGGCATGGCAGGTATAATGCGATGTTTGTTACTTGTTCACCCAAACACTTCAACAGGCCAGACCAGGACTTGTTAGAAATGCTTAAAAAGCAATGAAGGCTTTACTGCTAAAATGTAACATAGCCAAGTCCTCACAGAATACCATAAAATGTAAAGGAACACACAAGCATAACACCGAGATGATGGGGGAAGGGGAATTGATAAGATGTAGGGTAAATAACTGAAGCCACAAACCTTGCTTAATAATGCTGATCTCCTTGCATTTGGTGTCATTAATATCTGGAACTAAGGAGCTAAGCCCCACACTCCGGTATGGCCTTAAACTGAAAATTGCCTAAAAATGTTGGATCAAGACAAACTAGAGACGAGTATAACCACAGCGTCACACAGAACCAGACAATATTCTAATTACCACCTCGGTCATTCACATGATTAAGTTAATTCTGAGTACTATAGAAATGTTGCAAGATAAATTGCATGCACGCTCGATCAACTAAAAAAAAATATCCCGATGTAAAGAGGTCAGTCATTCCAGGTGGATCCATACGATGTGATGTCTTATGTATAAAGTATTTCTACAAACCTGAAACCTGGCGTGAATATCCTATGGGCTTTCAGCTGGGTTTCTACAGCTCTGGCGTACTTCTGGAGAATCCAATGATGTAGTAGTAGTGGACACAGCTAAGGTATAGATCCGCCTTATATGATGACTAAAAGTACTGGAACAAAGCTCTAAACATATTTTACAGTAAAGACAACATATCCTTATTTAATAGTTGGGGACATTTTACATTCCCCACTCATCTGTGTAGATATGGTCAGAGTGCAAAGAAACTTTGGGCTTGTGACCATGTAATGGAAGCACTGGGAGTTGCTGAGATGCGAGCTGAACTCACTGGTTTAGTCTACCAGCTTAAAGAAAAGCTCATCTAGTGAAAGACATAATAGCTAATTGGGTAAGAACTTTTTTTTTTATTCATAGAAATACATACAGCGTGCTTGGAACTGGAATAAACAATATTTAATAGCTTTAAGCAGTGATACAATGAGACAGCATTTAAAGGAAGTCGACTTAATTATTATTTTACTCGAGCAGGGAATAAACTAGACCAAAAGCTAAGAAACAAGTTCACTGTTAACATCTAGGACAATGTTCATAATAACCACTGAACTATTTAACATCGTGTTGATTGGAAGCTGCGCGTCTGTGTGCGATGAGCGGCCATAGGACACGTGACCTCTCAGGCGGGAGTCGCACCCAGCCTGCTTTAATCTACTGAGCAACAAGCCTCGTTAAAGCGACACTTAACATGGCTAGTTGATCGAAAAATGTTCCATGTTTAACACTTTTAGTAGTAAAAAGGAAATACAACATACAATACATGTACTAAAAAGAAAAGAAATAATCAGGCTAACAAAGCAAGTGTACTAACCTTAACTTAATTGAAAAGACAAAAAATATCTCGGTTAAAAAAAAATAAAAATAGTTTTACGACAGGTAAATCTAACCCCTGCCACCATTTGTAGAAGTCCTAAAATAAGGATCCGGAGTAAGAGTCCTATGTCTTGGTGAAATTCCGCCTAGTGCCTTAGGGAGGAGGATACGGTGATAAGATGGAGGTCTTAACTTGATCACTGTGTTGTAATTGTAAACGCCGCGTCTCCCTACACATTCAGCTAGGCCGGATTAGAGCGAAGTTTCTTGTGTAAGGATGTGCTAAATTCACTCGAGTCCTGGGGTGAGGAGGAACTTTACGCTATTTATAAAACCCACTCTTTAATACGGGCCTCCGTAACCCCCCCTGCCGCCGTAACCACCACCACCGCCGCCGCCACCGCGGGAGTAAGGAGCGCTGTTTCTGCCCGAGTAGTTACCTTTCATGGGACCGTAGCCCGAGGCCTGCTGGCCGTAGCCGCTGCCAAAGTCATTGTAGCCGTTGCCACCGCCGTAGCCTCCCATTTGGTCCCCGTAGCCGCCCCCGTAGCCACCCCCATACCCGCCGCTGTAGCCACCTCCGTAGCCGCCGCCATACCCGCCGTCGTTCCCTCCGCCGTAGCCGCCGCCATAGTTGCCTCCATAGCCACCGCCTCTTCCGCCGCCGTAGCCATTTTGAGGTCTTCCCATGCCGCGTCCTCCTCGTCCTCCGCGTGCGCCGCCGCCGCGACCCCCGGCGCTCTGCATCTCCTGCTTGGTCAGGGCTTTCTTCACCTCCACTTTGTGGCCGTTGATGTTGTGAAATTTGAGCACAACCGCCTTATCGGCCGAGTCGTTGTCCTCGAAGTACACGAAGCCGAAGCCACGCTTCTTGCCGGTCTCTTTGTCCGTGATCACCTCGGCTTTCTCGACGGCACCGAACTGCGAAAAGCAGTCGACGAGATGCTGGTCCTCGATGTCGTCTTTAAGACCACCGACAAAGATTTTCTTGACCTTAGCGAGCGCTTCTGGCTTTCCCGCGTCTTCCCGAGCCACTGCTCTTTTCAGCTCCACGTTGTTGCCGTCCAGCACATGAGGCCTCGCGGCCATGGCGGAGTCCGCTTCCTCTGGCATGGAGTAGGTCACAAAGCCGAAACAGCGGGAGCGCTTCAGCTGCTGGTTTTGCACCACGACGCAGTCGGTCAAAGTTCCGAACTGCTCGAAATGCTTGCGGAGGCCTTCATCGGTGGTCTGGACATTCAGTCCACCGACAAAAAGCTTACAAAGCTGGTTCTCCATTTCCACTGAGCTTCTTGCTGTTCGTGAGCAGAGGATGTAAAATGGCGGCTGGAGCTCGGAATAAATGTCGGCGCCTGTTTGGGTGGAGCCATCAGTGGTGACGTAACGCGTTGCGCTGAACCTCCCCCAATTCACCCCAGATTTATATTCGAAACAGAAACGTTACTAGTATGTTCATATAGTGTTTATAAATACTGATGCAACAAAATAAAAAATATAATATTTAAGCAATGAAAAAAATTAAAGAAAAAAACACACATAAAAGGCGATTAAATATATAATAGCAGTTTTAAATGCGCGTGGCCAGGTTTAACAAGATGGCGGACGCGCGTGCACGCCATGCTACTTTCCTGCCCGTCGCCATAACTACATGCTCTGAACAATAGCGCGACATCTTATTGCTGTATTTAAAGCGTTAAACGAAGACTGTACGGTGTTTAACTGCACTGCTACAAACAAGTGAAGTTTATAACAGTTGCAATGATCTTAAAGAATACAGATTACGCAAAGATCAGGCGCTATTTTTTTTCATTACTATCATTAATGTGAATGAGTGAACACCTCTTAGAATAAGATTATTACAAAATAATCAAATAAGTCTGTTCTATTTGATTGTATGTGTTAAGAATTCAGTAAACGCTACTTCTATAAGAAGCAGTTGGTTGTGTGGTGGGGGTTTTGTGTGAAGACAAAGGGGCAGAAAGCGTGATTGCCCCGAGGACGGTTTCGTGGTGGTGCGAACATCTGGCAGTATTCAAGCAGTGCGCATGCGCAGTGCACATTACGACCATTACATCAAAAAATGGCGGCGGCCGTTGAGAATGTTGTTAAAGTGTGAGTTGATTTACAGATTTTTTTTCCTCATTAAAACGAATATTAACTGGTTATCTGCATCTCAGAACCAAACGAGTTTACTCTTGAGTAACCAGAGCGAAGTTATGTGTTAGTGAAAGAGAATCTAGTTAACTCTGTTTTCCGATTTAAAGCAGCAGCTTGCTAACCGTTTCCATTCATTGTTTTCCAAGGGAAAATATTAGCCTATTAGCTGTGTAGTTACTAACCATTGTTTGTGTACTTACTCTATTTAACCATTATGAGTTAGAAACACGTTTTATTTGCTGCATGCAGTTCTATATTTTATAATTGCTTTGTGTTGAACGCTTTGTTCAGCTGTAGCTATTGTTTGTTAGTGGTGTGTTTAAAATGAATAATCAGGTAATTGGCGCCAAACTGCGACATACCAGTGGTTATTTCATGCTCTTATCTCTTTCTGTCTTGCAATTTCCAAACATTTTTTGTGGGTTAGGATGGGAGAGCAGTATTACAAAGATGCCATGGAGCAGTGCCACAGCTACAATGCCCGGCTCTGTGCAGAGAGAAGCATCCTCATGCCCTTTCTCGACTCTCAGACTGGAGTGGCTCAGAGCAACTGCTACATCTGGATGGAGAAAAGGCACAGGAGTGCAGGTCTGATATGCTTTTATATTATTTACTCATCTTGATGACCGTCACTCATTTTCTAATTTCGTTCTTGTTCCTATTACAAGGTGTAGCACCGGGGCAGCTTTACACATACCCTGCTCGCCGCTGGAGAAAAAAGCGAAGGGCGCATCCACCAGAGGACCCAGCTTTGGTTTTCCCCCCGTTCAAAGCAGGTAATCCATCGTAGAATTGTATCTTATTGAAAAATTTACAAACGCAACTCTCTTCCACCAACATTTATACTTTCTGTCTTGAAGCCGAGATTGAATTAGGGATGAAAAAAGATGGGATCGGACCCTTGGATGGAAGCAGCCTGGAGGCTTTGCTAAAAGGAGAACCCGTAGATAAGCGGACCGCGCCAGAGCTCAGGGGCCCAGAGGAAGACCAGAGTCTGGCAGACATCACGGGCTCCGCCGGGGCCAGTAGCCACAGTGGATCCACACGTGTGAGAAAGGTATCTATTTGATGTGACGTTCAACATCAAGCTAAGTTTGGATCAGGCAACCACTTATTCACTATTGAATGTGGACTTTAATTTCAGTCTATACTATGTTTTTTAAGTGATTTGCTCTCTGGACCAGTATACATAACACCTTACTTCTTATTTTAAGTTTCACATTGTTGTCATGTTTACTTCTTCTTCCAATGACGAGATTTATTTTGGAATTGCTTCTTATGAAAATAAGCAGATTTAACTGACTACCGATAACAACAATAAATGCATTAAGTTAATAAGCATTAAAATGGACAGATTGTTCAAATACTGAAACATTTAAATTGTCATGCATATGAGATGATGAGATTATGTTTCATATCACCTTCACACAAACCAGATTACAATCAATGCCGGGTGTGGTTATAACTAATCAAGGGGTAGTGTGAAGAACACCCAAAGACTGTTTCAGAGTAATTCAGATTGTTTTATGCTAAAGTTTGTTCATTTTAATTTGTCTTTTTAGAGAATCCTGGAACCAGAAGACTACTTGGATGACCTGGACGATGAAGATTTTGAGGAGGAGACCCCAAAAAGACGGAAAGGGAAATCTAAGGTATCTGCCACCAGACACAATGCAGCTTGATTACAAGTGACTGATAGAAGAAATTTATCAGAAACAACGAGATGTTTTTCTCTGCTCGTTAGGGTCGTGGAGTTGGAAACGGGAAGAAAAAAAGTGAAGCGGCTGCGGCAGCTTTGGAAGACCGTGACAAACCATACGCCTGTGATAGTAAGGCTTTTTCTTTGCTCTCTGGTACTATACAGTTTGTGCATGCTGAGCCAGATTTCTTTTAACATGTATGCCTTGTGTCTAGTCTGCGGAAAACGCTATAAGAATAGACCAGGTCTGAGTTACCATTACACCCATTCTCACCTGGCTGAAGAAGAAGGAGAAGACAAAGAAGAAGCCGAAATTCACACTCCTGCACCACAGGAGGAAACAAAGAGTAAGTCAATTGGCCTCTTTGTCATGCATGTCCATTTAATTAAAATCTACTCATACCAGCAGGAGTGAAAATTCCTCATTGAATCCTCCAGTTTCTATTTCTGTTTCACTCGAATCTAGTAATAAAATAAAGTGTACTATAGTATATGTGATGTTCAAGTCAAACCGGGATGTGTGATTACATTTCTTGTGTTCAAAGTTGTAAAACCAATTTACAGAAGACAGTACGGTGATGAGACATAGATCTGTGAATTACTATCCTGGGCGAGGCAGCTCAGAGCTCACTGCAGTCGTTCTCTTAATCTCGAAATATCAGAATTCATGCGTTTTTTTTTTTCCTGTTTACACGGACATAGAACATATCTGATATGTGTCACATATGAGCAAAAAATCGGAATTGGGTCACATTTACCTGACAGTGTAAACATAGCCAAACATAGGAGCTTGGAACAAGCAGCTTTCAGGGATAACTGATGGTCTTTGTCTGACTTGGGGACACCGGCATATGGAACTGAGCGCAGTAATTCTTGAGCACAGTGAAGTTCAGAATGGGGGAAAAAAACAGCTGTGTAACACTCCTTGCGGAATAACTGCAATTCAAAATATCTATGAAAAAAGAAGATTCTAGTTCAAGTCAAATAATACAGTTCTTGTTACACAGCTGCAGTAGCTAAGTGTTCAAGGCATTGGAATGGCTTGAGTTTAAATCCCCTCTACTGTATCCTGTCTCAAAGGAAATGTTTCCAGTGTTGGCCAAATTTCTGACTTTTCGTTTTGGATGCAAAAAACAATTTACTACCTAATCATGTATCCTTAATTTTGTCTCCATTAATGCATTTAATTTGCCAACTAATACATTATTATATTATGTTCTCTACTACTTTTAAGTCTAGTCAGTTTCTGGGCAAATATAACATAGATTGCACATTGGAGCTTTTTGCTCATGAAGACATACTTTTTTTTTTTTTTTTTTTTTTTTTTTAAACCAGTGTCCTCTTTGTCCTTAGCTCCCAAGAAAGGTCCTAATGGCTTGGCACCGCCGAATGATTACTGTGATTTCTGCCTGGGTGACTCTAACATGAACCAGAAGACGGGCCAGTCCGAGGAGCTGGTGTCCTGCTCCGACTGTGGACGTTCAGGTATGGCACTTGCCCTACAGACAACCATGTGGTCACTTATTTCAGCACAGAGACCGACTGCTATGCCTAGGTTGTTGGTTAGTTATCATCATCGGCCATTTCTGGTCTTTTGTAGCTTGTAATATATTTGGCTTTATAAGGTTTGTTTTTTCCCCCTTTCTTTTTCCAGGCCATCCTTCTTGCCTGCAGTTCACAGCAGTGATGATGGCAGCTGTGAAAACATATCGCTGGCAGTGCATTGAATGCAAGTGCTGCAATGTCTGTGGCACCTCCGAGAACGATGTGAGTTCAGTAACCTCCTCAGACACCCTCACGTCTCGCACCTAGCACGTCTTGCATTCAGATGGTAACGTAGTGCAATAGGTCTGTTTGCACACATTAATGTGCACAGCTGACTGTATCCTCTTCTGATTGTTCTGACTCAGGACCAGCTCTTGTTCTGTGATGACTGCGATAGAGGATATCATATGTACTGCCTCACTCCTCCAATGTCTGACCCACCAGAAGGTAAATCACTTTAGACACTCTTCAACCATTCATTCAATCGTTCATTTATTTGTTTGTTTTTAAAATAGATTGTTTGTTCTCTGTTTGCCCTCTGTATTTCATTTTGTTTTAAGGTTTATCACAGAAGATAAGTTAATAGTAATAATAATAATAAAATAATATAATACATTTTAAAAAAAGAAAGGAAGGAAGCACAGTTTAGTCTGAATACAATTTATTTACTAGTAAATTACAGAATGGCACTAAAATATTCACAAACAAACATGCATTATGGAAACTGGATATAGAATTGTATTTATTTATTTGATTTACAAAAAAATAGCTTAAATTTGGTGTCAAGCCACTTGGTGTCACTAACTGTCGGATTAAAGTCTGTATAAATTCTGCTTACACATTTGTCTGTATATTATTAAATCTGTATATGTCTTGTTTTAAATTAGGTTGTACATATATTTTTGTTTACATTTACTTGTAGGCATTTGGCAGATGCTCTTATCCAGAGCGACTTAGAAAAGTGCTTTGTAGTTTGCAGATAGATTGTAGATCTTTACACTGAGTTACTAGGTTATTAACCAAGCACCATCAGTCAAACACTGTTGGGAAGTTTTGTTTTGGGTGGGGATTAGCCCAAGTACTAATGAAACGGATGCAGATGAAGTTCATTCCACCACCTAGGTGCCAGAACAGAAGAATCTACATTTACGTTTAAATTTAAGAGACATTTTATTTGTGGCTCTGCTTACTTGTTACTTGTGTTTTTTTAAAAAAAATTGAAGTTAATGAAAACTCAATCTGTGATGTTAATTTGCTGCATTATTTCCAGGTGGTACCACCTAATTGTAGTTGGTGTTTAGATCGGCTCGTCATTAACATGTATTTCACATTTCTCCCGCACACACAGGAAGCTGGAGTTGTCGTTTATGTCTGGATCTTCTGAAGGACAAGGCTTCTATCTACCAGAGCCAAAATCCTACAGTAGAGTAATCAGCAGGACTGCTCATGACACAACATATGATGATCACACACTCCCTTTGATGCAGCTCATTCGCACCAACTAAAAATCCGTTTTACACTACATGATTTAGAGTCTTCACATCATCTTATCTAGCCTGATATGGCCCAGCTGAGAAGATAGAGCAGGAAGGAGACTTTTTTTTGGCAGCACGTGTGCTTCACTTCATGCCACAGTCGCAGCATTATAATCTAACTCATTACTACATATATTAAGTGTTTTTAAATGAGTTTTCGAACTAAGGAACGTAAAGAAAGTGTTTATTTCCTTAAATATTTCTCACTAATGGATATGAAGAGATGGTTCATTTTATATATGTTGCCAGATTGTTGTTTTTGTTGTATTTTCCTTGCTTGTTTACAGTGCATGTCAGAAAGAAGAAGAAAAAAAATCACACAGCCTTATTCTGACAAGATTATGGTGTATTTTAGTATCTATATGTATCAGAAGTACACTTTTATTGTTGTTGAGTTTTTTCCTTGCAGGAATTAATGGTGCCAAGGTCCACATTCTCAAAAACATTTTTCTTCCGTTCATTTAAGTATTTGACAAACTGTGGAGTTTTGTGTCTGTTAGTATTTGGTAATGAATGTGATGCTGTCTTATGTCCCTTTTATATTGCCCTTTCTTCAATAAACATACATGTAACACAAATGTTAATGGTTTTAACTTCTTTTCAACGTGGCTCAGCCTTTATTCAATGTTCATAGTTCAAGCCATTCTTAACTTAAGCTAGAGTAAAACCAATTGCTCAAGAAATTCACAGCTTTATGCTTAAAAAAAATCATCACAATTTCATAAAAAGTGTTACTTTTAATACTCTTAATTCTGTCCTGAACACTGATCCATCATCACGATTGTGAACGTGTCAAGTATTTTGTTAAGAGTGTGGATATCAGTTGCCTCTTGAATAAAATTATTGTATTTTTTTTTAAGTGATGACAAAATTAGCGTAACTCCTCAAAACCATGTAAGAAAATAATAACAGTGAAAAAGCATTAAGTAAAATGTGTGTGAATTGCAAAGTCCTTATACATTGGTATAGACATCAATATAAAACAAAAATGCCATGAACATACAAAAATCTAATACAAATTACACTGTGTGTAAGCAGTTTATTGCCTATTATTATTATTGTTATTATGCCTATATTGCCTAAGGAAATAGACATTAGAATTACAAACAGAAGGAACTTCCTTTTTCAACAGCATGGATGTCTCATGTGCCGAATTCCCCTGTGCTTGCATCTCATTAGTTCCCCTCTCTGAGGGAAAAGAAACGAAAACAAGGAAGTGCAATTTAAAAATGAGAGCGACACACAACAGTCTCCAGTGAGTTGACTAACTCTCCTGTGAAAAAGTCCTATGAAAAAATCGGTTCCCCTTCCTCTGCTCCCTCCACCTGCAGAGCAACAGAGCCTTGAAGGTGACTTGAAAGTGCTTGTTGCAGAATGCATAGCAAATTGGGTTCACCGTGCTGTTGACGTAGCAAAGCCAGTACCCCAACTGCCAGAGGCTCTCAGGAACACAGTGTGCACAGAATGTGGACACCAGCACCATGATGTTGTAGGGTGTCCACGTCACGATGAAGGCCATCAAGATGGCGCACAAGGTCCGTGCTGCCTTCTTTTCTCTGATCAGTGACCAGCTGCGTGGCTTGCGGTTCTTCTGTGTTGCTGATGGTGAAAGAGGTGACGGTCCTGTAGCTCCAGAGTTACCTTGTCTAAGAGATTGCTGACTTTCTGACGCCAATTCCGCCAATTGGGTATCATAAGGATCGGCATCACAATTATTCAATGAGTCCAGACTGTTATTGAGCTGAGCAAGAGGAATATTTGCAGCATTTTTCTGCCTGTCCTCACTGCTGAGGCTGTTTACAGTTTGTGATGGAGCCCCAGTGTAACGTACCCTATTTTTCTTCCACCATGCTGCTGTGCACTGGGTGAAGGAGGGACACAGTGTCCCCCTAACGTCTTCAGTGTCACTTCCATAGCTGCTAGTGGACTGGGACTGATAATGACAGAAAAAATTTAAATGAAGTATGAAAAAAAAAGATGCTTTAACGTACCCTAAAACCTGCATATTGGTCATTTTTGCTTGATATAACAGAATGTTAAGACTTGTAACTCACCTGTGATGACTTGTTCGAGTCATCTCCACGGGACGCTATTAACCCAGCAAGTTGCCGTGAACGTCTCTCAGTCTCTTGGTACACCCGCCAGTACAGACCCACCATCACACTTACAGGAAAGTAGAAGGCTGCAATGGCTGTCCCGAATGTAATCACAGGCTGAGATAAGAACTGGACCGAACACTGTTCTTCAGGCACTGTCCTTTCACCTACTATGTGTTGCCAGAATAAAATGGCTGGTGCCCAAAGCAGGAAAGATATCACCCATGCCAGAGCGATCAACATCGCTGCCCTTCTGGTTGTTCGGCTAACCCGATAGGTCAGAGGTCGCGTGACAGACAAGTAACGGTCAAAGCTAATGGCCAGCAGGTTCATCACAGATGCGTTGCTTGCTACATAATCCACAGCCAGCCACACATCACAGGCCTGATTCCCTAATGTCCAACGTCCAATCACGATGTAAGTGGTGTAGAGGTTCATCGAGATGGCGCCCAGGATAAGGTCAGCCACAGCCAAGCTCAACAAGAAGTAGTTACTGACCGTCCTGAGGAGAGGGTTGACCTGGAACGCAACAATGACCAGGATGTTGCCGATGATGGTGATGACTGACAGTGGGACTGTGACCACCATTACCATAGCCATTCTCCAGGTGATGGTATAACCACCAAGAGGTACTGCTGTGACATTGGTTGAAACGGATAGAGTAAACATGGCTGTCGTAACATTCATCATGATGATTTCCTGGAAGACTATCTTGATCTGATGGTCTTTAAACAGTTTTTAGTTCCATCAGAGCAAATGCGGTTGCATTGCATTTTTGTCTTATAATCATCCTGAAAACGAGTAGATAATCAGTTCCAGACAAAAGCTATTACTTGAACAGTAAAGTGTCGTTAAAAAGTCTCGCCAAATGGTAAGAAGGTGAAATGGACACAGAAAGTACTTTTACCATCAGTCTTATCTAATCACCAAGTAGTGTACTTAATGATTAAATATTTCTAGTCACTTAATGTGGTGTACTATTGCAGACCTGTATTACTGTATACACAGTAGTATTGTCGTTCTCGCTAGTTTTCTACATCCTATGAATGCATATTACTTTTCCAGTTTATTCCATATATACGTTCAAACATGTATTGTTCCCAAATTCACACATCTACAGCTATGCTTTCAATTAATTGCATGAAGATACCCCAACCAATATCCTTTTTAGCAAAATCATTTTGCATATATCATTGCGTTCAACAGTCAGAACTGCTACTGCTATAGAATTCCACTCTTACTGTATGTATATCCTTGATTGCATTTCAAATCTCTCCTCAACTTTTTAAATCAAACTATGCCAGTTAATTTCCCCACATTTTGCCATATACTGTATAATGTCAATGTTTAGAACAAACCTGAAGGATACGAAGGACAAAAGACTCCAAAAGCTCCTACCTCTTGTCCCACGGATACGGATCCTACTCCAGAAATGACCAGCTAATCCTTTAGAAGCATGCTTCGTCATTAACAGTCATCATTTAGAAACGCCAGTAACTTGCTCCACCCTTTATAGCAAACTAGAAAGTTCAAATAAAACAGCAGAGAACAAACAGGGTCAACATGGACCATGCTTTTGTACCTGCATTTTGTACCTGCATTTGTCAAACTGTGATTGCAAGATCTGAGATGGCGAAACGTTCGGTATGTGTAATTATCTTCTCTACTGTAGTAAAGTTAAACCACAAAGAAGTTATTCATTAAATGTAACTAAAACAGATAAAAGTAGGATATATTTGTTAATTATTACTTTTTTTTTTAACTTGGTTGCAATGGATCTGAGGTCTGTCGCAGGAATAATGGGCATGATGCATAGAAATAAATGTGATGTGGATTTAAATTATTAAGTATAATAATCCAAGTCAACCTACTGATGAGTCTAAGTTAGTTATGGTTCAATTAACATTTGATGAACCTGTTTAAGGGAGGAAAAGATGAGTTGTGTGGCTCCTTCAATAATATTAAAAGAATCACGCCTGTGTCATAAATATAAAGCAAATCAAAGTAAATTCTACATTCTACAAGTCTAAGTGTTTAATAGATCATGTGGTTAAAAAGTTGTTCCAAATGATGAGTGCAATTAATGCACTATACCACTCTATACCACTTATCCAGCACAGGGCGGGCCTATCCCAGGAGACTGTGCGCACAAAGCGGGGTACACCCTGGACTGGGTGCCAATCCATCGCAGGGCATGAGATTGTTTAGAATAGAGTTTTGTTTATTAAAAAATATGGCGCAGTGGTAAAGTGCTCGCCCTATCATCCGGAGATCGCTAGTTCGGTTCCCGGGTGATGCTGTAACCTCTCACAGCCGGAGGTCTAGAGAGAGCTGATTGGCCGAGCTCTCTCAGAGGGAAGTGATGAGGGGTATTTAGTGCTCCCACATTAATCATGGGTCTACAGCCAATCAGGGGCGTCTGTGAGTTCACGCAAGCGGAAGGAGCGGATAGCGATGTCTTCCGAGTGTGTTACGCCGCCCCTAACTGTGCATGAGTGAGCAGTTCAAAAAGATGCGGTTGGCTGGCGTGAAGTGGTTCGGAGGAAACACGTTATAGTCTTCGGACCTCCCGACTGAGTGGTCGTAGTAGCCTTAATGTGGGAGCCCCCTAGTGACGGGGAGGAATTGGACACAACGAAAAATCGGGGAAAAAATCCAAAAAAATAATTTAAGTGTAAAGATGCAGTATCTCAAAAAGTCCTAATGTCTTCCTTTTTTAAACTAACAACACATCTAAGATATAAGATTTTAGCTCTGAACAACAATGATGGATTTAAGTCCTCGAGACAATTCTAAATTTTTATATTTTTATACCTCACAGATTACAATTAAATTTTGTGTTGTGTAATTTATATATTCATTCATTCATTCATTTTCTATACCGCTTAATCCTGTGTTCAGGGTCGCGGGGGACCTGGAGCCTATCCCAGGAGACTTCGGGCACTAGGCGGGGTACACCCTGGACAGGGTGCCAATCCATCGCAGAGCACACACACACATACACACACACTCATTCACACACTATGGTAAATTTGGGAACGCCAATTAGCCTAACCTGCATATCTTTGGACTGTGGGAGGAAACCGGAGAACCCGGAGGAAACCCACCAAGCACGGGGAGAACATGCAAACTCCATGCACACAGAGACGGGAATCGAGCCTGGCCGGGGAATCGAACCCAGACCCTGGAGGTGCAAGGCGACAGTGCTAACCACTACACCACCGCGCCGCCCGTAATTTATATATTTCTACTGTAATTAAATTTAATTTTAAAACATTTGTAAATTTGTAAATTTCCAGCCTAAATGTTTCGTTTTATTTTTATTGAAGACAACCGTAAGTACCCATTGTGGCAGGAAAAGAGATTGTAGAAATAGTTAAAAGGTTAACACAAAAAATAAGCTGATCAGCTTTAAAATAATTAGTGATAATATTATTTCAGGTTGAAGCCCACATACATGTCTGCCTGTCTTTCTGTACAGCAGAACTCTCCGTCTAACTTATTAATATAAAGAAATCACATTCTGTAAGGTTGAACATCTTACGCCTTGTTTTACACTCCCTGTTCAAAATCAAAAAAGTAGATCGGATGAAGATCAAGTTTTGTCTTAAATTCACTTTTTCACACCCTGGAGTGACTTTTTCACCGTGTCAGCACTGTTATTTTAGCCGTGAAAATATTAACAAATCCTGGTACAAATATTCAGTACAGCTTTTCTAACGAATATCTATTGTTTACATTGAGCAAGTACAGTAGCTTAGCAGTAGCTTATTTTAGAGTAGATTATTAAATCCGGTTTATAACTGTTTATAACATCGCTTTTCCTTAACATTTTGAATTCACTTATGGTGCAGAATCAACTTCAAAGTACTGCAAAGTTTCATTAAATTCATTAAATTTCATTAAAACATCAATTAATGAAAGAAACATTGTAAGGAGCAAGGCAGTCTGTGATACCAACACGTTCACTAGGGCAGCAGTGAACACATCGCAATCCATGTTTCAAAGAATAACTTGAGAGATAGAGAGATAGAGAGATAGAGAGATCCTACCACTCATCAGCAGGTAGAATTGGAAGGACAGATTGGAATTCGCAAAAAGATATCAAACACCTCTGAAACCAACTTTATTAACCTCTACCAAAATGATGGAAAGGTATAACTGTATTTATTCCACTACAAAACAGATCCCATAATGATGAAACAGACAATTTTATAAGTATAAGTCTTTTTTTTTTTGGTTGAAATTGGAATGAATGTGAAAAGATTATTAAAATGTAAAGACTTAAGACAAGCACAGTATGGCACAGAGACTCTTGCAAATGGTTTAAAGAAGGCTGTATACCCTGAATGTTGATCCCGGGCCAAAGTGACTGGGAGCCGACTGCCGTATTTAGTACTAAATGTATAGCTATATATAACCATATAACTATATCTAATTATATACATCATATATTGAGACAAACAAAGATATATCTAGTTTTATACATTTTTGACTGACTCTCTCTCTATATATCTATATATAGTTTTCTGGTTTAGAGGTTAAAAAGGCAGATGGTGTAATCTCTCTGTCTCTCTCTCTCTGTCTCTCTCTCTGTTGTTATGCATGTGCTTTCTTTGATGAGTGAGTGGGGGTTCTATTTTTTCCTGAATGCAGTTAACAGCTGTTGCATCCTTTTTTATTTCTTGCTCTTTGTTTTCTTTGTTCTTTTTCCTACACTGATATAGTCTTGGGGAGAGGCCTGATTGCTCCTAAATCTTCTGCTATTAACCTATTTAAAATGCAGGGCAGATGCAAGCATTTGCACATTTGGGAGGGGAGATAAGCTATGGGTCTCAAATGTGTCAAAGTTTCATTACATTTACATTTAGGCATTTGGCAGACGGTCTTATCCAGAGCGACTTACATTTATGGTATACAAAGTTTTTAATGTCTATATATAATATATATATAATATAATATATATATATATAGATAGATAGATAGATAGATAGATAGATAGATAGATAGATAGATAGATAGATAGACACAACGAAAATGCCAATCTACATTATTCAAACTCTTATAATAAGCTGGAAGTGTATTCTTTGGAATTAAGCCTTAATCAGGTATATATATATATATATATATATATATATGCAGAGGTGGAAAGAGTAATAAAATTTTGTACTCAAGTACAAGTACTGTTACTTCAGTGAAATTTTACTTAAGTACAAGTAAAGTTACAATTATAAAAATCTACTCAAGTAAAAGTAAAAAGTAGCTCATTAAAAAATGTACTCAGAGTAAAAGTTACCGAGTTACTTTTTTTTTTTTTTTTTAACAGCGGGGTGGGATGAGGCATTCGTAGTTCAAAAAAGATGAGCAGATATAAATCTCAAACTAGTTGTTTTTAACTGAAGGAACACCTTTGCATAATAAAGCTGTTGTCTTTCTTGTGCTTGAAAATCAAAGTGGTCACTTAAATATGGTGTTACGTCCCAGTCTAGGGTCATACAGCAAAAGAATGGTTCAGGGTTCTATTTATAATATATATAACTGTATGGAAATGGTGGTATATGGCAGAAAGAACTAGATCCAATAATTAACTGATGAAATAATGAGGTTTGTACAAACACACACACACACACACACACACCCCAGGAGGAGGATCAGATTCAGGTTGGACCCAGGCCAAAATAATAAACAAAATGGTATTTATATTTAGTAGCTAGATTACCTGCAAAAAAAATAAAAAATAAAAAATACAGGTACCTTCCCGGACTCCCTAAAACAAAAACAGTGAAATTATCTACAAATATATACAAAGACCAACCAAACCAAAGGGACAAAGCAATAATCAAAGTCAATTGGAGGCAAAAAGTTAAAACCGGAATACACAACCAAATATCAAACGCCAAAATCACAACCTCTTTCATCTTTCCCGCGTCTCTCTCCGGTTTATATATGGTCGCGCTAATCGATGACGTCACTCAGGGCGGAAGCGACCGTGTGGAAGGTCAGGAAGATGCCGATGTCAGAAAACCTGGAGTGGAGTCTGGAGCGGCGCGCGACCAGGACATGATACACACACGCGGCGCAACAGAGTATTTATACAAAGCATGATATTTTTATTATTTTATCATTTTCATTCATTTATTTTTTACTCAGTAGCGAATATGATTTAAAATGTAGCGAATTACAATACTTCAAACAAAACGTACTTAAGTAAAAGTAAAATTACAGATTTTTAAAACTACTTTAAAAAGTAGAAATACACAAAAAAGCTACTCAATTACAGTAACGCGAGTAAATGTAATTCGTTACTTTCCACCTCTGTATATATGGTATACAAAGTTTTTAATGTCTAACAACTAATTAAATGTGTGCATGTAAAATATATATATTTAAGTTCTAAAAAGTCCACATGATCCAAAATGTCCACATGAGTGGACTTTTTGGGTCCATTCCCAAAAAGTTATGGCAACCAGTGTTAGCTGGGAGATTACAGACTGGGAGTCTATTTATTTGCTGGGCATGTTAAACATGTTTGGGACTTTCTCCCGTTGGGGGTTTAGGGATCACCTTACAATTTTTCCCTTTCAAAAGGAAGGCATGCAGAAGAATTCGGCCAACTACCCTGCTTAAATATAGGGCCTTAAGGCATTTGCCTAATTATAAAGACTTCTTGTTTTGGTAAGTTTAGACAAAATAATACATTTTATACTTCATTGCCTAAAACATTTCACATGAACTATAAGTTCCACTGATTATATAAAAGTTCTGCAGAAATAAAAGCCTTTGTGACAAGATTATGAACTGTGCATGCATTATAAACTCCAACTGGTTACAATGCAGATACTTGTACTCATTATAAATATCATTTTGGAGTGTTGCAAGTCTTTAAACCTTTGAATATTGATATTGCACAATATATCTGCTAGTGCAATATTTAAATATTATTACAGGATATAGTGATTCCTGTATGGCATCCTGTTTGCCTGGAAACCTTTCACGTCTTTGCTTGCACAGTGGATGAAGGAAGTTCATCAGAAGCTTCATATTTCAAGGTCAACTTTGTGTACTATTTGTCCTATGATAAATTTTTACTACACCCACCATTAAATATACTTCTGCTCATGAGTTTACATACCTCAAGTGGACTTTGTAAAAAGTCTGACATTTTTTTTTAGAAAAGATACCAGAAAAAGTTGATTCAGCAGTACAGGAATCATTATATCGCGTAATACACTGTAATGTATAAGGTTACACAAAGACACAAAGACACAAAGACACAACGAAAATGCCAATCTACATTATTCAAACTCTTATAATAAGCTGGAAGTGTATTCTTTGGAATTAAGCCGTAATCAGGTAGATCATGGAAGATTTCTGGTATAACCATCAGAAAGAAAAGGTGAAAAAGAAAAGCCACACAAATGTAGGTGTGGTGGTTTCAGACTGAACACTTGGCAAAGAACACTTTGTTTTTGCCTACACCACAAAACAAAAAAGAGCATCTAGGGAAAGTTTAAGACTTCTGAATTAAGTCCAACTGGAGTGATGAGACAAAAAAACGTTTATCTTTATGGTTGCAACCATAAACGATGTGTTTGCACAGGAGTCAACAATATATATTAAGAGAATCACTCACTCACTCATCGTCTATACCGCTTTATCCTGTATTCAGGGTCACGGGGATCCCAGGAGACTTAGGGTAGACAGGGTACAGCCTGGATAGGGTGCCAATCCATTGCAGGGCACACACACTCACACACACTACGGGCAATTTGGGAACGCCAATTAGCCTAATATACATGTCTTTGGAATGTGGGAGGAAACCGGAGTACCCGGAAGAAACCCACCAAGCACGGGGAGAGAACATGCAAACTCCATGCACACACAGATGGGAATCAAGCCTGGCCGGGAAAC
This sequence comes from Channallabes apus, assembly GCA_030522415.1. Taxonomy (NCBI): domain Eukaryota; kingdom Metazoa; phylum Chordata; class Actinopteri; order Siluriformes; family Clariidae; genus Channallabes; species Channallabes apus. Next base: position 32,508,006 of record CM060113.1, read on the forward strand.
GAACCCGGACCCTGGAGGTGCAAGGCGACAGTGCTAACCACTACACCACTAACAATCATAAATATGTCATATGCTTTGGGATTGTGTGAGCTAGAGGAAATTTAGTACAAAGCGACAGCAAGGAGAGTACAGCAGATTCTCAGAAAGCCTAGAATACAAATTGGTCTGGAAGATGTGTATCAGGCACCAGTGAACTTTTCAATACAATACCAAAATCAAGTTAAAAAATCAGAACCTGCAGTGGAAGAAACGTAAGTTTGTCTGACGAGATTCTCAGTCATCTAGGGGATTGTTGTTCCGAAGCTGCTGTTTAGATTTTGAAGATCTTTCACCTCTCATTCAAAGGTTTCATCAATTCTAACTATCTCTATCCCAGATACTCCATTCAGCTACAGGTTCAGGTATGTGCACGACGCCTGGGTCAAAATTAACATGCAAAATGAAAACAACCGAGGGAGGTAACATTAAGGTCACACTGTCTGACCTTTCCGGATTGTGCAGTACACATTAAATTGTTGACCTTGACCTGTTTTTTGAACTGCTGCAATTTGATCCATTTAATCTTACACATTTTAAAGAGGTGTTGCACTTTCCAATGTTAGTGGAGAAGGACAAAGGAATTTTTTTTTTTTTTTTTACAAATCCCTGCTGAGTCTGACCCGGACCACAGATCCATGTGAAAATGATTGCATTGCTCTATTCAATATATTTACATTTACATTTAGGCATTTTGGCAGACGCTCTATATATATATATTCATTCATTCATTCATCTTCTATACCGCTTAATCCTGTGTTCAGGGTCGCAGGGGACCTGGAGCCTATCCCAGGAGACTTCGGGCACTAGGCGGGGTACACCCTGGACAGGGTGCCAATCCATCGCAGGGCACACACACATACACACACTCACACACCCAATCACACACTACGGGCAATTTGGGAACGCCAATTAGCCTAACCTGCATATCTTTGGACTGTGGGAGGAAACCGGAGTACCCGGAGGAAACCCACCAAGCACGGGGAGAACATGCAAACTCCATGCACACGGAGACGGGAATCGAGCCTGGCCGGGGAATCGAACCCAGACCCTGGAGGTGCAAGGCGACAGTGCTAACCACTACACCACCGCGCCGCCCATATATATATATCTGACTTTCCTCTTTCTGCTATGTGCTTTTAATAGTTTTCGGTCTCCATTGAACATTTGGTGCAATAATGCCTGACCTGGTAAGTAAATGAAAATCCTAATTTTGGTAAAACTGGATAAATCGGCCAGTCAGCCTGTTAGTCTCCTAAACTCTTTTTTGATTTATTTGAAGTTCAATCACATTTATGGATTTAGATCAATATTATCATAACTGCAATAATCCTGAAATAATTTTCATGCCAAATCCTGGCAGCTGGACTGGCAGAATGGCACCATCCGGTCACATGACCACAAACACTCTATGCAGGAAACCCCCACACACAAATCAATATTTACTCTTTGACTCTCACCACCATCTGGAGCACAAACTGGGAGGGATTAGCACCCAACACCATTAGGCTGAGAATGTGCCTACAAGGGTGGAGGGGAAAGGAGAAGAAAAACACACCAAGGAATTATTTGAAACATCAACAGTAGTACACTAAAAGGTTAACCATTTGAACAAAATTCTCAGTCCGTACTGATTGCTAGAGTATCTGATAATGCAGCGAGGAATGCACAGATGTGTACAATGACTAAATATCTTTATAAACCTGTGGCACAAAACTGGAAAGCTAGCTTTTTAGGATAAGACTCAACATTTCATCTGTTTGTGAAAAACAGTGGCCATTTATTTAAAGACAGCCATGAAGGGATGAGGGAAGCCTCCATATCAAACTGAAATGATCGTCTTTTAACAGACGAGGTGGCTTAAGACAATGCTTTGTTAAGATTCACCCACTTACAATGTAATTCTTTTTTCATCAGTCCTCAGGTTACATATAGGTGTTTTATATATATATATATACTACTATAATGTTATATATAATATAACATTATAGTATATTAGTATACTGTATATATATACAGACACACGCATTTACATACATATGTCACATTTACATTTACATTTACATACATATCACTTTAAATTCTATCTATCTATATATATATATATATATATATAATATATAGAATTTAAAGTGATATGTATGTAAATGTAAATGTGACATATGTATGTAAATGTGTGTGTCTGTATATATATACAGTACACTTATATATATATATATATATATATATATATATATATATATATATATATATATATATATATATATATATATATATATATATATATATACTCCCCCCCTATATTTCTAAATATTTTATTATGCCTTATTTGAACAGTTTATTTTACAAGTTAAGTTTATTTCTTTAGTATTTCCTTTTATTGATATTTATATTTATTTTATGTACAAGCTTTTATTTTCTTTTTAAGGTCACTGGCGGTCGTGTAAGCATTTCACTGCATATTATACTGTGTATGACTGTGTCTCTAGGTGATTAAAATGTAAGTTAATCTGCAAAACACAATGTGGAAGATCAAACCAGAGCAGTAGACCGTAGAGATTTTGGGTCTTTTGATCATAATAACATTGTTGAGAGCAGGATGGAAGGTAAACCATGAAAAAGAGGACACAAGAGAGAGAGTATGTATGAAGTTTGTTTCTATACCATGTGGTCAACATCAAAAAAGGTAATTTTATTACATTGTTTAGAAGTTTATTTTATTGTTAGAAATTGGAAGCAGAACGCAATTGCAATAGTCTGGGACTGTTTGTATCATAATAGCAGTGATTGATACTGTTGGGTTTTGCGTAAATAAATTGTTTCGGTGAAAATTCAGTTAACATGTGCAACAGTGCAGCTGGATGGATGGACAGATGTTTTACAGGCCTCACAGCTGGTTGAAACAGAAGCTTATTTGCTACTCAAAGATAAAAAGTATCATAAAAGCTTTAAGTGTGAACTGACCTTTGTGAACTGACACAACTTTCAGTTTTATTTTTAGTTAATATATGAAAGGAGTAGTCTATGTTTGATTATGTGGGGTGATTAATAAATATTCACAAAATTGGGTTGTATTAAATGGGACCGGAATTCATGTGGACTTTAGGTCTGGACAATTGTGTCTGTGCTGGAAGGGGATCTTATTTGGACCATTAATAGTTTTCTATTCATATTCTATAATGCTTATCTTTGTATACTGGGTCACGGGGGGCCTGGAGCCTCTTCCAAGAGACTGGGTACACCCTGGACAGGGTGCCAATACATTGCAGGGCACATACATACACACACTACAGGCAATTTGGGAATGCCAATTAGCCTAATCTGCATGTCTTTGGACTGTGGGGGGAAACCAAAGTATCCGGAGGTAACCTACCAAGCACAGACAACATGCAAACTCCATGCACACAGACCCGTAACCAGGAATCGAACCCGGACCCTGGAGATTTGAGGTGACAGTGCAGCCAAGTACGCCACTGTGCTTCCTGAAAATCTACCTGTGCCAGCATTTCTACAAGGCATCAATCCAAGCATGTCTGAGAGGTGTGTTTATTTCTGAGCATGAAAATTACGACAGAACACAAAGGCAGCAAATAAAAGTCCTGGGCCAAACCAAAAGAGCTTCACTGCAACATACTGTAGTTTATAAAGTTGATAAGTTTGAGAGTAACTGTACTCACTCTTTTGTCTGTTGTGGATTAGATGATGGTAAATGATTCAATTATTATATCCAGACAAATGTTCTGTAGGGGTTTCTTCAGAATATCCCACACACAACTGACTGCTGGAAATCCTTTAGGATTCTACAGGAATGTCCTTCACAATTTATTTACAATAAAAATGCTTTTTTTTTCTATAAAAGAAACACAGGATTAGCATTTTCTATTAACTATATATACATGTATAATGTTTATTTGGTCCATCAAATAAAGAAGATTTCTACAACAAATAATGATAAGCAGGATTTCTAACAGAGCTGTGACATATTATCTGTTATTCAAGGTCTGTATCATGGTTTTTTTTGTTGTCTCTACTGCCCCCTGGTGGTAATTTAATGTAACATCCCACTTATACATTCCATCTCTCCCCCTCAAGTGCTAACAAACCTGAATCTCCACATGTCTGCAATCAAACGGATGAAGGCCAATTTAATGTGTGTGTGTGTGTGTGTGTGTGTGTGTCAGACCTTGTCCCTGAACATTGAGGAACCTGATGATGGCTTGTGGGAAGAAGCTGTTCCACAGGCTTGGCCTGAATGCTTTGATGGCTTTTTTTTTTTTAAGATCTCAGAAGGATAGAGAGTACGTGCTCATCCACAGTTCTGGTGGGTTTGCAGATGTGGTGTAAATGTCCATAACGGAGGAAACTGGCTAGACAGACTTTAATGCAACTTAGCTGGCAGTACTTAGGTATTTGCTTGAAGTAAAATCTGCGCCATAAATCAAATCAAAATGCTGAGTAGAAGTTAAGTTACGAGAAGTTATGTGCCAGATTATGTCACAACATCTAGCCTTTTTTTTTTTTTTTTTAGATCTTTTTCTCTCAAGGTGGCCATGGCAATACACTCAACAGAGCCACTCAACGTTATAGTTTACCGTGCATAGACAGAGTATGCAGAAGACACAGATATGACAGAATCCTTAAGAAACAAAAATAAAAGTGTAACACAGGATGGTCTTCTCCAAAAAAAAAAAAAGGAAATGTAGAGTACGAAAACTGAACCTTCAAAGATGAATGGACAGATTATTCTTTCTGTGGGAATAATCACCAGTTCGTCTCATATGTTCTGGTGCTAATAAAAAGTAGCAATGTGAAGTGCCACTATGAGATAAAACACGAGTTATTAGAGCTAACGTATCTGTAGCAGTCTGAGGTAAGGGAATGTCAGATACCCGAATTGACAGCCCGGTGTTATGCGCTAAAATGCCTCCTCGGGCACAGATTTCCTGAACTACACAATTGCTATAAAAATACGTATTACAACGTAGAATATTTTATCTTGCAAAACTGACTGGACATGATTTAATGAATACTTTGCAGAACTAAGATATGTGTCTGTAGTTCAACCTGCACCATAAGTGAACTCAAAATGTCGAGAAATGTTATGCACCAGATTTTCTTAACTACTTTAAATTAAGATACCTAATAAGCTACTTGCCCAATATAAGCAAACACATGCATATTTGAAATAACAGCGCTTAAATGGCATAAGTGAATTTTAATGAACTGAAATTGTTTTAAGACAAAACGAAAGAAGTAAAATTAAGCGGAAATAAGGCGTGAGATACTCAAAATTTGATTTCCTTGCATTAATAAGTTAGGCAATAAAATCATAGGTTGAAAATATACAAATATACAAAAGAAGTTACAGAATATAATTGAATTTAAATAGAAATACATTAAAATGTTGTTGTAAAAGTGTAAGATGTATATAAAAATGAATGTATATATAAAAAATCAAGATTGAAACATGAAGTAAAATAAGATAAGAAATCCTGCGCAGACCAGCTAGCACCTGTGTTCACTGAGATATTCAACATCTCTTTATCTCAGTCGGTGATCCCCACATGCTTCAAAGAGTCCATCGTTGTTCCTGTCCTGAAGAAACCACATCCTGCTTTCCTCAATGACTATCGCTCTGTAGCCCTCACCTCAGTAGTGATGAAGTGCTTTGAGCGCCTGGTCAGAGACTTCATCATTTCTTCACTACCCGACACACTGGACCCTCTGCAGTTTGCATACCGTCAGGACGCTCCACGGACGATGCAATCTCTCATCTACTCCATACATCACTCACTCACCTGGACACTAGGAAGGGGAATTATGTTAAAATGCTCTTCATTGACTACAGCTCTGCATTTAATACCATAATCCCCTCCACACTCACCACCAAGCTGGAGCACCTGGGACTCAGCTCACCCATGTGTCAGTGGATCTCCAATTTTCTGACTGGCAGACCACAGGCAGTAAGGATGGGCGGAAATGTCTCAGCCTCACTCACTCTCAGCACTGGAGCCCCCCAGGGTTGTGTTCTGAGCCCCCTGCTGTACTCTCTGTACACCCACGACTGCGTGGCCACTACCAACTCCACCGCCATCATCAAGTTTGCTGACGACACTGTCGTGGTCGGACTGATCACCAACAATGATGAGTCGGCCTACCTAGAGGAGATTGGAAATCTGGAGAACTGGTGCCAGAGGAACAATCTCCTCTTGAACGTCAGCAAGACAAAGGAGCTGATTGTGGACTTTAGTACAAAGCAGGAGAGGAACTACCAGACCCCCGTCATCAACAAGAGCCCAGTGAGAGAGTGGACAGCTTCCGATACCTTGGTGTTCACATCACGCAGGACCTGTCATGGTCCTGTCACATCAACACTGTGGTGAAAAAGGCCCAACAACGTCTCTACCACCTCAGATGCTTGAGAGACTTTAGACTGCCCTCTAAGGTGCTCAGGAATTTCTACTCCTGTACCATAGAGAGCATCCTGACGGGTAACATCACGACCTGGTTTGGAAACAGCACCATGCAGGACAGACGAGCTCTACAGAGGGTGGTGCAATCAGCTGAGCGCATCATCCGCACCGAGCTCCCTCACCTGCACTCGATGTACAGCAAGCGGTGCTGGACCAAAGCCAGGAAGATCCCAACAATGGACTGTTTTCTCTGTTGCGGTCTGGGAAGCGATTCCGCTCCCTGAAGGCCAATACAGATAGACTGAGGAGGAGCTTCTTCCCTCAGGCAATAAGGTCTCTCAATCACACCACCACACTGCACAGGATTAATAACATCTTTTTAAACTTCCATCATTGATGAGACAATCATGGACACATTCATACACACTTGCACTACATATTTATATATCTGGACCATTGCACAAGACACTTTAATAAGTCACTTTTTATGCATATTTGCACAACCACCATTTCAATATCTATATTTCTATATTTTGTAATATTTTTTATCGTGCCCTTATTTGTACAGTTTATTATAATAATTAAATTTATTTTCTTTAGTATTTCTTTTTATTCATATTTATTCCTTACACATAAGTTTTTATTTTTTATTTTACATTTGTAAGGTCACTGGCGGTCGTACAAGCATTTCACTGCATTTCGTACTGTGTATGACTGTGTATGTGACAAATAAAATTTTAATTTGAATTTGAATTTGAAGTAGGAAATGTGTTTGCTGCAGAGTCGTTGTCCATGTCTCGGTGTCTTTTCATTAAGCATAAGCAGTTGAAGTGATAACCATTGCCCCAACTATACAGTTCAGACTCATATTATATGGTGCTTAGACAGGATAGAGAGATTTGCGTGTCGTAGCTGGTTAATGAGTTCTCCACATCACATCCCCCTCCGCCGCTGTGGGTCCTGTGCCAACCTGACAGCCTGTAAACTCCAGTGGGGCTACGTCCAGATATGCATGTGCATGTGTGTGCGTGCGCGTATGTGTGTGTGTGTGTGTGTGTGTGTGTGTGTGTGTGTGTGCAGCTTCTTCAGTTTCCAGCTGGCAAGGTCAACATTCACTCTAATCTCTCTCTGTCTCTGTCTGTGTTTAGTGCTTTCTCTCTCACACCTTTTCTCACTGTCCTCCAATTTCCTTCAGTCTCCTGAACTTCTTGAGAGAGAGAAAACATTAAAGTACATTCATCTACTTTAATGATTTCTTTTCACTCTCTTGTATCCAACCTACACATTGCAGCAAATTATTGGTAAATGGAGCATAAAGCAGTATTTTAGAGAGATGTGGGCTCACCATGGGCCACCACAACAGCTTTAATGCACTTTAATGCCACTGAAGGTCATCACTGAAAGAGTCTCCATATTCATGTAAAGTTTATTAAAAGGGTAGGAAAATGTGCACAAGCAACAGGAATGATTACAGACCTAAGGGGATTTTCAAGCAAAACCAATTCAGGAACTCAGGAAGGTCTCACAAGGAGTGGGGCTGGATTCAGTGCATCAAGAGCCACCATGCAAAGACATCTTCAGGAAATGGATTACAACTGTTCTTAGTATCAACTCACTTTGTGTGGATTGTGTCATCTGCTGTGCTCTGCACTGTGTCTGCTCAAGTCCAAAGTCAATGCAGCTGTCTATTCGGTGATTTTAGAGCACATCATGCTTCCATCTTCTGACAAACTTTATGGAGATGCAAATTAAATTTTCCAGCAGCACATGCCCACATGGCCGAAACTATTATTAACTGGTTTGTTGACCATGATATTTCCACGCTTGATTTACCAGCCAACTCACCTGACCTAAAGGCATTAGATTTGGGCTACTGTTCAAAGGAAGATGAGAAACACTTGATTCAACAATTCAGTTGAGCTGGAGGCTGCTATCAAAGCAACGTGATCTTTAATACCATCTTCTTTCTACAACTATCGTTTTAACATCTAAAAGTGACTGGACACTTATGGACACATTCATGCACACTTACACTTACATATTCATATTTTCATTTTTGGACCATTGCACAAGACACTTTAATAAGATATTTTTTATGCCTATTTGCACACCCCCAGTCATTTTTACTTCATTTTTTTCTTTATTTACACAAAATTTAATTTTTTTTTTATACATTTCTATTTTTTCCTATATTTTCTATATTTTGCTATATTTTGTGAATGTCCTTATTTGTACAGTTTATTTTTATCCTAGTTAAATTTATTTTCTATCGGATTTCTTTTTATTCATATTTCTTTCTTATCTATAAGCTTTTATTTTTTAAGGTCACTGGCGATTTTCTAAGCATTTCACTGCAAGTATTGCCCTGACCAAGTATTAAAGTAAGTGCATAAGTCAATATAATTTTCAGAAATTAGGTATATAATGTATATCTTTTTTTATTGATCATAGCAAATATTTGTAAATAGATGTTTTTTTTTTATGAGCTGTAAACCACAATTAAAAAATTTACAAAATAGACTTGACATATTTCACTTGATGAGTAATGAATCTAGAATGTACAATATGAGAATTCCACTTTTTAAAATTAAATTATAGAAAATAATCCCATGATATTAACATTTTTGAAATTCACTGTATGTGCATCAGCACACGATTGACATTATTTTCATCGGCAAGAATTTTTTTTTTAATGAGCCCTTGTGCATTGTGGATGGAGGCAGTGTTATGTGTTTGTTTCTATTATGCCTACCTGCATATCACAGTGCACAGTGTAATAACTGACCTATCAGTACAATAAGGCAGTGGAGGATAGTGGCCAGGAGGGGTGATAATAAGTCTGTTAAACGATATAAGAACTTGTGATTCTCACCCTCTCACCCTCTCTCTCTCTCTCTCTCTCAGGCAGGATTTAATTACATAGATAGTTCTATGTGTCAGACATGCTTATTCTTACTCCTGATAATAACTATCACTGACTGGCTAATTATTACACACGCATACAGTGTCTGCGCTGTCTCTCCCAGTGCAGGGATTTGACTGGTTATTGTTGTTTCTGCTCTGCTCAGTCGAGGATTTCTGTTTTTGCTTCTCAGTTTCAACATTCCAGGTGAAGTGTGACATCTTTATCACTGAGCGTCCAATATTATGCAAGAGGATGGAAGCTTGCTGATGGAATTTGTGTAAATGTCACAGCTTGGAAACTAGAACAGTAGTGATGTCCTTCAGCCTGTCTGTCACATCTCTCCTTGCTTTCCCTTCCTTTTCTACCACTTTTCTTTTTTCTCTCTCTATATATTCACCAATATGTCTGTCTAAATATGATGTATATAAACTGGGGCTTCATAGGCAAATACATGTTCTTGTGTAAAGGCAGGGGGGTGTTTAAGTAGACACAAAGGTAAGAGGGTGCAATTAACATTTCATGAATTTTCCTTTTCTTATTCCAGCTAAGTCAGCAGTCTGACTCCAACACACACACACACACACACACACACACACACACACAAAGACATACTTCACGCATGCATGTAGTGCACACAAACATAGTCATGCATACAGACAAATGTACAGATACTGCACAAAGATATAAGCCGCATATAATAAGTAAATTTCAATGGCGTTATCTTTAACTAGGTTATGTGTGGTGATGCGAGCAGCCTAAGCAGTCTGTGAATGTTAAGGAGTCTTTGTCTCATTCCTTTCCTATTTTGCTAGACAGTGTGTGTCTGACCTTTAGATGTGTCAAAGCCGTCACCATAAGAATAAAACACTACATAATGCGAGATATTCCAATTAGGATTGTGAAACGTTGAAATTTTGCTGTGTGTCTGAACAGATCTTTCGACATATAGATCTACAGTTACAGTCTAAACCTAGGGATAATCATCAGTTTGACAGGTTATTGTCCGCCATGTACAATATAGTAAGTACCTCCACATATAAAATGAATACACACACATACAGAGGTTTGCTGAAGACATTATCCTCCTGTCAGTAGATAGGCGAAGGTTGACAGGTTTCTGGGCTGTGAGTGAAGACTGTTCAGTGTCTCCCTTCCCCCACAATCCAGCACCCTGTCCTGTCTTTTCCCCCCATGAAAACATGAATACCAGCCAGCCATCTCATCTGTCCATCCGGCAAGATACACCCCAGAGCTCCCCTGTTCCCCAAATCCTGCTTGTCTACAGCAATGTGCTACCCTTCCTTCTTTTTTTGGTTTTTAATGCCAAATTGGGCTTAACGCATAACAGAGCAACTGCACTGCTGTTCAGTTCTGTTGTTGGGGTTTGTCCCATGCGAAGCAAATGCTATGTAAATTTAGATTCCGTTTGAGTGCAATGCTGTGTCTAAGCAGGACATCATCATATATCATATATATATAACCAGCACTCGAACCATCAACATAGAGGTCTGAGCATTCTGAATGATCCATTAGCTTATATAACTTAGAGAGACCCAGTTATAACATAAGAGGTATTAAAGTCGTACTTTTTAGCTGTTTAAATTGCAAATATAAAAAATTATAATAATTTACAGTTTTTAACCAAAAGTCTGTGGCTGTAGTGCATGTGTGACTACCAAGGATGTTTTCTCCTACATTTTGACATGTTTCTACACTTAGATATAAGACATATTTCTACACTTAAACATCTCGCTCAATTATAATGTTTTTTTTTTTTTTTTCACAGAATACGCTTATAAATTCTTCAGCCACAGGTGTTTGTAGATTAAAGGCTATTTCTTCATCCATCATCAGTGTCTGCTTTATCATTGTTTGGGCTGTGGTGAACCTGATGATCCCTCTGACTCTGGGAATACACACTGTCCGGGATGCCAGATCATCACAAAGCAAATAAATGTATTTTTTACTCATCCTTGTGGTAATTCTATAATTTTCCACTTTATCATACATGGATATGACTAAAACATAATGTTGGAGGAAGAAAATTGAAAATTGAAAAAAACTGCGTAAGAACTGCTTTGAAAAGACTATCTCTCCTGTCTTCCAATGCTAACTGTGCAATGATTATTGTTTTACATATTAATCTATGTAAAGCATATACAGTACTGTGCAAAAGTCTTATGTGCATGCACATAAATGCTATAGAGCAAGATGCCTTAAAAAAAACTATAAAGCGTAGTAAACAATAATTAATGGAAAAAGGTCAGTATTTGGTGTGACAATGCTTTGAGGGCCCTTGGGTCAGATAAAACTTGTGCAGTTTTATAAGGATTAGCTAGTAAGTTTTACTGAGAATCCTATTTAACAACTGCCCCTAGACTTTTATTATAAATGTTTTCAAATCGGGTATTTGGGTTTGTCAGTAAAACTGAAATTGTAGCTTAGTATCTGGGGTCCTATCTTTCACTACCTCTTAGACTGCATGCACACGGACAATCACGCTCCATTTGAGCTATTCCATTAACAAGTCCATTTAGCCAGTGTCCCAGTATTTTCATTCTTTTATGCCTCCATCCTGCCCTAAAGCCCACCACAGAACAGCTTACTTAACCCTCCCACTACCACCACCATCGCTATCTCAGTTAGATTTTCTTCCCCTTGACACACCCATCCATCTATCCATTGTTTACACTAATCCACCCCATGTCCATTCATCACCATCACATGAAACCATCCATCCCTTTTCCAATACACCTCTGAGCTTCTTTAAGTGAGCATGCATTGATCATCATTGCATCTAATAATTAAGCAAATCAACAATCCAACCATGTATCATGGTTCCACCTCTCTGTCCTGCATGTTTTTTAAATAAAATGCTTGCATTTATTTTGCATCAGTATATTTTCCCTTCTCTGATATCATCCATCTCATCAGATAGCAGCCTACCCCCATCACACCTCTCCTCTCCACCCTCCCCCTCTTATCATCTAATATGACATTCCTCCTCTTTCCAGCACACCCAATATTCAATGTCTATGGCTTTCCCTACCTACCCCCAGTCTTTCTCCCATAGGATGGGATGCACAGATAGAGCAAAAAGGGAGGCTTAATGAATAAGTGATTACGCTTGACATGGCTGCGCTCAGCAGCTGGGGTCTGCACTGGCCTTGCTGTCTTTTTTTTACTTGTTGGCCTCTGAACCCCACGGTCTTTACTCTCCCTGACCATTTCACTCAACAACACGGCTACTGCTGCCTATCATTTCTACCTCAGGTCCCTGGGGCATCATTATTAGGAACATAGACCTTCAGTGCTAACCGGTATTTCCTGAGTTATTTCTTAGACCTTGGGCCAAAGTGGAGCTGAATTATATATAGATTTCAGCACCTCTAAGCACCTCTACATAGTCATATCTTTGTGAAAATTATTACACTTGTTAGTGTCAGATAGTAGTGACTGGGCTAGGGCAACAACTAGGATGCAGCGCTAGTCTGGGGTGGAATTAACAAAGTAAACCACTTTAGCCTAGTCATTCCACACACCAGTGTATTTTTTGCACAGTTGGAGGAAACAAAAAAAAAACCCAGAATATTAGGACTATACATCTTTTCCTAACACCAGTATAAAACTTCAATCATATTCAGTACTCACTTACTTACTCTTTCACTTATTCACTCATTTGTTCTCTATACCGCTTATCCTGTATAGGGTCGCAGGTGTCCTGGAGCCTATCCTAGGGGACAAGGTACCAATCACAAGGATGAGGTGCCAATCCATTGCAGGGGACACAATCCAAAGTCTACAGGGAATTCGCAAATGTCAGTTAGCCCACCCTGCATGTCTTTGGAAGGGAACCGGGGTAGCTGGAGGAAACCCACCAAGCACACATTTAAACTCCACACAGGTGACAATGCTAACTACTATGCCACCGTGTCACCAGAACCATTACAACTTAAAAAAGAAAAAAGCATACTGTAAATGCCATGGGTGTTTTATACCTTCATGATGCTGTTATAATACACTTACTAACCTGGTAAACTGGAAAATTGATAACATTGTCTATAAGCAGAAAATTCACCAAACTGTGCTGGAGTCTGGCCACCTCATGCTAGAATTAAAAGACTTTGCTTTATGCTGATGGAAATTTAGTTTGTATGCTTTTGTGCAGCTATGTTGGTTACATAATCAACAACTGAAATAAGGCATTGATGATTTACAAGAAGCAGACAAAATAATGATTGTTGTTGAGCTTATACTCTTGGCCATTTTCGTGGTTTCACTGTGATTCTCTTATGCAGAGGTTATAAAAGAACTCAGATTCTTTTCTCAACAAAATAAATACTCTAGTAAACATTGAAACATACACTATATGAACTAAAATATTCGGTGCAACCTGTTAATTATTAAGTTCGGGTGTTTCAATCAGGCCACTTATCCCCAGTGAAAGACGATCTTAATGCTTCAGCATACCAAGACATCTTGGACAATGCTATGCTTCCAAGTTTGTGGCAAAAGACTCTTTTCTGTTCTAACATGACTGTGCCCCAGTGCACAAAGCAAGCACTATAAAGACATGGTATGATGAGTTCGGTGTGGAAGAACTTGAACAGGTCCTAACACAGAGCCCTGACCTCAATGCCATCAAGCACCTTTAGGATGAACTATGTATAAACAATGTACAGTTTAAATATTCTACTGAATCCACGAACTGTGGCGTGTAATATATAATTAATCAGAAGAGATGGAAAGCAACAGGACCAAACATCAGAGTCTCCTTCCAGCTTCTCATGCAAACACACACACACACACACACACACAGAGAGAGAGAGAGAGATCCCAATCAGCCGATCTCAGTCCTGCTCATGTGTAGCGGGTGAGCGCGAGCGAGCGAGCGAGCGCGCGCGCGTGTTGTGTGTGTTGTAACTGTGCGCGTGGGTGAGCGCTGTGTATTATACTAGCGCGTCTCTCACACGGAGACAGTGGGACAGCTCTGGCTTGGAGATCTGAGAGAAGGAGAATATCTATTTTATATCTTATGCGTGAGGACGGAATATTCGCTGCAGAATAGAGACACGTTTCATCTGGTCGCATTTTGCCGGTGAGCAACAATGATTTATGCTCGTTTGAGTGCCTTGCTGTTCTCACAAATGCTTCTGGGTATTAAAAAAAAAGAAATCGCCATCATAGTGCATTGCACAGAGCATTGAAATGCGTTTCAACTCGATTAAGCTTTAAAAAAAAAAAAAAAAAAGATGATGATGATGATGATAATTATTATTATTAATATTGCATCCTCAGCCAGTGCTTTATGGTAGCCTACATATGCATACCTTATACTACAGCCTATTTGCTGGGTTTTATTTAGAGCCCCCCTCCTTCTCCTCGTTTATCAATGCAGAGCATCAATATGCAGTGTGCTCTCCAGTCAGGTCGGTAGTTTTCTCTCTTGGAAACGGTTAAGAAAGCCGTGCCTGATTAAGATGGGGGACGAGGCTCCATTAATAAAAGCCTCTTCGGCTCTATTTTGGAGAGGAAGAAAGCGGCGGCCGCAGTGAGAGCCCAGTGTCCCCCAGCCATGCTGTTGTCATGGTTACTGCGCCGGGAGGCTGAGGGAACATGGCTGCGTCTCAGCCTCAGCCGCGGACAACCTGCGCGCTTTTGGGCGCATTTTACTCAACTGATGCTTGACTCTGGAGTTCAGTGTGTGTGTGTGTGTACAGATCTCTCTATCTCTGTCTCTCTCTCTCACACATATACATGCCAGAGAGTGTGTATTGTTCAGGCAGAGCCCTGAGGTGAGGTGAGCTGGTCCGAACAGGTGCGCAGCAGACACCATTTCACGCTAATTGTTGGGTAGACCTGCGCGCGACAGTGTTCCAAATGATCATCCTCCTGTAAACAGTCTTTAATATCAGGGTCTGTGAAAAACCCAACGCGGGGGATAAAAAAAGTGCCCATTGTTCAGTTTATTTAGCACTCCATTGTTAGACTAACTGCGTCCCTGTCGGTTAATTCACCATGAGACAGACAGACAGACAGACAGCGCAGCGCCAGACGAGACACCGGCCCACCGAAAAGCCATTTCCCTTTTTTTCCCTCCCCCGGTTTCACGTGGTTTGACTAAGGGAAAGCCTTAACAATAAAATTTATCCCCTGCAGTGATTTAGGGGAAGACGCTAAATGTGAGACGACGCCGATACAACCCGACGTTTGACCTTGAAATCGGCAGAAGTGACAGAACCAGGTGATTTAAGGCCAGTTTCCACGGCTCGGCGCTTCCCACGCGCTCGTTAGTCCCCAGACATGTCAGACATGATTCGAAATACAGCCTCCATCAGCTGCTAATTTCAGACCATTCCATATTTTACGCATGCAATATAGAGGCAAAAAAAAACTACTTTAAATTTTATAATGCACTACAACCAGTGTATGTGGTTAATACCAAAACCAACCTGGACTTGCATGTGTGTGTGTGTGTGTGTGCATGTGTATGTCTGGCTGCTGGCATCGTCTTCAGGCTGAAAGGGGTTAGTGGGTCATGACAGACTATGAGACTCCAGACTGCATGCACTACATACAGAGAGGGAGGGTGAGGTGTGTATCCTGACTTGTGAGCATCCTAAGCATCCCATAGTTAAGCGCACATTTATTTTGGTATAACCCTCACCGATAGGCAGTGAGACAAAGTTCAGCATTGTCTTTAGAGAATCACAATTCTTTGAGTTCGACAAGGAGAATAATACATCTAGCTAATTAGCAAGCCAACCTTATAGCCAAGATGTGGACTATATCTGGTGGAAAAAATGAATAGTTTGTTCTGCATGCGGTTGCAATGACCGTGCGATGACCGTCTTCCACTATTAGTACTTGTGGTACTTGAGGTACATGTTGGTATGAAAATGTTGATACAGAAACTTGATTCTGTATGCTGGCTAGAGCTTAAATTACCCTGATTTTGCAGTCTACACCTCCTGCAGAACATTTTTCAGTGACTCAATGATAAACCTTTCAGTAAGTGTGATAAAATCTTACTTTGCTATTTGTGATGCCTTATTACTTTAGAGAAGTCCATTTGGTCTAGAATGCTTTATTAGCTCCTGATCTGGGGCTGTTTTGTTGCACTTTGTCTATGAGGTTATCCATCACTGCATAGCATAATTCGACATACTGTACTGAGTTCCATCCATAAGGAAACGGCACCTTGGCTTTAGTACAGGCAGTAAGGAGCCTTAACAAAATGTTAGTGGGCAGAATTAAGACAGAAGGCGTGAGAGAGCTTGGGAACACAACATATGTAATTTTCCAAGCCCATCACTGCACCTTTTCAAAAGTACTGGCCATGTAGGACTTCTAAGCACCTCAACATGCCCAGAGGAGACATGTCACTATGAGACATTCACAGTATTTCTTCATGAACCTGTCCTCCTTTCTAACACTTAAGGGACCCTTGGACAGAGAAAGCATATAGAACAGCTGGTGATACACCACATATACTCTAATATACTGTAGTCTACTGCAAGCATGGTGGTTTAGTGGTTAGCCAGGGTTGGGGTTTGACTACTGCCTCAGGTCTGTGTGCATGGAGTTTGCATGTTCTCCCTGTGCTTGGTTGGTTCTCTCTGCCCACTCCTGGGTTTCCTCCACCAGTCCAAAGACATGCAGGTTATTCTACTTGGCATTTCCATTTGCCTGTAGTATGTAAATGACAATTGGGCATCGAGCTGTCAACCCAATTTCCTTAAGTAACTGCTACAGAAACGTCGGCTATATCTCCAAGGTGGGGAGTATCCATCACAGATGTGCTAGATGGGACATGGATGGTCCGATATACCAAAAGAAACAAAGTCTACTTACAAATATACTGTATACGCTCACTAGCCACTATATTATTATATCACAGATGCACAGCACACATAATCCTGAGCATATATTTCAACCTCAGTTAATAATTTTATCAAATATCAGAATGAGTAAAACATTTTTTATCATTGACTTTGACCATGGCATGGTTGATTGGTGTAGATGGACTGGTTTAGAAACTGTTGAGCTCTGAAGATTTGAATGTTTAACAGTCTGTACACTGTGCACAGAATGGTGTGGAAAACAAAAAAACATCTAATACACAGCATGTGGAACCTTGTCGCTGATGACCTACAACAGCAGATGACCACGTCAGGATCTAGGAGGGGGAAAAAAACTTGTCTTTTAATTTTGTCTTGTAAACAGTCTTCATCTGTCCAGTTTCAAAATATTAATTTATATCGTTTTATAGCAATTTATAGCACCATTTATATTTTCTCAGTGTTAGATGCTGATAATAAAGTAATAAATGTATGCCGTTTATATGACCCCACATTATAATCTCTTTCCCTCTCTATGATGTCAGATTCCTACTCGATCTTTTCTGTCAGCTGAATCCACCAGACAACCATAGTGCTGTTCACACAGTGAAATTTAGTCCTTGATTCAGCTGCTATTATACTGCTGTGTAATAATAATTAAATGTGGATTAACTGCCTTATTGATCCTTATTAGCATATTAGAATGTACTGGTAATGATTGCAGTGCTTTCCCAAAGCAATTGATGCACAGTCAATCAAAAGGTTCCTGGGTTCAAACATTAGTGGGCAGTGTGTGTGTCACTGCTGGTATGTCAACAGTATGGACTGAGCAAGTGTGGTGGCTGGTAAAAGTAATTAGGCGTAATTGATTGTTTTTAAGATCCTGCTGTTCTGCTGACAGCACAGGAACTCATACCTTTACTTGGCAGCGGGTCCATGATGCATAATGCCCAGATTAAAAAGACGGCAAATTTTGTTCAAATAATTCAATTCCACTAGACCATCATGGACCATGAAACAATTTACTGGACATTTCCCTGGTTTCCTTTCATTTTCTCTTTTTTAAACACAAAATAAATGTTTTTACTCATTTATCTGTTCCTTCTTGTCATTTTCTCTGTTAAGCTTCTTGCCTGGCTTTAATATTCTGCCAGAAATAGTCATTAAGTCTCTTTTTTCGTCTCTCAGTTTAATGGTTAAGCTGTATCATTGATCTGAGGGCTGCTTTGTGGTTGTGGAGAAGCGGATGCTGGATTCTGACTCCATGAACATCTGCCAGTGGCTCAGCACTGGGACCTTTAGTAATGCTCTAAATAACAGCCCACCATGCTGCGGAAAATTAGCCTGCGTGTGTGTTTGGTGTGTGTGCATGCATTTGGGCTTTCCATGCCAAAAGCTCTTTTGCTATTATAGTGAATTTTGCTGATGAACCAATACAAAACATTATTCCGAGTACTGTGGAGGTCCCCCTTGTTCTGCCTGGGCAGGTTTGGCTCCTCGGGACATGACTCCTTAAGACCCCTGGGTGTTTGCTGTGGTGACACCAAGATGTTGGCAGTGGATTCTTTGGGTGCCTCGGGTGGGGATCAGACTTGTTTGTCTGGCTCATCCTATGGTTGCTTGATCAGATTAGGAACTGGGAAATTTGGAGGCCGGGTTGGCAGTCTTGGGCACTTTGCCTGCTGGGCCCCAGTGGGCTGTGGTACACTGGGTGTTCTGGTAACTTTTGGCTTGTGTGTGTTTGGATTTTTAGCAATAGCTTTTCTGTAGGATTGCTGGCCTTTGGTCCTCATGGGGATGGGTAAGCCTCGGATGCCTATGATCCTGTCACCAGTTTATACAATATATAATGATAATCAATGTGCATTAAACATCATAGGATATAATTTTGCCCGGTGAGACTATGCTGATCCTGTAATCTTTTCTATTAAAACCAAAAGGGAAGGAGTTACAATACCATAGAGACAACCTGCCGGCTCAGACAGACGCACCACTCGGACACGCAGCCTGAGTGTTGCGTGCTTGATTTAATCTACTTGTCATAAAACTTCAATCATGCCACGTATGTGCCAACAGAAAGGTGTTGCTAAATTTTAGATTCGATTTTATTTCTTGCTTAATGCAATGGAGGTTTCCACAAAGGGCCTGGTTTGAACTGGAGCTGCAGTTTTATGCCTGTTTGATTGAATTAGGTCTGAGGCTTTAGATATTCTTAAACTGCAGCATGTGCGTCAGAGCTGCACCTATCTTCTCACCCAAGCTGCATGAAAGGGAATGAGGGAACATTTTCTCTCTTTCTTTCAACTTATTAGAAAGATTATAGCATCTTGAAGATGTACGCCGTTTATATGACCCCACATTCTAATCTCTTTCCCTCTCTCTGATGTCAGATTCCTACTCGATCTTTTCTGTCAGCTGAATCCACCAGACAACCATAGTGCTGTTCACACAGTGAAATTTAGTCCTTGATTCAGCTGCTACAGTGAATGTATTTGCCAGACTAAGCGCTGATGATCTGATGAGCTGTATTAGACAGAATGTGTCGGTTTCATTGGCAGTTTGCAAAAGTCATGTATAAGCTTTATTTTTATATATATGAAATGAATAGAGAAGAGCCAGATCCCTTCACTTTACCACGTTTGACGTTTACCCGATGGAACTAAACAAATATATATTTATTTTAAATTTATTGTCCAATCATCAGTCTTTAAATATTCTGGGTTTGCTTTACCTTTTCAGCACGATAGGTTTTCATTTGTCCCCAGTCTTATAATTCAATCATATGTCTCTTCTTCCAGTTGTAACCTTTGATACCTACCCGGAGTGCAAATAACTGTGACTAAAGAGGTCACCATGAGCCAGGAGGGGCAGGATGACCCCCTCCACATAGACACCCCACCTCCAAACACGCCACCAGAGCCACAGCCGGATACAGACAGCCCTGAGAGTGTGAGAGTGGAAAGAAAGAGAGAGGAGACTGGAATCGAGGAGGATGCTGCAGAGACAGAAACACTGTCAGAGGGAGCGAGGGGAGATGAAAGAAACGGGGATACACTGACTGTGGGAGCCGAGGAGGAGGAGAGGAGAAAAGAAGAAGAGCAGGTTGAAGATAAGGCTGGGAGGAACAGGGAGACGGGACACAGTAATGGAGATATTATTGATTGTGAAAACTGTGATGGCCCCCTGCATCAGTTAGAGGATTCAGACAAACCACAACACACTGTAAGGTCAGTAACCCCATTATGTATGGATTTATAGCGGTCTGCCACGAGACAGCTTGGAATAATGCGTGAAAACACATTTCATACTGTAATTGCAGCATGTATAGCGTTTATTGTAAAGAACAAGATAATTCACCACAGTGTACTCTCTACATATAAGTTAAGGTAATTGTATTGGAACAGCAATCAGTAAAACATCTACTGAGATTGAACAAAGGTCTCTGTGATGCCCCAGGCTTTGTAAAAAAATAAAATCCAACTAATTAGGATAAAGGGTTTGTCTTTAATTGCGTATCAAGTGTGAAAGCTCCACCAGCATCAGCATTCAGCCGTCATTGCTTAGCAGCCTATGTTTAGTCTAGCCTACGTTTTGGGCTTTGGTTTAAAGCAACTATTTTTAGTCACTGATTATAGCATCACTGAATCTTTCTTTGAGAACCACTGATGAACCTTTGGATAGCATACCACTGTCTGACAGTGCAGAGAAATGGGGGAAACATAGAGGTCCTTTCAAGGTCAGCATTATCAAAAGTGCAAAGTTTCCTCCTCAAACCATATGATCCAGAAACCATACAACAATAATGACATCAATTAAAAAGGCTTATGCAAATGGAGAAGGCATGAAGCTATGGCTTGCCAATGCGTTTCAGTTGGAGCAGTGCAGTATTGTTAGAGGTGGGATGTAACACGTGTGTGAGAGGAAGGCGGAAGAAGATATTTTCAGGCTGAGTGGCAGGGGAGCTGTCCTGAATGAGGCTCTGCTCTGCTGGGATTCTGCTGCTCCTGATGCATGAGTGTGACAGCAGTGCAGCTAAAGATAGGACACACACACACACAGACCATCCTGCTTTGCCACTGCTACCGTGTGACAGCCAGACGTTTGCATAAGATGTTATGTAGTTCCAGTTTAGTGTAACGTAGTGGATTTAAAGAAGGAACTTTATGAGCCATAGTGGATTATGATATGCTGATGTACTTGTTGACTGTGTGTGTGAATGCAGTTTGGAGAACGGTACTGGAGAGGACAGCGAAGGACAGGAAGAAGAGCAAGAACCAGGGCAGGGAAATCTGGACAAATTTAGTTCCACCTTCGAGCTTTCAGTCGAAGAGGTAGACGCGGCGGTAGAAGGAGATGATGAGCCATTGAACCAGGACAGCTTCAGCTCAGCGTTTGAGCGCATCGTCGAGCAGGTTGGCGAGTCCACGACGGTCGAGGAAGAGGAGGAGGAGGAGGACGACGACGACGGTGAGGACGAGCGCGACAGGACTAAAGAGAGCCAGGACGGCTTCAGCTCTACGTTCGAGCGCATCGTGGAGTCCGAGCTGCTGAGGGGTGGGACTTGCTACAGCAGCCTGGACTCGCTGGACGTGCTGTCTCTCACAGACGAGACGGACAGCTGCGTGAGCTTCGAGGCACCGCTCACACCACTCATCCAGCAGAGAGCACTGGCGGGGCCTGAGCCCCCAGAGCTGGAGCTGGAGACAGTGCAGGAGAGTGCCGAGACACAGGAGGGGGAGGGGGATGGGGATGAAGCCGGATCAGACAGTCCCCTACACACCTCCATCCCAGGCAGCAGGTCTGAAAACGTGCTGAGCCAGCCAACTCAGTGGAACATTCCCAATGGATTCCACAATGATCTGGCAGGCAACATACAAAAGACAGCAATCCTCCCCAGCTCTGTCAGGTAAGTGTGTGTGTATGTGTTTGCATGTGTATGTGTGTGTATGTGTTTGCCAGGTGTCCCTGCTGTCTTTAAAATAACATGCTAATTTAATGGTGACTGGCCACCTGTGACAGTAAATAGGAGCTGGGACTAGTGACAGTGCTGGTTTCAGCTGATATGATTGGCCATTAACTCCTGTCAACCGGTTTCAGCTGACTGGAGTTAAGGGCCAATCATATCACATCCTGGTGGCCCATATGTTCAGTGGATACAAGTACAAAGAAGAAAGCTCCGGTTTACTGGAAAACAATATCACAAGTCAGTCTATAATGCTTCCTCATATTCCTATAATACATTTCTGCAGTGAGTGATGTAGTAGTAGGGATAAAACGTTCCTTCCGACATGGCCAACGTTACCAACGGTTTTTGGGTTAGATTTAACCCAGAGTTAAAAATTAGAACCAATTTTTCCTCACTTTAGTCATCGTTATGCTCAGTGGTGGCGCATCTATAGTGGCAGGTGGCACAATGTCCTACTTTATATCAGTCATTCAGCAAAAGTTCTCATTCAATGCCGTATCCATTTAAGATGATTGGAATAAAATCATCTCTTTTAAGTGACCGCATTAGTTTCCAGACGGGAAAGTGTGCTTCTGTTCCTGATCAGAAATACAGAAATATTGCTAATGTATATGTGACTAAATTTTCATTGAATTGCTTGTCTATCAAAATGTTGCACAATTGTGAGGTTAGAAATTTAGCAACCACCCTATTTATACTTACTGTGTTTTTACTGTAATAACAGCAAATAGAAGAATAGAAATAATAATTTTCAGTGGAGGATGAACACAAGACAGCACAGTAAATATGAATATGCTTGATGGAGAGCAATAACTGGCATGTTTCCCAAATGCTATGATCTCACAGAAATTTGTATTTGGTTACTGTTGTTCTGATCAACAGGGGAGATTGAGATATGCAATCCTGCCACCCATTAGAGAAGGGTCAGTGATGGACAGCTGGCAACAGCTGGCTATAGCATTTCCAACCGCTGTGTTGTTCAGGACCATCAATAATTTTGTAAAATAATGTATTATTATTATTATTATTATTATTGTTGTTGTTGTTGTTATAATAATAATAATAATAATAATAATAATAATAATAATAATATATGCTTTATAATTCCATTGTTATTCAAATATTTACAACTCCATTGTTATTCAGTGAAACAATTCACTGGAGGTCAATTGTTTTATAACAATGATTAAATTTACTTCATTACTCTGCAAAACATGCCTCCATATTTCATTGAAATGAATGAGTACGGCACAGTGCATAACATGTATCATGAAAATATCATATAGTATCAGAGTAATATATTTTTGCTTTGTCAGTTAAACCTAGGAGTATCTTGAATTTTAATAGAAGTAAATCAAAATAATAGAAAGAATGTACGTTTTCCTATTTAGTCCTCTTATGCTCAGACAGATCATTTCTTTATATGAAACATCTTTATTCCACGGTGCCACCAAAGCTGTTACTGGATTGCTGAAAGTTGTCCAATTCTGACCAGTAGATGGCATGCAGAATCCAGTTACAGACAAAGCCTTTTTCAATTGCTGACCAAAGCGGTGAATTAGCTGGATTTGATTAAGCGTCTCATACAGATGATGTGTAGATGTACTGTAACATTCCTGAGACACACAGAGTTGTCTACAACAATTGCTCTCACAGAATGGATAGAACATATGGTCGATATTTTCCACATCAGGAAATCCAACATCACTAGAATAAATATTGTAGCCCGGCATTAGTGGACTTAATGTTCTCTCCTGCTGTTCTGGATCCGCTGAGTTTGGGATAGAGGCTTCAACTGACTCTGCTTGAATTTGACCGGGAGCCAGAAAGAAGGAGTGGAAAGAATTTCCATTGCAAGGAGAGAGCTACTAAAACCAGGGCCCTGTGCTGCAGTAGATATGTTTCTCGAAAAGATTTTCTTGTCAAGCATGTTTCTGTGTTTCTCAAGGGGACTCTCTCTCTCTCTCTCTCTCTCTCTCTCCCTCTCTCTCTCTCTTTCTGCCTTTCTTTCTCTTACTCTCCCATCGTCCGTCTGGAATGTTAAGCAGCAGATGTTGCTGTTTATTCTTTCCCCCCTCTTTTTAAACGACTCGCAGCTTCCTGTCCCCTAAGTGCGGGCTGAATGAGGCATTGTTTTTGAAAGAGTGACATCATCGCCTTTGGCTTTCCTCTCGCATGGCGGGAGTCCTGCTCTAAATTTCACTCACAATGTTTGGCCTAAACTGCTGCAAGCTTCATCAATGCATTAACCTTCACTTCTCCATTACTCTACTAGAGATCATCTAGACTACTTTTCACACACCATGGGGGGCTAACGCTTTCTTAATGTGGTATCTGTTAACATGTGCGCTGGACATATGGAAAAGACGACAGTTTAGAATGTTTAGTTTTTGGTAGCGATAATCATTATACAGAGTTTCTACTCTAACTGCAGATGCTTATAATCAGCAACTCTACTTTGCATTCATGCAAGTTGCACAGTAATGGTAGAATGGTCCTGGTCTGCATGTCTGTAACACATGATTCCATTGATTTGGGGGGAATAAACACTGCTGTTCAATGCTCTAATGCTGCTGGGCATCTTGGTTCCACAGCTCCTTTCATTTCTGCATCACATGTATTTTTTTTTATATATATACTTGAAAGCCAAGTCTTCATCAAAAGAGTTCATGTAGGTCATTTGCAGGAAGATAGGAAAAAAAAAAAAAAACGACAACAACAACAACATTTCAATGTTTCCAATTATATTCCATCATAGTTTTTATTTATTTATTTATTTTTGGATAAAGAGATTAAAATTTTTATAGCTTTCAAGCTGTGATCTGTCCTTCTACATTTACACATAAAATGATAAAGGTTTCTCAATCATATGAACACCATTCCTCCTAGTACTGTATTATAATTGTTTATTATACGGAAGGTGTTCTAGTCAAACCGACACTTTTTACTTTGCATAGCAAGAGAACACAATTATAGGAGTAAAAACTAACCTTTATTCCTATATGTAATCCTCTCTTACACTAATGCACTTATCCAGCTTTTCACTAGTGCTCGTATCTCTCAGTACAGCAGAGCCGTGATCGGACTGCCTGCTTCACATCTGAAACGCTGGCCTCCCAGGAACTCCTTAAATGGCCTAGAAATGTGAAAATGGCTTGAAGTGAGGTCAGGACTGTACAGCCAATTTCCTGTAATGTAGTGCAAGTGGTGTCCTGTAATGTACAGACAGATTTGTCTCTTCCACAAGTTGGCAATGAGTTATCTCTCGACTTTCAAGCATCAGAGCCACTTCAGCCTGGATCGTCATTCACAGACACGTTTGCTCTATTTAAATGTTTTACTGCGGCTAAGTGTCTCATCAACGCACGGTGCTTGAAGTCTTATGTAAATGTCAATCGTTTTTTTCTTCACAAGTCCTGGTTTGTCTTGAATGCCCCTTATAGATTCATATTAACAATGTACTGTATATGCTTCTTATGGTATTCTGCTTTCAATCGTTTATGGCAGGTTTAAACTAATAATTAAATAATGGGTATGACTGCCATACATCCAAAGGGCCGTGACCATGGATTTAAGGAATTCAAATATAATATTTCAGGTGTATAGTATTTATATGGAAATCTAGGTATGTAGTATTCATATGAAATTAAGTAGTGTTTGCTCACATTGGACTCACATTAGAGCCTGTGGGCTGATGGGCTGCTTACCATGTTTCTCATGAGTTTATAATGTGATGTGAGTTTCTCACTCAGATCGATAAATACTGTAGATAGAGAGATAGATGGATAGATAGATAGATAGATAGATAGATAGATAGATAGATAGATAGATGGATGGATGGATGGATGGATGGATGGGTGGGTGGATGGATGGATGGATGGATGGATGGATGGATGGATAGATAGATAGATAGATAGATAGATAGATAGATAGATAGATAGATAGACACATTATTGATCCCGAAGGAAATTCCAGATTTGTAGATTATTGCAGCTTGATGTATATTTCAGAGGTTTTCAGAAACTACTTCAACGACTATTTCACGTAGAATTTTATGAGAATGGTTAATTTAATAGTCTCTCAGTTCCTCATGTCTTTGGTAAAATCACAGACTATGTACTTACCATCCTTAACTAGTTCAGTATTTGGGTTTGTGTGTGGGCAGGTTTTCGCATCTCTGTGGGGACTAAACATATTGCACAGAAGGTGTTGCACTAAAATATATTGCAATACTAACCGTATAGAAATACGAATGTCGAAAAAGACGATGAGCATGCACTGTGCCTTTTTCGGTCATGGCTCTTCTACCGTGAAGACAGTTGTTTTGTCTCAGGGTCGTACCCATACACCCAAGTTTTGTCGCCAGTAATAATCCTCTATATGAAGGATGGGTCATCCGCGCATGCTGACAGAGTTCTTGGCAGCCATGATGTTCTTTCTGCTCCTGGGGATGAACTTGGTAGCAACACGGAGTGTGTTCAAATCACAAGCGAGGATTGTCTGGACTGTTTTCTATGATACACCGTCAATGGCAGCGATGTTGTGGATTGTTCCCTGACAATCAGCATGCACGAGTTTTCGAGGGTTGAGCTCGTTGAAGGTCTTCCTGATCTCTCGTCATATCCAGCGATGTTCTTTTGCTCTTGAAGAATGCATCATGCCACTT
The DNA here is from genome assembly GCA_030522415.1 of Channallabes apus. Lineage (NCBI taxonomy): Eukaryota > Metazoa > Chordata > Actinopteri > Siluriformes > Clariidae > Channallabes > Channallabes apus. The sequence goes on from CM060113.1 coordinate 32,534,833, forward strand.
AAAATACCTTGAACGATTCATTGCAGCATTGCCATAAACTTTCAGAAGTCTCTGTGGCAGATTTACCCAATTTCACGTTCGGTCTTTGTTCTTACTTGCTGTCCATGATGAAGTAGCAGACATGGTAATGCACATGGTGAGAATAGCTCCGGATGTACACAGGATGATGTCTTTTAGCACACTGACTTGTGAAGGTCGGTGCTTTCTGTGACTGTGTGTTCAGACATGTGCTGCCATCTGTTGGTGTGTTACACAACTAGTCTTGAAACTTTTTGATACCACCTTGTATCTGCCAGGTTTGACCTTGACCAAACTGGTTTTCAATCAAAAGTGATTTTGTTTTTCTTAATTGATTTTTTAAAATATATATATAATAAAATAACTTTACGGAAAGAAAGAACCAAAAGTGCTCTGTTTGGTTATTCAAGTTAAGGTCAGCGTTAGATCTAGTTCTAGGCCCAGCTTTAATTAGCTGCATAATTATTTACGTTAATGAAAGATTCTTACAAGGAAAGTAAGACCATTGTGTTTGTGTACGTTTGTGTGAGTGAGTATTGATAAGAGTGACTTCTGATTAGGAACATCAGCCACAAAAACCGTCACAGCGCACCCCTCCTGTCATCTTGGGATTAATCAGTTGATTTGGAAAAGCTTGAAAAGCTCTCAGTGAACTTCATTACCCTTGAATTGAAATCGACCTCGGAGTTCATATTCAATTACTGTATACAGCTTACAGTGACTCAAACACTTGGGATGGCATTCGGAGCAACAGACCCTCAGCCAGTTCTCTGTGGCTTTTCCTGTTTTATGTGACAGCTTTCCAAGCTTTTTTTTTTTTTTTGTTGCTTGTCTTCTATTCCTCCCCCTCCCCCTCCCTCCTTTCCATATAGTTTCCTTTCTATATTTTCCCCCTTGTCTTCTCGCCTCTTCTATCTCTTCTGTGCTTTTGACAGCAACTGTCCATCTATGATTCTTATTTTCTCCTTTTCTCAGATATTCGTTTGAGTCATGCATACACAATCTCTATCTCGCTCAAACACACATACAGTACACACACACATACACACTTATTTTCTTTTCCTCTCTATTTTTAAACACACAGACAGAAAGACACATGATGGTTTCAGGTAAATCGCTACTGTAAGTAAACTATTTGAACACCCTTGTTAAAATAGCATGTTTTTGTGATGCAAAATAATTAAACCTATATGTCAGATCTTTTATGACCTTTAAAATAATATACAGTAGCAAACAACAGATTTAAAGAGAAAAATATATAGAAAAATATAAAGCTAAAAAAAAAAACATGCAAAAACTAGCTTGTATAAATGTACACACTTTAAAATGCTTTGTAATGTTTTTTTTAATATGATTTTAATTTGGCTCACACCATTTCAAAACATTTCTCTTATTCTGAAACCACTCACTAGTTCAGTGTTTTCTCAGTTTTCTCTTCTTTTATTTTGCTTAGTTTTGTTGTACTGCTGGATGATGAAATTATTCAGAGCGTCAGGTTTTGTGCCACAATACGAAGTGTGTTCAAGTCAAACCGGGACTGGTGATGAAATGTCTCGTGAATGATGGCGTAAAACCAAATGACATTTACATTTACTTCAAGCACAGCATGGTGAGGAGATTCTTACCTGCAGAAAACCTTTCGAGTGGTGAACGCAAGACGGCCGTATGTCCGTGAATTAATATGAAGACGCAGCGAGTGGAACCCTCTCAGGAAGAAATCATCCAGGGTTTTTTTGTTCACCAAAGGTGTTCTGTTTTTGCAGGACAATGCACAACCTTATATTGCCCACTGCAACACTTGCACTTTACAGCTAGAAGCTATTGCAACATTTCCTGTACGGTATTGATAATGGCTGTAAGCCATTGTTACATGTTTGGGTCATCAAATGAGTTCCTGGGAGGCCAGCATTTCAGATGTGAGGCAGGCAGTTTGATTATGGTTCTGGCGTACTGAGAAAACTTTCTACCTTGATGGTATCCAAGCACTAATTAAACACTGCGATGCACACATTGGTGTAGCAGGGGATTATATATATAGTAAAATAAAAAGTCCCAATTTGGCTTGAACACCCCCTGTGCTAGACATTTTACATTTTACATTTACATTTTACAGCTATATATATATATATATATATATATATATATATATATATATATATATATATATATATACAGTATAGGCCAAAAGTTTGAACCATACTTAGCTAAAGGCTTAGCTTTCAAGTTTATAAAAAAGCACATATTTGTGATCCTGTGACTAGCTGTAAAATGTCTAGCAGCATTATAACATTGTACAGTATTTAGGACATATTTTTATTATGATTAGTTTTTCCTTTTTTTAAATCAATGGAATCATGTGTTCAGACACTCAGACAAGGACCAGTCTACCATCCAGCTTGTAGTTACTTTCCCCATGTATTCAAGCCATCCAAGTCACATGGTTTGGCAAAATGTAGATGGGCTTGGATGTCTTTTCTTTATGAGAAATATGTTCCATCCAGCCCTCCTAACACACAGCCGCAAACTGTGAAGAACTCAAGCGATTAGGAGACACCAGTACTTGCCAGATATACCTACTGTATAGCTCCGTTAATGCTGCTGTAAGTCTTTTGGTAGCCTCCTTGATGAGTTTGCATCTTATCTTTTCATCTGTTTTTATTAAAGTCAATGTGGTACCCAATTTTGTGATCCATTGTAAAGCTGATATTTTTTTTATTCTTTGGTACCCCTCTTATATACCACATTTTATGACAAATTAATGCAGAAAACCATGAAATTCCAAAAGGTTTACATACTGTTTTGCCACTGTATCTTCTATACCAATTATCCTGTGTACAGGGTCACAGGGGGGCTGGAGCCTGTCCCAGGAGACTTAGAGCATGAGGTGGGGTACACCCTGGATTAGGTGACAATCCATCACAGGAAACACATGCATACACTATACACTCATTCACACGCTATGAGCAATCTGTTGTAAATCATCTATGTAAATCAGCCTAATATGCGTGTCTTTGGATTATGGGAGGAAACCGGAGTACCCAGAGGAAACCCATCAAGAGAACTCCATGTACACCACTCCATGACCATAGGTGGGAATTGAACCTGGTCCTTGGAGGTGCGATACCTATATCCAGTGTTTATTAATTGCCTGGTGAATTATCATAGCAAGTGAGACAGTTTTTTCCCATTTAGAGGCTTGGCAGAATGCTACCTAAAGGATTTCTGAACTCCATAAAAATTTCGAGCTCTTTATACACAATCACAGCAAGGTACTCAGTTTTACACTGTGATTTTACTAAAGACAGACTTCATATTTAACTAATAAAACACATAGTTATTAGCCACCCCCTATCCACAAAAGGCAAATTGCATCCAAGGGGGAAAACAAAAAAAGATAATAATCTGTTATTACAATAAAATAAACATGTAATTATCTTTTAAATGAGAAATGCCAAAAGTCCAGTACTGGTCTATTGTTTCGTTCAGGTATTAGCCAGCTAATTTATATTCCATATCAGACCTGATTCCCAGTCTAGACCAAGTAAAAGGTGACTTTGTAAGGTCAGACACATAAGAAACCAGACTCAAAGGGGGAGGATTGTAGCTTTCTGATTTGACTTTGTGATTCATTACTGTAGGACTGCACTCTGCTCATTCAGACTCCAGTCAAAAATTGATGAGTGTATTTAAAATATACAAGATGTTCTATATATTTTGAATAGAATTAAATACGTTTGCATGTTTTGTGTGTGAAAATGGATTGCTGTCACCGCCTTTTGTTCCCTGCTGTTAAATCTCCTCGGTTTTTCAGTACTTTGCAGCCTGTGCTGAGTTTTGGCTCAGGCTAATAATAGCTCCATTCCGTCTGTGTCAGACGCATCATTACAGCACTGCAGAGTGAAATAGCGCTCGAGACCCAGGCATCTCACGCTGCATGTTTTATGTCGGTGGGTGATGAAAGCTACTGAAAACACTGGAACCGTTACAGTACAGCTCATTTTTTAATAATAAAGTCTGTGAATATGATAACTAATAAGATGATGATGATAATTATGAGGGTCAGCATAGCTAGAAGAATATTGAACGGTTGATTTATTTCTCAGTCATTTGAACGCGGGGATGTTATTGAGGAAAAATGAGAAATAGGAATCTGTCTTTGCAGCTCTTTTTACAATATAGATTTTCTGAGAGCAGCTTCATAGTGGGAGAGAAAGAGAGAAAGATTAGCTAGAAAAAGGACTCAGCAGGGGGAGCTCATCGTATTCTTACTGGCTCTGTGACTCATGATCTGTTTTTTTTTTTATAGCAGAATCTAGACATTCCAGTTCATGAAGAATAAAAATTGCTAGTAAGTGATAAGGAAATGTATACTGTATTCTGTATAGTTATGACTGAAGATATATACAGTTATACAGTCACTTCAACTGTTCCCAGTGTATATACTTGTACATATGTATCACAAATTCGTTTTTCATCTAATTAATTTCAAGATGGAGAAAAAGGTGACTGGTGACGGATTGTTGCTTATTATGAAGTCAACTTAATTGTTTCATGAATATTTTATAATGTAACTATTAACAGTTAAAAGCATGACATGTTTAAATGAATAAAAACACATAAAGAGACTACATGTCTGTAAGCCAGTATTTTTGTCTCAGATTTTGTTTTGATGATGATGATGATGATGATGATGATGATGATGTGGAGATAGTGGTGGAGAGAGCTGTCGTATCAGTCGTATCAAGTTAAGTAAAATATAGCAGTTGAAAAAATTATAATTCACACACATTTTTTATTTCTTCAAATTAAATTCAATTAAATGATGGAGATTAAATTAAAGGAATAGAGCCAGTTTTACTGTGACAGGCAGTAAAGTGCCCAAGGATCCAAAAAAAAGAAAGAAAAAAGGTTGTTTATGTAACAACCTCAGCATCAAACTCATTTCCCCTCTCGTCTGTTCCAACCACTCAGTATTCAGCATCACCAGTATATACTAATCACCGGGATTTTAATTGAAAACATCAGTTAATGGCAGCTATCAGGATAATACATTTAAAGCGAAGGGAATCTTAACTCAATATTAACATTAAGTTCTCCTGACTCATTTTTTCTATGATGAAAAAAGTGATCTCTACCAGAATAACTCTGACTTTATCCACAGGGCACCGAATGGTTTGATGAGAAGAAAACCATTCATTGGTCCATGGATAGGGTGTCCTGTGGATAGCATCCTATGGGGATTGTGCTAGTTAGACAGCTCTCTCCGCCACTATCATCATCATCATCATCATCATCATCATCAACAAAACAAAATCTAGAAAAAAGAAAGATCTTTTGATGAGGGTTTTATTTTTATTTCCAAAGACTTTTATTTGTCATTTGTCCAGACTAGTTATGCTCCCATGACCTGACATTACCTTTAGGTTTGGTCATATTATTCCTGACATTATTTCTTTGCTGATTTTATAGAAGCTATGCTATAATGTGAGTACTGGCACTCATGATTGCTTTAGGTTGCTGCATCAGGGACTTACTGTAAGTTTTCACCAAAGTTAATGATACCATATCTTTTATTGAATTATTACAGCTTATGCCACTATGCCTTGGGACATTTTTGAGGATAGAGTAATTTGCTCTCTCTCTCTCTCTCTCTCTCTCTCTCTCTCTCTCTCTGTTTCTTTGTCTTTATAAGATCAAGAAAGATATATCTTTCATGAATGATCATTACTTTTTTTTTTTTTTTTTACCATATCACATCATATCACGGCTCATACTGTCCTTTGACAGTAAAGTAATCTCCGTCAGAACTGTAAATGTTTTTATTTAACTTTAGAACACACTGCGTTTTTTTTTTTACTCCCCTGCCACACCCTATCAGTGTGTACATGTGATGATGCACACACCCAGGCATTTAAAAAGAATATCAAGAGAAAAGAACATGCTGTGATGTGCCACAGTTTGATAGACATCAGACTGATGTCTGATGTCAGTCACACCAGTGTGTGTCATACGCGTATCTATGTGAGTCCATGCCTTAGAGGTTATTTAAAGTGTCTCCTCTTGCTGCGTGATTCACTGCTGGATGGATTTTTTTTCTTAAATGGAAGAAACACAGCTAAAGGGAAACTCAGACATTAAGCACTAATGGACAGAACCTGTATTTTGGGCTTTGAGAAGTAATGGGCAGCGCCTGCAGCTTGGGCTGGGCATGTTACAGCTTCTCCGGGTGATTTCATTTAAAAATACTGCTCCTCTCATGACTTTATAATCACTGCAGTCTTCATGCTGCTCCAGAAATGAAGACTGAGAGTCATTTTCTGTGCAGCCTGCATATAGTAAAGTCTCTTTGTCCCAATTATGAAAGACACTGCTGAAGTGACCTTGGTGCTCCCAGGCATGTAGCCAGATCTGCACTCAAACGGCGGAAATACGACAGAAGTGCTAAACCCTCCAGGTCATTCACTAAAAGCCTGCAAGCCATCTGAGCCCACACAACACCCCTTTCCTCCCTTCACTGTTGCCAGATTGAGTACATTTCACCTGTTTAGATTAGGGTTGAGTCAGATACTGTATACTGTATGTGGTTGATTCATGAATTCACAAGAGCAAATGTGACAAATTTGAGAAAATAGTCATGTCATCCAGATGGTTTTGTTCAACATCTCAGTAAAATATTAAACCCTTCTTGACCCCATCGGCTTTCAGCCTGGAGTCGCAAATGCAGGAATTCGTTTCAGTATATGGGGTATGCCACCCTTAGGGTACAAGGAATTATACAAAATACAATCTCTGGATGATTTCTACAGTTAAATTAGGTAGTATGATGTTCTTATGTATTTTGGTGAACGCCAGGTAGCAGTAAGTGCGGTGATGCGCTGTATTACATGTTGCCAAATGACACTGATGATAATTAAAATAACATGCTAATGGTAAGGGAAAAATTACATTTAATCTTAAAACAGATTTATTTCTTTTCATCAATACGTAAAGATAGAATTTGACTGCTCCAAGCAGTTGTAAGTTTTGAGGTTAAACTAATTACCCTTGAGCTGAACTCCTGGTAAAAATAAGAGTTTACGACTTAGTGCTTAGAGCTCACTTTACGGTTGACGTGACAAATGGAGATAAGAAGTAAATCAAAAAATCTCTCTTTTTAAAAAAAAAATTAGCTGCATATAAACTTGCATGTGGAAAAGTCTTGACCTTTTTCATATTTTCCAACATCCATTCTCATCTTTTCCAACGCCCATTTAAGTTTCCTCGTCTACCTAATGGAATGGATAAATATTTCCAACTAAAATTATTCATTCAGCTGGTCGACATTTGGTAAGATAATTATCCTACTATAGGTGGTGTAGGGGTTAACACTGTCGCCCTGGCACTCCATAGTCAGGGCTTCGGGATGAGAGCACCAATTGCTGGTTTGATTCTCGCCTACGGACTGTGTGTGACATATTTTCCCCATTCTTGGTGGGCTTCCTTCAGTACTTCGGTTTTCTCCCACAGTTCAAAGAAATTGCGAGTAGATTAATTGGCGTTCCCAAAAATTGCCTGTAGTGTGTGAATGAACATGTGAATGTGTGTGTATATATGTTTAATGGATTGGCACCCCAACCAGGATGTACCTCGCCTCGTGCCCTAAGTCTTCTGGGATAGCCTCCAGGCCCCCTGCAAATTTATACCCAGGATAAAGCAGTATAGATGATTAGCAAGCAATACATTTCCCCATAGTTCATAAGAGAGTATTCTAGTGTTTGCATGCTTGTGTGTCCTGTGATGGACTGATTCTCCATCCAGGGGGTATCATGCCCCAAGGGCAATGCGATAGGTAATTGCATAGTGAGTAAATGAATGATCTTACCAAACCATTGCAATGGTAAGATCTATATTGTAATAATCAACTATAGGCATGATTACTGTGCTCAGGGAGTGGCTAGCTGGCCAGTGGACAGGGGAAAAAAGGAACAATTGCATGATTCCTATTAGTTGATCTGTTTTCTCAGCATAGCACCTAGTAGGCAATAAAATATCCTGAAACAAACCAACGAATACACTCACTTAGTTAATTATGCGGTAGTGGTTAGCACTGTCGCCTTGCATCTCCAGGGTCAGGCTCGATTACTGTCTTTGTGTGCATGGAGTTTGCATGTTCTCCCCGTGCTTGGTGGGTTTCCTCCAGGTACTCCGGTTTCCTCCCACCGTCCAAAGACATGTAGGTTAGATTGATCGGTGTTCCCAAATTTCCCGTAGTGTGTGTATGTGTGTGCCCTGAGATGGATTGGCACCCTGTCCAGGATGTACTCTGCTTCGTTCCCTAAGTCTCTTGGGATAGGCCAGGTCCCCGCGACCCTGAATACAGGATAAAGCGGTATAGAAGATGAGTGAGAGAGGTGTTATTCAGCTGTGTCTTACTGTATGTGTAGGGGTAGCTCAGCGGATAAGGTATTGGACTATGTCTCGTAAGGTCCCAGGTTCAAAACCCACTGTTGGGCCCTTGAGTGAGACCCTTAACCCTTAACCCCTAAACTGTTCAGATGTATAATGATGTAAATGTATAAGCCTTCTGAATTAACCACACGTGTTCAAGGGGCTGTTTGTGACTTGCAACACACTGGAACGTTTCTAACCAATCTGGCAACACCAGTGACTGTAGAGATCCCGGGTTTGTGTGGCTGTGCAGGTCCGGATGAGCGCATCAATCCTGCGCTACACTTCGCGCTTCAAACTTTCTGTCCGCCGGATCTGTTCATATCACAGCCTCGATCTACGCTCTATGTAGTATGTAAGTGAATGTTTTCTCAGACTCGCACCGACCAAGGAAACTATCAAGCTATTTATTTTCTTTCCGTTGTTGTGGAAATCCAGTGGTTTGTGAGCGGAGATCGCGCCGCGGCGGCTGGACGCAGTTTCATGCGGTTTTAAGTCGCTTTAACATGGCCGTGTTCGTGTGCGATCTGCGCTGAAACGCGATGTGGAAAGAGGAGTATGATGTTCATTTCCACTTTCTGCTCGAGCTCCTGTAAGTATAACGAACTTTACATCCTGTCTGTTTCAGGTCGCCGTGAAGGAGCGCGAATCCCAGTCCTCAGTTGTTTATTTATTTATTTATTTATTTACTTTTGAGGTTTATTGAAGCCATAAAGCTATTTCTGTTTCTAGTGAAAGAAGACACTGGGTTCTTTATGAGGATTCAGTATAATAGATTTGATTGATGTGATTGACGTGTTTAATTGAATTTACTAGTCGTTAGTTAAAGACATGTTGACATGTAGAGACTATATTACTGCTGGAGGTGTAGATCATGAACAGCCTTCATCTCACACAGTTTCAAAGATCTTCTGCTTTAGACAGATTTTTATTTGTCCCTAATGTTCATACATTCATCCATCCATCCACTCATCCATCCACTCATCCATCCACTAATCCACTCATCCATCCACTCATTCATTCATTCATTCTTCTTACTATTGATCCATGATGGATGGAGTTGATCTCAGGGAATGTATGGGTGTCAAGCCATCACAGGGCACAGACACACTCTTACACACCCAGATAGATAGATAGATAGATAGATAGATAGATAGATAGATAGATAGATATTGACCCCAAAGATAAATGTGAGGTATATACTTAGAGTTGAGGTATATACTTTAGAGTTATATACTTTTCAGGACTGTAGAGTTGAGTTACAGTATATGCTGTAGAGTTATATATTGTGTACAGGTATATACAATTATATACAGTATATACAGTATATGTGTGTACAGTATACACTGTTATGTACTGTAGATTTAAGTTATCTGCTGTAGAGTTATACAGTATAGTGTTATGTACTATAGATATACAATTTATATGTATATATATATATATATATATATATACAGTATATACAGATATATATATATATATATATATATATATATTTATATCTATATCTAGATATTTTATATATATATATATATATATATATATATATATATATATATAGTTACAATTATATATTGTAGAGTTGAGTTATGCTGTAATGCTGTAAATTTATATACTGTTATATACTGTAGATATACATTTTACATACAGGCAAGATTTGAACCCCCAACTCTGAAGGTGTGATGCGTCAGTGCAACCCACAAAGCCACTGAACTCATATTAATCCCTAATATCGTCTTCAGAATACATTTATTAGAATCACATATTTTTTTTGACTACATTCCTAAGCCATTTTAATAAGTTATCTTAGCAAAAATATTATTTAGTAAATAATATTATATTATATTGTGTCACTGGCACAAGGCTATCAGGTGGAGTATTGATGCTGGGATTTTTTTTTAAACATCACATCATCATCGCCTCTCATATTTTGAGAAGCTCAGTCTGAAAAGCATGATATCTCATTATAGGACAGCAGTCATGTGATTTGAAACTGGCTAAAGGCAAAAGCAGAGGATGCACACACTGTGCATGACTATCTATAGTATGTAATTATACAGCAACAGTCTGGTCCAAAAATTACAATTTAGTTATTTGTCATATTTCCCAGTTAGGAAGTTGGGGTCAGAGAGCAGGGTCAGCCAGGATGCAGTGCCCGGGAGCAGATAGGGTCACAGTTCAGCAGTGTAAGGATTTGAACCACCAACCTTCCTATAAGGAACTCAGAGGCTTTACAGTTTGAACCACTACTGCCCCATATTTAAAATTTTCCATAATGTTCATTCAGAATATAGGTATGTCTAGTAAGGTAATCAGTAATGATATTTATACTTTTACTTATTATTACTTATGACTTATTATTTGTCTGAAGTTATTGATTAGTGTCTGAAATCAGCTCTGACACATTCATGATAATATATTATAGGTTTTGGAGTAATAATTATTTGACCGGGATTCACATGGTGGACATGTCAAATATTCCTAGACGTATAATTAATGGAATAAATAGGAAAAACCTCAAATTGATGTTATAGTGAAGTTTTCGGTAAGAGATGTTTATTCAGCATTAACGAAAGGAGTTTCGGTTGTCAGTTTATTAATGGCTGTATGTTTTCCACCACAAGAAAGTCTTCCGGATGGAGGATTTTTTTAATCATTAAAGGATATTTTTATAGACAGTCCAAAACTTTAAATATAACTATAAGTTGGTTAATAATACAAATGAGTTCTAATTGATTGTAATCATAGGCAAATCGCTATAAGTATAAGAGTAATTTAACTTGTCAAGATGTGTTGTAATTGGAAAATAACCAACTTCTAGGTGGTACCGGTAACTTCATGTCACGCTGCATCACACCAACAAGAATTCGGAGGGGAACCACAGTGTTTCAATAATAAATCAGAATTACAGAATAATGTACAGAGACATGTTTCGGGCAAATGCCTGCCTTTCACTGACTGTAGGATTTGCACGTTGCAGGAAATAAAATTAGTGTTAATTAGGTGTTAATAGCAGTGATGGCAGGTAAGGGAGTAGAACGAGATTTTAGAGGGTTTTCTGAAGGTCTGCATTTTGAATGTATGCTGATGTCTGTTTTGAACCTGTAATATATTTTAATGCAAATGTCCTTTTTCTTTCATCAGCTACTTACAGAACACTGCCCTGACTGTTACTGTGGCAAATTCGATATTTGTGGGGTTTTTTTTCTTCCCCTAAATGACGTTACAGATTACGTATTCCTCTGTGTGTGTTTAGTAATAGGGGGGATAGAAGGTGTTGAAACACAAGTCTGTGTTTTTAAGTTAAATGGTATTTCTCCTGCCACACTCAAACAGTGATTACAATTTTTTAATTGAAGGGGACATGTCAAGCTCCACACCTTTAACCTGACTCAGCGTTTGGAGGGGTGGGGGGGTGGGGTGTAGGGTGTGGGGAGCACGCAACATGCACGCCAGTAGGGCAGTTCTGCCTTCTGAGTCATGGACAAGCAGACTCATGTTTTAATGTGCAACTCCAGGCACATTTTGACATAAGTGTGATGTCTGAAAGGTTAGAAATCCTGTAATTGCCCGTGGCCTTAAAAACATTTTATTCTAACATTACTGTTACTGTTCAGTCATATTTCTTCTCAGATTTCTTTTTTTTTTTTTATAAAAAATGTTTGGTTATGGACATTTTCTGGATTGTGTAGTGTGGAGTGTAATCTGCTTCATTATTATGAAACTATATACAAATCTGTGTAATATTTATAAATTATTTAATGAATGTATAGTTATACCTTTATAATATAGTATTCAAGGATTCAAGGATTCTTTATTGTCATACCAGCACACTTCCATGTTATGGTACGAAATTAGTACCCAGGTCCCGTGACTTATAATGGGTAAGTCATGATGATTGTAATATATGATGAAACCGGTCCCAAACCATAACTATAACTATAACTATACAAACACGTATAGATAGATAGATAGATAGATAGATAGATACATTACAATCCAACAACTTCTAACTAGCTGTATACAATCCAACAAGCTATTAGTGAAAAAAAGTATTATAATATTCAAAGCTATTTTAATATTTAATTAATAACAGGTCTTGGTAAATGAAAGTAACTTTTTGCTCATGTACACTTTTACAGCACAGTGATTATTTTTTTCCGCATATCACAGTTAGGAAGCTGGGGTCAGAGTGCAGGGTCAGCCAGGATACAGCACCCCTGGAGCACATAGGGTTAAGGGCCTTGGTCAAGGCCTCAACAGTGGCAACTTGGTGGTGCTGGAGCTCGAGCCCCCGACTTTCTGATCAGTAACCCACAGCTTTCACTATTTGAGCCACCACTGTCCCATTTGAGCCACCACTGTCCCATTAGAGCCACATGTCCCATTGTTAGCTATGCTGGTATCTGTCACAGTTTCCCTTTGCCTTCTGTAAGACAATGTTAAAACTGTAAATAAATCAAGGTTATACTTAATTAATTTTTCTTTATCTTGGTCAAGGCCATGGTGGAAATTATAACACATGAATCATCAGTCAACACCATGCTTTTGCCCCATGGATTGCATTTGTATTTATTATTATAATATTTTCTTGTGAGCATTAATTCTAGCACTATTGTGAATTGCCAATTAAAATTAAAATTTCTATGGCCTTTGTTGATCCCGTTAAAATGAAGAATATAAAAAAAATAATTGTTGTTAACATGTGCCCATGTTGTTTTGTTCTGTACCAGTAGAGTTATTATAGTGCCAATTAAATCAGCTGTTCTAATAACATAAGCTGTTTTTATACCATAATCGTGTCTTATACCTTTACATGTTTTGCAACACGTCTGCCCCCGAGCAAAGTTTTTCCTAAATGACATTTGGAGTGATTCAGTTTTCCGGCGCTTTACGTCGCAGGAAGAGGATATGATCAACCAAACATGAATTCTGTTACACTGTCCTTCAGGAATACTGGAACAAAACAAGCACGTTATCTACCTAAGATATCTGATTTATACCATATTACATTACACATTACCTGGCTATTTATTCGCTAGGTACCTATTGGCATTGCTTAGCAAATAAAGCTCCTAGATTTTAAACACAACAAAAATATGTTAGTGTTTCTGAGCTTAACCTCTTAAGACCTGAGACTCCTCATGTGAAGACATGACTCTTCTCCCAACTACATTGTCTCTACATATGTCCTTGTACAATCCTCATATGAGGACTGTTGGGTATAATTCTTTTGCCAAGCTAAATTCTGTATAAAGGTATTGATTGATTAAGGTAATAATTATCAGGTGCTAATAAACACCTAAGAAAATGAGGAGAAATTATAATGTACTCAATTTAACAATATGCAAATTTATAATGAGATTAGATTATCGACATGCAATACTATAATTTAATATTTGAGCCTAAACGTTTGTGAGCTTTGTGTAACACAAGACACTTTAAGTGTTATTACAAAAATGATCATTCTTGTAATCCAGAAACTACACTTCCGTTATATGTAGAATCGTTATTTACTGTAGGTAAGACAAATACATTATTATAATCTGTTACCTTATTTGTTATGTATACAAAAAAGGTTATTTTGCCACTGTTTAGCCAGTGTAGGGTCGTAGGGGCCTAGGTATAATTTATTATAATTTATTATATTATATGTATATTTACGTATTATAATATGTACAATATATAACAATTATATAATATATATACCAATTATATTATATATATACCAACTACCAATATATATATAAAACAATAACAATTATAACAAATTAATTATATACAATATATATTTAACAATTCATTGTGTATAATAAAGATTTAGATTTAAATGCTTTAATTAATTATTAAAATCCTTGATGCTTTATGAATACATTAATGATATGAGTACTTATACTATAACATTATATAATAAACAATTTTCCAGTGTTTTGTTTTTCAGAGCAAAATTCTTGTCTTTGGTAATCGCACATATGCTTCAGATGATAGAGATAAAGCGATGCTGGAAAAGGAAGTCTTGTGGCGTTTGAAATATTCATCATAGGGACTGTGAGACTTTCATCTTAGTCAGAGGACTTCCATCTTCCTCTTGTGCAAACTGCTGAGCCCAGGCTGTTCTTGGCTGACATGGAATGTTGTCAGATGTTCAGTAATGTATTTAACAGGTCCCTGTGCTGCAATGCTAGATAGATAATGTTATGGAAATGTTTAACATTTTGATAACTGAATGGGTAAATCAATATTGTAGGAACATTTGCAAATGTTAAATATTATCAGAACTGTGATGGATTAAATGTTCAGAAGCTCAAGGAACAGCAACATTCAGATTGCTCAAGTGTTGGTTAGGAAGTGCGTGCGTTTGGTCTAAGTCATATCTCTGATCTCTGATGCTTGGCACAATGCAAGATTGTGTAACATAGTTTTTGTAACATTGGAAGTTATTTTCATTGGTGTTAAATCAAATTAAGTCCGTTTTATATACCCCAGCTTCATTCCAGTGCAGCGTTTAATATATCATTGGAGTTTTGGTACAGTAGGATTGTGGGTAAATTTGCAGCAGAGGGCATTTGCTTAAGAGGAACACACATTTTCTCTCTCTCTCTCTCTCTCACACACACACACACACAGACACACAGAAATTCGCTGGCACCATGGCCACCAACAGATCACACTGTCTTCTTATTAGGTTTGGTCCTAATGTGATTGCGGCAATTATATTATGCAAAAAAATAAAAAATCTCAACCTCACATAATACCGACTGTAATTTATGCAGGAAAGCACAAACACAATAAAGGTGACAACACTGACCATTAAGCATGTGGTGTATGAGTGTGCACTTAGGTCCTCTGCATAGAAGAATGGCATAGTCGTTGTGGAGTGCGCGATCTGTTGCCTTTTTGAATAAAATCCTTTTTTTTTTCTTTTTTGCAGATTGGCATGATAAAAGTGTGCTATGCAGCAAGAATATGCATCAGTTTTGTTGCATGCACAGCTAAAACTCTTTTCTCAATGTATATTGTATTACCTTGATAAGAAATTGTATTCATTATTAAAAGCTGTCTGTCACCTCATGGGAACCAATTTTTTTCAGAGTGGTACCCTGAAGATGGACTCATCATTTTAGATTACGAACAGATCTCTAGATCTAGTCATCTAGAGCTTCATTATTTCGGTTTGATCTCTAGTACCATCTCCTTAATGAATGAAAAAATAGTCTAGATGTAGATTTATGAGCATCTGAATGATGCTTATGGTCGAAAATGTCTATTAACCTTCTTGTATTAATCCGGCTGTGATGTTTACACGGAGACAAGTCTAATGTGGCCATTTTCGTTGCTGTAGTGATGCCAATCTCACAGATGGCCTGTGCAACTCTGACTCTGAACTGGGCAGCTTGGAGACCTTGGCGAGGGGCAGCACAGATACCCTTGCCAACGGTTGCAGTGCCGACGCAGAGGCGGCCAAGCGACTGGCTAAGCGGCTGTTCTACCTGGAGGGCTTCAAACGGTGTGATGTGGCACGACACCTGGGAAAAAAGTGAGTGAGTGTGTGTGTGTGTGTGTGTCTGTGTGTGTGTGTGTGTGTGTGAGAGTGGCTGACTACCTGCTCGACGTAAATTTGGACAAAGTTGAAAATGATATCACTTTCTTTTGCAGCAATGACTTCAGCCAGATGGTGGCGTCAGAGTATCTGAGCTTCTTCGACTTTACAGGGTTGTCCTTAGACAGGGCGCTAAGGTAAGGTCTGGGTTCTTGTTTCATGGAGCTGTGTTGATGGCTTGAGCTTGTGGCAGTGCCAACTTGTCTAGAGCAAGGACTAACCACTAAATGTTGAGCGATCACGGGGCAGCATGCTCCCTGCCCCAGTTAGGACTATTATTGCACCTGTTGGTCATAATGGGAACTACAACAAATGTTAATAAAGGTCTATTTGGGCAATATTTGCAATTCCCCATGCTGAAGGCAGGAACACTAGACAAAGAGTTAATGGCAGGGTTGCCAGATTGGGCTAGTTTAAAATAACTTAAATGGAAAGCTTCTTTTATAGCAGATAATCTTAATTATATCTAATCTATTCCTGCCTAAAGACTAAGTGCAGACGGTGTGTCTACAGAACCGCTCCTATTGTAATATAGATTGCAAAGTCTGGAGGAAGAAAAGAGGATAATGCTGTGGATAGTGTTCGTATATCAGAAATGTGTGGGCAATACTTGCTCCCAGACACAGACTGAGAAAAAGAAAAACTATACACTCTAACACTGGAAGACAGAACAGTATTTTTTGTTTTAGGAGCAAATTATTTGCTATGTTTGATTAGAATTGTAATGAAAAAAGCTGAATCAGGACATATAAAATCATGATACGTAAGGCATGCACACATTAGGACCCTGGGATCGTTTTTCTTTTTTTTGGAACCCAATCATGATCTGTATTATACACTGGATGACTGTACTGTGTGTTTCTAAATATCATTAAAGAGTAGACTATATTGTGCATCAAGTGCACAATATGACAGCCTCTTTTATTTTGTTGGAGGCTATGTCGTTGTCAATGTCATTCAGCCGCACAAAAATCTGCAGCTGTGCTTTAGAAAGAATCCCCATGATCTCAGACATGCTTGTCTTTTTTCCCATTTTACCAATTAAACAAAAGATCTAGACATTTGACGGTGATAATTTCTCAGTTGCTGAAATCTTTAGTTAGATAAAAGGCCTCTCTGCTTCTTCTTTTTTTATTTAAGGCATCGTTCTGGGGGAACTTGGCCCTGGTGTCACATGCCTGTCTGACACTGGTGTCTTAGTCATGGTACAAATAGGCTTCCCAAATGGAATATTTGAGCTCAGCATTCTCTTAAGCCCACAGCTATCCTGGCTCTCCGAACATGAAAACGATTGAATTTCTGCTGCTCATATTAGCTCATGTTGGGGGTAGTTTGGTGGTTAAGGTGTTAGACTACTGATTAAAAGGTTCAAATCCCAGCACCACCAAGTTTCCACTGTTGCGCCCTTGAGCAAGGCCCTTAACCCTCAACTGCTCAGATGTATAAGGAGATTTTAAAAAATGTAATGGGTAAGGATGCCATAATGCTATAAATGTAAATATTTCATATAATTGCTTCTTGCATGGATATATTTCTACATATCTTCACTATATATTCTTGTATCAGAGTGTGTGATATTTGTGATCTGCACCAGCTTTTCCTCTTGAAATGAAAAAGTACGAACACCTGGCGGCGATCGCTTTTTATGGAGCGCTAATGGTATTAAATAACCTACCTGTCCATGTGAGGGATAGTCTTCATTTTTTAAAATCCAATTATAAAACTCATTTGGTTTAGGTGACCACACCTTACACTGTGCTGTAGTGCTTAGTCCATATTTTCCACCCTTTCTATTTTTACGCTTTTTGTCTTTTTCTATTTCGCTTTCTTTGATTTTAATTGCCTTTAGATTATATAGCCCTTATTATATAGTACACTGTACAGTATGGGCAGGATGATGAGATTATTTCATTTTCACCGTGTCTATATATAAAGTACTGCGCAAAAGTCTAATTTCTTCATATTTAGCTTCCAATGAACCAGACCTTTCTGTATTTTTTATGTAGTTTTAAAGAATAGTTCTCCAGGCTTCCTGAATGACTTTTTGGTCTTGCATTCTTATCAGGTTTCTGGCTCTCATTTTCAGTCCAGTGCTTGTACCTGAGCAGTTTTAGAGGAATGCTTTTTCTTTCGATCAATCGAACATCATGAAATGCCATCTAACTCGAGGCATAGACCAGTGAGAAACAGGTGCAGTGTACTGGTGATGCGGAATGCTGAGTGGTTGGAACAGACGAGAGGTGAAATGAGGTTGCTGCTGAGGTTGTTACCTAATCAACCCATTTTTAAATTGTATCTTTAGGCACTTTGCAGCCTGTCGCAGTCAAACATACATCTTTTTATTTAACTTTCTGGGCATTGGTGCCTACTGTAAGTGGTAGGTTTCCTGCCTGCCATGCAGAAAGCCTGGTTTCGAATTCCCAGCCACTCCCCACTAAATGTAGTGCCAGTCCCAAGCCCGAATAAAATGGGAGGTTTGAGTCAGGAAGACCATCCGGCGTAAAACCTGTGCCAAGTAGTGGTGATTCCTTGACGGGAGCAAGCAACTCGAAAGAAAAACAGCAACGGTGTAATTTAATCTGATAAATCTGATGGGTGGCTAAAGACTTTGCACAGTACTGTATAATGTGTGTGTGTATATTCACAAATTTGGGAAATAACAAGACCATACCACTAGATTTTTGACTCTTTATGCTAAAACCCCTTATTCATAACCTCTAACTCTCTCTTGCTGTTTCTCCTCACGGTACAGGAACTTCCTGAAGGCATTTCCTCTAATGGGAGAGACGCAGGAGCGAGAACGAGTCCTAGTGCACTTTTCCAAACGCTTCTGTCACTGTAACCCAGAAGCCCTCACCTCTGAAGGCAAGTATCGCTACATACATTGATTATGGCCCTGGACTATCATTTATATTTACATGCATGTTTTGTATACCTTTTGTTTTATCTTATTCTCACTATGATCTTAATGGCTGCAGTTCTTGCCTGACACTATATAGTTAAACTTCTGTCATGCCAAGGTGGGATGTGATGATGTTTGGCGTATGTGATCTGGCATTTGAATGCACATTTCTTTTAAATTCTGACATAATCCCACACCCTTGACACAATGCTGACTGGGATTAAAATAACAGAATCTATCCCCAGTAGCACAGTGGTGCAGTGGTTAGCATTATTGCCTTGCACCTCCAGGATCAAGGGTTCGATTTCCGCCTTGGGTCTGTGTGAATGGAGTTTGCATGTTCACCTTGTGCTTGGTGGGTTTCCTCTGGGTACACCGGTTTTCTCCCACAGTCCAAAGACATGCAGAATAGGCTAACTGGAGTTCCCAAATTGCCCTTGTCCAGGGGATAGCCAACCGTGTGCCCTAAGTGTCCTGCGATAGGCTCAAGGCCTCCACGATCCTGTATACAGGATAGATACTGTGCTGGTATTCAGTTTCAGCCCTTGAAATTGCGCTTGTGCAAAAATCGTG
Organism: Channallabes apus; assembly: GCA_030522415.1. Lineage (NCBI taxonomy): Eukaryota > Metazoa > Chordata > Actinopteri > Siluriformes > Clariidae > Channallabes > Channallabes apus. The sequence continues at coordinate 32,554,353 of CM060113.1, forward strand.
CAAAAGAACCAATTCTCTTGAAATACTCAACATGAAAAGATCATTATGAGGCAGTATATCAGGTTTTCAGCTTTCATTTCCTGATATTTACATCAGGATGAGTTAAACCTGTGGTTTCCACCCCTGGTCCTGGAGGACACCCTGCTGTGCACAGTTTAGTGTTTTCCCTGCTCTCCCGCACTCACTTCTATTCAGTAAAGACTGATAATTAGCTAATTAGTTAAATCAGATCTACTGGGAAAAGAAAACACTAAAATGTGAAGAGCAGGAGCCCATGGGAAGAAACAACTTGAAACATGATACCTTCAGTGGCAGCCCAGCCAATCGTCAGGTAAGTACAGTAAATTGTTGGAACAGATATGTATAATGTAGATTATTCCTTGCTTGTTATAACTGCATCAGTGTAGTGACCCCTTGGGTGTTTGGTGGTGATTGCTGATTGGTGATCACACTCTTCACCTGATAAAGTCCTTGTTTGTGTTTGGTCAGTTTGGTTTGGATCGTTGTCTTGCTACATGATGAAGTGTACTCGATTGGATGCATTTCTCTGTAAATTGGCAGACGGAAAGTTTCTGCAGCCTTCTGAATTCGTTCTGCTGCTCCCACCATGAGTTACATCGTCAGTACAGATTGGTGAGATTGTACTAGGAGCAGCCATGCAAGACCAAATCATCACTTGACTGACGAGCTTGTATGTTTTTTGGATCATGAGCAGATCCTTTCTTTGTTCACACTTTGGCTTTTTCATCACTTTGGCAGAGGGTTATCTTGGTTCCAGACCTTTTGTGGCTCATTCCAGAATTCCAATCTGGCCTTCAGATTCCTCCTGCTGATGAGTGGTTTACAGTTTGTGGTGTAACTTTGATATTTCTGCTCTCTCAGGTTTCTTTGAATGGTTGATTATGATACCTTGTTGCTGCCACTGAATGTTTTTTTTTTTCTTCACAGAACTCAAAATATTTTTTTCATCACCTGAAAACTGAAAAAGAAAAAAAAAAAAGTTTCCTTGGCCGACTTCTTCCATATCTGGTTGTCAGTACCACAGTGGTTTCTTTCTTTTTCCAAAGAGACTTCCAGGTTGTCCCATTGGCTATGCTCAATTTTTGTGCAGTGGCTCTGATCGATTATCTGCAACTTCAAAATTTCTCCTGTAGACAGCTCTCTGGTCTTAATTAGGGTTTGTCTATTGTAGCAGCTCAAAAATGCATTAGACATTAGACAGTCAGAGCTGTTAATCATTTAAATAAACAATCTCAGAACATGTGGGCAACAAGAAACACTTGCCAGACACATGTTCCAATATTTTTGATCACTAGAATAGGATGGGTTTAAACATAAGGTATAAGGTTATATGTTGATTATCATGTCTAGATGAAACGAAAGCTGAAATGAAAAGCTTTTAATTTGATCTCCATCCAAAATGTGTGTAGTGTTTATCAAAAACATATTTAAATATAAAAATATATTTTCATGTGATTTATTTTTTATTTTTTGCAGATGGAGCCCATACACTGACATGTGCTCTTATGCTTCTGAATACTGATCTGCATGGCCATGTATGTATACATACACACCCAGACAGAAACTAAACTAATGTTGACTGATATACAATGCTGCAGTGAAAAAGTATTTGCCCTCTTCCTGTTCTTTTTTTTATTGTTGGTATATTTGTCACACTTAAATGATTGAGATCATCAAACAAGTTTTAGTATAATGTAGTTGTTAAATGATGTGTTCATTTGATAAGGGAGCAAAGCTGTCCAAACCTACCTTGGCCTATGTGCAAAAGTCATTGCCCCCTCATTCTAAATGATGAATGAACTGTGATTTGTGGAAAGCTGAGTTAAATTTCACTTTCCACACCCAGGCCTTATTACTGCCAGATCTGTTGAATCAAGAAATCACTTAAGTAGAACATGTCTGACAAAGTCAAGCACGCTAGAAGATCTAAAAAATTAAAAAAAAAAAAGCAACACGATCTAAAGAAATTCAAGAACAGATGAGAAACAAAGTAATTGACATGTATCAGTCTGGATAGGGTTACCGAGCCATTGCTAAGGCTTTGGACTTGGAGAAAACTAGTGTGATGGTCTGGGGTTGCTATGCAGTTGTTGCATTTGTGGCACAATCAGTTATTAATCATTTAAGTATCACATATATGCAAAAAAAATTGTAAGAAAAGAGAATCATGACACCTTAAAATTATATTCATGAAATGACCTATACAATACACTTGGGTCAGTCAGCATTTTAAAAAGAGGAAAAGACAGATAAATTAAATAACCGGCATAAAATACATTTTAAATTGACTGCAATTAGCAGACATAGCACAGACTCCATTTCTGTTTGTGCTAATGAGTTTATTACACAGGACATTTCCTCATTTAGTCCCTGAGATGCATCACTTTGTAATAATTGCATATGTAACATATGGAAATGCAGCCGAAACAATTGATTTAGTTCCATGTACTGCATAATTACTGTCTTTGGATGATGGGTAGAAACACAGAGCAGTAACTGTGTTCTAATGATCTTCTGTAATTTATCAAAGCGTGTATATGAGTGATGTGAGAAACAGTATGTTTTTTCAAGCCTCAGCCATTTTCGATTTTCTGTTCATGTCTATTCATTTTAAATATTCAAGATAACCATGTGGCAGCACGGTGGTTTTGTGGTTAGCACCGTCGCCTTGCACTCCAGGCTCCGGGTTCGAGTCCTGCCTTTGGGTCTGTGTTGATGGAGTTTGCATGTTCTCCCTTGTGCTTGGTGGGTTTTCTCCAAAAACATGCAGAGTAGGCTGACTTGACGCTCTCAAATTCATAAATAGTGTGTGTGTACGTGTGTGTGCCCTGTAATGGATTGACACCCTGTCAATGGTCACACCCTGTCACTTGAATGCCACAAGACAACTTACCAAACAACTTTAAGTTAAAGATTCCAGAGAAATAAGTCACAGGCATTTGTTTTTTGCTAAAATCTGCTGTCGCTCTAACACACTCCTGTCTCCCTGTTTCTGACGTATATTCCCTAATACGCTTTCACCTCATTCCGTGGTTGCTGTGACGATCAGGTGGTAAGTGCAACTACTTTCTCTGCTGTCTCTGTGTTCATATTTTCTTCCTTTTCCCACCTAATACCTGTTCTCTTCATTTACCATTTGTGTTTTAACCACTGAGTTACACATGAGGCAAAATCCAGTCACTTCCAGTCGCATTTAGAGCACTTCCAGTCGCATCTGTTTCACCGCATTGTGTTGCCATGTAAGATGGCCGATTATTCGTCTTTTTTTCTTTCTTTTTTTGCATGATGTGGCTAAACAGATCCTGCTCTTAAATGCACAGCAGAAACAAAATGGTGCAGTTCGAGAAAGCTTGGGTGGTGTGTGCAGTGTGCAGTTTGTGTATTTGCTTGGCAGCAACACAATACTGCCATCTGGTGGTGATCAGTGTGAATAGTGACTTCTCAGTTTTCTTCCATCTTATACTGCACTTCCATCTTCATGACTCACAATTACTGTTTCATCAGTAATACAGTATACTTCCTCAATAAAATAAGAAAAACATGTACAAATGACTTTCTTTGTGGTTGTTTTAGAACATCGGGAAGAAGATGTCCTGCCAGCAGTTTGTTAGCAATGTGGATGGTCTGAATGACGGAAAGGATTTTCCCAAAGATTTACTAAAGGTATTGAGCTTGTGATTAAAGCATTGAGATTGTGTTTTGTGTTAAAATGCAAGTTGTCATCATTGCACACTTAAAGAAAAATCTATCCTGGATGTCTTGCGTAATAGTATTTATAAGTACCAAGTACAATGCCATTTTGCATTGAGATGTGTTGACATGTTTACTTTTAAGCTTATATGTCTTATATGTGATGGTTTATGGGTTTCTGTTCTACCCAGAGTGCCATGCTGATAGTTGCACAACTAGGATTTAACCCACATGTTTTGAAAAGTACATAACCCTGGAATGTTGGCACACTTTAACTTTCACTTTTGACACTGGTGCTGCTAAGTGTGTATATATATGTATATAATATGCAATAGCAGCATCAGGGCAGAAGACAACCATCTGCAAAAAGGAATTATGAAAATACGTCCCTGATCACCAATCATAAATATTTCAATTCAAAAGTATTAAGTGTTTCGGAGTGGACTTTGCTTTAAAGGCATGCTCTGCATTTAACTCCTGCTATTTGTTTATAGAGTTAGTCCCCCTCTTATGAACGAGTTCTGTACCAGGAGCACGTTCGTAAGTCTGATTTGTTCTTAAGTCCGACAACGTGGTTTTAGATACCTTAAACACGAATATACGGTGGCTTGCAAAAGTATTCGGCCCCCTTGAACTTTTCCACATTTTGTCACATTACAGCAACAAACATGAATCAATTTTATTGGAATTCCACGTGAATGACCAATACAAAGTGGTGTACACGTGAGAAGTGGAACGAAAATCATACATGATTTCAAACATTTTTTACAAATAAATAACTGCAAAGTGGGGTGTGCGTAATTATTCAGCCCCCTTTGGTCTGAGTGCAGTCAGTTGCCCATAGACATTGCCTGATGAGTGCTAATGACTAAATAGAGTGCACCTGTGTGTAATCTAATGTCAGTACAAATACAGCTGCTCTGTGACGGCCTCAGAGGTTGTCTAAGAGAATATTGGGAGCAACAACACCATGAAGTCCAAAGAACACACCAGACAGGTCAGGGATAAAGTTATTGAGAAATTTAAAGTAGGCTTAGGCCACAAAAAGATTTCCAAAGCCTTGAACATCCCACGGAGCCACTGTTCAAGCGATCATTCAGATATGGAAGGAGTATGGCACAACTGTAAACCTACCAAGACAAGGCCGTCCACCTAAACTCACAGGCCGAACAAGGAGAGCGCTGATCAGGACCATAGGACAACTAGGACCCATAGGACAACTATTAGTCGTGCACTGCACAAAGTTGGCCTTTATGGAAGAGTGGCAAGAAGAAAGCCATTGTTAACAGAAAACCATAAGAAGTCCCGTTTGCAGTTTGCCACAAGCCATGTGGGGGACACAGCAAACATGTGGAAGAAGGTGCTCTGGTCAGATGAGACCAAAATGGAACTTTTTGGCCAAAATGCAAAACGCTATGTGTGGCGGAAAACTAACACTGCACATCACTCTGAACACACCATCCCCACTGTGAAATATGGTGGTGGCAGCATCATGCTCTGGGGGTGCTTCTCTTCAGCAGGGACAGGGAAGCTGGACAGAGTTGATGGGAAGATGGACGGAGCCAAATACAGGGCAATCTTGGAAGAAAACCTCTTGGAGTCTGCAAAAGACTTGAGACTGGGGCGGAGGTTCACCTTCCAGCAGGACAATGACCCTAAACATAAAGCCAGGGTAACAAGGGAATGGTTTAAAACAAAACATATCCATGTGTTAGAATGGCCCAGTCAAAGTCCAGATCTAAATCCAACCGAGAATCTGTGGCAAGATCTGAAAACTGCTGTTCACAAACGCTGTCCATCTAATCTGACTGAGCTGGAGCTGTTTTGCATAGAAGAATGGGCAAGGATTTCAGTCTCTAGATGTGCAAAGCTGGTAGAGACATACCCTAAAAGACTGGCAGCTGGAATTGCAGCAAAAGGTGCTTCTACAAAGTATTGACTCAGGGGGCTGAATAATTACGCACATCCCACTTTTCAGTTATTTTTTTGTAAAAATGTTTGGAATCATGTATGATTTTCGTTCCACTTCTCACGTGTACACCACTTTGTATTGGTCTTTCACGTGGAATTCCAATAAAATTGATCTGCAACTGCATTTAGGCCTTTTTAAAAACATGTAAAATGTAACAGTGTTGTCTTTTGGTTCTTCATTATAAGAGACTGCGGCCATTTTGTCTCAGAGCTGAGTCTCCTTGAGAATTTTCCTAAATTAGGATTATTTACCAGCGGGACAGCTTTACAGGACAGCCATTTTCTATCATTGTGACTGGTTCATTGAAACTGACTCATTACTTCCGCAACCCACACGCAGACATACAATATACTGGATTTTGGAAATTTCTACATTCACTTACGCACTGAAAATATTGTATATAATTGTAAATATTGGTATCTGGTGCACTGCAGTGTCTATTTTTTGTACAATACATGTGAGCTACTTATGTGTTCGTATCGTTCGTATCCGTGGAAATTCGTAACTCGAATGTTTCATAAATCGGGGACTTACTGTATAATCATTTTGTTGGATACAGAATACGTCTAACGTCGGGTCTCCCCTCTCCTTCTGGTTTAGGTGCTGTATAATTCCATAAAGAATGAAAAGCTGGAATGGGCCATGTGAGTATCTGGTCTATCTGTGGATTAGGAAGTGCCTGAATGTTTTTTGATAGAAGAAGATAAACTGGGGATGTCTCTAGCTGCGGATGTGTAACTTAATCTCCATTTGCAGTGAGGAAGAGGAATTGAGGAAGAGTCTGTCCGAGCTGGTCGAGGATCAGTGTGAGGCTGGGGGCAAGCGTGTTGTTAGGGTAACGGATGGCAGTAATCCTTTTATTGCCATCCCGCTTTTGCTTAATGCTGCCACTTACAAACATGGAATCCTGACCCGAAAGAGCCACGCAGATATGGACGGCAAACGCAGTGAGTATTTGGGACACGATATGTATGTTTGTGTGTGTGGTTTTGTGTATGTGTGTGTTGGAAGGGGGTTAAAATGTATAGTGTGACTGTTTTTTGCTCAGGTATTTCAACTCATCAGTTTGACATGAAAGAACTAGCATCTCCACAGAAAAGTAGATTTCACTCATGGTAGGGATGTAACTGAATATAAATGTTGTCGTTGGTCTTTTGGCTTCTCCCACTGATGGGTCGCCACATCTTGGCACAGGTTTTTTACACCAGATGCCCCGCAAGTACGAACACATTAATAATAGATAACACATTCTAAATAGACAGAGATAAACTAAGGAATGATAAGTGGCCAGGCAGCCTATAGAGCAGAACTGGATGTGTTTTCTGGTTAAAAGAGATGGAATACCTTCTCCCTTGTCAATCACAGCAGCCCTTGCCAATCGGTGACATCTGTATGCTCAGGTCTGAATGTGTTACTGGAGGTTTGATTATACCAGAAGATGGCAGTAACATCATAACAAAGTGTCTGAAATACCTAGTATGAGGAGGCCATTGGTGGCACAGTAGTAGGTTTCTTGCCTGCGATGTGGAAGGCCCGGGTTCTGTTCCCACCCAATGCCCAAACCCCAGTCACTGGATGCAGTCGTCCAGCACAAAACCTGTGTCGAGTTACTACATCTGGTAATTACATGTTAGATTGAAAAAGGTGTCTTTGAGCTGCAGTAGGAAGTCAACCATGACCTTTTAATATAATAAAGACGTTTTTAGAGAAAACTGATTTGGAGGCAGCAGCACAGTAGCATAGAGCATTGTAGCCTCGCACCTCCAGGATTGAGGGTTTGGTTCCCGCCTTTTGGTGTATGTGCATGAAGTTTTCATCTTGCCCCTTGCTGTGCTTGGTGGGTTTCCTCTAGGTTCTCTGCTTTCCTCCAGCAGTCCAAAATCATGAATATTATCTTAAGTGCGATGAACTGGCACACTGTGCAGTGTGTGTGAGGCCTCTCTCCAGGTTTCCCACAACCCTGTGCAGGATTTGCAGTATAGAGAATGAATGAGTGAGTGAGAGTGATTGGGAGACATTTTGTGACGATATACAGTAGTAGTACACAAAGAGAAGATACTAGTCAGGAAAGTGTTTTGTTACGCACTGAGAAGAAAACACAAAACACAAGAAAATGATATATCATCAGCAGGCAATTTGGCCCTAAATTTGGCCCAAAAGGGACTTATCTCTCATGTTACTCACTGTCTCAATGCCTTATTATGATGTAAGAGCTAATTAGCCTCATTGGAGAGTCTGTGTGTGTGTGTGTGTGTGTGTGTGTGTGTGTGTGTTCAGCTGAGCTGGCAGAATGGCGAGTGCAATCTCGGGCTTTCAGCAGGTGGAGAAGATAGCAGGGATAGTCCTAACAGCTGGATACAGCATCTGTGATCAACCATAGCCGTTAGACTAATGCATTCACAACTAACAACGCTTTGTGTCTGCATCTTCTTCCCTCACACTCTTGCACTGTGTCTGTGTGTTGGTCACATTTTCATTTCTGTTTCTCTCTGCAGCCCCAAGAGGACGGCGAGGCTGGAAGAAATTCTATGCTGTGCTGAAGGGCATGATCCTCTACCTCCAGAAGGTATTTCTCACACACACACACACACACACACACACACACACAATTTATTTTTTCCATTATTGCACTCATCCACTTTCGGTACAAACCAACCGACACAACACTTGCTCGCTGTCTCCCTCTTGTGTTAAGGATGAGTATAAACCCGATAAGGACCTGTCTGAAGTCGACCTGAAAAACGCAGTGCGTGTGCACCATGCTTTGGCCACTAGAGCTTGCGACTACAGCAAGAAACCCAACGTTCTCAAACTCAAAACGTCAGACTGGAGAGTCTTCCTCTTCCAGGCGCCGTGAGTTTTAAACTGCTTTTAATTAAACTCTGGTGGGAATTCTTAACAAGATATACCATAGTGCACATCACAAGTTTTTAGCCTATAAAAGTATGTGTGTGTGTGTATCTACTTCTGTAAAGGAGTGAGGAGGAAATGATGTCATGGATCTTCAGGATCAATTTGGTGGCTGCTCTGTTCTCGGCTCCTGCGTTTCCTGCTGCCATAGGTTCCATGAAAAAATTCTGCAGACCTCTGCTACCATCATCTACGACTAGACTCAACCAGGTACATACACTCTTATTAAGCTCCTGTATCTCAAGGATGTCAATAAAGGTCAAAGATTTAACAAGTTAACACAGGTCTCAGTGCTCCCTCAAAGTGCGTGTTAACGTTCCAGCTGAAATAGCTCTCGGATAATGCATTTCTTTATTCCTCGAGCTCCCTTTATGCCTCTTCTTCAACAAATGTGATATTTCAGGATCTATGTAAATGAGTTACTGCCGAGCCAAGAGAACTTCAGAGCTGAACAACAATCCAGAGGGAAGGTATCTGCATTAAACGCCGTACCGCGGTCTGGACTCAGACCGAGTGACAGTTCTATCTGGACCCTGATGTTTTTCTGATAAATGAGAATAAGTTATATACCAGTAATCTAGTGCTTTTTTTTCTCGAGGTGGACGTGGCTCTATGTGTCACTCAACAGAACCAATTAATAAGATAGTTTGCTATCTTAACAGAAACGGAAGCATGACACATGATTACTCCAAGAAATGGAAAATAAACTATGAAAACTGAATATTGATATATTTTTATTCTTCATGCGGGAAGTTTAAAACCAGTTTGTCTAATATGTTCCGAAACCATCGCGATAATAAAAAGCAGTAATGTAAAGTGCCACTATGAGACAAAACATGGGTTTTTAAAGCAAAACAATATATTCGTCAGTCCGAGGCGAGGGCATGTACAGTAGAATACCAGAACTGGGAGCCCGGTATGACGGAGTTCTTTTACATTAATTTACAGCCCAGCAGATTCACAAAATAGTGATTAAACATTGTTGTTTGTGTTCCATACAAATACAAGGAAATATACAAGGTCATCAGAGATCAATTTGTATAATTAACGTAGTTACTGAAAATTTACAATAAATATTATTGAAATGCTGTAGAACTTTCATTCATTCATTCATTTTCTATACCGCTTAATCCTGTCCCTATCCCTCCTATCCCAGGAGACTTCGGGCACTAGGCGGGGTACACCCTGGACAGGGTGCCAATCCATCGCAGGGCACACACACTCACACCCAATCACACACTACGGGCAATTTAGGAACGCCAATTAGCCTAATCTGCATATCTTTGGACTGTGGGAGGAATCGAACCCAGACCCTGGAGGTGCAAGGCGACAGTGCTAACCACTACACCACCGCGCCGCCTCTGTAGAACTTTAAAATTGCTTGTTTTTTATAGGCTTACAATGACTGCATATATATATATATATATATATCAATTCAATTCTATTTATATAGCGCTTTTAACAATGGTCATTGTCTCAAAGCAGCTTCACAAAAATTAAAGAAATGTAACAAAAAAAATAGATAAATATATATAAAACGATCTAAACTCTAACACAATCATGATATTTGGATCTCATCTCGAAATTTTATTGAACCGTTTATTTATACGTTTTTTTTAATTCAGCCCCCTTTGTTATATGAGGTCACAATAGGGGAACAGTTTAAGGCCATGTCCACACGTAGCCCGGTATTTTTAAAAGGAGACTTTTCTCAGTGGTTTTCACCAAACGCAGTTTTGTTCTTTGAAAACTGTTTTTGGAAAACTTCGTCCAAAGTGAAGATTTTCCAAAACTCCATTTTCAGTGGTGGTGTGTGGACGGGGGAAACGTAGATTTTGTCTTGTTGTAACGTCAGCTTGTGCCGATGATGTAATTGTCTATGTGCTAGTCTCCTTGATTTGACATCAGTGTTGTTTATAAGGACATTTTGTGCAATGGTGGACGTACTGTACGTACAGTAAACTAGTGACTGTGTTAACGTTCACTACTGGACTTTTTACATGTGTGTACATACACACGCAGTTACTCACACATAATGAACAGAGGTGCCTGAATGTACTACTAAGCTCACTGCTGCTACATACTGTACAAAACTCAGAGGACACAGAGACCCGTCTGACCTCTACAAAGCACAACAGGTAATGACATTTTGTCTAGGCTTCTGATTGGCCCCCTGTTGATTAGGGATGATCCTAACAGCACTTAACAGGGCGTTTTGCATTTTCACGTGGATGAAGATATTTTTAAACCGTAGGTCGTGTGGACGGAATTATTTTTAAAAACAAGAAAAATCTCCGCTCTTAAAAATACCCGGCTACGTGTGGACATGGCCTGATTGTTGTGTTTTAGCCACAACCAATACAAAATGAAAAAAGGGCAAAATGTCCTTTTTCCCTCCCTTTTTTTGTTCTCACTAAAGTTTCTCACAAATGTTTTTTCCTAACGTTTTTGTACACGCAGCGGAGACCCATCTGAATGTAAAAAAATGGCGTGAAAATGTATTTTTGCATAATAAACTCTTTCATGCATACTGTATTTGCACACTCCTTGTACATTTCTATTTAAATCCCACCTCATCTCCACACTAAGATCTCTATATTTTTCTGTATCTGTACAGGATTCTAGGGTTTTCTTTATTTTATATTGTGTATTTCTACAGCTAGGGTTTTCTTATATTTTATATTCTTTTTTATCTTCTATAGATATATTTTTCCTTAGCTAAAGTTATTTTCTACATTTTATTTCTTATTTTATTCCATATTTATTTCCTATGAATAATCTTTATTAAGGTCACGGGCGGTTGTTTAAGCATTTCACTGCATATCGTACTGTGTATGACTGCGTATGTGACAAATAAAATTCGAATTAGAATTTTTTATTTTTATTAATAAGTACCCTTTAAGGGCTTAAGCAGACAAAATGCCAAAGCAGCAGACACTAAGCATACAGTAGGTGTCTGTGTGCCTCACTTGGGTGGGGGAACATTCTAAGTACAGTGGAACCTCGGATTAAGAGTAACGCGGTTGACGAGTGTTCCGCAAGACGAGCAAAGATTTGTAATAAATTTTGACTTGAAAAACGAGCATTGTCTTGGTTTTTACGAGTACCGAGTATCATGTATCACGCATCCGCTTCTTGGTTTGACGCCGAGTGTCACGTGATCACAACTGAGCCAACGGTTTTTCTCTCTCTTGCGCTGCGGAATTGTGGTTAATCGTCTCCCCTGCTGGGTCTTAGTGCTCGTCTCTTGCTTGCATAATCAATATCCGTGTACGCATATACTGTTTACTATAACACTGTCACCATGTTTGTGTGTAAAACATTTTATTTTGTGTTTGTAAGCGCGTGTACTGTTTCTTATAACACACGTGTGTACAGCGCTGGAGTAAAGCAAAAGAAATCGTCATTACAGAGGTTAAAGATACATTTTCTCTGTCTCTGTTTCAGCCTGTGTGAGCTTATGTGTGTGCACACTCGTAATTTGACACTGTGCCGGTTCAGACACATCCTCTGTCCTTTAGTGTGTGTGTGTGTGTGTGTGTGTGTGAAGCACCCCCTCTCTGCTTCACACACACACACAAACACTCTCTGGTCTACACAGAAACTCGGCTCTATCTTTTTAAATATAAAGTGCCGGTTCGTTTGTTTGTTTTACTTTACAGCAGTGATTCCGTTAGTATGCGCTCACATGAGTGTCGATAGCGATGTTGCTTGCTAATTTTTACAGACAAAAGAGTGTTGTGGGAGAGAGAGGGTGATTTATGACAGCTGTTTACGGAAGTGTATTCCAGTGCGGGTGATGCATTGTGGGTAATGCAGTTCGGTGTGTGTGTGTGAAGGCGATTGCGAGATGTAAGCTAGGATATAGAGCCTGAGTTTTGTTTTCTCTTTTAGTAGTTTTTTGTAATTGGATTTAAGTGCAGTATCCACCCGAAAGTTTGTACTATAGGCCGACAATGCAGCAAATAAAAGATCGGGCATGCATTGACCAGTTTGTCCATCTCATCATTACACACACACACACGCATGCGCACAAACGGAAACACTTATTGGTCGGGATTTATTTTTACTTTTTTTTTAAAGGTAAAGTGCAGGTTAATTTTTATGTATTTATTTTTTTGGGCTGTGGAACGAATAATTTGAGTTTCCATTATTTCTTATGGGAGAATTAAATTTGGTTTATGAGTGTTTTGGAATACGAGCCCACGTCCGGAACGAATTATGCTCGTAATCCGAGGTTCTACTGTATTTCAATTCTAATAAGTAAATACAAAAATCTAATGTTAAATCTGTGCAGGAAGAGCAACTGAAGTGTCACGAGAGCAAACTGAAGCAGATCTCCTTAGAGGTAGAGGAACACAAAAGGAATCCACCAGAGCTGACACCCAAGAGCAAAGAATCAGAGGAGTACCGCATTAAAGAACACTACCTTACCTATGAGGTCAGGAACTTGTTGAAGCACTTAATCATACCTTAGATACGCTACTTATAATACACAGCATCCTGTGTGTCCCGTACACTCCTAACCGCTTTGTGTGTGTCCGTGCAGAAAAGCCGCTATGAGACGTACGTCAACCTCCTGCAAGCCAAGTTGCGCGTCGGGAGTGACGACCTGGATAAAATCGAGGCCAGCGTGTTCGGCGGCGACGCCAGAGACAGCCACATGCGCAAAACCCAGTCCAGTCCTTCCATCAGCCATGCTCACGGACTCAACGGACGAGCCACTCACAAACACACCTCAGACTGAGCGAACGTTCACCGCAGGGTCCCCAAACTTTGTCCTTCATCTCAGACGTAGATGAGCGAGCAACTAACATGATGGTCTGCCACTTCGGAAAAAAGGAGAGACACGTGAACGTAGCAGTAAATCATCCTTATAATTTCAAATGCACAGTAAATTAGGATTATTGTAAGTATCATTAGTATTATTATGAAGCATTTTTACTAACGTGCCAAAAAGGAAGTACAGACGTTAAAGGAGACCGAGACTGTATTAGATGAGTGTGTTTCCATCACATGACTGCAGTCAGTTCTGACAGCACATGGCAGTTTCCTGTGATGGTCAAAGAGATGCACTATGATCACAAGGCTGATTTTACTGTGATGTCTGGAGAAGGTTTACTGCAGCATCACAGGGCACCTTTCCTGATGTCACTATTAAACTGTGACATCATTATGGTTTCTGAAGCGTATTCGTTACAAGGCAGAGACATAAAGTGATGGCGTGATGCCACATTCCAACGTTGAAGCCATTAACACACTTATGTTGACATCTCAGTGTTTGACTAGTCCATATGTAGAATTGGCTTCCTGACTGATTTTTATTTTATTTTATTATTTAATTTTTTTGCGTGACATGTAGCATTCGGCTTATCCGCGAGGCCTTTTTCGATGTCTCAGCCTCAGTAGCTGTTTTAAGGGCTCTGTCACATGCTGAGGTGTTTGTTCAGATTCATACAGTATGTGCTGTCTTGGCAGTATAATGCAAATGTCCCCATTATTTATTACGTCATATTTATTTATTGTAAAGTTTCATTTCTGAGCCGTCACCGCCGACTCAGACACTTGTAATGTTGAAAGCAATTTATCTCAGTTGATTCTATATACATATATCTATCTATCTAGCTATATATATATATATATACATATATATATAAAATCTCAGTTCTTTTTTTTTAATGGAGCTGCCTGTTTGAGGTGGTAGAGAACCCAGTGTGAGGTTCTTGTTCACAATATCATAAAAGAAGACAGGGTATGTGATGGAAAACAGGATCAGAAAGATTTGCAATGTATGTATGTATGTATGTATGTATGTATGTATGTATGTATGTATGTATGTATGAGCATGTTCGTGTGTAACAGTAAAAACAAGAGAGGTAAAGAAAACAGATTGAAGGTGTGTGAAAGGAATGCTGAAGTGTTTTAATGTAATCTCTGTCTAATGCATCTGTAGCATATGTATGCTTAGCACAGACATGTGTTTTCCTGTACTGAGGCTTAGTGCTTAAGGCTTTGGGATACTGATCAGAAGATTGTGAGATCAAATTATTACATGGCATCACATCAGCACTGACGTTATGCAGCTAGGGACTCATTAAGTCATTAATTTCCAGTGAAAGCTGGCAATTTCCGGTGATGGGAAGCAAAGCAGACATTAGTGAGACTAGGCGAAAGGGCGAGCAAGGCTAAAAAAAAAAAAAAAGTTTATGTAAATGAGAACCAAAGCAATCCGCTGACTACAATTTGGTAGTTTTGGTACTGAACTGTGGTCAACTGAGAGGTGTTTTTATGTGGACATTACTCCAGCTTCTAGATAATCTGGTATTTGGCAAGAAAACTAAATTGATTAAAATAATAACATCATCAAACCACGATTACATGTAACTGCCCAGTGTAGAGTGGTTTGTGTAATGCACAGCCAAAACAGCTGGCGCAAGCATGAGAGAAGTCTTACTAAAGCTCTTCAAGTAAAGTGATGGAGTAATTCCATTTATAGATTCTTTCCCAATTCATGTGTTCTGTGAATGCTGGTAACCCCGGGTACTTGCCTCTGAAAATAGTCCTCAAATAGATTAATTGAACAGTTAAATTTCCATTGAGTCTAGAATTAATAAAAAAAATTCTAGAAAAGTACATGTTTTGCATAACTGCCCCCAACATTTGCCCCTTCAGTCTATTTTTTCTGTTTTTGACCTGTCTGTGGTAATCACACATATGCTACATTTGCAGTTAATGGAGATTATGATTAAAAACACTTCAAGCTTCAGTTTTCCTTCAAGCGCTATGTCAAAATACGACATTGAAGATGAATTCCTTATGCTTGATAGTGACAGAGGAATCATCTTCTTGCAGTGGACCAAAAGAAGCCTTCCCAACAAACATGACTAGAGCCTGAAGCAGCAGGACTGCAAATTCAGACCAAGATATCTACTCGTACCTGTATCATGCACTGTAGCTCGTTGGACTAAATGATACAGTTCTGTTCAAATGCATTCTTATGCTGTAAATCAGCACCGTGATCATGGGATCAGCGTTATGTTTGCAGAAGAGGACTGCTAGTGGCACAACGTCTACGCTTAGCTCTTCAGCAGCGGCACAGTCGACCCCCCCAGTGTCTCCACCCATGCCCATGGTACGGACTTTGTGTGTTTGAGCAAGTGCAAGTAGATTTTTCTAGTGCAGTTTTGACGCATGATGACAGTGTGAGTGAGAAAATGAGCTTGTAGCTCTTGCACTGCTATATATAAAATAACATAAAGAGCTGCAATTTTATACACTCCTTTAGTAACTGCTTTCATAAATTGACTCCCTATACTTGTCGCTTTGGCTGTTGTGCTAACTATGATTTTCCCCAATGTTTAGGGTAGAACACAAATGCTGTTGTAATAAAAAAAAAAAAAAAAAAGATTGTTATGATTATTTTGTAATTTTCGCTGCAATGTTGGGATATTTTGTCATAACTCACCCTTTTTGGTTTTTTTTTTGGTTTGACAAAAATGGCAAGACCTTGATTTTATGCTCATTGCTGAACTCACGGCACATTTGAACACAATAACATCAAACCAACTGAAGAGCATTAGTTAGCTAGCTTAAAAATAATAATAATTATACAAAACAAGCAAGGAAATGCTATCGATGTCTATGACACTTTATCCTGTATACAGGGTAGATCCCAGGAGACTGAGGGAACGAGGCGGGGTTCACCCTGGACAGGGTGCCAATCCATCACAGGGCACACGTACTCATTCACACACTATGGACAATTTGAGAACACTAAGTAGCCTAATCTGCATATCTTTGGACTGTGGGAGGAAACCCACCAAGCACCGTGAGAACATGCAAACTCCATGCACACAGAGACAGGACAGTGCTAAAAACACAACAACAACAAAATTGGGCACAACACTTAACTGAGTTTTCGAGACTAAGGATGGCTGAACCAATGCATACTGTTAACAAACTAGCTAGCTAATAAATAACTTCACTGAGGTTCTTCTGTTAGCTGTAACAGTTCAAAATGAACTGAACAGTTTTTTATGACATGCCCCAAGAACTGCCTTAGATTTTCAGGTGAGTTTCTTAATCAAGTTAATTTTTTTTTATTATTATTGTTGTTTTGCTTCATGGAACCCAAACACTTTGAAGCTCAGTATCTCAAAACTGCTAGGAATATAAATATAATCTTATAATTCCAAGGGAACAACCTGTCTAGACTGTGTTTGCTTGCTTTAGAATTACAATTCCCCTTCACTGAAACTATTGTTTCACTGTTCCAGTATGACAATAACCATGTGAACAAAGCAAGCTTTATGAAGACTATAGGTTGATTAGGAAGCTTGCCAAGGTTGATGTGGAAGAACTGCACAGAGCCCAACCCTAATGCATATGGTTGTGGACGCAGATTGTACTACTGAACTCCTTGCCTGACTCAATGTCTCTGAACTCACTAACACTCCTGCGACTGAATGAAGAATTAGCAAATCCACACAGGCCACACTTCAAAATCTAGTGCAAAACCTCCCTAGAGGACTAAGAGAACTAAATCTGGAATGGGATGTTTAATAAACACATACAGGATGGTTGTGATGGTCAGGGTTCCCAGGGTTTTGTTTTATATAGTGTACCTGTTAAATGTTTTGATTACATGGTCAATATAGAGAAACTGATTATAAATGGGATGGGAGTTAAGTGCTTATTAAATGCATACATATTTTTGTATTACAAATATTTCAAATGTTGCCTGGGGCATAATGCCCATTCCAATTCCTATTGATTAGACTTCATTATATGGAGTTTGCAAACTGACAAGAAGTGTCTGAATAGTAATGTGTATTTCAATGGCTGGTAGTTTTGACTTGTAAATATAATTAAAACAAAGAAACCCTGAAAATTGGTAAAAAAAAATATATAGAATCCTAAATGCAAATTGAAATCTAAAAAATCTGAAATATGTGTTAGGTTTAAGTGATTCACAGATCACTGTGTGACATAAACAAAAAACATTCCTCTGAAACTGGTCAGGTGCAGCTAATGGACTGTAAATTGGAGTCAAAACTTGCCAAAAATGAGAACCAAAAAGCCCTTCAGGAAGCTTGGAGAACTATTCAACACTATACATTAAAATAGAAGAAAGTCTGGTGCTTTGGAAGCAAAATGTAAAAAAGTGAGGTGTGGATTGATACTTTTGAACAGCACTGTAGAATTGATGTAAATGAAATCAAAGATGAGGCAACTGGGATGTCAATGGAAAACTAGACACCTTCAGAGTAGTTAGACAAATACAAACGTTCAATGATCTCTAAGTTGGAGATGATTAATGACAATATATGAGTATATACATGTAAATAGAATTGACAATGGCTGTCAAGTGGGACAATTTAAATTTTTATTGGAAAACCTTAAGTTTGGTCCACATTGTTGTGTCTTGCAATATATGCAGTAGTATGCACTAGTCAAAGATTTGGACACACCTTCTAATTTAATTTCTCTTCCCTAATTTTTATTTTGTTATATGTTGTACAACAATGCTGAAGGCATGCAAAATATGCAATGTGTCATTTATATAAGATGTGTCTGCTACTTATGCTCTGTAAAGCCTCCATAACGGCTCTAATCTGAGGCGCTGTTTCTTAATTGGTGATTTTTGAGGCTAATAACTCTGATAATTCATTTCTTATTCACATCAGAGGTAAGTAATTTTGTCTTGCTTTCCTGGGAGGGTCTTCATGAGAGCCAGTTTCATCATGGTGCTTGATGGGTTTTGCAAATGCACTTGACACAATACTGTTCTTGCAAGAACTTTTCCAGAAGAACTGACCTTAGTGTCTTGAATTAGATGATTTGTCCAAATGTTTGATTGGTACAGTATATGTGTTTCATTTTACCCTGTTGCGTTGTCCTATGCTGTCTGATTTTGGACCATGGCCAAAATCAATGCACATTAAGCTTCCCTTGTTAATGCTGGTCAACCTGATAGTTGAGCTAGCATGAAATTGTTTTGATAGGATTGGGGCTTAAATTAAGTTTGAAATTTACAAATTTGACAGTAGAATGTATTAACTGCATTTATCTCGTTATAGTTCATATCTTACAATTTGTCTTTTCTCGTAGCTACAGTATGATAATTGTGTGTGTGTGTGTGTGAGACACATGACTGTGATCGAAGATATGTTTAATTAGAGCACTCACTTAACCCACTCACTTAAATTGACCATATCACATTATGTTTTTAAAGGAAAATCTTTTCCCTAGCAAGTTCTAAACAAATTAGTTTTTTTTATTAATATTAAATACCATATGAAAAAAAAAATCATTAAATGCTCTACAGAAGAAATGCGACATATACAATATATGATTCTAATATGTAAAATTTATATTTAGAAACTCATTGCAGCTTCCAGACTCCATAGCATTGATGACGTCATGGTGTCTAATGTTCCAAGCCATTTGGGTGGAGGGTGAGGACGGGATGTTTTTTTCTTCAGCACCCTGGACAGCTCTGTATTCCGCCGATAGAGGGCATCGTGTTTATTTTCAGTAGTTAATTTCTTCAATAGTATTTGCACATATGAATAATATTTAAATGAATTGATGTGAGGACTTTCTCATAGACCTGCAGTGTTTTTCTGTTTTCTGAACAGACAAAACTCACAACCATCTGGGTCACCGTAATGGTTACTAACTGATTAAGTTCCAATTAGTGAACATCCTTTTGACTTAGATGGCGAATATACTTCAGTCATTTCAGACAAAAAACAGAGGGAATGGAGGTTTTATTGCAATTAGTCATTTTCAGACAAAAAAAAACTCAAAACATAACAAATAAACCAAAAAAACAAAACAAAACAAAAAAAAACAGGCTTTCCAACTCAGCAACAAGTTACGTACCTGTACAAAAAACACACTGGATACCAATAACAGAAATTCAATAAACTTGTGAGAATACACAAACAGCAAAAGGATGTGTGCGGGGTACAGAACATGGAGGTGGATGACGAAGAGTTGGATGAGAGGTACTTTTTCTAAGCCAATGTAAGCACCATATTTGTGTTAGAAGGAAGGCAGGAAATAAATCAGATCCTAAAAAGGTTGGCTGAAGTTTAACATGGATACATACATGAGCGCAATCGTCACAGTTTTTTTTTTTTTTTTTTATCATCTTACATTTTAACCAACTAAATAAAAGAACAGTTGGTGCACTACTACTTCATCATGCAATTGACTTTAGTAAACCTTCTGTAACACAGACAAAATAGACTTCAATAAGTAGAAGAACATACATCTCTGGCCAACAGCAATTGTCACAAAGCCTGGAAAGTAACGTTATACTTGTTTTAAATGTGAGATCTCCTATCAAAAATAATATGCAGACTTTTTATTTTTCTCAATATATTTAAAGTGCAAGTATTATCCATTTGATTCAATGCTTTCTGTAAGTATAAAATACAAAGGAAATAAAACAGCAATATGCTTTTCCTGTATATATATATATTTAGGTTTTATATCTTTTTTCATAAAGAGGAGCATCATATGTAACAAACCATATATACACACACATTACATGTCATATATTTAATCTTTTCAGTACAACACATTTTATAGAGAAGAAAACATGAATGAACGATGGAAAATGTGGGATTCTCCTTTATATTTCCTATCATTCTAAACCCAAATCTATGTCCAAATGATGTTTTGAACCCATATCCTATACTTGTTTTGTATATAGTAAGATAGAAATATGCAAACATATGTGCTAAACAGGTCTGGTCAAGGTCCTAAGCTTGTGATAGGTCAGGACCATAATCTTAGAACTAACAAGCAAAGCATGCGACTGCACGTCTACATCTGCGTGTGCACGCACACGCACAGGCGCTAATGGGTTGTTAAAGTTTTGCTGCATCTTACTTGTCTCTTTATTGGTGGTGTTCTGTCTATTCTGGGTTTAAGTCAGATTTTTAACTGTGCATACATGAGAGCTTTAATTAATCAAACAGCTATCAAGCGATAATGTTAAGAAAGACATTCTGATAGTTATAGACCGACAACAATAAAAGAAGCACCACTGACAGGAGACTATGTTGAACTTAACTCAGGTTTCCCACCTCACACATGGAGTACCAATCAGGATTCATTAATGTATATGACCCGAGAGTACTTCGCATGTGTGTGTGCGCGTGTGTGTGTGCGCGTGTGTGTGTGTTTTGCTCTTTATGAATATTTACCACAGTGCTGGTACACGTTTTAGCAAACAGCGCTCTGTGGATTGGAAGCAAAGCTGGAACTTTGCTGGTGTTGACCGAGTGGTGGAACACTGCCAATTGTACAGGCAGAAAGTGAAATCACAGAGCCATTTAGTACTCAGTAGCACCTTTAGAATGGACCATAGTTTTTTTTTTTTTTTTTTTAATAAGCCTCTTACACAAGCATGTGCCTTTGAGTGACAGAGGCATCTTTTAAGTGCAAAACAATCTGTACATTTGTGATTTGTTTAGGATTGTAATGATTCTTTCCGGGAATCGTCTTTCGAGACTGAAGGGCTCGTTTTTTTTATTTCCAGTTTTAAGTTGTGTTAGTGCCTTATGTACGAACAAGAAGCTTAAACTGACTGGTCAGGTAATTGCATTTGTGGCACACATCGAAATGTCTGGTAATCAGATCAGGGCAGTGATAGGAAACGATTAGCTTGACCACCCGAAGAGAGAGAGAGGAGGTCTAGAAAATAGAGAAATTTTTAAAAACAAGAATTTAAAGAGCTTCAGGTATAGAAACAAAGCCCTCTTCTGAAGTAGAGATGGTCTACAATACTCATAACCAGACTGAGGGTTATGGTAGGAGGGAGGGCAGAGAGGAAAGTGCTCCTGTGTGCTCACATCCTAAGCAGGTTAAGGATACCACATAGGCCTGGGTTGTTCAATCTTATCCCCAGACATAATGTGTGGGATGCAGGCTTTTGTTCCAGCCAATCAGCAGCCACACGTTTTAATCAGTTTACCTCAGTAACCTTATTAGACTCTCGGTTGCTGCTCATGTTTGGTCGGAAACTTCGCACTAACACAGTCTACAAGATTGTACAGACCTGATAAAGGGGAGTCCTCGGCTAGAAAACCCCACTGAGTCAATAGGCTGTTGTGGTGTTTAAAGATTCACTGAACATAAGACTGTTAGCAAGCCTGGCTGATTTTCTCTTTCTCCCAGGTACCACATAAACACCAGCTGTCAAATCTCTCGATTTCTTGCACTAACAAAAGAACATTTATCTTGCCATTGTTCCGAACAGCGGCAATCTGTCCTATATTAAGAGATTTAATTTAAAAAATTTTCTTATAATAAAATATTCAAATATGAGATTTTTTGTCCTCAAATAAATATTCAAGACTCCATACATTCTCAAGAAGCATTGTGCCATTAAAAGAGAGAAATGAGCAACCGAACGCTTCACAACCTCTCGAGAAGCTTCATCGCCAGCCTTTAACATCACACGAGACACAGGACACATGGATGTTAAGCATCCAGCAAAAAATAGCTCATGTTCTGCATATGGTCAATGGAGATCAACCTTTGACCTTAGCAGCAGGGAACAGTCGGAAGAATCACAAATTTAGCGATAAAACTAAAAAATTATTTTCATGCATTCACACATATCTAGGTTAGATACAAGACTGTATCCATAACACACAGAAAGAATTCCAGAATGCCGGTCTTGGCACATAAACTACAATAATGCATGAGATGTGTCACCCAGGAGTTCCAGTACAAGCTCATGGGCTGGTCACTTTTTTTCCCTAGGACCCCCTGGCTACTCTCAGCTGTTAAACTCATCATCCATTTCCAATTTATGGTGAACCTGGCTGAAACATTAGCGCTATTCTTTTTATTAGAACCTGAAACAGCAATATGTGGCATGCAGTTGATAATTTATTTTTATGTCAAATTTGCGTGACCGACAAAAACAATAAACCAGTGAGTGAAGTTTAATAGCACCAAATAAAAAACACACAGGCTATCGCCCTTGCCCTAATTCTACTCACACGATCCCAAAGAGCAAAACACAGGGCTGGAGCCACAGACAGGAAGATTCTCCCTAACCACTTCCACACACATATATATTTATATAGAATTTCTTTTAACAAATAACTTTTTTTTAATAAGGAGCACAACGAGCAAACCTCCACTGCCTATGTAGGACCAAATCCATGACTACATAAGCACTGTATCATCATCATCGTCGTCGTCGCCACCATCATCATCGTGGTCATCATCATCTGTGTTCCCAGGTGAACACAGAGAGGAGAGAAACCCGTGAGCCTCTTTAGAGTTTGGCTTGTTAAAAAGTCCTTTAGAAGCACCACAAGTGGCACAGCGACAGGGATGTTGTGACGAGCAAGACGGACAGCGACCAAAAGCGCATGACACGTAAAAGCATGTAAACGTGTGGCGAGCATTAAGGCACCAGGTTGGTTTCGGACGTTGTAGTGGGCGTGCCGTGCAGGGGCACCACACATCTGCGCATGCTCACAGTAGTGGAACAGCTCCTTGTTTTTTTTTTTGTTTTTTTATTATTATTTTGTTTTATTTCTTTTTTAAGTACCCCCCCCCACTACCACCATCGCCCCCAACAAACAGAAAAAAAGAAAGAAAATCCCACAGAAAACGTGGGTATTTTTAATAAGAATCTAAATACATCTGATTCACAAAATCATAAATTTGTATTTCTAAGTTAGCACTTTTAATGAAACGTGCCCAAAGGGCAATGGGCACACAGCAGAATCCCCAGCGCTGGATATTTCCACCATGCCCATTTGTGTCCAGAGGAATTAAAATGAGCACTGTGGCTTCGACACTGCGGATTTTGCTGCTCCTGGTGCAATAGGGTTGATAGATTTAATAGAAATAATAGTATAATAGTCTCTCGGACACCCGACTTTACTACGTTGGTATTCTCCTGACTAAATCTGGAGTTTAAAAAAAAAAGAGAGAGAGAGAGAGAGAGAGAGAGAGAGAGATGTTGCATGACGAGCTAATACGATCTCCTTTGCTCTTTCTGGATTTCAAAGGCATATGAGGAGCCTCCAAGTGCATGAGGTCCTCGGATGCCTCGGGTTGGTCGGGACTGAGATCTGTTCAGCAGATGGACTGTGCGCTGAGCAACAATACACAGAGCACTTCATCCAAAACGTACCTTCAAACGGAGATTTGCTTGTTTTCATCATATTAAAAATGTGGTTCAGATATTCCCAAACACAGTAGCTTTGTGCTAGAAAGTCTCAGTATTTCTGTTTTCCTTCTTGGCTTCTTCTTTTTCATTTTGCAACACTTTGGATCAGTATCGTGTGATAGCTTGGACGTGTACAAAAAACGCATGGGCAGACAGACACACTCCGACCTGTGACATTCTGCGCGTCTCGGACACAGCTCGTGGATCGTGTTATTGTAGCAGCGGCTGACTGTTGAATGGTTAAGTAAAGTGGATAATAAACCGGTCGATGAGCGAAGTGATGCAACTGCAGATTTGTGAGTGTTGCGTGCATGACGATCCATTTGCATCGAATCTCCCAGCGCGCCTTTTATTTTCTTTTACACTAAACTTTTTTTTTTGTCTACACGGTCATTCATCCTTTCATCCTTGTAGTAGCTGTTGAACGTCACGTTTATTAATCCTCGTCCCCGTCATCGCCATGCAGGGCCTCCGGTAAGAGCTCGCGCGCCCTCCTCTCCCTGCTCCTCTCCTGAATCTTCTTCATTTCATCCGCGTATTTGCAGAACGTGGCGCCGAACTTGGACCACACTTTGCACGGCACCGTGATGGCGTTGCGGTACGTCGGCTTTACCTCGCTGACCCGCATAAACACGCCGTACTTATTCGAGCCCACGTCGAAGAAAAAGCGTTTGTTGTCCACCGTGAGAGACGTGCCATCGGGCAGCTCCGCCGGCTCCTCGTCCACGCCGTAGTCATCGATGAGCTTGGCCAAAGCGTCGCGGAACTCGATGAGCCCCTGCGCCGGGAGAGCGATGGTCTGGCCTTGCGCAGCGCCCAAGCCGGGGCCCCGATTCACCGTCTGTCGTATCCTCAGAAACCGCCCCCTCTGGTTCTCCTTCAGATCCATATAGTACTTTCGGTTCTCCCGCACCAGAAACTCGCTCTTGAGCGCGCGCCGCGGCTCGTCCTGCACCGTGTCCGGGTGGCTGGGGCCCAGCTGTGCGTAATGCTCGATGAAGTCGCCCAAGTAGTCTCGGAACTCCACGGCTACTGACATGGACAAAGTCAAGCGACTCTTGTTTCCCGCAGCCCCGACCTCGGCGATCTTCAGAAAGCGGCCTTTGGCGTTCTGCTTCACGTCCAGGTAGAAGCGTTTGTTCTGGATGTCAACGCGCTTCGACGCCAACTCCTCCGTGTCGTGCTGGAGCCGCGACGAGGCGCCCATCGGCCCCTGGTGCATCGGCCCGCCGCCGGGGCCTGTGGCAAATCCTCCGTGCTCGCTACCGCTGTCTCTGTCCGCCATGATACAGCCTCCTCCGCTTACCTTCTCTCCCGTCTCTCCCTCAGCCTGCTGCTAACCCCAACTGCCGCTCTCGCGATATCTGTAATCGACGCACAGGAAAACTAAGGTACTGTAAAGGCGAGGCCTACTGTAGTCCGAAAGACTGACGATGGTGGGTGTGTTGGTGCACGTCAGAACGGCGCACAGGATGCGCAGGATTGCGCAGGGCTTGTTCGTAAAGAGGGGGAGAGAGAGAGAGAGAGAGAGAGAGAGAAAGCGCTGCAACGTCATATAGCGGTTTACACATGAAAATCGTCCGTAAATTGAAATGCACATGGATTCCAGAATAAAAAAACAGACAACCTTAGAAAGACAGAATAATTGTATTATTATAGTTTCATATACGGCCCATTTAGTGTGTCAGTAGAACGCAAGAAAACCCGAAACAACAAAGAAAAACACAAATTAATGTATTCAGGTCAAACTTCTGAGAGAAAAAAAAAACAATCTGGTAGTTTTATTTTCAGTGATAAAAGAAGGAACAAGCTCGTCAACATAGCCAGAAAACTAAATGTGTGCCTGAGAGATCTGTGCAGGTTTAAGTAGAAAGATGATTTATTATTACATCTATTTTTGGTTGTTTGATGATATTGGTTTAATATAGGCATTATTTCGAACGTTTTAAAGGCATCTCCACTTTATGCAATAAATATTTACAGTGTTGTTGTCTAATTGCACCGCCACATGCGCAACAAGTGCATGATTGGTCTTCAAAGCGCCTATTGTGTTATTAAGGACATACTTTTAAAGACATACAGTACTTCAAATAAAATATACTTTGTCGCTTTAAAAAAAAACTCTTTCACATTTTTTTCTTCAACATTGATTCATTGTTTCAAATCTTTGACAAATTATTGAAAGTATAAAGTCTATCACGCAAGCTTGGTCAAATAGAGATTTCAAATGATGAAAAGACGTATACAATTAAGCATTAGCTGACTGACACGAGAAAAGACTTGATTTATACCGCCTTCCTGATGTAGGAGGGGGTCAGTTGGGTTTTATGATCTCAGCACCGCGGACAGCGCCGGTTCCCGGCCCCCCATTAGACAGAGCTTTAGTGTGATGTTTTAGATTGTCACGAAACCAGGACAATAAGACTTAGGCGGGGGTTTTTTTTTCTTACGGAATAAAAGAAGCCTTACCCAATGAAACGGAAAAATAATGGTAGTATATTATGTGACCCCACTGTCTAAATAAAATAAATTATATTTCTTGAATTAAACCACCTAATTTTATTATTATTTAAAAAAAATATCTTCATTCACAAATGTGATACCGTTAATCTCTGCATCTCTTTAAAGTTTGCAATAAACCAGATTTCCCCCCCCCACACATAATCTGCGCGCCATGAGACCGCCCTTTAGCCTGCAGATGTCGCCATACAGCAGTTCATAAGCGTCGCCCAGCAACAGTCCCTGTCTCACGACGCATTTAGTCTATCGATACAAGGAAAATGATGCAAGCACATCTGCCACTTTAAATTTCCTTTTATTCATAAACACACACTTTTTACTCCATTCCTACCGATGGTATGTCATTACTGTGAATATCATGTGCTGTTTTGTCATAACGCTGCAATGCCCGGTCTCCTCCCTTTATTAATAGACAGTGCCCTCTCGCAGCCAAATGCCCGCAGGACCTGTTGCCGTGGTAAATATGGCTCATTGAATGGCCGGTGGGCTGCTCTTCTGCTGCTCTGACCCCCCGTCTGTTCGATTTTTGGGGCAACAAATGTGACCTGAATGCGGCAGCCGATTTCATAAAAGCAGGGTAGCAGAGTTAAACATAGTTTCTGATGGTCTGAGCATCGATTCCATTAGAGCTCCTTTCGCTGTGCTATTCATCGCATCCGAGTCTGCGGTCTGCGGCGGCCCGAGCCTCTGTGTGCGCTGCTGTATACGGGAAAAGCTCTGTGCTCTTCGCTTGCACTGCAGTTGTGTTATAAACCACCGTCGATTTGCTTGAATATTTGATCAGCTGACGCTGGAATGAGAGGAGATTTCTTGCTGACCTTTGCACCAAGGAGCGCAAGAAGACACCCGAATATACAGACAGGAGGAAGGCGATTTTTGCGCGCTCTCATTCTCTCTCTATCTGTGTGGGCGCGCGCGCGCGAGCGTGCACCTCAAGCGCGCGCGTGTGTGTGTGCAGTGAGCAGTAGTGGGGACGCGCTTGTTGCATCGCCCAGCTGCACGTCTTGCGTGTGTCGTCGCCCTTTGGAAAGCAATTCAAGCGTAAAATCCACGAGCGGACCTTAAGATCGGACACCTCGAGAGACCGTTTTATATAAAGTCGTATTGTTGTGTGCATCGAACCCAAATCATTTCTAAAGGATCCACTGTTTTTTTTTTTGTTTGTTTGTTTGTTTTTTTCATCAGTGACAGTATGCCCACCCGGGCGATGACATTTCACTGGACGCAGAAAGACTAGCGACGTCTTGCGGAATCTGCGCTCTCGCGAGGAGCGTAATTTATGAACGCACACCGGCGTTGGGGGACTGCGCTGAAGGAGAATGCAGCAACGAGCTCTTTTCCGCCCCGCGCCGCTGCCCGGGGCCGTTTCCGGTTCCTGAGCGTCCCGCGGTCCCCCGTCACGAAACCGCGCGGGGAAAGCGGCGCCCACAAATGGCATGGGCACAGCCTGCGCAAGGTCTGCCGCTCTGCCCCGCCACCGGAGCCCGCCCGCCATACCCCTCCACCGCCGTAACCCTACTCCGTTGTCCTCCTCGTCCCGCGTTCGCCCCGAAACCACTGCACCTGCACCTGCACCACCGCGGCCGGCCGCCCCTGAGCCACAGCCGACGGCATGAGGAGGCTTGATGCGGTGCACTTCTCCATGCTGCTCGTCGGGGTCTCCTTTGCGTGCTACGCCCCGAGCTTGGATTCCCTGCAGGAGCAGGCGTACCGATCAGCCGTGGTGATCGAGGGCGAGGTCCAGGAGCTGCCCGCCAACGCCTCCACCGAAACGTACAGCGTAAACGTCCGAGTCCTGGACGTGTGGCCGACCAACAGCGGTGGGCTCGAGCGCCAGCAGCTCGTCACCGTTGGCGACTTTGGCTCCGAGGCTCCGTGCGTCGCAGTGGAGAAGGACCACAGATACATATTTTTCATGGACCCCACAGAGGAGCCTCTGGTGTTCAGGGCGTCGTTTGCTCCTCGTGAAACCATTGAGAAGAATCTCAAAAAAGATGTGGAGCGCGTTCTGTGCGAGGACTGCGGTAAGTTTATTCTTTATTTCGGCCAGCAGTGTGTGTGTGCTGGGACGCGCGCGCTATTGCCGTGGCAGTGCATTCCTCTATTCATTCGCCATAATTAGGATGAAATAAGGTAACCTGATCTCCCTGCTTTAGATGTTTTGCTTTAGTGTTAAAACATGCGTGCATGTTAAACCGTATGTTCGGGGCGTTTGAAGAGTCTAGAAACACACACACACACACACGCGCACACATACAGACTGACCACATCAGGTTAGGCTGCATTAAATTAGCAATTATCGTTATCTCCCAGAGCACCAGCTCTGATATTGTCCAGGCTGCAACATGCACAGAGCTTTTCAATCCATAGGCTACTTTATTTAAAGCATAGTTTCAGATGATGCAATGTGGAAAGATGACCTAGCCGTTCATTTAAAAAATCCTTTAACAATTTAAGTCTGTGCATGTGGAGTGAAATGTTTGACATGCGTCCCTCAATTTAGTTGAATGCCTCTGCTTCAGGTGCTGTGCTTATGTGTAACCAATATGTAACGTTGCAGATGTCAACGTGTCACTTTGCTTTTATTGGGCATGGTGCACATGACACGTGATCGGAAATGAGAAAAGAGCAGTGAGAGAAAGTACTGCAAAGAAATGTCCACTGAAAATGCAGATAAACAGCATATAAATCTACTAGCATATATTACCATCAAGTGTTTCAGTGGAATCCGCTGCTTCTTTAAAACATGAGCCTAGTGCTAGTTAACCAGATGTACATTGGATTAACAAAATGTTCAACCAGTTCACCCTCCATGTGTATTTTAAACAAAAACAGCAATGATGGTCAAAAAAGTGTTGACTGAATAATCAGAAAGTTTCTCAATGTGAATTAAAGTATTCTTCTTTACTGGTATGACTTGGAAATTGTAACCTTTTTAAATGATAACAGATAACTGTAGGACTTTTAATGTATAACACATGATAATCAGCCCTATACAATCCTATGAACATACTTGAAGTTGGACTAAGTTAAAAGTTTGAAACTAGTTGGTTTCTGATAATACTTGGCTAATATTTGCTTACATTTAACATTAATTTACCACTCATTATTCAATGTACTCAATGTTTCCCATATACCCTAATAGATGACAGTCACCCGTATTATTATGTTATATTCAAACATGTCTCAAAAAAACATTTTGGCTCAATGTCTGTAGGTTAAGCATTTAAATCATGTTTAAATCATGTGTTTCCAGCCAATTTGACAATGAATTTTCCATATTTTTTCCCTGTTACGTTAATTTAACAAGAATAGTTACTGTACGAAAATACCCCAAATACAAACCTAACTATTAAACACAGTGTAATTGTGGTTAAGATGACTGGTTGCTGGTTGGAGGGTTGTGGGTTTGAGCCCAGTCACTGCTGGGTTGCCACTGTTGAGCGCTTGGGTAAGGCCATTAACTCTATGCACATATATAATACCCAGTAATTGGAAAATGCAGGTCATCTTCTGTGCCAGTCCCAAACCTGGAGAAATGTGTGGGTTGTGAAAGGAAAGGCATCCGGGGTAAGGCCTGGGCAAGTAACTTGTGGATTAAATGATCTGATGTGGCGACCATGAGGAACTGAAAAAATTGCCTTTACAATGAGCAAGTTATAATGCACATCTTGCTTGTCTATTTGAACTGAATTGTTTATCATAACCAATCTGATCCCAGTAAAGCCAATAGGGATGAAATCCGTTATCGTTTAATGTTGATGCAGTAATAAAATGATCACAGTTAATATCTGAGATTCTGAAACTCCAGTGAATAAAAGCAAAATCTAGCTTATTAATTAGCTAGGTAAATAATTAGTATTCCGCTACATGGACATTTCCATTCCTGAAAGACATGTTAGTCATCATGTTAATGACTATCTTTTACCTGTCTTTCTAATATCAAGGTATAAAAACATTAATTGTTCAGTATTGTTATATATATATACACTAGCGTTCAAAAGTTTGGGGTCACTTGCAAATTTCTGTTTTTGTTTAGTGATTTATTTTCTGCATACTACAACAATACTAGGGATTTCAAAATAATAAAATAACACATATAGAATTAGGTAATTACGTAATAACAACAAAAACAACAGTTTAGATTTTAAGACACAGATGTCAGCCTTTCTGTAATAGTTCTTACAAGAACAGTATTGTCAAGTGCATTTGTAAAATCAAGCACCATAATGAAACTGGCTCTCGTGAAGGCCATCCCAGGAGGGCGAGACCAAAACCTACCTCTGCCGCAGACGAGAAGTTAATTTAGTCTGAAAAATGACCAATTAACAGCACCTCAGATTAGAGGCGTTATGAAGTCTTTACAGAGCATAAGTAGCAGACACATCTCACCATAACTGATCAGGAACGATCATGTAGTTAGAAAGTGACCCCAAACTTTTGAACGGTGGTATATATATATGTCTCTGTCTGTATATATATATATGCAGTGGATACGCGGTTTGCGAGTAATGCGGTTTGCGAGTGTTTCGCAAGACGAGCAAAGATTTTTAATAAATTATGACTTGGAAAACGAACAAGTCTTGATTTACGAGTACTGAGTATCATGTATCATGCATGCGCTTCTTGTTTTGACGCCAAACATCACGTGATCACAACTGAGCCAATGTTTTTTCTCTCTCTTGCACTGTGGAATTGTGGGTAATCGTCTCCCCTGCTGGGTCTTAGTGCGCGTCTTTTACTGCTATAATCAACATCCTGTTTACTATAACAGTGACCACATGTGTGCGTAAAACATATTTTAATTCTTTTATTTTGTATGCGTGTGTACAGCGCGCATGTAAAGCAAAAGCAAGTCTCATTAGAGAGGTTAAAGATCCATTTTCTCTCTCTGTATCAGCCTGCTCTGTGTGTCTGTGTGTGCGCGTGTGAGTCATTGGATTCCGTTTCACACACACACACACACACACACACACACACACACACACACACACACACACACACATACAAACTCCTCCTACGTTCGCCTTCACAGACACACACACACTCTTTCTCTCTGCTCTACACAGAATCACAGCTCTATCGCAATTCTTTTCAAAGGTAACACTTTACCTTTGAAAAGAATTGCGATAGAGCAGTGATAATTTGCAGGTTAATTTGTTTTATTTTTACTTTACAGCAGTGATTCCATTAGTGTGTCGCTCAATCGGGTGTCATTAGAGAGATTTCTCCTGTCTGTATTTATTTGAACTTTTTTAAAGGTAAAGTGCAGGTTAATTTGTTTTATTTTTACTTCATATTTGGTTTTAACTTTTATGTATTTATATTTTTGGGCTGTGGAACGAATAACTTGAGTTTCCATTATTTCTTATGGGAAAATTACATTTGATTTACATTTGATTTATATATATTGTTTTATATATGTACAATGCCTGTTATACAATATAAGACCAGTTACTGTAGGTACACTTGGACCTGAATACCTTTGTCTTACTTTAATCAGACAATAATGTAGCAGCAGTACAGTACCTAACATCCATATCAAGTAATTCAGTTAATGTTTATATCAAATCATTCAAATGGTTTGTAAAAAAATAAAAAACAAATATCTCAAGCCAAAGTATCATAGCTTAAATAATCACTCTAACATGCTTTACAACAATGGTGAGCAGAAAAGCATTTCAGAATGCATAATATGCCAAACTTTAAGGCACCTGGGCTACACCTATGGAGACTGTTTGGATTCTACACAAGTCAGCCATGAACAGAAATATATAGCTACATTGGATACTGGTTCACTGAAACTGGACAATTGAAGATTGGACAAACATCACCTGGTTTCACAAATTACCATGAATCTACCATGCAATTGCGCTTTGCTCTGTAATCAGTGGGATGCAGCACAAACTAAAGCCGAGCAGCCTCTTGATCCACTGATTACAGAGTGAAGCTCAACTGTGGAAAAATGTATACAAATAGAGTTGGGGTAACTTCCGGGGGTGTCACGTCATCAGGGATCTGCGCTGATATGGGTGGAGTTAGTGGGAAACTGACTGGTTTCAATTAGTCACCCAATCATATGGTCCCCCACCAAATGGACCTCACTTTAGAAAATAGCTACTATTGCAATATCTACAACTGAGGCCTGATCGTATGTCTGGTGTGGTTTAGCTCTGACAACATGAAACAAAATATATTGTGTGATCTCTGTTTGCTATTTATTGTTTCCCGATCCTAAAGACAAATGTGTTTCTATTTAAAAAGGGAAGTGATGTATGTATAATGCATAATAGTGGATCTCTTAGTGGCGAAATTGTGCTGGGTGTTGTGTTAAGGTTGGAGTTAGTATAGCCATATGCTGTATTCCAATGTAAATCTGCCTTACTCCTGCATCCTGCAGTAGCATGAAAGAGCAGGAGAGAGAAAGAGAGACAGAGAGATCTAGGACTTGTTTTCATAATGCAATTTGCTGAACAAAGTGCGAAGTACTGATTGTCATTTTCTTTGTTTCTAGCCACACTTCTGACATGATGGTGTTTAAGAAATGCAGGGTCAGTGTGAATGTTAGACGAGTTCCATACCTAATTAGATGAGAATCATAAAAGCCCAACAAGTCTTGTGTGCATATTAGTTTTTATTCTTTTGTTATGTAGCAAGATTACTGGAATGTCTAACTGATAGTGAAATAGCCCCAGCTGTTGGTGATGATGTTGTAATGCAAGTCAAGTTTCGTTTCAGGTGAGCACATCAGGGCCCAAAAATCACAGTGACAATATTGAAGGGTTGCATAGCTGGTTCTCAAAGTGAACATGCCACATGTAATCATGTGAACTGTCAAGTTATTAGACTTAATATTTAAAGTGATAATATCAATAATTGTCAAAGTTGTTGTATTTTTCCATACAATTTATTTAGTCTTTTATAAAAAGTCAAGCTGACCTGAATGGGCTTCATCTAAAATGCATTAATCGTTACAGTAAGTCTAAATCTACATGCAATTTGAATAAATCTGGTATACAGTAGCTAGTATTCCTGATACATTGTTTTAATACAGTGTAACTGGTTTTGTGTTCTTAAGTTCAAAAGTGATTGGGAACAGCTCCAATTAATATTTTTAATGAATCTCTTTGATTTTAATCATAAAATACATCAGCGATCATATTCAGTAAGAATTTGAAACATTATGGTTGCTGAGAATGTTCTTGGGCAAAGGGAAGATAGCTAATGTCTATCAAGTGACTGAATAATTCAACAACTCGCAGTTTTTCATCCAGACTGCCCCTGGCACACCAATCCCCTCTGCTAATGCAAACCTATTATCGCCTATAGCGTTTTTTTTTTTTTTTTTTTTTTAAATAGCTTGGTGGTATATATCAGTGGCTCTTTTTTCAGGTTCTGTCTTCTGTGACATTTTCTTTTTCTCCTTTGAGGATGCACATTTGTTTGACATACAAACACAATAGGGACGAGGGTCTATGTTTTTTCTTCATTATTTGATATTTAAGAGCCTTACATATGCAGTGAGAAAAATCTACATATTATTTAATAGAAACCACAAGAGCATAGTGTGTCTGCGGGGAAAGCACACCATTGGTGAGGGGGTGTGTGTGTGGCTCCTTGCAGGTTCTAAGCGATTTGTTCTTTGCTTACCTTGTGGTTGGTGCATTGCATCATCGAGACACACTCACTGTTTAGATGAAAACTGTTCAACTGTGTTTTTCTGGATGCTGTTTAAAGAAACATTCAGCTTAGGACAAAAAGGCATAGGACCACCCTTGTTAGTGCATAATGGCATATCTGTCTCCATGCTAATACGTCACTGTGCAGTATTTTTAGACCAGTCTCATGGCAAATGTGTAAATGATTTAGTGTTGGAAATGAACAGAATTTTCCCTCTATGCCTATACTAACCAAGACTTTTTTTTTTACTATGTCTCATACAGTGGTTGTCACTGGGTTTGAGTTGAACAGGTTAAAATTTGAGTTTGATTAAACTTTAATTACACCTGCGATGAGGGGAACACATTCTCGTCCTAGGAAAATAAATGCTTAACCAGGGTAAAGCAATTTTTTTGCTCTCACAGCCAAGTAACTGGGAAATGGTACAGTCACCTTACTGTATCTTATTAATCTTCGGAGAATATTGTACATTCAATTAAGTTTAAAAGTAATATTTGATTGGGTTTGCTACAATACATGATAAAGTTTCAAGTGTGCTTGAATTTTGTGCCTTGCATGTCATATGTCAAAATGTGCATTTTGTTTGCGTGTGTGGAGGAGCAGTAGGTGGGTGGCAGACTGAATTTTTCAATAATATCAAAATAACGCTTTGATATTGTTAAATAGTAATTGTGTCTGCAGAACAAAATCCCCAACACACAACTTAAGGCCTATTCAGAATGAACTAGTTTTACATGGGGAGTTGGACAAATGTGGTGGCACGGTGGTGTAGTGGTTATCACGGATGCCTTGCACCTCCAGGGTCCGGGTTCGATTCCCAGCAAGGCTCGATTCCCGTCTCTGTGTGCACAGAGTTTGCATGTTCTCCCCGTGCTTGGTGGATTTCCTCCCACAGTCCAAAGATATGCAGGTTAGGTAAATTGGTGTTCCCAAATTGCCCGTAGTGTGTGAGTATGTGTGTGTGCCCTGCGATGGATTGGCACCCTGTCCAGGGTGTACATTGCCTTGTACCCTAAGGCTCCTGGTATAGGCTCCAGTCCCCTGCGACCCCAAATACAGGATAAAGCGGTATAGAAGATGAGTGAGTGAGGTAGACAAATATAATCATTACCAGAGTTTCTCTAGGATGCACTCTTTTTCCATTGTCCTTAACCAAAACCAACCCAAAATCAAGAACTGTTTCGGACACTGAACAGCAGAATACAGATTACATACAAAAGTACAGATTACATTCTGACAATTTTGGGCACGTTGCTGTTATCCTAGCTAAACAAAAGCTTTCATATTCCTACTGTATATTAAGGACATGCATCATGAACATTATCCATGCTTCTGAAAGCATGTCTTCTTCATCTTCTATACTGCTTATCCTATACAAAGTCGCAGGAAGCCTGGAGCCTATTCCAGGAAACTTCAGGCACAGGGTGGGGTACACCCTGGACAGGTTGCCAATCCATTGTAGGCCACACATGCACACACCACACACCGCACACTCACTCTCACACTAATACACCAAATTAGTCTAATCTACATGTCTGCCCCACGCACACAGAATTGTACCCTCATCTCTGCAGTTGTGAGACGACAGTGCTAACTACTCTGCCACCATTCTACCTGCAATTATTATTCATTAATTTATTTATCTTCTATAATATTTATCCTGTGTGCAGAGGCTCAGGGGCCTGGAGCCTATGCTAGGTGACTTAGGGCATGCCCTGGACAGGGTGCCACACACACACACTACAGACAATTTGGGAATGCCAATTTGCCTAATCTGAACGTCTTTGGAATGTGGGACAAACCTGGATTAACCAAAGAAAACCCACCAAACTCAGAGAGAACATGCATACAGACCTGCGGCAGAAATCAAACCCTCAACCCTGGAGGTGTGAGGCCACAGTGCTAACCACTAAGCCACTGTGCCACCTGCAAGTAATCTTGTTAAAAAAACTTTTCTTTTTTTTTTTTACACAAGAAAAAGCATTTTATTTCAGCTCAGAAACTTTATTTTAAAAATGTATCCTGTTTATGTGATTAAAGTTTTATCATATAAAACATTGGTATGGGTTTAGTATGAACAGATGGGGATGGGGTTCATGGTAACACAAGTTTGGGGTCAGTTGTAACAAATTCTGAAAACCAAGCACAATAAATTAAAGGACCCATACAGAGAGAAAATCCTTAAAATACCTCCATATGTTATTGAATATAGTTATTCATCAATACTTTATGCTAAGGATCTGATTGGTCTTTGTAAAGTAAATCCCAGTTTACCAGAGGTAATGAAAGTACTGTGTGAGCCCAGGTTATCAAAGCATTGCCGTGATTGGAATGCAATAGAGCATTGGTTCCGGTAATATAGTGTGAATTATGGTGTTTTAGTATCTGCTAGGTACATAAACAGTATTTTGGGGTATCCACTTTGCCGATTTTGGAACCTGAACGATTTGAGATTGCGAAGTTCATTCTGTTGAAGAATATGGTTTATTTGGAATGTTTTTGCTAGCAATTCCATGC
This sequence comes from Channallabes apus, assembly GCA_030522415.1. Classification (NCBI taxonomy): domain Eukaryota; kingdom Metazoa; phylum Chordata; class Actinopteri; order Siluriformes; family Clariidae; genus Channallabes; species Channallabes apus. Next base: position 32,590,877 of record CM060113.1, read on the forward strand.
TTCTTCCTGTGGGCACGAGAGTCTTTAAAGGGGAAACATGCTATGGAATACATCTTGGCTGGGGTGCACTAGCATTAGGACCAGATGGTTCCCACCCCCTCTTCTACTATGAATGTTGAACTCGGATCAGGTTGTTGGAGAACCAGAGCAGCGATATGAGAGGCACTTCAATAAATTAAATTTCTATGGAATGAATAGTATGAATAGTAATGTCCACATCAGTAGACATTTGCAAACTCTAACATTCTTTACATTTTCTTTATAGTTTGGGGCATTCTTCTGCTAAAACTTGGCTGTATCCATGACAGCACCCCCTTGAAGTAAGACTTGACATAATCCGGGAAGGAGAATTTGCACTTCTCCATTGTCAAACAGTCTACTGTATATGTTTTCGTGAATGTTTTCCCTCAACTTGGTCACCTGCTTATTCCAACTCATCAGCCAGCTCTTTCCTATAATATAATCGCTACCAACCAGGAAGGGTGAAACACATGCTTTCCCTAAGACACATGAAGCTTGTGAACTTCATATTTTTGACTTGGAAAGCTTAGCATGAATGAAGGAATGTGCTATCTGTCCTCTTCCACATAAATAATCTTACAGATACCCACAGTTGGCTAGTGTAATAGTGATAGTGTATGCCCCCAGTCCCAGACAGCATGAGCCCATAGGAATCTTCTAATGAGAGCAATGCTTCTGTGTAATTTGATCTATAACCCTTCCGTTGCAGTAGGGGATTGGAGTAAATTAAAATATTATGATGTACTCAGCCACAAATTTTCCAAGCATGTCTGTAAGTACATGGAAGAGAAGGATATTTGGTAACCAGTCCATATGGCATTACCAAATATCTGTAGTGACTTGGAAAGCAATATGGCTGACCCAAAAATCAGCCATGCAAGAGGAGTTATTCATTTAAAAATCATGTTTTGTGGTGCATGTACTTTGAAAGATGGAGTGAGAAGAGTAGAAAGGTAGAGAGAGAGAGAGAGAGAGAGAGAGAGAGAGATAGCGCTTTTTTCTTCTTTTTCTGCCTGCAAGCACTTCATCAACTATTCATCACTTACTTTCTGCTCTTCCTCTTTCTCCCGCTCCCACTTTCCCTGTAGCTGCTCCTTCCTCAAAGGGGTGTCAGGAATGTTTAATTCAAAAATGAATTGATAACAGTGCAATGCCTGAAATATCAGGTCAACACGTTATTGCTTGGCACACTTGACTGATACATACAGTAGTAGGCTGATAGGCCTTAGCCCTGTTAAGTAGGCCATCATATCAGATCATAATTACTGCACCGCTGTACCCCATGATACATAGCTCGTGCTGTGTGTGTTGCAGTTCTGTAAGGTTAGTAACCTGTTTACACGCTAATTGTTCACAGATATGAGACTAAGTACCTTTTAGAAAAATCCTCTGGAAATGCATAGGGCATAAATATGTTATGTAGTCAATGGATTCAGAAATCGCAGTGGTGGAACAAGTTTAAACTTAATAAATCGATTAATTAATATATTAATATTTTAAGACCATTTGTACCAATTAGACTGTGTATTGCTCTGGTTTACGGATTTAAAAGCTAAGATAATTTTTTTTATGCCTTAAGGTTTTCTTCTATCTTGGTTCAAACTCATTGATTAGCGCTCTGTATGGCCAAGACACTGAGGTTGTAATGTGGCTGTAAAATTCTGGGTTAGAGCGACTTGCCATGTCAGCGCCTTTTGCTTTCCAATTAGCCAGCAGCCCGTCTCTCTGGGGAATCCATTCACTTGTGCCTGCCAAAGCTCCCATGCGAGTGCATGTGTAAACCACGCCTGACATGCTATCTGCTTAATAAGCTCCTCCAATCGGCCGCTGTCAGCCTTCCTGCCATCATTGTGGATGGATCCAGGTAGGAAGCACTGCAGTGAATGCCAGTCCCACACTGGGGTGCCCCTGACTGGTACATGCTTTTTGTGCCTAAAAACACCGTATTTGGCTGATGTAGTTTTGGTAATTAGCTAGATGAGCTGAACTCTATCCTGAAGCTGGGAAAAACTGGAGGGTCTAGGTTTTAGGACCATGATTTGACATTGTTGGCATACAATAAGGCACATCTAATCTCTAATACAGTTAGGTTGAGTTATTTGCTTTGAATGGATGTGCCATGACAATTAAAATGATTTACACCAGTGTGCAGCAGTGAGTCCATGAATTAATAACCCATTGAAATCCAATGGCGGCATGTTCTTCGGCTAGTTATAAACAGCAGGTTTTGATACCTCACTGGTTAACTGCCTACTGTTACTGTTCTCTGAATATGAACACAAAACATTGTGTCTGTGTGTGTCAGTTCAATTGATGAGCTCAAGTGTGATGCAAACCCATAAAGATACACACATAAAAATAGAGGTTGACAGCATTGAGCAGAAATGATTGACAACGTTATTGACTTGTCATTTACAACTGCACTCCTAACCTACAGTGGCTGAGAAGTGCAAAACAAAATAACAAAACCCAAAACAAAACAATAAATTTAAAAACAAAATAACAAAACCCAAAACAAAACAATAAATTTAAAAACAAAATAACAAAACCTAAAACAAAATAACAAAACCCAAAACAAAATAACAAAACCCAAAATTAATTTGTTATTTTGTTTTAGGTTTTATTATTTTGTTTTTTGGATTTGTTACTTTGTTTTTCGGTTTTGGTTATTTTGTTTTTGAATTTATTATTTTGTTTTCAGCTTTATTTTGTTTTTGGATTAATTAATTTGTTTTGCACTTCTCGGCCTCCGTACCATAGATGCATCTGTCTTCTCTAACAGAACACATGCGTACGTTAATGCGTTTATCTTATCCCATTTAAGAATACGAAAGTGACTCAGATGCAGTCTTAAAAATATCAGATCTGGGAAACATTATGGTGAAAATAGTATTTGAGTCACTTCAGTTTGGTAATGTGAATGTAGACTAAAATTCAAAAAGGAAACTGAGTGAAAATACTAAATAGCATAAAATAAAAGTCGACGTTTTGCAATGCCAATCTGAAGAAGAGAGACTACAGTATGTCATCTCCCATAGGAAAAACAGATGTGTCAAGGTGTGCATGGGTTGAATATAATAACCGACTTAAAAAAACTGTTTGTAGAACATAATGCACAGATTAAAATGCAAAGGATAGGCCATGTTACCGGTTCATTAAAGAATATTTATATCGCATTCTTTAAGTGCGACAACACCATTTTGTATGTGACGTTTTACTATTTACATATTCATGTACACTATCCGGCCATTTTAAGTGAATTGATTATGTGTTTGTTGAACCCAGTACACTTATGTCTCTATTTCTGTACCTTGTGTGTTATTTAGATTAGGTGCAAACCGGTTATTTTCCTATTTGCGCGCTGTTGCTATGGTTGTGCTCTTAAATGGATGCGTCTGTACTGAAGTAGTCTAGTTGCAGTGACATGAGATGTGACATTTAAAAATCTGATTGTGCGCTGCTATTTTCAAACTTATTTATCCTTATGCATTACCACCTGCAGTGACAAAATGGTGCACTGACTTTAAGTGCAGCCTTACAGCCCATTTTTATGGATGTTAATTATTCATGTCTAACACTCCAACATAAATGGGCTACTTCACCCAAATACCAACTAAATACAAAGGAATTCATTATTTTATTAGAAACAATTAACAGTTATGTTGTATATATGATGTATTATCACAGTCAAGCGTGTCATGGAATTGCGAAAGTTGTATATGATCTAGAACTAAGAAATTGCGTTCTGACTTTTATGTAAAGTTAAACACATTGATTTAGCTAATTTGCAGTTGGCCATAAGGTTATTGAAGTAACCTGTTCATTTACGTAAGTAGTATTAGTGCTGTTAGGATGCTTATAAAATAAATTTACTTTACCACATTTCCATATGTAAAATGAACTTTACTTGAATGACACACCTTAAGTTTTTATTTTTTGTCTTTTATACACCAATAAGCCATAACTTTAATATTATGTAGGTTCCCCTTTGTGCCACTGGGGCAGCTCTGGTCTCTCGGGGCATGACTCCACAACACTTCTGGTGTTTGTGCTATGATGTCTAGAACAAGGACGTTGGCATCAGATCCTTTGGGTGCTCTGGGTTGTGGGGTGGGGTCTCTGTGGATCAGACTTGTTTGTCTGGTGCATCCCATACATGCTTGATCATATTGGGATCTGAAGGCTTACTGGGAGTTTGGAGGCAAGGTCAATAGCATTGGGCTCTTTGCCCCGTGTGCGGAATGCTGTGGTTCATCAGTGGCTGTTTTGGTGCTTTTTTATCTTTGGCAGCATTAACCTTTTTCAATGATTGGTGCTGGATTGCCTTTCCTATAGGATTGGAAAAGACAGGGTGGCCTTTAGTCTCATGTGCATGGGTGAGATTTGGGTGCCCATGATCCTGTCACCTGGTGTATAATTCAATTTTAATGTAATGGCTGATCATTGTACAGTAAGAATTAACACTGATTTGACTGCTTCCAGTCATATTGGCTTTGGTTTACATTTATATTCAGGGCATTTGGCAGACACTCATATCCACTTATCTTATTATGCGTCTCAACATTTGAGAGTTGAGGGCCTTGCTCAAGGGCCCACCAGTGGCAGATTATTGGTGCTGGGATTTGAACCTGTGACGTTATGATTAGTAGTTCAACATCTTAACCACTATGCTGCTCCAGACCTATCACTGTACAAATAATCTAATAAACAAGAAACAACTGTTTTTATTTTATTTTTATTTATTTATTTAATTTTGGAGATATTCAATGTTAAGTACAGGTGATGCCTGCAGTGTCAGAAAAGTGTAGGTTATCTTATGTTGCATCAGTCAAAAGCTGTAGAGCCACAAATGGTGATATGTCTGTGCCTCTGTCTTCTCTCTCTCTCGCTCTTTCTCTCTGTATGTCTGTCTTTTTCTCAATAGTGGTTTCCATGGTGACAGCTGTGCGCTGCAGATATTCTACTCTGAGTGAACGAGGTGTTTCTAGTGCATGCTCTCTCTCTCTCTCTCTCTCTCTCTCTCTCTCTCACACACACACACAACCAAACTCTCTTCCACACCTCACATAAGTATATCCAGTGTTGTGAGTGTAGACATTCATAATGACATAATGCTCCTCTTGTTGATATCTTTAGGCAGTTTCTCTGTTAATAACACAATCTTATAGATTCTCTATAGAGGCTACTGTTAGAGTGTCATTTACACCAAAGGAAGGCAATTTTTTCACTTCCTATTCCAGCATGTAAATTACTTATTAAAGCAGATACACAAGGCAAGAATAGAGTGGTTCAGTTGATGCTTGTGTAAAGATGTGAGAATAAATGAAAGGGTGTTTTGTGTGCTTGTTTGTAAGGACAGAAATAAGATTGTGTGACTTGAAGTGTGAAAAGGAATGTTCATATATGTATGTGTAGTCTGTGTGTGTGTGTATGTGTGTGTGTGTGTGTAGGAGGTGGGTGAGAGAGAGAGATGAGACGAGAATTAGCTGACCTTCAGAGAAAAACAATGGTTGGAAGGCTTGGGGAACTTAGTTATGTTTAAATCATTTACAACATTCACTAATCATTTTCATGTCACGGTGGTTAGGCCTCGCACTAAGGCCTCGCACCTCCATGGTCGAGGATTCGAATCCCACCTTTACAGTAGGTTTGTGTGCACAGAGTTTGCACTTGCAGTTAGGCTAACTGACGTTTCCAAATAGCCTGTAGGGTCTACCCCCGCCTTGTGACCCGAGTCCCCTGGCCAATCTTACCGTGACCCTGAACACGATAATCGTTATAGAGAATGAGTGACAGTGAGTGAGACTACTTACTTTCACTCATCGCCATTATCGCTTGATCCTGTATTCAGGGTCGCTGGGGGCCTGGAGCCTATCCCAGGAGACTTGGGGCATGAGGCGGGGTACACCCTGGACAGGGCGTCAATCCATCGCAGGGCACACACACACTCATTCACACGCTATGGGCAATTTGAGAACAACAATTAACCTAACCAACATGTCTTTGAACTGTGGAAGGAAACTGGAGGAAACTCACCAAGCACAGGGAGAACAATCAAACTCCATGCACACAGAGACGGGAATCAACCTGTCCGAGAATATATATAGATATATAATTTCTAAGATTATTGCTTACTCAAGTTTGCTTTAATACTCACTAGCTTTATTTTAGTATGCCAAAAAAAAAAGTTTGCAAGTGGCGCCTTTAAATAGAAACCTTTATGAAAAGCTTTTAAACGCACTGATGTTTGTGTTGAATATGACTTTTTTTTTTTAAACCTCGGACAGAAAGGTGATTCAAATGTCCATTCAAATGTTCTTTCATCCATCACTTCACATTAGCAGAGGCATCACTGTGATGGGATTACTGATAGCGCGAGACGGGGCCTGAACTAAAAGACATCCCTCAGAGACCAGGAAGCTTTTGGCTTGAATCAACAGTTTCCGTGTTAATAAAGCTACAAATCATCCAGTTTCTTATCGGTAAGAGGTTCCAAACCTTTTGCATTTTACAGCTAACAACGCCAACGACAAAAGCTCTTAAACCCTAATCAACCCAACCACTAAATATGCAGTTAGTGTTGTAACATAATGAACATTGGTAATCAGGGAAAAAAGTCTACACAGGCTACATCACGGCTTTACAAAGACCTTACACTGATTAGGGAAGGATCTGTTTAATCAGCTTTTCACAAAACACAGGATGCATGAATATCACTCAACTCTTAAGAGGGTTTGGAGCCTACAATGATAAAAAATTAAGTTTTTTTGTATGGATGTTAGTTTAATAAGTGTAAAGACATGGAAGTGTTCCACTCTTACACAAATGAAAGAGTGTTTGGAATGGCGCTCGTTCCAATTTTAGATAACTAACACTGTCGAAATTACTATCGTAGCATTGTCGAATGCTAGGTAGTTAGCATAGCTTTATTTCTTACGGAGGACTAGACAGACCTGATTAAACATGTGCCAACTTAACAATGCTTTTGCTGTTAATGTGGGCTTGCTATAGAACAAAAATCATCTTGTTGTGACTTAACAAAACAGCTACGTTTACCTCGTAGCACTATCTGAACTGTCTCCATCTGCACTAATTACCACGTAGGAGTTCACTTTCTCACATTTACACAGTTAATAAATGATGCCATTCATTTGTCCCTTGTGGCCAGATGCTCCATTGTAGAGGAGCATAATTATTGGATAAAAAAATGCATTAATCGACTGTACATAACAGTATACTGTATATTGTAATATGTGTTAATAGTATTTTTATGTCAGTTGGAATAAATGTATTTGGACAAATCAAACATCTATGTGCTCTTTTTTTTTTCGTAATTATTGTGCATCCTCAGTCAGATCAGTGAATATGACAATCCTAAAAAAAAAAAAAAAGATTTATTCCTGATGTACATTCCAGTTTCCTCACACTTCCTAAAGCATGCTGATCAGGAAATTGGCTACTCTGCCCCAGGTGAGAAGAAGTGTGTGAGTGTGTGTGTGCATAGTACACTGTGATGAACTGGCATCTCATTCAGAGTATATTCCTGTCTTGTGCCCTGTGTTTCTGGGGTAGATTACATCAGCAGTTACTGAAGATGAAACCAAAAACGTAAGTGAATGTATTTTACAATAATTACATGGATAATTATAATATCCCTCCGCGACTGTAACTAGCTAACTATGACTGGTGGTGCTGGTGGACTTAGTTAGTCCAGTTAGTGTAATTGACAGATGTGGAAGTAAAGTGTCGGTTTAAATTCTTACTGGTATTATGTCGCCAAAAGGTGAGGAGAGGAAACCATGGCGATAGTGGACAGTCCTGTAAACGTTGTATATTTCTCTTTATATTTCCATTTATTCTGCATTATAATATCCACCCTGTTAACTTCGATTCCCAAATAGCATTAAATGGAAGGCTAGTGCATCACGTAGGATGTACAATACACTTGTCCCACACACCATGTAGTGCCATTGATCAGAGGTTAGTGAGGGATTTGGGTTAAGCCTTGTGTTAGAAGATAGTAATTTTTGCAACTCGCATTTGGCGTAAAAATAAAACATGGAGGCAATTCAAAATGACTTAGAAGCGTTTATTATGGAGACAAAGTGTTGTTTAAGATGACATACAGTAACAATATCATCTTTGTTGTGTAAAGTGTGGAAAGTGTGCCTGTGACTCATTTTGAATGTGGGTTTTGGCATTTAGCTGGTCTCTCCTCAGTATGGCGACCGGCCTTCTTACACACATGCTGTGACCAACCGTTAGTATAATTATCGACTGTATAAATTGGAGCAATACCCAATGTTGTTACCATCTATTATCACTACTTGTGCAGTAGCTCTCGTTCAGTCAGATTACTGGTTAGAACTAAATGTTGTATATTATTATTTAAGCATCCATCCATCCATCTTCAACCACTTATCCAAAGTTGGGTCGCGGGTGTAGTAGTTCCAGCAGGGAACCCCAAACGTCCCTTTCCCCAGCCACCTCAGCTAACTCTGACTGGGGAATCCCGACGTGTTCCCAGGCCAGTGTGGAGATATAATCTCTCCATCTAGTCCTTGGTCTGCCCCGTGGTCTCCTTCCAGCTGGATGTGCCAAGAACACCTCCCTAGGGAGGCATCCTGGTGACATCCTTACTAGATGCCCGATCCACCTCAACTGACTCCTTTCCACATAAAGAAGTAGCGGCTCTGCTCTGATTTTCTCACGGATGACTGAGCTTCTCATCTTCTCTCTAAGTGAAAAGCCAGCTATCCTTCTGAGAAAATCCATTTCGGCCGCTTGTATTCGCGGTCTCGTTCTTTCGGTCATGACACAATGCTCATGACCATAGGTGAGGGTTGGAATGAAGATCAACTGGTAGATTGAGAGCTTTGCCTTTTGGCTCAACTCTCTTTTCATCACAACAATGCGGTAAAGCGACTGCAATTCCGCCCCCGCAGCTCAGATACTTCTACCAACCTCACGTTCCAATAGTCCATCACTCGTAAACTAGACCACGAGATACTTAAACTCCTTCTCTTGGGGTAACAACTCGCTCCCTACCTTGAGTAGACAATCCATCGGTTTCCTGCTGAGGACCATGGCCACAGATTTCGAGGTGCTGTTCCTCATCCCTGCCATTATTTAAGCAATGATTTCAAAATCAAAAGTGCAAGAGGGTTTCTGAGCATTTACTATATAGTTGTGTGATTAGAGAAGTTATATACCATCAAATGCGAGGCGCAGATTGAGTAAAAGCAATGGCATACTCTCTCTTCCCAATCACAGTCACTTACAGTACAGGTATTTGTGTCTATAAGCTCATGTATCTGAAAGATGGTAGATAGCTCATTCCTCCGAGCCTGTGATGTGATGTCACATGAGCAGTGGTTCAAAAAGAGCTTGATTTACTGTAGTTGGCTTCACATATCTCAGAGGAAGCACATTCACAATTAGCCTTCATAATTCCCAGGTGGTAGCTGTTGTATGATAGATCAGAGCTGACTGCTTATGGGAATTAGCCACAAAGAACATAAAGACTAATGAATGAATGAATGAATAAATGAATGAAATGAAAGCAGGCATAAACATAACTAAAAGTACTTACATCTCCTGATCCTTTTTTTTTTTTTTTTTTTTTTTACATATTTATTGAATTGGCATCTGGTCCTTAAAAATACACATCCAGGAATGGAAAAGCACATCTACATGCAGCTATAACACACACACAGCTACAAGGACAGAAACCACACACACCGTGCCGGTCCTTTGAGACTTGACTGGTGGAGAACTACACACTGAGCTCTATTATAAAAAATACAAAGAGGCTCATATGTACCGTGCCTCCACGTGCAGTGCTTCAAGCTGATGGAACACAGCTGGTGTTGCTATAGTGCTTACATGAGGAACAGGTAAAAGCCCAACACTGACTATAGACTTTTAGTAATGCAGATAGACAAACAGGATATTTTGTGAATTAGGAATTAATATTGCATATAGCACATTATTAAGACTTGTAGGGATATGACCCTACGCTCTAAGTTTATTAGTGTCGTTATTGCACTTGTTTACTTGTCTGCGCAGATTTGGCAGAGCATGCCGCCATCTCAAGCTCTGCTTCTTTCTATAGATGTTGGCACTTAGCTAGCTTTATACCACATATGTATATTTTTCTTTTGTTCTTGTTCTCCTAAACGCACAGCTTTTTCTTTTAAACAGCACATTGAAGTAAATGTAGAAGTACTTTGCATTGTGTAAATGTGTTTTTAGTCCCATAGTGCTCAGAGAATTTGGCAACGTACTAATAGATGTCACTCTTTATTATTATTATTATTATTATTATTATTATTATTAGAGATGTTCCGTTACCATTTTTTCCCTCCCGATACCGATACCGATACTTGGGCTCAGGGTATCGGCCGATACCAAGTACTGATCCGATACCTGGGTGTGTATCTGTACAGTGTGTGTGTATATATGTGTGTATATATATATATATATATATATATATATATATATATATATATATATATATATGTATATATATATATATAAAATACATTTTTTTTAAGTAAAATACTACTAGCCCTGTGTAACATGTTCACGCTTACACAGCTCACGGGCGACACCGTGAAACATGGACACGAGGCGAGGTCTTACAGGAAAAAGGGTAATTTATTTAGAAAAATGGGTAAGGAAAGGGTTAAAGGCTCTCTGCGGCCTTTTCCACTTCGGCGGCAGGGATGCGAAGGCGGACTCTACGCAGAAGTGAAGGTGCCGCGGGAGCTCGCGCAGCTCGTTCACGCGCTCCTCTCGCGGAGATCAAAGGCGCCGCCCTTTTTAAAGTCTTTGGGGCGCATCACATCGCCCCGCTCTTGTGCCACTGTCTCTCATAAAATCCACCGCGTCGCAAAGTCCAGCTTCCCAACAGCCAGACCCCGAGCTACACTCCCCGCTGTGTTTTATAGCGCCAGGATCATTAGCGGCGATAGCTCATGGGCCGTTGCCTGATTCTGCGGCCCTGCTCCTTCACATACCTAAAGGGTGGGGAGGCCGCCTAACTAGTGAGCGAGGAGCGATATCAATTTGGGCGCACGCCCATCACGGGCGCACGCCGTGACACTCTGTAAGTAAGCTAAGCTAGCAAAGCTAGCGGGCATAAATTGGTTGTGTTTAGGAGAATGGTATCGGATCAGTACGTGGACTCAAATACTCGCCGATTCCGATGCCAGATTTTTTTGTGGTATCGGCAGCATTTCCGATACCAGTATCGGAATCGGAGCAACCCTAATTATTATTATTATTATTAAGTCACCTTATTTAAATACCAGATAATGACTTTGTTCCAAACTGGAAAGCTGAAAATCAGCTTTGATCTCTTTTTTCAAAATTATTTAGGAGGAATTGCAATTGTGCTCATTGACATCACACTATACTCGTGCATTTTGTGTGTGTGTGTGTGTGTGTGTGTGTGTGTGTGTCTGTGCAATCTACTAGCTACTAGAGTTTACTCATATCACCTTAAGCTATGACTTGAGAAGGGTTAACGCTTAAGATCTGTAAGAACACCGTCCGAATCGCATAGCATCCGTGCATAGCATAACATGACAGATCTGTATACCTGTAGGCTCACACTGATTATGAACTTTTTTTTTTCTTCTCCTTCTTTTGGCTGCTTCTAGATTAATTTGTTTTTTCGTTCATTTGTACATTTTCTCATTGTGCTTGTTGTTTAGGAAGTGTGAATTTACATAACAGCAGCAGGTTCAAGTCCTGTCTGGAAACTGGTTTAGTAACAAAAAAACCCCCTGATATAAGTAGTATGAGCATTTCAAGGATGTAATTCAGTTTCATATAAATAAACATTGCTTTGAAGTCTTAATTGCAGCATTGTACCGAGGTCATTCAAAAGCTGATACATTGGCAAATTAACATTGGCATAACATTTTGACATTTTGTTGGTATTCTTCTTTTGAGTGAAGGATAGCACACATATACATGAGCACACGTGTGCTTATGATCAGTATAGTGCCACTCTGATTAACATGACAGAGAGGAATTTAATCCTTCCTGCACAGAGAGCAAACCAAATAGTCTCTCCTGGACTCTCTTAAGCATGATCAAGAATTAATCTCCTGATGACTTTCATCATAGTTCCATTCTGTTTATTTTAAATGTAGCGTTTTCTTGCTTGTGTGTAAGGCATTGTACATGCATCATAATCAGTGCACTGTGGGCTAATACATATTTTATCTGACATGCAATATTTAGTCATCACTAAATTCAGGCCATTCTAGAAAACAGGACAGCGATTGGTGTTGAACGAAGACTTTTCAAATGTACTGAATCTATGGTGAAGGCTGTACTAACTTGACAATCGTTTTGGTCCTGTGTGTCTCTGTCGGTTTTGGCTCACATAATTAACAGATCATTATCGGGTTGCTTCTTTGAAGTATTTAAACCTCAAAGACCTGATGAAGTCAAGTCTCAAGACACTCTCAGTGGGCACAGGCAGGACTCTTCAGGACAATATAAACGAGAGACCACTAAGGATCTCTTCAGGGGCCATTAAAGCCTTAAAGGTTTTAATACCCCAGATGTCTTCAGGACTAATTGTGATATTAAAAAACAAATCATCTTTAGGGCATATTCACTGTGTAACTAGTAACATCTTATTTTTGGAAAGATGACCTAAAGACCTCTTGAGTTTTAACGACCGATGACCTGAGGGCTAGTCTGCATGCCCCCTGGGACTGTGTCATCAAAGGGTATTGGACCTGAATGGATGGAGGTCAGATGTCCTGGAAGAGACTATAGCTTTTCCATGCAGAGGGTGTTAATCATCATCTAGCCCTTTATCTGATTCAGACCACAGGACTGCTATGGGCTGGATATGGTAGCTTGTCCGACTCTCCCTGACATCAGATCGGATGTGATTACGGCAGCGATTTGTTTCCTACACAGGCTGACAGATGGACTACAGTCAATAAATGATATAAATTTTATGTTGAAAGGGTAAATACAAGCAAGGTATATCAAATAAACTGCTCTATGTGTTTTTTTTCTAGCATACTTTTGTAGAGTTATTCTGTCCTTTACAGTGATCTAGTTTTGGACGGCTTTTTGGAAAGCACAGAGCACTGAAGGTCACATGCTTCAGGCCCAGTATTCGTTCTGCAGCGGACAGACGTCCACTATAGTAGTCTACTGAGAAAATATTTGGATACACTCATATCAGAACTACTTTAGAAAAATTCACTGTAGAAAATATGTGGTAGAAATAAATGCTATTGTACAAGTACACAGGCACACACCAAATCCATTAAAAAAATCCTTCTATACGTTTTATATATATATATATATATATATATATATATATATATATATATATATATATATATACAGTGGTGTGAAAAACTATTTGCCCCCCTCCTGATTTCTTATTCTTTTGCATGTTTGTCACACAAAATGTTTCTGATCATCAAACACATTTAACTCTTAGTCAAAGATAACACAAGTAAACACAAAATGCAGTTTTTAAATGAGGGGTTTTATTATTTAGGGAGAAAAAAATCCAAACCTACTTGGCCCTGTGTGAAAAAATAATTGCCCCCTGAACCTGGTTGGGCCACCCTTAGCAGCAATAACTGCAATCAAGCGTTTGCGATAACTTGCAACGAGTCTTTTACAGCGCTCTGGAGGAATTTTGGCCCACTCATCTTTGCAGAATTGTTGTAATTCAGCTTTATTTGAGGGTTTTCTAGCATGAACCGCCTTTTTAAGGTCATGCCACAACATCTCAATAAGATTCAGGTCAGGACTTTGACTAGGCCACTCCAAAGTCTTCATTTTGTTTTTCTTCAGCCATTCAGATGTGGATTTGCTGGTGTGTTTTGGGTCATTGTCCTGCTGCAGCACCGAAGATCGCTTCAGCTTGAGTTGACAAACAGATGGCCGGACATTCTCCTTCAGGATTTTTTGGTAGACAGTAGAATTCATGATTCCATCTATCACAGCAAGCCTTCCAGGTCCTGAAGCAGCAAAACAACCCCAGACCATCACACTACCACCACCATATTTTACTGTTGGTATGATGTTCTTTTTCTGAAATGCTGTGTTACTTTTATGCCAGATGTAACGGGACACGCACCTTCCAAAAAGTTCAACTTTTGTCTCGTCGGTCCACAAGGTATTTTCCCAAAAGTCTTGGCAATCATTGAGATGTTTTTTTAGCAAAATTGAGACGAGGCTTAATGTTCTTTTTGCTTAAAAGTGGTTTGCGCCTTGGAAATTTGCCATGCAGGCCGTTTTTGCCCAGTCTCTTTCTTATGGTGGAGTCGTGAACACTGACCTTAATTGAGGCAAGTGAGGCCTGCAGTTCTTTAGATGTTGTCCTGGGGTCTTTTGTGGCCTCTCGGATGAGTTGTCTCTGCGCTCTTGGGGTAATTTTGGTCGGCCGGCCACTCCTGGGAAGGTTCACCACTGTTCCATGTTTTTGCCATTTGTGGATAATGGCTCTCACTGTGGTTCGCTGGAGTCCCAAAGCTTTAGAAATGGCTTTATAACCTTTACCAGACTGATAGATCTCAATTACTTTTGTTCTCATTTGTTCCTGAATTTCTTTGGATCTTGGCATGATGTCTAGCTTTTGAGGTGCTTTTGGTCTACTTCTCTGTGTCAGGTACAGTAGCTCCTATTTAAGTGATTTCTTGATTGAAACAGGTGTGGTAGTTATCAGGCCTGGGGGTGACTACAGAAGTTGAACTCAGGTGTGATAAACCACAGTTAAGTTATTTTTTAACAAGGGGGGCAATCACTTTTTCACACAGGGCCATATAGATTTGGAGTTTTTTTTCTCCCTTAATAACGTAAACCTTCATTTAAAAACTGCATTTTGTGTTCAATTATGTTATCTTTGACTAATAGTTAACGGTTTTTGATGAGCAGAAACATTTAAGTGTGACAAACATGCAAAAGAATAAGAAATCAGGAAGGGGGCAAATAGTTTTTCACACCACTGTATATATATATATATATATATATATGTCTGACAAGCTTTCATGAATTTTTAAAACACTGTATGGCCTCTTTGGATCTTCCTTTTTTTTTCTCAGCATGGGAATGAAGTCATTTCCTCAGCTGTATTGAGGGGCAGCTCTTATCATTTGTCCTAGTGAAGAAGCTCATTGGACTGTTGTTGTGTATGTTTGCATGGACATCTAAAATAATTCATACAGTAGGCCTGTTCTTTCTTCGAGAAACACAGGTTTGCAGTATCTTTTTTTTTTCCCTCCAGAGAGGCCATACACAACACAGAGACAACAGCCTGGACTATTTTGTTCTTACTTTCACCAGGGAAATTAAATTTGTGTGTGTTATCAAATTACGGGCCTGTTTTGTAACAGGTCTGCAGACTGAAGCTGGTAAGACAGTTTGATGGCTTTATAAAAACAAGCAGGTTAAAGGTCTTAGTTTCTTCATGGTCATGTACAGAAGAAATATAAATAATAAAAAAAAATAATAATAACTTTTTTATCGTAAATGTATCCCTCCTGACATAATTAGTTTATATACATTATATAATATATATAAAGTATATTAGTTTTATATATACAGGTCTGGAAAAAAAGAAGAGACCACCACATATTATTCTTAAATAAGCATCTGTACAAGTACAGCAACACATCGTTCGGGTGTTTGTTGAATTCCAAAACAAGCTTTCAACAAATGATTACTTTGGAATAATTTGGGGAAATGTCAGCAGTTTAAAGAATAAAACAACAATTTACATTTTCCCAAAACACTCATCTAAATCAGTGTTCTCTAGTTGTGGTGTCTAGTGTTTAGGTAGTTTTTAGGTTCCCCTTATGCCGCACTCTGGGGAGTGGCTCTGCAAGGTCTTTGGGGGGGGGGTGTTGTGGTGTCTGGCACCAGGACGTTATCGACTGATCCTTTGGGTTCTGTATGTTGCAGGGGAAGCTTCATAGATTGTATCCGTTTGTCTGTCGCATCCCATGGTCGCTCAATCGGATTGGGATCTGGGGAATTTGAAGGCTGGATTAACAACATTGAACTGTAGGAGATGTATGCTGCATTGGCTTTTCTGGCAATGGGCCAGGCAGGCTGGCCTTTAGATTGCCTTGGGTGCCCATGATTTTGTCAACATATACTGTACATACTGGCCGTAAAAAACGTATACAACAGTTGTTATCTATACCCTTTTTTTTAAAACTCAAATTGAATTATGGCAGAAATGTGTAGTATTACTGTATGTTTTTTCTAAAGATGTCAGTATTCACACCATAGTTAATGCTATCATGTGACCGTCATTATATACAGTATACTGTATATTTTCCATGTCGAAATTTGTACTGTATACATTTTTTGAGTCATTCTGTATATAATAATTATAATATAATATAATTATAATAATTATAATTACAATAATTATGTCATTGTTGGTATCATCTTTAATTAGATCAGTGTTGACCTTAAATTGTGAGGCATTCCGTGTGTATTCAGTCTATAAATAATCTCACATGAATAATCTCACTGCAGACTTCAGTACTGTACCTTTCCAGAACGTTTACAGGAATCAGAGACAGTTGTCCCATTCTCATCCCAAGACCAGTGTTTGCAGTATGTTTATATGGAACATCCCTTCATGTACACATGTAACGACTATGGTTTCCCTTCCCTTAGTGGTTTGGGTCCCGTCTCTGTGTACATGGAGTTCACATGTTCTCCCCGTGCTTGGTGGGCTTCCTCTGGTTTCCTCCCACAGTGCAAATGAGGCTAATAGCCGTACCCAAATTGTGTGTGAGAGTGTGTTCCCTACTATGGATTGTACAGGGCGTAACCCGCCTCATGCCCTGAGTCTCCTGGGATAGGCTCACAGAGCGGTAAAGACGATGAGTGGGTGAGATTGTCACCACTGGCTTGATCATGTGGAAGCAACACCTACAGTACAGATGGATGTCTGAATAATGGCTTTAAACGTTAAAAGCACTATACGAGTATATAACAAACATCAATGTAATAGTCTACAGCACATTGAGAAATTAGCTTGTGACATAATGAGCTTGGTTGCTGACTGTCTTCAGGAAAGGTCTCATGGTGGTCATGTATCATGTTGGTTCGATCTCTTTTATGAAGGCAGGCTACATTTTTTGACAAAACACACCAGCTAACTGAATAACGACAGTCGGATTTCACCGCAGGAACATGGTGTGTAATGGCAGAAAATGATAGATATGTTCCTCAGTGTCCTGTCGGTTTAACAACCACTTTCCCATTCGCTGTAATTACCCCACCTAAATATTCCCATCGATTCTGTCTTTATTTAGTCACCTTCCTGTATTTCTCGCTCTTTCCCTCTCTGTCCATTTTTCTTCGTCGTTCATTTCCTCGTGTGCACCTCTCTCTCTCGAGCTGTAATATTACTCATCCGGCTTCTCCTCCATGACTAGTTAAGTCCATGACTGTGACAAGCTTTCCAGCCATCCTTCCTCGCTCACTGCTTTCCTCTCATCTTTTAGCCCCCCCCCCTCCCCCTCCCCCTCTCTTTCTGCTGTATGAGGGGTTGGTTTCTCCTGCAGTGCTGAAGCGTTCTGCATCGTTCTTTCCCTCTTCCCCTCTCTCTCTTTCTCTCTCTCTCACACACACACACACACACATACACACACACACTGTCTTCTCTGCCACGCTCCATAATCCCACCTCAGCATGACAAACCGCAGTAGCAGAGACAGCAGGAGAGGGGAGAGACGCAAGGGGAAGAGAAAAGGAAGGAGCAAGGGAAGAAAGATAATCCGTTGCAGGGAGAGAAGAGAAAGCGAACACACATTCGTTTATCGCTGTGTGGGAGATGTGGAAGTATGCGTCACTCTGTTGAAGTACAACTGCCAAGCAGTGCAGTCACAGTTTGAGAGAGAAAGCAAAGACAAGGAAGAAAAGGGGCTCTAACTGAGCACTGGCATTAAAGACTTGCATTTTAATCTCTGTCTTGTTTCTTAAGAACTTTAAATCTAATCTGATGTGACCTGGACAAGTCCTTTTGTTATTTCTCATTGTGTGAATGACAGCTATCAGACAAAGCCTTAGCCGCACCACCCTCGCCACTTATCTCCTCAGACAAGGTGAAAAGTTTGTGTGATGTTGAAAGATGAATCTCGCATAACACCTATGACGGTGTTGGAGGTGCTTCGCCGTTTCATATCTAGATTCTGTCGCCACATTGACTTTGTTTCGATCTCTTTTAAGATCGTTTTGATGCAGTCAGATTTTTGAAGGTGACAATCACCTGCAGTTTACCTGGGGTAAATAGTTTACTCTGTTAATATTAGAACGTCTTTCCATTCAATGTTAATGTTAAAGCTCATTGTCATGATTGCTTAGATGTTGAGGGTTCATACCGTATAGTTTGCTTTTCTTTCATTATACAGAATACCGTGTTTCCTCCGTGGAAATGCATATTGATCATATTACTAAACATGTTCTAACTTTGATGCTTATCAGTAGATGTTTTTTCACATTGTTGACACCAAAAAAGTGGTGTGTAGACATGTCGACTCAACTTAATCCTTCGCAGGTTACACGTTCATCAAGGCATCTAATCATGGGATAGAAAATCAAAAAATATTGTTTGGATATATACTATACATGGGATATAAGAAACCTTCAGGACTCCTCCTATTGCTCCGTCTTTGATAGACTCTATTACAGAACAGCACTGACTGCAGCAGAACTGATGCGCTTTAACATTGTTATGCTGGCCTCAGTGAGACTGGGCTCTTACAGTGAATGATGGATTGCTAAATAAGGAAGGATCTTATGGTGGGAAGATTATGCCTTTTTGGTCACCATCAATGTGACATGGTAATGGTTGGCTCCAAGACTGGCGAAGACACCTGTTAGAATAAGTGAAAGGCTAATAACCGGCCATTAAACCCTTGCCAAGGGGCACTCTGCTATTCTTCTCTGTGCACTTACAATCACATGTAAAATCGAGGTAAAGATCATTTCTGTCAGCAATTCTGACACCAGTCAGGGTGTGCATGTAATGCGATACTTGGTTCAGACAATGTTGGTCATGGCAATATAAATGGAATAAAACAAAATCAATTTAAAACAAATGCAAAATATTCAAAATGAATGTCTAAAAATTCCTCAAAATCCCATAGGACAATTTTTATCTGGTAGTGTGTTCACCATTGCAGCAGCAAAGGTTATGGGTTCAACTTTAATATCATTATAAAGACCATGTTTTGGGGGTAAAAATCGTTCTTTCACTCGCTTCCTGGTGGTCTTCTAATGACCAAAGCAGGATATTGTTGAGGTGTCATCATACACCTGTAGACCCCATCATTCTACACACAAACTGCCAGAGTATTTCAACCAAGCTCCTTTGTTTGAGGTTCTGAAAAAAAGGACAGTTGACATGATTTTCAGAGGATGGAAACTGGGACCAATACCAAGATCTGTTTACAACTTTTGTCAACCACTCCAAGACATTTTACACTATGGATTTTGAAATAATATAGAAAATGCTTCTTAAACATCTTCAGCTACTCTACTCTACTCTAGAGCTGTTCTACCATTCCAAGTTCCAGGCTTCTGTTTATCAAGCAGTCTGTGTACCCCACTCTACTCTATATTTTGGGTCACCACCAGAGGGCAAGTTTTAAAGAGCTTACATTTAAGCATATTATGGAAGTATATTGAAATCAAATTAAAGGCTTTAAAAAGGTGTGCAAGATTAAGTCTGAGAACAAGGGAGAGTACTTCTGATCATAACATCTTTGTTTAGATGGGGGAGATCACTCACTCATCGTCTATACCGCTTTATCCTGTATTCAGGGTCGCAGGGACCTGGAGCCTATCTCAGGAGACTTAGGGCACGAGGCAGGGTACACCCTGGACAGGGTGCCAATCCATCACAGGGCACACACACATACACACACACTCACACACTACGAGCAACTTGGGAACGCTAATTAGCCGAACCTGCATATCTTTGGACTGTGGAAAGAAAATCAGCCTGGGTACCTGGAGGAAACCCACCAAGCACGGGGAGAACATGCAAACTCCATGCACACAGAGACGGGAATCAAGCCGGCCGGGAATCAAACCCGGACCTTGGAGGTGCAAGGCGACAGTGCTAACCATTACACCACCTGGAGGGAGATCGGCCAGCATCATGTAAAGAAAAAAAAAGCATCATCTAAAGAAAAACTTGCATATTCCTAACTTGCAGTACTACATATGTTTCCAGAATTTATCTTATTGATCACTAAAGAACTCATTGTTAGAGCCAAGATCACACATGACGGGCCTTCTCAAGCAAGCATGTACTGTACAGTATATTTCTTTCTTAAAGGCCAACGAGATTGAGCTTTACTGTGATGTTACTGTAGATCCTAGTGAGTATTTTTAAACGAAATTGAGTTGTATATGCTACAAGACATAAAAAACCAAACTGTGCTTTAGCTCTGATTGGCAGCCCAAGGACAAATTCTCCTTATTTTGCATGTTTATCCTCTAATTGTCATTGTAATGTTAGCCCGTGATGTGTATGCAGATATTGCATACAGTATATGCGCATGACCTCTCAAGAGTGAAGGTTGTTATGGAGGGGTGGGGGGGGGTTGGGTGTCTCAGGGAGGTTTTGTATGACATTCTTTACTGTACCTTTTCATTCCTTTTCTTTCTCTTTCCATCCCCCCTCTTTAGTGAGAGTGATACAACTGTCAGAAATTGCTGATTTGAGCGAAAGCCCTCATGCACAACTGCAGTGTGCTGCAGGTTAACAGCGATACACACTCACTTCAAGGGCACACACACTTCAGTGTGCTAAGATACACCTACATACACACCAACACATACCCATTTTGAAGAGAAAGTCTGTCCATGAAGTATGGTTTGATTACTACAGAATAGAGTTACACTTTCAAACGAAGGTTTCAGGAATTCCTTAACTATCCAACGCAGAGCTTGTTACTTTCTAATATTGCGTTAACTTAAATTTCAAACTAATACATAAGAGGGGCAAGAAGGTTTAAATAAGAATACATTTTATTTAAAGGATTGCATCAAGGACTGGAATTCAAGTGAAAATAACTCCCAAAAGCTCAAAAGAGGGTTTGGAATAGAACAGTTTTTTTTTCTTCTCTTGTTTAGCTTTTAGTTAATTATTTTGGGTCTGCTCATTACGGGGACGTGAAGCTCATCCAGCTCATTACGCTGGGTAAAATTACTGGGTAGAGCAGCAGGAGATGATCAGGAGCTTGATGTTTGTGAGTTCTAGGTATGTGTGTGTTGGAGGGATCATTTTCTTAAAATTAAAACAAAAATGCTCAAAGATTTCCGCTCTTCCTGGAGGATCCCCAGAATTTCCAAAGCCAGCGTGATATAATCTCTCCAGTTGAGTGGAATGTGCCTGACAGAGCTCTACTGGAAGCTGTCCAGGGGCATTGATGTAGGGTGCCTGAACCACTTCAACTGGCTCCTCTTGATTTGGACAAGCAGGGGCTTTGATCCAAGATGCTCTCCAAATGTCTGTGCTCCTCATCCAGTCCTATGGAAAACAATTTCGGCCAGTTGTACTCGTGACCTCATTCTCTCTGCCAACACCTGCAGCTTACTGTATAGTAGGTAATGACTGGTAGGTAGATTGACTGGTAAGCAAAGAACATTGCCACCAAAGCCTCTACATTGATTGTAACAGTGCTGCTGACCTGATCCATTTGTCAGTTTACTGTTCTTATTGGCTTTCACCTATGAATAAGACCCCAGTGTACCTTATCGTCAGAGGCAAAGTCTAAGGGGATTACCTTATAGGAACTCCTACCATTTTCCTAAAGTGAATCATGGCCATGGCCTTGGCGATACTGATTTTCATCGCAGCTGCTTCATTCTCAGCAGCATCATACTAGTGTATATGTCAGATGTCCACTGTGAATGGTGCAGCGAGAACAACAAATAACAGAGCCCTTACTGTACCTTCACAGAGATAAAAACGCCTTAAAAAAAAATAAGAAGAAGAATCATCATACCTCTTAGCCAGTGCATAAATAATACCCCGGATTTCCATACAATGTTGGTTAACCATACAACCCCATACACACAACCCAACAACAAAAACCTGTCATCCACAACTGCAGTCGTCTCACTATGAAGATTTCCAACTTCCATGGTAACTTGAGACACAGGGATAGATTCCAAAGCACAGCTTCTTGGCACTGACTGCTTTGAGGCCCATGCACTTGGGTAAGAAGTTTGTGCACCTTCTTTGCCCATCAGTACCTTTGTAGTAGGTCAAGAATTGTTCAGCATGGTTTTGTCTGCCCATCCTGTGGCAATGAACAATTTCACAGAACATTATTGAAGCCGTCTGTATGTCTGTCTCAATGTCACTTCCAAATATTGTTTGTGCAACTGCTTTTGCTGAAGCCTGTACTTATACAGTAATTCAGTCTGGAAAGTATTACTTGGAAGGCCTCCTTCCTTAAGTTTTAAATTTTTATGACATTTTACAAAATAACATTCTAGCATAAACTGGGGTATTTGTGGCTCAGTGGTACGGTTTTCATCTGCCATGTGGAAGGCCGGGGTTCAATTCCCACACAATGCCCAAACCCCAGCCACTGAATGCAGTGCTGCTCCCAAGCCTGGATAAAATGGGAGTGTTGTGCCAGGAAGAGTATCCGGCGTGAAACCTGTACCAAGTTGTGTGCGAACCGGATGGTCTGTTGTGGCGACCCATCAACGGGAGCACCCGAAATACTAACAACATGCTAACATAAACGGGCAAAATGTCTATTTTAAAGCCAGTCAACTATGGCAAGAATAGCAATACGTTCACAACAGGAACTATCCTGACCCAAGCAGTGCTATACTCAGCATTGTTGAAGTCTCAGCCTCAATTTCTTGCCAAGACAAGCATGAGAAGGAAGACAAACATGACATAGCAGGATCCTTTTATTGGCTATCCAAGTAGGGTCATGAGGTGACAACATTACTAGCAGTGATCAATAAAGACACATGAAAAAAAAAAACTCCAGGGTTTAAACAAAACTGCCTTGGCAGATCATAATACATGAGAATTTTATAAGCAGTGTTTTTCTTTTTTCTAAATTTTTACCGTGTAGCTATTCAGTGAAGCTTTCGGCAGAGCTTATTGTAATGTTTAACTAGATGTAAGATTTTAGACTTTTTGCTTGGATGCTATCTTTTCCATACAGAATATTAAATGGTTAAATTTGTTGTCAACCAAAAACGTAGTCATAAAATGATAGCCAGTGACAGATGAGGTCTTTAATATTTAATAATCCTGTGTTTTATGTCTCGTACGTCACATAGTCCATCAGCCGTCACTTTCTTTTGTAAGCCATGTTTGAAATGCAGCTGCAGTTGAACTGTAAGACAGATAAAACAGTCTGTTACTGAATACATTCTCTCGAACAATGTCTCAGAGCTGCTTCACACTCTGACATCCACTGTAAAAAAAAAAAAAATCTGACACAAACAAGGGACTCATTGACAGACTATTCACTCTTTAATTGGTTGTGCTGTATTGATATCACTTCATATTTAGAAGGATTTGTTAAAATATAAAATGATGCCAAATTACAAAGGAGTGGCAGTGTAGTAAGGGTTTTTGTGTGTATGTGCACGAGTTTGGGGGTGTATACTGTATGAACGAGGGTTGTTGACAAGAGGAAAGCTTGCTTGTGTCCCACTGCATCAGCTCTTATATTCTTGCACTAAAGAAAAGCCTGAGGCAGGAACATCTGTGAGTTAAGCTATTCCTTTCAGAGAAGAGAAACTTTATGATAAAAATGTTAAGAAACAAGGTTCTTTCAATGCTTCCTTGTAGTCAAAAATGGAAAGACATACCTCAAAATCTATTTGATATGTTACTTTAAATAATCCTCATATACACGTACCAATCATGAAATGCCATAACGTGTCTATATTTGATGAGAGATGTGGACATGAGCTCAGCAGTGTCAGATAAAGTGATAATGGTAACCTTAGTCATTCAGTCAGTCAGTATCTGCAGTCTCAATGGTTTCTAAAGTAAAATTTATAATCATGCTGCATCTATACTCTGTCAAGACATATACAGACAGTACCGTACAAAAGCCTTGAGCCACCCCTCATTCTTTCACGTTACATTAAATGAATGATACAGATTAAAAGAAAGACTTGGGAACAAATGTTTAACTGTGACAGGCTGCTAAATGGCAAAAGATTTTTAAAAAAATTACAGTATGTGTTTATAACAACCTCAGCTGCAATCTCATTTCCCCTCTCGTCTGTTCCAACCGCTCAGCGTTCAGCACCACCACTATACTAATCACCAGCCTGATCATCTGTCATCATCTGTACCTGTTTCTTACTGCTTTATGCCTTAAGTTATATGGTTTTTATGCTTGATAAACAGAAAAACATCCCTCTGAAACTGGTCTAGTACAGGGACTAGACTACAGTACACATGAGAGCCAAAAGCTTGCCAAAAATGAGAAGCGAAAAAGCCTTCAGGAAGCCTGGAGAACTATTCCTCAAGACTACATTAAAAATACTAGGAAGTCTGGCTCTTTTAAAGCTCCAGCACAGTACTGTGTTTCAGATACATGTCCTTCAGTACACTACGTCTAGCATATCACTATCAGTAGTACACCAGTTCAGTTTGTCTAGAAATGTAAGTCAGTCCGTGTCTGATGTCTGTGTGTGTTTCCACAACCATGTACAGTATGTATGATTGACTTAAAACGATATGATCATTCCTCAATACTGTGGTTTTATGGCTTTTAATATCATTTTAAAATTACTGCTCTTGTTTATTTTATTTTTTTTTTATGAGAAGTATTCTTCCAGATGGATTACACCATCAAACATATTAATCTTTTATTCCCTTACTCTTTCTCCCTTCCTCATTCTCTTTCTTTCGCTCTCTTTCCACTCTTCCTTCTTATGTCTCCATTGATTTGCCATGTACTATTTCATCATGTTTCTTTCGGCCGTCCTTCGACATGCTTCCATTGCATATCTCTTTCTACTGTCAATCTGCCTCTCTCACTTTTTTCCTGTCATCCTTTACTAACATCTATTTCGCTGCTCTATCCAAACCTGCCCACTTGTCACTCTGTGCTTCTGTCATCTATCATTTTCTCTCTCTCTCTCTCTCTCTGTAGCATTACCTCCAAAGGTGAAGCCCATGCGTTCTCAGTGGGTGTGGGAGGGTGAGCGTGTGACCCTAAAGTGTGAGGTGGAGGGCAACCCGACCCCAACCTTTCGCTGGCTCAAAGACGGGAGTGAACTCCGCAAGAACAAAGATGTCAAAATCAAAACCAACAAGTAAGAGACGTGCAACACAAATAAACCGCGCACACACAGTCTCACTTGCTCACTTAGGAACTGTTACACACACAGATCAAAATGCACTCAGTCACACACATACAGATATGGAGCTGTTCTTAGTATCAGATGCATTAAAAATATTTTTCTTTACTGGATTGTCCCAGTTTTTAAATATAGATATACAAGGGAGTGAAGCACAGGTCTGTTGTTTAGGGACAGTTTTCTGCACATTATACAGAAAAAATTAATTAGTGCTGAAATGTACTGAGGTTTTTTCTGTAGTAAAGGTAAATTCTTGACAGAGCTGTTTTTAATACATTTCTGAATATTTTAAAGATTTCCAGAGAATTATATGGGCTAGTTGCTCCCAGCCGATGCTCCAGGGTCCCCTTCAATTGTGCAGTTTGGTATTTTCCATGTGAGAAGCAGCTAATGAACACTACAGTGTAGGAGGCACTCATGACCTGATTCTTAGTCAGCACTGGCTCTACCAGTGACTCGGTCTTCCCTAGGTTCTTACATCTGATTTTTTTTTTTAATACAAAATTATACCTGTAATTTAAAGGCTAATTAGAAATGTTCTAAAACTATAAACCATTTAATGCATGGGAAGGTGTCCTATCATTCCTGTAAATTCCTAATTTACTAAAAACTTTAGGAAAGCTTTTAGTTTGCAAAAAGAGCAACAGTGCGGATTGTTTTTATACATCTAAAAATCACGTTTGCATCAACGCTTCCACTATTTGAACACGAAATAAATCTTTTACCTGTATAGTGCTTCCTAACTGATATTGGTGGTGCATTGGGTAGTTTTACAATCCCACAGCCCCCCTCCCCCTTTGACTCTGATCTCAGGTTAGCAATCAGTTGGCATGTTTTGAGTGTTACTGGCTTGATTGGTGGCTTGTCTATCAAGGGTATATACAGTAAAAGTGCTTATGGTTTAGTACTGGTTCTGTTATGGATTTTGCACAATTTTGCAAAATGCTATAAATCCACATTTCACAGTGTTGTCACAATTTATTAATTAGCCTGCAATTGTGTTTTGGCAATAAAAGTACACAATTTAATATAAATAACAATTTTTTTCAGCTTTAATTAACAGATTTAGCAAACTCATACATTCGATTGTGTTTTTACACTGGTAGCAAACTGAAACAAGGACACATGATTTGAGTTTTGTTGCTTATAAAGCATTTGAAATTACATAAATTGTTAAAGATATTGACAAACAACACAAATTAAAACAACTACACAAACCGTTTAATTAAAGCATTATAGGTGTCACGATTTGGTACGTACCTTATATATGAAGTCAAGATTCAAAGACTTGAAATTTCTCTTCATTTATTAGGAAATTAACTTGTAAAAATATAAACTTGTAAACAGTTGCAAACTGGCCGTAATTTTCTGAACACATAGGGAACGCACAAAAGGCAAAGGCGTTTCTTTATTTAAAAAATATGAAAAAAAAATCTTTCATATGTATCTATAGTTGTTTAAACATATTAACAGCACTATCTAGGGTTCTTTTAAATAATGCATATATTTTTAAAAAATTGTTTCTAAATATTATTTGTGCTATTTGCTACTGGTGATGGCACTGTTACTGTTTTTGCACAACTCAGTGAACTGTTTTTCCCTGACAGAGTAAATGAGGAGCATGTCTGTCACGATACAAAATGCCACAGCAACAAAAATCAATTTGTTGTATTATTCCTAAATCTAAGCTTCATTTCCTCGTTTATGGAATGACATCAAGTCAGTCTGGGTGCGCACAGCACCAGAAATAAACAAAGGTTGACATTACCTTTGAGTTATACTGTATGTACGAGTATTGACTTTAGATTAAGAAACATACAGATAAATCCGGTAAAAAAAATTATTAGCAATATCTTTTGGAAAAAAACACAAATTTAAGCTCGAATTTATTGTTAAACAGCAGCATGAAATGTTCATGAAGTTTATTAATCATCATTAAGAGTATAGAACAGCGAAAGATTTTTTAAACCATTCAAAAAAACTGAACAATCCATTATACATTTCAATAAGAAAACAAGATAAATATTATAATATTATAATATATCAGTTTACCCCTGATTAATCCATTATCCCTTACTTAATTAACATTAGTGATGTTAATAATAAGCCCGCTAGTCAAGTCAATGGTACAAATCAAACTATTAGCTCACTAAAAAATAATGCGAACCAATAAGCAATAAACTAATTAGATTACCAATAAAAGACAACAATCCATCCATCCATTTTCTATACCGCTTAATCCTGTGTTCAGGGTCGCGGGGGACCTGGAGCCTATCCCAGGAGACTTTGGGCACTAGGCAGGGTACACCATGGACAGGGCGCCAATCCATCGCAGGGCACACACACACTCACAAACCCAATCACACACTACGGGCAATTTAGGAACGCCAATTAGCCTAACCTGCATATCTTTGGACTGTGGGAGGAAACCAAAAGACAACAATGATATATGAAAACATACTAGTTAAAACATGCACCGAATAAAATGAACAGTCAGAATTCACATACTGTTCCACAGCTAAAATGCATCATCTTCCTCTTCTACCTGTTTAAATTTTACCTCAGTAGTTAACGGTAGTTCAAGTTAGCGGTAGCATCTTGTTATAGAAATTTATGACTTGTGGGAAACCTGCAGTGGAAGTAACAGACTGTAAACATCCTTGTTCTTGGTTTCAACATTCTCCAAAGCCCATCGAATGCATTTATGTCATTCACAACAGCCACTTCTTTGCTGGTAGTTTCACTGCTTCACTGATCATGTGAACTCCGCGATTGACTCTTTATAGATACATTACATTTTTCTGTGTAATTCAATGACTTTTCCAGGAGTGACTGAAAATGGGTACCTGATATTATCCATGCAGTACTTCAATGTTAAATGCAATACACTCACTAACTGGCCCGGAATTATTTTAAGACATTTTATGATATTCAATTTTATGTGCATAAGCCAGGGGGTGGGAATCTATAAATTCTTTCCCTTTTCCCCACTAGACAAAGTGCTGATATTCAGGATTATACAGGAATCAGAGAAGATTGCCTGGTTACTGCTCCCATGTGTAATACGTGTGAGGATGTGTGTGTGTCGGAGTGAGGGATGGAGGTGGGGGTGTATGCTTACACTGAAGCAGCAGGGCTGACACGCACACACACCCTGATGAAGTGAGAATGAAATACGATCAGTGTATTCACGATAGAGGAGATTTATTGTGCGGTTCTTTGTGAATTTTCTAAGCAGCCATGGCACCCATTTGTAAGGACACAGCAAAGTGAATTGTTGAAAAAGAGTTACTTCAAAAGGCCCTTCAAAACAGTCATTAGTGAAGGGGATATTTCATAGACACTTTTGTCCTGATATTCTTGCTTATAATTACAACTGGAATTATAAACAACAATCTGAACTTCAATGTTTAGGTAAATTAGATAAAAAATTGTATTCTGGTGCAAATGTCATATAAAAATCACATATATGTAGCTATTTTTATAGCATGCTTATGCACCTCGCGTTTGTAAAATGGTTGTGAACTGCTAAATGACCTTAAAAGGCCCTTTGTTTTTTATGCCTGTAGTGGAGAAATATTTAGACCATATAGGGAATATGACATGGACATGATCACTTGTCAAATTTTCAAACTCTCAGCCATTTAATTAGAATTTGTTTATCATTAATGTCTGTCTGCGCGTTAGTAGTGATAGGAAGTTTGGATCATTTTAGTGATTCGGTTCTTTGAATCTCGTTCTTCTCAAATTTCGTTCTTTTGATCAGAAATAAAATAAAATCTTACATTTTCAATAAACAGACCCCCAACACATCTACATGCACACTTTGACTATAGTTCCAGTAATGGAACTATTACAAGGCAGCTAAGGACATATTATGATAAACAGAATAAGCCGCTCACCTCTCACATCTTTTGGTCCGAGTCGTTTGTTCTTTTGTCCCGTGACTCTCATAGACGCTATGCAGTGCATTACACAAGAAACAGAATTAAATCTTCTGATGAGTCTTCTAGTCTGTGTTCGTTATTTTGAATCTGTTGCACTGCATAGCGTCCATGGGCGTCACGTGACAAAAGAACGAACGATTCGGGTCAAAAGACTACTCATTCTACTCATTTCTGTTTCCTGTACATAACCTACGGAGGTTTTGTGATGCTTTGTGCATGCATGCCCTGCAGAAAATGAATGAATCACTCTCTGAGACTACTCGTTCTTCTGGGTCACATTAAAGACTCGTTCAAAAAGAATGAATCGTTCATGAATGACCCATCACTGCTTGTTAGCCACTCAGTAACTAAAAGCTCCCAGGTAATTTGGGGGCATTTTAATAGTGTATGGATTGAACTGTATACCTTCAATGCCAGTCAAAAATTTTTCAAAATGCTTGTTTGTTCAGGGGTGAAATCTGGAGAAATCTGGTGGGCGGTGGTGGATGTGGTTGGGTTAAGGCAAGGGGCATATCATTGGATCATTAGGTCACCTGAAAAATACTCACTGATATGTTTTGTTCTCCTTCCTCTCTTATGTTCCTTTTATACAGGAAAAACTCAAAGGTCCAGATTACCCGAGTGAGACTGGAGGATTCTGGGAACTACACCTGCGTGGCCGAAAACCCGCTGGGCAAGGATAACTGCACCAGCTACATCAACGTCCAAAGCAGTAAGAGCAGAAGCCTGCTCCCTACTTGATCAACTGAAGAGTTATTGGGGGTGTGGTCTGTTTTTGTAGTGTCTATCCTGTGTTGATTGATTGGTGATAGCTTTTTGGGCTATTGTTCGTCAACACTGGACACCCATTGCTTTGTCAAATGTCTGCCTGTGGATTGCTGGCTAGTACATTAGTCTATAAATTGTAGATTGAAAAATTCCTGGTAAACACAAAGTGAAGATGGAAGGATGCCAGGTATAGCAAAAGGACAGAAAAATAGTGTGCACAACACTAGGAGACGTAGGCAAGGACGAAAAAGCAGACATGGAATTGCGTCAGGTGTTAAATGATGAATGTCCAAATGAAAGAGGAAGAAGAGAGAGATGAGAGAAGAGTTGTTTAGAAGATTTTTCTAACAATATTCTTCCTTTTTATTTCTACCTTTTTGACAGATTTTGTGTCTGGCTGGTGAGCACAAGCGGCATTGTTTTGCGAGTCACTCAGTTTAGACTTGAAGCGGAATAGGAGAGCTTATAGCCAATTATTTCAAAGTGCTGCAAAAACAGTCTTGGATAGTGCATGGAATGAATCAGTGGTGTTTTAGATTTGAGGGCTCGGGGCTTGAGTGTATAAACATATGCAATGTCTGAAATCACTCCCTCACTCACTCTGTTCTTCCTTTTTAACTCCTGCACACTGCTTGTTTTATAAAGGAAACTGCATAGGACAAATTCATCAGAAAGAAATTAGGACTTTCCAAATCTTGTATCTTGACATTCTTTTGCATCAACAAGTCAACTTGTGGCTTGTAAGTAAAAACACTGAAACTAAAGAGAAAATCAGATAAAAGTTCTCTATACACTTTTGTATAACTTTTACACACAGTTGTCTAAATTATACATTTAAAATTATACACAATTCTAGATGGTAAACACACAAATTTGCTTCTTGTATTTCTAACTAAAAGAAATCAGACTGCTGTTGTGTTCATGGAAACAGTGTGTGTTGATTGTACACTCAATTTACACTGATCAGCCATAACATTTAAACCATCTGTCTAATATCGTGTGGTCGCTTTTGAGGGATTTCCCTATTGAACCAAGATCAACTGAAGGTGTGCTGTGTGTGCTGTGGTATCTGGCAGCATGGCGTTACTTTGAATTGTTTATCCAGCACATTCCACAGATGCTCTATTGAAGTGAAATCTGGGAAAACTGGAGGTGAAGTCCTCAATTCATTCTTGAACATTTTTGTGCAGTTTAGCTGGGCAGGTTATCCTGATGAAAGAGGCTACTGTCATTAGAGAAGACAATTTCTATAAATAGGTGCTTGCTTTAAAACAATATTTGGTAAGGTGGTACATGTCACGGTAACATTTCCAAGAAAGCCGGTACCTAAGGTTTCTCAAACCTCCTCTAGCATGCATTCTTACCATAATGCATCTTGGTTCCATCTCGTCCCCAGGTACGATAAGCAATATACAGTACTGTACACAAAATATCAGCTTCCATTGCTCCATAGTCCAGTTCTGATGCTGATGTGGACATTTTTCGAAGCTTTTGGGAATGGACACGAGGCAGCATAGGCACTCTGACCTGTCTTTGGCTACGCAGCTCCATGCACTATGCGCAATGCACTGTGTGTCCTGACACCTTTTTAATCAAAGTCTGTATTATCTTTTTCAGCAATTTATCCTGCAGAAGCTTTTCTGTGGGATGGACCAGATGGACTAGCCTTTGCTTCCCACACGCATCAGCGAGCCTTGCGTGTCATGACCCTGTTCCTGGTTCACTGGTTGTTCTTCCTTTAACCACTTTAGTTAAATACGAACCATTGCATACTGGGAACACCCCAGAAGACCTGACATTTTAGAGATGCCCTGACCCAGCTGTCTAGCCATCACAATTTAGCCTG
Organism: Channallabes apus; assembly: GCA_030522415.1. Taxonomy (NCBI): domain Eukaryota; kingdom Metazoa; phylum Chordata; class Actinopteri; order Siluriformes; family Clariidae; genus Channallabes; species Channallabes apus. Next base: position 32,622,848 of record CM060113.1, read on the forward strand.
TGTCAAAGTCCCTTAGAGCTTTACGCTTGCCCATTTTTCTTACTTACAAACATTTTTTCTGCTTTCAACATATATCCCACCCTACAAAAGGTGCCACTGTGATGAGATAATCAATATCATTCATTTACCCTTTCGGTGGTTTTAATTTAATGTATTTTGAATACATTTAAATTGTTGTAACAAATAGTGCATTATATAGTTACAGATTCAGACAAAAGACAAACAAAGAGGTTCAAAATTCTATCACTAACAAATTAGCCAACGTGCAGAATTAGTCTCCAATTTTAATCCTACATAGTTTCACCCTGCCTGTCTAGGCTACACATTCACATTAAAGCCAACTTAAAACTGAGAGAAGATTCAACTAAACAAATGAGGGTTATGGGCCTTTTAGATCCGACTGTGGCAGGTTAGCAGTGCATGAATTTAAACTCACCACCTCTCAAGTTTCCTAAACCCTTCTAATGTTTCTGTTATCATTCTCTATAACAGGTACACAGCTTATCATTTTCAAGCATCGCTTTCATTAGTGGTTGAATTATTTAAAAAAATATTTTTTCGGTTTCAACCGAAGGAAGAACCTCAAGTTTCATTAGTAATGAAAATCTACTAATTTCAGTGTAGCTAAATAGTTTTTGCTTTTCCAAAGGTTAATATGTTGCATGACATAGTCTACAGCATAACCAGAGGAAAGTGAAGATGAATATAGTTGCAAGCAGCGATGAGTGGGTCCAAGCACATGTTTCTTCGACACCCATGTTAAGACCTCCAAAAAGACAATGCTGCCCAAGTGCACCTGTGTCCCTTTTGAGTACATTAAAACCTCTAAAAAGCCCCAGTTGCTAATTTTGGCGCAGGTGCTTGGCCCAATCATTGTTTGTGTAGGGTGTGTAGTGTGTGTGGTTTTGTGTGTGTGTAGGATGTGTAGTGTGTGTGTAGTGTGTGTGTGTGTGTAGGATGTTTAGTGTGTGTGTAGGATGTGTAGTGTGTGTGCGTGTGTGTGTGTAGTCAATGTAGGATGTGCAGTGTTTGTGTAGGATATGTACAGTGGTGTGTGTGTGTGTGTGTGTGTAGTATGTGTAGTGTGTATAGGATGTGTAGTGTGTGTGTGTATACAGTAGGATGTGTAGTGTGTGTGTGTAGGATAAGTAGTGTGTGTGTGTATGTGTGGGATGTGTAGAGTGTGTGTGTGGAATGTGTAGAGTGTGTGTGTGGTGTCTGCAGGATATGTAGTGTGTGTGTGTGTGTGTGTTTGTGTTTGTGTGTGTGTGTGTGTGTGTGTGTGTGTGTGTGTGTGTGTGTGTGTGTGTGTGTGTGTGTAGGATGCATAGTGTGTGTATTTAATAGTGCTGATGTCAAAACTGTGCATTTTGCAAATGACCCAAAATGTGCAGCAAAATCACATTTATGACATTAGTACTATTAAAATGGCATTATCAGGGCTATGGTGATGATGTCATAGTCATGGCGTCAGTGTGCTTGGGCCCTAAATATGTGCTTTACCCTAACATAAAAAATATGCATTTGCTTAATGTGACTTGTTTAAAATTAAATAAAATAACTTAAAACAATAAATGTAAATGATCATAAAGTGAGCATGGGATAGACAAACAAATCTGCCCATATGGAACTCTCTGGATTACCTTTTGTTGCAGTTCCCCTTTTAACCACTAGAACAGTGGTTCTCAAACTTTTTCTGTCATTCCCCACTTAAGGGGGTGAGCGAATTTTCAAGCCCCACTTGTCAACAAAATAATAACGAAATCAGCCAAGTTTACTGTTTATTGAAATATCAATTCCTAAACCAATATGATCAAACACCACCAAGTTAAAAAAAGATAAAATACACGTGTAATTGTTATAAAAGGCTTACGTTGTCACTTATCATTGCATAATTGACCCCATGTTTATTAGCTGCTCAGCAATCGTTTGTAGTTTTTTTTGCACTGGCCAATTCTGTATGCAACTTTGAATTAATTGAATTGTGCTTTGCTGTCCACTGATTCAGATGTTACCATGCGATTCTCCTGCTGTCTGTATTCTGCCAGCTTTCTCTCAAAGACGTCCAGTGGTTTATTAACGTGACTGGAGTGTGTTGTCTCTAAGTGTCTTCCTAATTTGTTGGGTCTCATGCGGTCTGCTGCCAGCAGTTTAAGACACAAAACACACACGGGTCTCTCTTCGGCCCCCACCATCACCACCATGAATCCAAGCTCAAGATAGGCTTCATTAGGGGTGGGCAATATAACCAAAATCTTCTATCACGGAAGCAATTTTCTAACTCAATAACGATATAATATCACAATATATCATTTTTTTATCTGAAAATGCATAAATAAAAATGAAAACACAAAGAAACTCATTCATTCATTCATTCATCTTCTATACCGCTTTATCCTGTGTTCAGGGTCGCGGGGGGCCTGGAGCCTATCCCAGGAGGCTTTCGGGCACTAGGCGGGGTACACCCTGGACAGGGTGCCAATCCATCGCAGGGCACACACACACACACACACACCCATCCAATCACACACTACGGGCAATTTAGGAAAGCCAATTAGCCTAATCTGCATGTCTTTGGACTGTGGGAGGAAACCGGAGTACCCGGAGGAAACCCACCAAGCACGGGGAGAACATGCAAACTCCATGCACACAGAGACGGGAATCGAGCCTGGCCGGGGAATCGAACCCAGACCCTGGAGGTGCAAGGCGACAGTGCTAACCACTACACCACCGTGCCGCCATCACAAAGAAACTGTTTTACATAATTTAATTTTTTTATGTAATTTTATTTAAACTGTGAATTGCTGAGGTTTGCCACATTTTTTTACTTTGGCCATATTCGATTTGCATTTCAGATGATAGAAAAGGTTTGACGTGGTTCCACCACTTGTTAAAACAGTGCACTTGCGTACCTTGCAAATCACTTTCATCTCATTCGTGTCACTTTTCTTATACCCAAACCAGTTCCACACCACAGACGAGGCAGCTTTTTTCTTTACAATCTCCTCATTGTTGGTTTTGTCACATGTAAGCAAACTCACTGCTGCTGCACCGTCTTCTTCCATTGTCGAAGTGTATGTGAAGCTAAACACGTCAAAAGTGGGACGAAACCGCGGCACCCGATTGAACCAAATATCTGCGCAAATACAGCGCAGCGCGACTATCTGGATAGCGCAGTGATGATCTGGTTTATTTGCGCAGCCCGGTGGATCGCGCAGCGCAGCTCGAATCACAAACCTGCGCGACCCACTGTATTTTATTTAAAAACAATTCATTTAAAATGTCAGGACTGTTTAGTATTGTTTCCGCCTTGCCATGCCTGGATTGTACGTGCGCATCCCAGCGGGGTAAAATGTATTTTGATGTTCGGCGCGGTTTATTTTTGTCAGAGTCGCGCAGCGCTGCCCAGTGGCTCGCGCAGGTTTGTGATTCGAGCAGCGCAGCTCAAGTTTGTCCGACGTTAAACCGTTATTGTTCCACTATGGTTCCACTTTTTCTCCCGGCCCACAACTGATGTTATTTAAAATTTACTTGTATTAATGATCCATTTATTTGTGTGTGATTGTTTAGTTTTGAGCGTACGCTCTTCATTATCAATAAAGAAAAGCATGAATTAGAATAGGAACTTTCCTGTTTTTCCTCCCGTTCATTGCGCCCCACCTGTCATGTCTGTATTCCCCACTAGTGGGGCGCGCCCCACACTTTGAGAACCACTGCACTAGAATAATATAAATAATATAATATAATATCTTACTTTGGAAGCGGGAGTGGGAAGGTGCCTTTGCCATTGACAGGTCGGCCAACCAAAATGCAAATCAGACCAGACTGATATTCAAAATTCATACTTTGATAAAATGACATCATGGTAATATTGGACAAATTTTCCCCAATACAATGTTGCAAATACAACCTCAAAGAAAAGATAATCAACTATTACAGCATTCCTGCCACTGATTATCTGTTCACACACACTCCAACTTGCATTACACTCCAACAGTTCATAAATCCTGATCAGAGAACCGGACACAGCGAACCTAACCAAATGTATGAAAACAACACACAATGCATGCGCTTCAGGTCTCATACATAAAGTGCTCAGTTGTCTCTTGAGTGTTGTAGAATTATCTCTCTGTTGAATTTTCTGTTGAAAATATTAATAAGTGCATCATGGCTCCTAAACACAGCAAAGCCAATGTTACTGATTGCACCAGCAAGAGGCACATAAGAAGAATTGTTTTGAAAGTAAAACAAAAAGGTTATTGAACAAACAAGGGTAGAAAAATCATTGAAATATATTTCTTATGATTTAGGCATTTTGCACTCTTACACTGTAGCTCTACTGCAGAATCTATATAGCTTTGCTAAGTATCAACTGTCCAGTACTGTACTGTAATATGATGTTTGCACAAAAATTGTACTGCATAACATTCAGTTTCAAAGAATCGTGGGTGTTAAAGGACGCATACCTGTACATCTCTGTCATTTGCAAACTGCCAGTGCTAAGTTTGGCTGCTTCCTGATGTAATGGCCAATCATTGTTTGACAAAGCAATATGTGTACAATTTCCAAGCATCGGCAGAGGAGGTTCCCTGGTGGACCTCTCACTGATGAGACCCGGGTTTGTGACCTGCTCAGGCATTTCAGAAAAAATAAATAGCATGAGCATTTTTGGAATGTATTTTATCAGTCATATTTACAGCATTGTGATTTGGGTATGTCCGTAATGTTGTAAGTGTGAAACATTTATTTTTTTTTGCTGTCATTTTTATTGTTCAAATCAGGGTTAGTGAAGTTGCCATCTATGACTTAATTGGGTCATAGATTCTTTGTTTTTTTTTTTTTTGTTTTTTTTACATCTTTGCAAATTTCTTTTTGTTCAAATAACTGGTCCTTTAACAGTATATTTTAAGAAATGTTTTTATACAGTATATACACTATACACTAGGCCCTATTACCAGGTAATGGGACCATATACTGTATGGTGACATCACTATCCTTGATACGCAACATAAAAATGACAGCATTGAAAATTTTAAGAATAATAATAATAACCTCACAAAAGTAAAAAATGTTGGAAAAATCTAGAAATTGTGACATTGCCCTATAAAGAGTATAAAGTGTTTAGGGGCAGGCCAAAACACAGTTAATAAGAACACCTGGGTAGAAAAAAGTGCTCTTTTATTTAGAGAACACAAAAGAAAAATTTGCAGGTTAGGAGAAGTCAGTCAGCAAGGAGTGGTTGAAATGGTAGCTTAGAGGCCTTTGAGAACAGGAGCAGCCATTCTTGGGCAGTTGGTTCCAAGTGTATAGACGAAGGACTATGAGTCTTACGTTCAGGAGATTCTACAGGACCTAGTCAGTGTTGGTTGGGCCCTTTTTTGGGTGCTGTTGACACCAGGATGGTAGATGCTGTTCTGATTCTGGCTACAGTGCGTTGGGGCGCCTGTCCATGGTACTGAATACATGCTGGGTTTTATTCTGCTTGATTGCGTGCTAGGGTGACATACTGTATTTCTTTTCCCCCAAAACAAGTATATATAAAGATGTTTAAAATACTGATAAAGTAAAAGGCACATTTATTTAAACATAAAAATTTTTACAAAAACACAAATATACAAAATCCAAAAAAAAAAAAATAAAAATCACCTGGAAGTTACCAAATGTGTTTTTTCCCCAATAAAGGATGAAAAGGGTTATAAGTATTTTCACTGAATTTTAAATGCTCTGTAAGTGGATCAGGACAAAATGAAGATTATCTTTTGTTGAACAGCTAAAATTATCTGTGAGGCTCTTTTCTCCATACACTATAGAGTATTCATCTATCAACTTTCAGCCCAAGTCGGTTTCATCCCTTCTACCCGTGGTGTACAGGAAATAGTATGAAAAATAAGAAACTGACTAACAAAAATGTACATTGCATAATATTATGTGTAGCAATTATATACCAATTAAAATGTACATATGATGTCTTGGTAATGAATTGTTAGCGCTTGTAGAATGCTGTGGCATGAGGGGTGGGAAGTTTTTCTCTCTAACCATTGGTCCTTAACTAACAATATGCCTATAGAATAGATACTGGCAGTCTCTCTCTCTCTCTCACACACACTTTTTTGTCAGTGTTTTACTTTATGTCCCTGAATACTTTCTTCTCATTTTTTTCTAGCACCACAGCTTTAATATGTTTTTTTAAATTACTTTTAATGATACAGTTTTTTTTTCTAATTAGATTGTAGTTTAGTCTGTACAGTAGTTTTTTTTCCTGAGGTTTTTGTTATTGTTGTGGTTTTTCCTCTATGTAATTTTTTTCATTATTGCTTTTGGTTGCATTATTTTCCCTCGCACTATCCATGCCTTAATTTACTTAATGTACAAACCAACCTTCGTTCTGCTACAGCCGCACTACTGTAGTCATACATCTCTCTGGTGCACTCTCCAGAGCCTCGCTCATTTCTTGATGCGCCATAGACCTGTGTGTGTGTATATGTTGTTGCACTCTGCTCTGCTGTGTAGAAGAGGTTGATCAAACATTTTTACAGAGCTGCACTCGTCTCAGCCTCTCTTTCCTTTTTTTTCTTATCCTCACACTCATTCCACCATCCAGGATTCCATTTACAGTGACACGCAGAGAAGGACTAAGTGGATGAATGGTGCATGTGTATGAGATGAAGAAAAGGATAGAGAGATAGAGAGAGGAAAAATGATACAAAGCAAAAGGACTCCTATGGCCTCCTCCACTCCAAGGGGTAATAGGGGTCATTAATAATGTGAGCTCTGTTCTGCAGTTTAGTCTCTGCTAAAGGTTAAAACTGTGTCTGTGTGAGTAGCCGTGTTTGTGTGTGTCTATGTGTGTGTGACAGAGAGAGAGAGAGAGAGAGAGAGACAGAGAGAGATGGCTAGAGATGGCTCTCAGGACTAATGAAGATAAACAGTGTCATTTTGGCACATTCTGCACTCTAGGAGTAGACACCATTTGGGGCCATAACTGTATAGATATCAGACTATACATAACACACACACACACACAAACCATTGATAGGGAGAGAGAGAGAGAGAGAGAGAGAGAGAGAGCAACCATAAGCTGTAGAGGGTCACTAGGGCAGAACTCTGCAGTATTATAGTGTATAGTGTGTGTGTGGTTGTGTGTGTGCGCGCATGCACACTACTTAGAATAGTAGATGGACTCAGGAGTGACCTTGAGAGGCTCCTTATTAGGTGTGTATGTGTATCTTTTGTGTATGTGTGTATGTGTGTGTGAGAGAGATAGAAGTGTGATGTGAAACACAGATGGGCTCTAGATTCAGGATACTCTACATACTGCTACAAGAATGCCAAGGGTCTGCCAAATATTCTTAATGTGAAAGAAAGAAAGACACACACACACACACACACACACACACACACACACACACACAAATCTGTCTGGGCATATTTCTGCAGAGGCTCAGCATTTCAAATCTGTCAGCTAGAATCTGCATACAACCAACAGGACAACCAGCTGCTGCTCACACCTCAGGGCAAACACACACACATACACATGCACATGCACACACTATCATCCATTCCTCACACAAAGAGATACAGTTGAACATTTTCCATTCTGTATGAATAAGTGAGATCTGATTTACATTTACAAGTCCTGTGTAACTCTCAAAAAAAAAAACAGAAATTACTCTAACCTACAGAGACAAATCTTTCTTAAACAAATGATCTAGCAGTCTTCTAGGCATTTTTGAAGGTAGTGCCCCTGTAATACTATACACTAGTCCACTTGAGTTTAAGCCATTTTTGTAATTGTACATTATGAACCACTTTTAAAGATCTGTGGATAACGCTTACAATATGTAAACCCTCTTCTTCTTCTTCTTCTTCTTCTTTGTCTTTCGGCTGTTCCCTTTCAGGGGTCGCCACAGCAAATCATCTGCCTCCATCTAACCCTATCCTCTGCATCCTCTTCTCTCACACCAACTAACCTCATGTCCTCTCTCACTGCATCCATAAATCTCCTCTTTGGTCTTCCTCTAGACCTCCTGCCTGGCAGTTCCAACCTCAGCATCCTTCTACCGATATATTCACACTCTCTCCTCTGAACATGTCCAAACCACCTCAGTCTGGCCTCTCTGACTTTATCTCCAAAACATCTCACATGGGTTGTCCCTCTGATGAACTGATTCTTGATCCTATCCATCCTTGTAAACCCTCATATGTGGTAAATGCCATTCATTACAAAATTAAGCAAGTTCTGTACCTGTTGAGGTCCTGTCTGCCCTTAAAATACACAAAATGAAATGTTGAAAATGTTTCTAAATCGGAGTTTGTATTGATAGCTGTATTATTAAAAATAACTTTGGAAATGTGAAGAGGCTTCAAATTGTATTGTGTTCAAACTGTAGAAATTAAAAAGAAAAGAAAAATGCAGGAACAAATTCCCTATCTTATTAAAGAAACTTTGGCACATTTTTTTGACATAATTTTCTTGCTTTTCAATGCATCAATGGATCAGGACTATAGGTAGTCTGCATTAACACCTCACCTGCTTATATATATATATATATATATAAGCATATATACACACTACCGTTCAAAAGATTGGAGTCACTTGCAAATTTCTTTGTTTTTGTTTAGTGATTTATTTTCTACATTCTACAACAATACTGGGGATTTCAAAACTATAAAATAACACAAATGGAATTAGGTAATTACGTAACAACAACAAAAACAACAGTTAGTTGTTATTTTAAGACACAGAGGTCGGCCTTTCTGTAATAGTTCTTGCAAGAACAGTAGTGTCAAGTGCATTTGCAAAATCCGTCGAGCACCATAATGAAACTGTCTCTCATGAAGGCCGTCCCAGGAGGGCGAGACCAAAACCTACCTCTGCTGCAGACGAGAAGTTCATTTAGAGTCATCAGCCTGAAAAATGACCAATTAACAGCACCTCAGATTAGAGGCGTTATGAAGTCGTTACAGAGCAGAAGTAGCAGAAACATCTCAATATCAACTGTTCAAAGGAAATTAAAGCATTTTTGGACGCCTTCAGCATTCCTTTACAATGTAGAAAGAAATAAAAATCAGGAACGATCATGGAGTTAGAAAGTGATCTAAAACTATTGAACGGTAGTGTACTGTATATATATATATATATATATATATATATATATATATATATATATACTGTATATACACATATATATATATATATATATATATATATATATACACACACACACATATATATATATATATATATATATATATATATATATATATATATATATATATATATATATATATATACAGATCTATATTATATAATATAGATATAGATAGATCTGGAAAAAATAAGAGACCACTGCAGTTTACTCCGGAAAACATCTGGAATGTCATGAAGAGGAAGATGTGTAGTCACGAACCATCAAGCAAAGCTGAGCTGTTTTTTTTACTCTTTTTTTTTTGGCAAAATGATTGGGATAAAGTTACCCAACAGCAATGTGAAAAACTGTTCATCTCACCAAAACATGCACCTTTAAGAAAAAAAATATAAGAAACTGATTATTTTGCAGTGGTGTCTTATTTTTTCCCCAGAGCTGTATCTTCTTCACATAATCGTCAGTTTCTGTCCTGTATTAGCTTCAAAATGTTAATATGAACAGTGCAGCACACATGCATAAAATTCACACACTTTGTGATATAGAAAGTTTTTTTGTGTTGGGTTTTTTTTTTACCTGACTTCTGTCTCTTTAGGAATCTCTGGACACTTGAGCAGTAAATAGAATGAAACAGATTCCAGCATGTTTTATCAATCTTTTTATACACCACTAAACCTTTCTCTCTCTCTCTCTCTCTCTCTCTCTTTTCTAGATCTATAGATCAAATGTTCCTTTTTGAACACTTTCACTCACTCACTCACTCACTCACTCATCATCTATACCGCGTCATCCTGTATTCAGGGTCATGGGGGGCGTGGAGCCAATACCAGGAGACTTAGGGCACGAGGTGGGTACACCCTGGACCGGGTGCCTATCCGTCATAGTGCACACATACATAGTTGCACACTCATTCACACACTGTGGGAAATTTGGGAATGCCAATTAGTTTAACCTGCAGAACTTTGGACTGTGGGAGGAAATCCAACAAGCACGGGGAGAACATGCAAACTCCATGCACACTGGGAATCGAACTCTGACCCTGGAGGTGCAAAGTGACAGTGCTAACCACTACACCACCGTTCTGCCTCCATTTTGAACACATTTGAACACAATTTTTGTATTTAATATAAATAAAAAAATTTACATATGAGGGATGTTCAAGCCAAACCGGGAATTTTTGGGGAACAAAGGTGTCAAACTTATTGAAAATCAAAGACAAGCACAGTACAGTGATGAAATTCTTAGCTGCGTTAAAACATTTAAACTGTATACTAAACATTTTAAAGGTCGTACACCAGCGAATGAAGATTCTGGCTGAAGTGGCTCGGAGCTCACTGCTGAACATTCAAGTGGAACACCTGATACAAATCATCAGATAACTTGTACCAGACTTGAGGAAAAGATGCATTAGTCTATGGGAACTGTACAAACAGTCATTACGAACACCACTTACGCGTTACAGAAAGTCGGCTGGTACTGTAGTTATCACACACATCCCCGGTACAGTCCTGACATCAAGTCCACATGTTTGCTTGAGGAATACTTGGAATACTTGAGAGGCCAGACATGAAGCAGGTTGTCTGATCATGGCTCTGGCATATGGTCATGTGTAAAAGTTAATATCCCCATGTTTAATTTTTAGTATCTGGACTGAAGCAGGTCTCGGGTCTCGGTATTAGACAAATACAGCTGCAGATGAACAGAAACATACTATATAACCTTTTCCACCGTGTCATTATTTATACAGTATGAAAAAAAAAGACATGTAGGCAATGTTACATACCCCATGATTCAATAGCTTGTAAATCCACCTTTATCAGCAATAACTTCGAGTAATCGTTTCCTGTATGACTGTATGATCAGTCATTCACATCGCTGTGGATGGATTTTGCTCTATTCTTCATCACGCTGCTTCAGTTCACTGAGGTTGTTGGGCATTCACTTACAGTCTGCGCAGCTCTCTTAAGGTTCCGCCACAGCATGTAAATTGGGTTGAAGTCTAGACTTTGACTAGGCCATTTTAAAACTTTGATTCTTTAATTTTTTATTCACTCTACTGACCATGGGGTGAATGTGCTGGGATATCCACTCCTGGGAAGATTGGCATCTCTCTTGAATGCTTTCTACTTGTGAATCAATTTTCTCACTGTATGTTGATTAACTCTATATAGTTTGGAAATGGTTTCATAACCCTTTCCAAAGTGATGTTGATTATCAATTGTTCCTCTAAGACCAGTGCTTTTGTCTTTCCCTTTTGACATTGTGTTAACACACACCTGAATGTTCTAGACCAGCAAACTATTAATATTTCTGCTTTAATAAGAGGTCTGCACAGCTGCTGATCGTCAGTTAATCAAGGAGTGATGATTAGCAGCACCTGACTGCAACCCTCTTAAATCATGTGGAATCAGTAAGGGGGTACATTGTATTGGCAACTTGTTTTTTTTTTCTTTTTGTAAAAAAACATGTAATTCAAAGAGGGATCCTAGCCAAAACTTTCTACAGTACCTTGATTGTTTCGAAGCACTAGTAAAACACTAGGATAAGAGCATTCATGTAGCAGGGGACTGTTTTTACTCACATGGACGTGATTTATTATTCTGCACAATCAAAATACATAATTTGACTTAAATACCCCTCATATGTAAAGGAAGAAATATTATGATTATGATGATATATTACACATAAATGTCTTAGAAAACACTTTTTCATATTTTAGTTATTCATTGATTTTCTAATTGAATATGGAAAAAACAAACAACACTTGATTAATTCCTGCAGGCACTATGTAGTTTCTACAGCTCTTGTTTGTTATAAACTATATTGTGGGATTTTTTTTTTGTATAGAAAGCAGTTTGGGATTCAACCTACGAAAAGCTAAAAATAACAGATGTTTAAGTGGATACAGGGTTGTATACAGTATTGTATACAACTACATAGAAATGTAGACTATAGGTAAATTCCAGTGATAGGAAAAATTTCTGTAGGTAAACAAATGGAATATTTTTTTCATATTTTGTGTTTTATGCAATATTAAGGTATACAGTAGTGTACAGTAGCACTGCTTCTAAAATAAACAAATTAAGATCACTATTTACGTTAGATTACCGCTAACATTTTAATACATCAGTTTTAAGAAATCTCACAGTCCCAACAAATAAACATTTACAGGTACAGTTTGATTTTAGCTCTCTTATCATATATCAACAATCATTCTTTTATATATTATAAATATATAAAATATATGTCCTAGCCCTCTCGGCACCTGTTCTATGTCTTTCTTCACTCCCCCCATTTTCCTCCCTTATTCTCCCTCCTTCATATGTCCTGGGTGTTCTGTGCCCTTGTGTTGTTCTGTCAGAGTGGACATGGCTATGAAAGACCGTTGAATATCCTGAACGTTGTGGTGCTCCAGCGCGCACTCTCACCATGCCTCCAGTGCTCTTTCTGGGTGTGAGTCACGGCTGTCCTTCCTGTCCCCATCCATCCTACAACTAATTTAGAGAGAGGGAGTGGGCTGTACAAGTGGAGAGCATAAACAGAGATAGGCCGCGATGGTGACTCCATTCTAGGTCATTAAAAAAAATTATAATGAAAACAGTGAAATTGCAGAAGGCATGTTAAAAAAGAAAAAAAAAGAGAGTTGTCTCTTTCTTTTTGCTTGCATAAAGAGTTTAACATGAAGCTAAGTCCCAGGCTTGGTCCTGTCCGACTATAGATCTCTGTTCTCTGAACACAGATGTTAGTTTGAGTCTATACACTGCTATCCTTCTCGTTTTTTTCATATTCTCTACTTGAACAGGATTTGACCTTTAGCAGATAGATGTTATTGTGTTTTGGTCTCTCTCTCTCTCTCTCTCTATACCCCCCCTCTCCTTCATTCTCTCGCTCCCTCTGCTTCTCTGTGTCAAGTGTGTGTTGATATATTCGTTAGCTAATTAGGACGAGGTTGTTCTGTTTCTCCCCTAATGCTAGTCCAGCACTGAGAGCTACTTACAGCACTGCTCTGCTGAGACACACCTGCCAATCACACCTGCTGCTGGGTTGCTTCATTTATTCACCAGCCACTTCCAAGCACACGCACATTCTCTCTCTCTCTCTCTCTCTCTCTCTCTCGCGCTCTCTCACACACACACACACACACACACACACACACACACACACACAATTAAGATCATTATGAAACACACACTCACACAGACTCTGCACACAGATTGGCCTCTAGCACCTGTGTGTTGGAGGAGGTTGCACACTGTGCACATCTGCATCAGGAGATACACCCAGGTGCATTGGTTTTTTTCCTCATTTTGTTTAGTTTATTTTCTTCTTTTTTTCCATACTTATTCCTTAAATGGTTTAAAATAAATTTCTTAATAACACATATATTAATTTATCAATACCATTGTTATGATTGTTCCTCTATGTTGTGCCTAAGTTTATTCTTGGTGTTGTATTCGTGAATTCAAATTCTGACGATGCTACAGCTATCTGCAGCAGGTAGCAAACCCACCCATGCTCTCTTTGTTGGAACAATGACATTAATCTCTCTCTCTCTCTCTCTCTCTCTCTTCTGTCAAACAAATGATGCTAGTCAATCTTTGGGTTCAACATTGCAGGGGTGAGCCCTGTATGCCACCCATGTAGGGTGTCCAACGTCAATGAACACATAAACACACCCACTGAACCTATTAATTAAAAAGATTAGTTGAATCAGCTGTAATTAAGTAAATGAATCACCAAGCTGTGTTGAACACCGGCCCTCTAGAGTTGAAGATTCTTGGGTTAGTGGGTGGGAAGACCAAATTGGGACAAAAATGGGTGTACAATCTTTGACTAGGGACACCATAGACACATGAGGTCTTACCGGAAAAGGAAAGAAGGGGACCAAAGAAATGAGGATGCTTACATTTGGGTCCAGAACCAGTGCCCAGTATACAGACACGCGGCTGGCAAGTGATGGTGGTGGCAGAGTGGTGTAGTGCAGCAGCTTCTGCAGGGTCCTCAATACGGATCTCCCAGTCACGGCCAGCTAGCCCCGCCATAGACGGGAGTCAAATGCGATACATCGGCTGTCATTCCTCCGGTAACGTCAATGCATAGCATCAATGCCAGCCTTTTTCTCCTCAGCGATTGGATCATGAAGGCTGGCTCCTATCAGAAAGTGCTAGGAGCAGTTCTTGCACTCTTTTTAGCATTTTAAGCATTTGGCAGATGCCCTTATCCAGAGCAATTTACATTTTTATCTCATTATACATCTGAGCAGTTGAGGGTTGAGGGCCTTAATTAAGGGCCCAACAGAACAGCTACCCCTGACCCTGCATCACCTCGCTCACATGCCACTCTTGCGATTTACGTCCACCATGCTTCTCCTTTCTCCCAAATTACCGGATCCGGAGCTAAGCTCCACTAGGTGCTTTTAATGACCGGAGCTAGGTCCATTGATGAGCATCTCCTGCCAGCCGTGCCATATTTAACAGCCCTGCCCCTTCACACACCTGCTGAAGGGGAGGCCACATGCCAAGTGAGCCCTTTGGAATGAGTGAGGAGCAGAGGCATCTGTGACAATTGGCTAAAAAGTTTCCTCTTTAATGCTGTTCTTCAGTTTTATGTTTAAATGTGTTCACTAACCCCATAAATGTTCAAATTAAATCCATTTGTCATCTAAATTGTTTACCTTGTGGGGCCTTGAGCCTATTCCAAAGAACTTAGGGCACAAAGCTGTGCACTATATGGGATGATAACCCATCACAAGGCACAAGCAAACACTCCCACAACCAATCATACGAGCAATTTTGAAAAAAAAAAAAAACCTACATTGCATGTCTGAACTGTTGAAGGTCCTGAAGGAAACAGCACAGAAATAGAGTAGACACAGATTGGAGGTGAGATTCAAACCCCCAACCCTGAAGGTGTGAAGAAATAGTGATAACTACTAAGGCATTGTGTCACATTTAAAGCACCATTGTACATTCAAAATAAATGTCTTCTAAATACTAGATCTAGACAAAGGATCAAAGCATTCAGTTTGTCCTAAAAAGACCAACAGGCATCAGTGTGCATATTTTTCTCCATTTCTTTTTGTTTGTAATATTGTGTTTTGTATTGGTACATTTATGTTCTTTGGTTGATACTTGATATGTCTAGAAATTCCTATTTCAGTGTTTTATGTTGGAACCAGCAAACAGGGTCTCTAGAGTATACCACTTTACAGGCTACAAGAAGACTTGCGAATAAAATATGCTTGAGATTAAAATTCCAATGTTATAAAACTGTAGAAATGTCTGCTTACTATAACGTTATATGGTAATATGTCTGTGGGCTTCCAATATGACTTCCCTTGGCAGCATAGTCAGGACTCCTCTCATGCCATACACCAGGGAAAAAAGGGGTTCCCTGGAAATATCCAGCGGATCCATTTGTTACTTCACTGGAGAATTCCTATTATGAATGCAGCACGTGAACAACTGGGATTGCTCTAAACTTCTCCACCAACATTTCTCTCTGATAGTCTTATGACATAGTCTTTTATGGGAACTCTTATCTCATCCAAGGCAATAGCTTGAGGTGTTTCTAAATGGCACCACACATTTATATTCTTCTCTCTTAGCCTCAAGTGGTTGTTTGTCTTTTTCTCTTACCTACTGTACTTTTCTTATTCTTACCTTAAACAAGATCATTACAAAATGGTCCTTTCATTATAGCTGATTATACATATGAATGGTTTTTAACAAGTAAGAAGAGCCACAAGAAGAGATCAAACTTGTTTATAAGATATCAACCAGCTTGTCCCTTTAACCATTATAAAATGTATTTTTTTATTATTATTTATACTGTGCATTTCCAAAAATTTGAATTTGTTGAAAACGATTTTTTTCATAATTTAATTCAAAAATTAAAATTGTGTATTCTAAACTGTGGTTACAGGCACTAAGCAAGATCGAAAGACTGCGAGATATACTGTACAGCATTTACTGTATACTGTATGAATAGGAATGTACTCAAACTCAAATATTTTGATGTACAAACCAGATTCCAAAAAAGTTGGGACACTAAACAAATTGTGAATAAAAACTGAATGCAATGATGTGGAGATGGCAAATGTCAATATTTTATTCAGAATAGAACATAAATCACGGAACAAAAGTTTAATCTGAGAAAATGTATAATTTTAAGGGCAAAATATGGTGAATCAAAATGTCATGGTGTCAACAAATCCCAAAAAAGTTGGGACGAGGCCATTTTCACCACTGTGTGGCATCTCCCCTTCTTCTTACAACACTCAACAGACGTCTGGGGACCGAGGAGACCAGTTTCTCAAGTTTAGAAATAGGAATGCTCTCCCATTCTTGTCTAATACAGGCCTCTAACTGTTCAATCGTCTTGGGCCTTCTTTGTCGCACCTTCCTCTTTATGATGCGCCAAATGTTCTCTATAGGGGAAAGATCTGGACTGCAGACTGGCCATTTCAGTACCCGGATCCTTCTCCTACGCAGCCATGATGTTGTGATTGATGCAGAATGTGGTCTGGCATTATCTTGTTGAAAAATGCAGGGTCTTCCCTGAAAGAGATGACGTCTGGATGGGAGCATATGTTGTTCTAGAACCTGAATATATTTTTCTGCATTGATGGTGCCTTTCCAGACATGCAAGCTGCCCATGCCACACGCACTCATGCAACCCCATACCATCAGAGATGCAGGCTTCTGAACTGAGCGTTGATAACAACTTGGGTTGTCCTTGTCCTCTTTGGTCCGGATGACATGGCGTCCCACATTTCCAACAAGAACTTCGAATCGTGACTCGTCTGACCACAGAACAGTCTTCCATTTTGCCACACTCCATTTTAAATGATCCCTGGCCCAATGAAAATGGCTGTGCTTGTGGATCTTGCTTAGAAATGGCTTCTTGTTTGCACTGTAGAGTTTCAGCTGGCAACGGCGGATGGCACGGTGGATTGTGTTCACTGACAATGGTTTCTGGAAGTATTCCTGAGCCCATTCTGTGATTTCCTTTACAGTAGCATTCCTGTTTGTGGTGCAGTGTCGTTTAAGGGCCCGGAGATCACGGGCATCCAGTATGGTTTTACGCCCTTGACCCTTACACACAGAGATTGTTCCAGATTCTCTGAATCTTCGGATGATATTATGCACAGTTGATGATGATAACTGCAAAGTCTTTGCAATTTTTCGCTGGGTAACACCTTTCTGATATTGCTCCACTATCTTTCTGCGCAACATTGTGGGAATTGGTGATCCTCTACCCATCTTGGCTTCTGAGAGACACTGCCACTCTGAGAAGCTCTTTTTATACCCAATCATGTTGCCAATTAACCTAATTACTGTTAATTGGTCTTCCAGCTCTTCGTTATGCTCAAATTTACTTTTTCCAGCCTCTTATTGCTACTTGTCCCAACTTTTTTGGGATTTGTTGACACAAATTTGGAATCAACATATTTTTCCTTTAAAATGATAAATTTTCTCGGATTAAACTTTTGATCTGTCATCTATGTTCTATTCTGAATAAAATATTGACATTTGCCATCTCCACATCATTGCATTCAGTTTTTATTCACAATTTGTTTAATGTCCCAACTTTTTTGGAATCCAGTTTGTACTATATGCCTGCACAAACACTGCTGAAAAATTACTGAAAATTGAAAATAGATTTCAGGGTGGAAAATATGATTTAATTAATATTCTTTTAGCCTGCAAAATGTATTTTTCTATATACAGTATAACACAAATAGATAGTTTGTACTACATTCTACAACTACAGATAACCTATGAAAATTGAGTGCTAACATAGCACAAATCCTGAGTAAGACATCTTCATTTGGACCATTATCTAAACTAATTAGCTCAGCATAGGACCAGATCTACCAGCAGACACTGAATCTGCTCTGTGTATTTCAGTAGAAATATTACTGCATCCTAGCAAACTTAGTTATTATTGTTTGCTTCTTGCCTACAGAAATAGGACATGCTAGTAACTTTGGGAAATCAGGCCATCTAGATCTAGTGATACGATCTCTGGATGTGAATCCTGTGTATGTGTGTATCTCTGTGAATGCAAGTTATTTTAAAAATGTATATACGCAGAGTAAGTTAGTGGGCCATGTAAGGACCAGGCGTTGCCAGGTAATTAATGTTACACACATACAGTGATATCATGATATTGATGATGGACAGAAATATCCAATATCTTTTTAAAAAATATCTAAGAAATATCTATCAAATATCCAATATACTGTATATATCAAATGCTTGACAAATAAACAAGGCTTAAAAGTAAAATCTATCACAAGGTGTTGTCAGTGGAATGATGTGTACCAAGCTGCAGTATTACACAAACACTTAGAATAAAATAAACAGCTACAGTACATCTATAAATGCTAATGAATTTAAGTTCATTCCCTCGAGACATTTTTTTACCAAAAATAGTACAGTTAAGTTGTTTGTCCTTTTGTGTTACTTCGTACAATATGCACTCAGGATATCTATTTTTAGTTTCTAAAGGATGAAATGGTAAATGATCCATACTGTTATTTTTCATTAGACCCGGAAATGGATGCACATGTACTGTACCTTCTCACTCGTTTTCCCGGTGAGTTATATATTTGTTTTCCAAATGCAAGTCAAACATACTATAGGATGTGTTTGACTCTGTGCAATCATCTGATACAACAGTCACTGCTAGGCTGCATGAATTGATAGTCTGGGCTATAAAGAAATCAGCCTTAGCTTCACTGCTTTACTGTATATCTGTATATGTATTTTTCATATGGTTATTGGTGGTGCTGTTTCTTTGGTTCCACAAAAGTGTAAAATGATTAGTTTTGAGATATTTGTTGACATTAAAAGTAATAGAAGAGAGTAATATAATATAAGTATAATATCGTTGTGGTTAGTCTTTCGGCTACTCCAGTCGAGAGGGCACTAGTGGTAATAGTGATAATAATAATAATTGAGTAAGTAATTGAATAAGTAATCGAATGTGCATGGCAAAAGCTAAACATTACAATAACTTATTTTTATCTTTAAAGATCCAGTAGGTTAGGATAGAAATTCTAGCCCATTTTAACCAGAAGTCCGTGCCAAATACAGTACACATTAGCGAACCTTGCCATCCTAAAAACTTGTAAACATGACATGACTTGACTTAATGGACTGATTCGATTAAGGGAGAGTAAAACATTTTAGGATGCTACTTGATAACCAATTCATGTTTGTACATTCGATGTAGGCTGTCGACAGATTTAATGGGAAAATCCTGTCAGACAAGACCTGTGATTTTCCTGAGTGGTTTACATGTAAATACGTTTTATAAGATACTGTATGAAGTCTTTTCATGTGCAGTGTACGTAAAGGCTTTTGTTCTTGTTCTGTGTCTAATATTGACTCATGAACATTTCATAATTTTCTGTAGTCTTGATCGTTGTTTCCTTGCTTCAAAAAAAGGACAGTTGGTAACTTAAGTCTGGCAAATCATATTATTTTTGTTTTGGGCTCTGGGATTGCCTGTGTCTCAGCACCTTGCTTGGATAATTAATTCTTCTCTGTTGGGGATGTTCCTTAATACACCACAATTAGACCACTCCTTTGGAAATAGACATATGGCTAAATAGACATATATGGCCTTTGTATGGCCCAACAATGCATTACTGCATGTAGCTGTGACTTGGGTGGAGGGGGTTGAATGGCGTGATGGTAATCTCTAATTGTTTAATATAGATATTTTTTACACTTTCTGATAGGTGTGTTTCAGCACTTTTTGTTATGCGTTTGTTACTATGTGGAGGAGAAATTATGTTTCCATGGTTTATGTGAAATTACCACTTTAACCAGCATGATGAACTGATTAGATTTTGGAATAGATCCAAACAATGGGAAGGTCACAGCAAGGTCAAATGTCTGAAATATTTTTTTTTTTCTGTTTGAAGTAATTTTGTATGGATTTGGGACATACACATTAATAACAAGTACTGGATTAGTTTGCAGTGAAAGCATAAATGTCATGGCTTGAAAATCACACTCTGGAGAACGCAAGTGCAGGAAATAATAGTTTTTATTGAGAGTCCCGTTTTCGATTTGAACAAACTCAAACTTAATGTCTATAACGTAGGCCCCGAGGGCGCTTCTCCAGGAGCGGTCTGCAGGCGGAAATACAAGAACGTAAAGTCACTTAGAGAACACAAATAAGAACATACGGGAAGACTGCAACCCAAAACACATAGGGCTCAGCCCGAATGCGCGAAGCTGTCCTGCTTCCGCTGCCTCGCCTGCAGATACCGCTTTAGACCTGGGAGAGAGAGAGAGAGAGAGAGAGACATAAAAATCCAGAGTTTACGGGTGTGCACAACGGTGACCAGACAATGTGGTGTGGGTTCGGCTGGGTTAAATAGTGAGACACACAAGGGTAGACACAGGTGAATTCACTTTCGTGTTAATGAATGACAATGACATACGTCGACACACTAGGGGGAGACAAAGCCACGGCTCAGTAATCCGGTGAACCTGATCTCTGGGGCTGCGGCGGATCGGATGTTACATCACCCCCCCTCCCAGGACCGGCTTCCTGAGAGGGCGGTGGGCGCTCCCTTCTAGGCACCGAAGGGGGTCGGGACCCACCGGCCTGATGGAATTGCCGGCGAGCGGGTCGGCCTGGAGGTCGTGGCGCAGGACGATCCGGTCGAGCTTGATGGAACTCGAAAATGAGTTCTGGGCTCAGGATGTCAGGATGGGGACCCAGCTGCGTTCCTCCGGCCCATACCCCTCCCACTCCACTAGGTATTGGAGTGTGCCCCCTCTCCTTCGGGAGTCCAGCAGTTGCTGGACTCTAAACGCTGGAGCGCCCTCGATCTCCACAGCCCCGGGGAGTGATGGGTCCACGACGCCTCCGTCGAGTGGTCCCCGTATTACTGGCCTGAGAAGAGAGATGTGGAAGACGGGGTTAATGCGCATGTGTGAGGGGAGTTGTAATTTAAAAGAAACGGGGTTTATTTGAGACAAAATAGGAAAAGGACCGATGAATCTGGGAGAAAGTTTACGGCAGGGGAGTTTGAGAGAGAGATCCCTTGTCGAGAGCCAAACCCGATCTCCTACCTCGAGCGGAGGACTTTCCCTTCGCCGCCTATCGGCGAATTTTTTGAACCGGCGAACTGCTTGGGAGATATTGGCATGCGCCCCCTCCCATACTTTTTCCGCTTTTTTAAACCACTCATCCACCATGGGGATATTGGTGGGAGTGGCATCCCAGGGACAAAGCGGTGGCTGATGTCCGAGCACACATTGAAACGGCGTTAGGCCGGTTGAGGAGTGTCTCAATGAGTTTTGCGCATATTCCGCCCAGAATAAACAGTCTGCCCATTCATGTTGCCGACTACTACAATATGCGCGGAGGAATTTCCCGAGATCTTGGACAGTCCGCTCTGCCTGCCCGTTTGACTCCGGGTGATAGCCTGACGTTAGACTAACAGTGGTCCCCAATTTCTGGAAAAAAGCTTTCCAGACTTTTGCGACAAATTGGGGACCACGATCGGAAACAATGTCTTCCGGTATGCCGTAGTAGCGAAACACAGTGTTGAATAGGGTTTCCGTCACCTGGGAGGCGGTTGGGAGGGCGCAGAACGGGATAAACCGGCATCCTTTTGAGAAGCGATCTACCACTACTAGGACCGATGTGTATCCCTTAGACACTGGCAGGTCCGTCACAAAATCCACCGCTAGGTGGGACCACGGTCTGTTAGGTGTGGGTAAGGGCATTAATTTTCCAACTGGCAACCCTCGGGGGCTTTTAGTGGTTGCACAGGTAGCGCAAGACGAAACTACTGTTTTCACTGTTTCCCGCAGATTTGGCCACCAGAACTTAGGTTCTAGTAATTTCTTTTTTTTTTATTAAATTTTTAATTTAATTTTATAGAACTTTATTAATCCCAGAGGGAAATTGCTCAATTTTCACATATCCCAATTAGGAAACTGGGGTCAGAGTGCAGGGTCAGCCAGCTTACGGAGCAGCGCCCCTGGAGCAGATAGGGTTAAGGGCCTTGCTCAAGGGCTCAACAGTGGCAACTTGGCGATGCTGGGGTTCGAACCCCCGACCTTCCGATCAGTAACCCAGTAACCCACAGCCTTAACCGACTGAGCCACCACTGCCCTTTATTTAATTGCCGGGTTCTCAATTCGCCGGGATGTCCTGATGATAAATTAACGTGTGCCTTCACTGTCACTCGTTCCCGTAGTGACTCCGGCACATAGGTTCGGTCCGGAGGACAGTCCGGCGGCGCGGGCTCTGCCCGTGTCGCCAGTGCTATCTCCGCATCGAGGTCCCACGTGATCGGAGCCACCACGAGTGAGGGGGGCAAAATGGGTTCGGGAACCTGGGTCCGGTCCTGCGTCGCAAAACAGCGGGATAACGCGTCCGCTTTGATATTTTTAGAGCCGGGGCGCTAAGTAATAAAAAAGTGGAAACGAGTGAAAAACAGTGCCCAGCGGGCTTGTCGGGGGTTTAGTCTCTTAGCTTGTTGGAGGTACTCTAGGTTCTTATGATCCGTGAGTACCGTGAATGGATGTTCCGCCCCCTCCAACCAATGCCTCCACTCCTCTAACGCCGCTTTTATTGCAAGCAGTTCACGATTACCGATATCATAATTGCATTCGGCAGGTGTCAATTTTCGCGAGAAAAAAGCACAGGGGAATAACTTCTCTGGGTGGCCATGGCGCTGTGACAGTACCGCTCCGAGTCCTACCTCCGACGCGTCGACCTCAACTACGAAGGGCTTGTTAAGGTCGGGAAGTTTTAATATAGGCGCGGAGGTAAAAGCTTGTTTTAGACGCTGGAACGCGATGCGCGCGTCCGGCGTGAACTGCTGTAGTTTGCGCGGTTTACCCTTGAGTAAGCTAGTGAGCGGTGCTGCCAACGTACTATAGCCCCTAATAAAGCGCCGGTAAAAATTGGCAAACCCGAGGAAGCTTTGTAGCGCCTTCACTGAGGTCGGTTCCGGCCATTGGAGTACCGCTCTGACTTTGGTCGCGTCCATCTTGACCCCCAGTGGCCCTATGCGATAGCCCAGAAATGCAACCTCTGTCTTATGAAATTCACATTTCTCTGCCTTCACATAGAGCCCATGTTCCCTTAGTCGACGGAGGACGGCGGTCACATGACGAACGTGCTCTTCGTATGACCGAGAGTATATCAGGATGTCATCTAAATATACTATCACAAATCGGCTTAGCATATGTCGGAGCACGTCATTCATGAACCCCTGAAACACCGCAGGCGCGTTCACCAGTCCATAAGCCATCACATTGTACTGATAATGACCTGATGTAGTGCTAAACGCTGTCTTCCACTCATCGCCCTTGCGAAAACGAACGAGATTGTAAGCGCTGCGGAGGTCAAGTTTGGTAAAGATGGACGCGCCACGGAGCAGATCGATCGCGGCCGGAACCAGGGGCAGTGGGTGCTTATACTTCACTGTGATGGTATTGAGCCCTCGATAATCAATACACGGCCGAAGGCCCCCGCCTTTTTTCTCGATAAAAAAGAACCCTGCCGATGCGGGTGACGTGGAGCGACTAATGAGCCCCTGCTGGAGAGCCTCTTTCACGTATTCCTCCATTGCCCGTGTCTCAGACACTGATAATGGATAAATCCGCGAGCAAGGCGGTGCTTTCCCCGGCAGGAGGTCAATAGCGCAGTCCCACGGGCGGTGAGGGGGAAGTCGTGCAGCGGCCCTAATACTAAATACGTCTTTAAACTTTACGTACTCGGATGGCACGAGGGTAGAGACTAGGGCGCTAGGGCTTTCTACTGTGGTTGTTTGGGCCATCAATGAGGATGGCATGCAAAATTTCGCGCATCTAGGGGACCATGAAAGGATGCGAGCACCTGTCCAATCAAAATTGGGGTTATGAGAGCTAAGCCAAGGGAGGCCGAGCACGACGGACTGACTCACCTGAGAGATCACATAAAATTCTAACTCCTCAGTGTGGTTCGGGAAAGTTAATCGTAGGGGCACGGATATCATGTTAATGGGCGATTGACCTAATGGGTTGCCATCCAGAGCATTAATCACGATCGGGGTTGGAAGCTTCGACACGGGAGCGTGCAGCGAGGAAATGAGAGAGGATGAAATGAAGTTCCCAGCCGATCCTGAATCTATTAGGGGGGAAACAGAAACCATATTATTATTGTAAGACAGTGTAGCTTTAACACAAAATGACCGGTTGGTTCGTGGAGGTGTGTTTGTGTGTATGACTCTTGGGGATGTGTCCGTGTTTATGGTGCGTGGTGGTGTGTCCGTGTCTGTAGTTCGTGGAGGTGCGTTTGTGTTGATGATTCGTGGAGGTATGTTCATGTGTCTGGTTCGAGGGGGTGTGTTCATTTTTACTTTCAACAGCGGGCACTCTCGGATGAGATGCCCCCCTCCCCCGCAGTACAGACACAGTCCGGCCGTCATTCGGCGTCGCCTTTCCTGCGCCGATAGCCGGGATGTGCCGACGTCCATGGGCTCTGCCGTCGGGGATTCGCGTGGTTCCGGTGCACTTTTATTTAGGCTGGGGCGGTGGTGCGGTTCGACTCTGCCACCTGCTCCTCTGGCGGGGGCCTGCCGTTTCTGACCGCGGAGGTGCTGGTCCAACTTGATGGCGAGTTGTATTGTCTCGTCAAGATCCATCTCAGCATCTCGGCAAGCCAACTCAAGTTGGATGTCTGGGTGGAGACCGTCCCTGAAGCGTGCGAGGAGGCTTTTCTCGCACCATTCACTCTCCGCGGCCAGGATCTTAAATTTCACCGAATAGTCGGCGACGGTGGTTGGCCCCTGCTTGAGTCGGAGTAGTTGTTGTTCCCCGGTCCGGCCCTGATCCGGGTGGTCGAAGACGCGCGGAGGAAGCGGATGAAGTCGCTCATATCTCGGCCACCTGCACTCCACATGGCGGCGGCCCAGTCCATCGCTGCACCTGTGAGCTGTTGCGTGACGAAGCTGATCTTCTGCCTCTCATCGAGATCGGGGTACTCAGCTAAGTACAGCTCACAGGCCAAGAGGAATTTTCTGCATCCCTCAGGGTCACCGGCATACCTCTCCGGGGGGACTGCTCGTGGAGGGGATCGTGACGGGCGTCTCGGCGCCGCAGGAGAGGGTGACTGTCTAGCCGCGATGTCACGGACACTGTGGGCCAGATCGTTGATCGCCCTGGCCAAGCTGTCCATCTGTCCTTGCTGCCGTCTGATATAATCCATCATGGGGATGGTGTGATCGGGCGCTGATGTTCCTGCTGCGTTCGGATACGAGGTCTGGTCATCTGTCATGGCTTGCATGGGAAAATCACACTCTGGAGAACGCAAGTGCAGGAAATAATAGTTTTTATTGAGAGTCCCGTTTTCGATTTGAACAAACTCAAACTTAATGTCTATAACGTAGGCCCCGAGGGCGCTTCTCCAGGAGCGGTCTGCAGGTGGAAATACAAGAACGTAAAGTCACTTAGAGAACACAAATAAGAACATACGGGAAGACTGCAACCCAAAACACATAGGGCTCAGCCCGAACGCGCGAAGCTGTCCTGCTTCCGCTGCCTCGCCTGCAGATACCGCTTTAGACCTGGGATAGAGAGAGAGAGAGAGAGAGAGAGAGAGACATAAAAATCCAGAGCTTACGGGTGTGCACAACGGTGACCAGACAATGTGGTGTGGGTTCGGCTGGGTTAAATAGTGAGACACACAAGGGTAGACACAGGTGAATTCACTTTCGTGTTAATGAATGACAATGACATACGTCGACACACTAGGGGGAGACAAAGCCACGGCTCAGTAATCCGGTGAACCTGATCTCCGGGGCTGCGGCGGATCGGATGTTACAATAAAAACAGTGCTGAAATCTACATTTTAAAAGTTAAGTTTTATGAACTGCATAAAATGTGTAGAAATTCAGTTTTCACATAGTGTTTCTAGTGAAACTTTGTCACAACAGTAGCAATAAATCTGGCATGTTTGGTATTTAATTTGTTTTATGATTTTCCATTTTTAGTGGCACACGGACTAATTTCCATTTCGAAGCCAGGCGAAAATGTTCTCCACGTGCTTGGCTGGTCCCCTCTTGGGTGCTCCTGTTTGGGTGTTGGGTGCTCCACAGTCCAAAGACATGCAGATTAGGCTAGTCTAATAATTTTGCCATTCCCAAATTGAACAAAATGCCATTTTGTCCTTCGGTCTTGTTCTTTTTAATATGAGTTTCCCTACAGGAAAATGTTTGAGGAGAATAATAAAAAAATTTGCATGACACATAATGCATCTTCACTTGCACTGTTCACGGACATTCATTACTAACTACAAACAAGCGACTGGAAGGAAAAAGGCTTTTTAAAAAAAGGCTTCTGTCCAAATAAATTAGCAGTAGGATAATGTTATTTCATTAAGGTAGCATGAAATTAGAGTTCATTACTTATGATTTATGGCTTTCACAAGCACGAGCAATACCTTACCAAACGTTATCTCCTCACATCCAAACTACACAGCTTGAAGCTATACGGTGTGCTGATATTCTGTGGCATCCCTGACCTGATGGCCAGGCGGCTCCAGAATGACTTGGCAGTGTGTAGAGCTCGGCCTGCAGCATAGTCATGATACTCTACTGTGGTGTGTGTGTGTGTGTGTGTGTGTGTGTGTGTTTGTGTGTGTGAATCTTTCTGTCCTGAAGCCATATTATAAGGAAAAAATTTTGATCGTGCTTTTTGCATAATTGTGTTATGAAATATGGTGCTGTATGTCATAAGAAAGATATACAGATATACAATGTAATTACAGAAATCTTCACACCATTTTCCCATCAAAGTAGATGAGTTATGAAGTGTTGGACGTGCCTCTGGCAAGGGTATCGTTTTGCTTTTGGGCTTGTGGTGACTCACTCCTTCATCTTCATTACTCAGTGAGAGCAATACCATCCTGTTTCACAACTGATTGCCACACACGCTGATAATTATATATGTGTTTCTCTCCACAGTAACTACCACGCTGTCTCCGGGCTCCAGCCATGCCAGAAAGTGCAATGAGACGGAAAAGGCATACTGTGTCAATGGTGGTGACTGTTATTTCATACACGGTATAAACCAGCTGTCCTGCAAGTAAGTCACGCCCACCCTAGAGTGCCAGATTCTAATCATTCAGCCTCTCCATCCTGGCGTCATATGTTTTAATAGATTCTATAATTGTTAAATGTTGTTACCATAAGTTGATTTTACTTACACTGCCTGTCAAAAGTTTGAGGACACCTTGCCTTTTATTATTTTTTTTCTGATGTCTGATTTCTATACAAGAGACATGATTTTATTTTTTTGAGAATGAAGTCAGTCATGTGCGTAATAGAATGACTTGTCCTGTGATTAATTCATATGGGAAAAAAGGGGGAAAAAGAAGGGGGAAAAAACAGGATTGACAAAAAAATTCCATGCAAAGGACAGTGTTAGTTTCAGGCTTTCATTTATACTGTTCTCATGCTCATGCTGTTTCCAAAGTTTCCTCTGCTTGCAAGATGTTTCTAAATCAATGGCTCGATTTTGTCGCATTTGATGCTTTGGAAGCTGAGAAAAAAGAGAAAGCTCAGTTCAAAAGTTGTTGCACAAGGTTGATGTTAGTTGACATCCCCAACAGTTTTATCTGGGTACTACATAATGGGTTAAAATTAACTAGGCAATATTGAATGGCTGTAGAACATTGTCGACCTTATTTTCATGCATGATTATGCACCACCTTATTTAGCTCTTATTATGCGTGCGTGGTTAGAACAGCAGTTTCCAGGATGTAAAGTGGGATGTGGACCTCAAGAAGGGCTTCCAAGTCCAGATCTCACTCCATGTGTTTTGGAAAGAAGCAGGTGTACAGGACAAAGTCTCGCACACTGGAGGACTTGGAGGCACGGATTTAGGAGATTCTCAGCAATATCCCAAACAACTTCCTTTAGAAGACCCCTGGACGTTTAATGAAACTGCTTGACGCTACCGATAGCCATGTTGAAATTTAAAGATTTCTTATTTAATAAAGTACATGTACACTTTATTTCAACAAATTTGTATTAGAATTATGGACTTTATTTCCAATTTTTTATGCCTAGTTACTTTTCACCCACCCTGTGAAAACAAAACCTGTTTATACAAAGCGATTACCACAAAACCAATAGCTTAATTGTAAGCAATATAATATAATAAAGTATAACATAATATACTGTAATATAATATAATATAATATAATATAATATACAGTACACTACTATTCAAAAGGTTTTTTTTGTTTAGTGATTTATTTTCTACATTCTACTACAATACTGGGGATTTCAAAACTATAAAATAACACATATGGAATTAGGTAATTACGTAACAACAACAAAAACAAGTTAGTTGTTATTTTAAGACACAGAGGTCAGTTTTTCTGTAATAGTTCTGACAAGAACAGTATTGTCAAGTGCATTTGCAAAATCCGTCAAGCACCGTAATGAAACTGGCTCTCATGAAGGCCGTCCCAGGACGGCGAGACCAAAACCTACATCTGCTGCAGACGAGAAGTTCATTTAGAGTTATCAGCCTGAAAAATCACCAATTAAGAGCACCTCAGATTAGAGGCGTTATGAAGTCAGATTACAGAGCAGAAGTAGCAGAAACATCTCAATATCAACTGTTCAAAGGAGATTAAAGCATTTTTGGACGCCTTCAGCATTCCTTTACAATGTAGAAAGAAATAAAAATCAGGAACCATCATGCAGTTAGAAAGTGACCCCAAACTTTTGAACGGTAGTGTGTGTATATATATATATATATATATATATATATATATATAAAATTTCAACTCACCCAAAGTTTCAACAGTCAGTTGTACAGTATGACCGAAAAATGAGGATTTACCCCGCAAGTGGCAAAGGCACTAAAGATGTTGTGCTACGTCTTTAATTGTTATTTATTAAAGGAAAAAAAAATTTAATACTGGGTGTCTGCAGATATTGACAGGTAGTGAAGTTAATCAAAAGATTTGATCCAATTTTATATATCACATGATGATCAAGTATTATTTGTTTAATTATTTCTTTCTAATAAAACTCTTACCTTGTATGAGTCAAAGGCTTAATATCAATACCTCTTCTGTTGTTGTATTTGAATGTTTTTCTCCTCCTCCTTTCTCTCTCTCTCTCTCTCTCTCTCTCTCTTCGGTGATTCATGGTTGAACAGATCAGTCGACTCAAGTGTTATGTGTGATGACATTTCAACATTCTGTTTGGACATGAAACCGGTGATGATTTAACTCCATGTGTAACGTCATTATTGCAAGTAAATTTCCTTCATAGTTTCCCAGCCTCAAGGTATACAAGTAACCACTTTCAGGCTATTTTATTATTCTATTTTATTTTACGTTATTATTTTATGGCCCACTCATTCATGTCTGGGTGCTCTGGGATTTCACACACACAAAAAAAATCCCATGGAGTTTCATGATGCTTAAAATAGACACCTTTTCCTCTCCTGTTTCATGGCGTGCAAAGTCTGCTAGGAACACTGACAATATCTGTGTTCTCAGAGAGGCGCTTAAGACACTTCAGACACACACTGCTGAGTTCAATAGAGCCCAGTGCTGCATTTCAGGCCTCGAGAGGGAGATAGAATAGAAGACACTCTGAAATCAGCTACCCCATCTGGACGAGAGAAAAGAAGTGAAGAAAACAGACGAATGGTCTGCAATGTTCTCTGCTACCCCCTATTTCTTTGAGTCACCCCTGCCGGGAAGCGAGCTGAGGGTGATACAGCGCTCTGCCTTTAGTGGCCATGTCGGAGCAGACTGCTCAGATTTACGATGCATCCGCTCTTATTGTGGTCTGTGATTAAGTACAGGGTCTCTGAGGGAAACCCCTGCATTAACTCTACTGTACAATCAATATTCCTTATTCACTACATAGGCAGTTGGACTGGTCAGGGCTCTTAGGCTTAATTAATGTATTTAAGAAGAGCGGTATTCTGATTTGATATAAAGCTTCATGGAGAGAGAGGTTTGCATAGGCTCGCATTGATGCCCGTTTCTCTAGATGACCTTTATTCTCTGTGTGCAATGCAGTGGTAATTCTGAAAGTGTCACCCTAAAATTGCCGCTTTGAAAATGCGTGCATGTGTATAATCAACCACAAGCACTATCGTCCCTGTGCATACTGTATGTGCGTCAGCAACCCTGGAGCCAAATTAAATGCAGCAGTCCCGTTGACCTCTGCAGTAAATTCTGAAGAAAGGGGAATTCTTTGCTTTTAGGAACTCACAATACATAAATTATACAAGATCCCAAAATGGGGAGGAAAGAGGAGCCCTTTTTGGCATCAGGGCACTGCTTTTATGGAATTTATTCTGAATGGAAACATATTCTGACATCTTTAGCATATTAAAGTTATGCTGGTTTCTGGCTTGAACGCACACTGTATAATTGGAAGTTTATGAGGAAGGCTAAGTGTAGTATATTGGTGAACCATGTTACATCAGCGTGAACCTTTCCTCGGATTTCACCATTCTGAAAAAAATAGAAAAGAAAAAAAAACATACTTCTTGACACCTCTGCAGTTCAGACCATCAATCCTGCCAAAATGCACTGAGCAAGATTATTTAAAATATATTGAATCTTTCACTGTTTTTCTTTTTTTTTTTATCAGAGAATGTTGAATGGTTGAAAGTATCCCAAACCAAAATAAAAATAATAATCTTTTTTTTTTTCTTGGATGCGTGAATGGAATGAGAGACTTTGGACACTAAATACACTTTTCCCCTTTTACAAAGTCCACAGTAAAAAAAAAATTGGACAATGCTGCAGATATGTTTGTGAGCTCTTAAATGCTGATCAATCGTAAGAATAATAATGACTGGAACTGAAAACTTTTCGCTACAAGGCCAGCATTCTAAGAAAGCTAGTGACATTCGATGACAGTTATACTGGGTGCAGGTGGTAGTTATGGTAGATTTTGACAGTTTCAGCTAATGTTAATTAAATGACTGAATATGGCAATGCAATGTGATATTTAAATACTCCGAAATTTTTCATGATTGCAAACTTTATTTTGCCTGATCTATATGAAGTATGTTAAGTATTTAAATATCACATTGCAAGCAGTTAACTAGCTGACTAGTGTTTTGATCAAGCACACACGAAAACAAAGCATATTGGTACAATTCATCAGAGGAGTCCAAATATATAAATTAAAGGATGTATAAAGAAAATTTCACTTTTTATTGTCTCGCCACAGTACAGTAAACCAGTACATTCAAACAAGTGAACGAAGTGAACTTCGTGTTCTGATACCTATGGTACTTTTCTTGAATCAGTGTGTTTTCTCTGGACACCAAGACAGCACGGGGTTGAGACAAGCAGTTGTATTTCCCAAATTTAGCCTGAACATACTGTAACATGAAAAGGCAAATGAGAAAAAAGAGCTAAGTTTAGATGGAAAAGGGAATTTGTGTTTGTAGAAATATTCCTGGATCCTGGCATTTTTAATTAGAAGACGTTTTTAATGTGGAAATGTAATTTCTGAAATTCTGAGATGGTTTTGTTGGATAACATTACATGCTCTTTGGGTAATTTAAGAATAAATGTGATAATCTTGCACAGATGTACAGTACTGTACATGGGCAGCATGGAGCTCACGAGACTTTCTGAGCCAGTACTCTGACACCTGCCCTTCTGAAAATGTGTTTATTGACATGGACTAAAATGAGTATTCCCACTCCCAGACTCCCTCCACAAGTCTTTCTTTAAATCCCACAGCGATCTTCACATCATCAAGCAGAACTACTTTGCCTGCGGCCTGTGCTCTTGTTGTTCTAATTTGGTGTTTCTCTGCTCCTTTTCTCACTCTCTCCCTTTCTCTACTCCCTTTCTCCTTTCCTCTCCCCCTTCCCGTTTTGTGTCTGGTCCTCTCTCCTGTCTCTCCTCCTCCCTTCCTCTTGTTCCCCTACTTCTCCCTTTTGTGGGTTTGTTTTCCCTCCATCAGGTGTCCAAATGACTATACTGGTGATCGCTGTCAAACCTCCGTTATGGCCAGTTTCTACAGTATGTCCATTTCTTCTTCCTGTCTGTCTGTGTGCCTGTCTGTCTGACTGTCTGCTTACAAGCTGCATGCTGCGTATGAGGTGAATGCACGAATGTCTTTGTGTTTCTCCGTGTCTTTTCACTCCTTACTGTGTCTCCATTTTTTTGTTTTGTTGATTTGACTCATCAGGTACATCTAAAATGCAGATGAGATGAGAACTGAAGCCAAGTGAGAGGTTCACATTTTTTTTCCCATTTATTAAAACTTATTGTGAAAGATCCTTAAACTGTAGCACAGTAGGAGAGAGACCCAAATGATGCATATGTAGCATGCTTTATAATATAATGGCAGCCTTTTGTCTTTTATCGTCATGTCCAGAAGAAGATATTCTGATAATCGGAAGGAGTTTGTCAGGAGTTGGTTCATCTAGATTTTTTTTTGGCTGTTAAGTAATACAGAATAAAAAGAGGCACATGAGGTTTTGAGAATCTGTACGAAAGGTAATCTTAATCATTAACATGGGAATGGTGTAATGTCTTGTGTGTTACAAGGCCAAAAGCATTATGCATGACCTCTAACCTTTAATAACCAGCATATATGATTTATAACACTCACTGATTAAACCCGTCCATAGCTAATCAAAAGAATCTTGCATGCTCTGTTATGCTACTTGAAACCTCCACATTAGAAATAAGAGTTAAATCAAGTAAAGTTTAACAATAAATAAACATACCCATTTTATTGTTTAACTAAAAATGAATAGATGCCATATTCTCCATGTCTTCACTCATCTGTACTCAGCTGTGTCTAGACAGTAGCAGTTCTTTCCTTTTTTTTTTCAATGATATAATTTATATTTGATTCTATTTGATTATATGTTTACTAAACCCCCCAGGATTTTAGTAAATATAACAGTAATTTTTGTGCCTGTCTGTGTGTTTGCATGAATCTGTGCACTTAAATATAACAATAATTTTTTTCTAATGGGGAAAATGGAGTTGGCCACAGTATGTCTGCATTGTCTGTCTGTTACTGGAACTTACACCCCTTCACGTCAGTGTCTTGAAGCAAACAGAAACATAATAATTTAGCATTTTTTACTCATCGATCTGGACATCTTTATCTGAAACCTGTTTTTTCTTTTTTTTCTTTCTTTACATTGTCAACTTTCTGCATTGGCAGAGCATCTTGGAATTGAAATTATGGGTATGGAACTATTATTTGTTTGACTCTTAGTTTTAAGGCGTATCTTTTTTTTCTCTGTGCCATATCAAAATACTTGCAGTGATCCATTAAAGTACTGAGGAAGACGTTCGTCGTTTAAAACACAGTCAATTGCACTACGCAAATACACTTAATGTGCTGTAATATGTGCATTTATATTCAGAATTCTGGTAAGAGCTTAAGTAAAATATAGATTTTTTTAAAGATCTATTTTTAAATCAAAAGCACACATCTGATCATTGAAAACACCATCTCTACTCTTACCACTGTCTGCTACAAGACTTGGAACTATTATTATTACTTGAAACTATAAAATTGGAACGATTAAAGTAGCCAAAAGTAGATTTTAAAAAATTATTATGGACCATTTATACCACGAAGTGGACTAACAACTTCAGAAAAGACGAATGAGTTTGACAGCTATTTAGATGGTTAACAAGCTTCCTGAATAGTGTTAAGTTTTATTTCTCTGTCTTATTCGCTTCCTGTAACAAGCATGCAATGCGGTATCAGATGACGTTTCAACATTTGACCTGGGCACCGCCAATACCCCACCCTGCCCCTCACCCCCGCATCATCTCTTCTCCTTTTTTCACACTCAGCAGCCACCCCACCCCCCTCACCTCCCTGCTGTCGGTCACTTTCTTCTTCTCAGAGCCCTAGTCCTCTATCTTGTTCCTCCTCTCCATGTTCTGTGTGTTTTCCTTTGTCATTGTGGTCATCGCCTGCCCTTTGAGGCCTCAGGTTTAATGCCAGTCCAAAAATAAATAATTATAATTCTTCACTGCTCCTTTGTAGAGGGTCTTCATAAAGCCATTTTAAGAATTGCTAGAAAATGTACTTAGAGGACATACTGTAGATATCTGACCATGTAGAATATATTAAGACTTTCCTGTATTAGCCAGTTTGATATAGCACAACATTGTTTTATGAACAACCCTCTTCCTGTGCATTCAAAAAAATGCTGTTTGTGTGTTTTAACCTCAACTTTACAGGCATGTACTGTGAAAAAATTAAACAAAAAAATAAATAAATAAAGCTTACATTGCTTTATCTTCTATTTATCTTTCATTAATGATGTCTGTAGGCCAGTGTATTATTGGGACTGCAGGAGAGGCAGATTCCTCCATTCGTGAACACTTCCCAGTGAAATTGTGATATTATTGTTTTCTAAGTTTGGCAGATTTAGTGCCATTACGAAAGAAATCTAGAACAGTTTTGTCTGCCTTAACATAATTGGCTCTGAAAATGTAAGATCCTACCATAGAGTTTAAAACTATATTTTCCCATAGTGTAGTTACTGTATAAGATCGCATTGTGCTCTCAATGAGTTTTTGGTGCTATTTGTTATAGATCAGTGTATTTGGTGTACTATTGGACACAAAGCATGCTGCTTGATTCATACTGTAGGTTCTTGTCTATCACAAAAGTATAAATTGTATTTATACTGAAAAAATCTTATACAGTTTAGGGTAAATGGATCAAACTAAAGCATTCTATGACATGTCTGCCACTGATTCTGTGTGTGTGTGTGTGTGTGTGTGTGTGTGTGTGTGTGTGTGTGTGTGTGTGTGTGTGTGTGTGTGTGTGTGTGTGTGTGTGGATTTTTCACTTATTTAGAGGCAGAAGAACTGTACCAAAAGCGGGTACTGACCATAACAGGCATTTGCGTTGCTCTGCTGGTGGTTGGCATCGTGTGTGTCGTTGCGTACTGCAAAACCAAGTAAGTCCTGAAAAAAAAACAACAACAACATTTTCTTCAACTGATCAAACTCTTAACTTAAAGTATAACTTTTCTGCTTGATTGTTCTGATATTGATCGAGCTTTGAGTCTTAGT
Organism: Channallabes apus; assembly: GCA_030522415.1. Lineage (NCBI taxonomy): Eukaryota > Metazoa > Chordata > Actinopteri > Siluriformes > Clariidae > Channallabes > Channallabes apus. The sequence goes on from CM060113.1 coordinate 32,658,091, forward strand.
GTCAATGTGGCATCATTAACTAAGGCACACAGAGGTGGACGCTGTCTGTAAAACCTGACCTTTGACATTAAACTATTTGGAGTCAACTAAAATGTCATTTCTAAAACATTTTTAATTGTGAAAAATTCAACAGACCTTATGGCCTCAGCAATGTTCCTGTTCTACTATTTGGAATATCAAGTACATTATAATATTTACTGGAGCCATTCGTGCTTTTTATTTCTGATCTTTTCACCCACAGAACTAAAAGCACTTACACTGTACCAAAACATGGATATAAACATATTAAAAGCACTTTTCCTCATTTTAGGAAGATTACAGTTATATTTGAGTTGACACTCGCACATTCATGCATTTGTAAATTGCTAGCTTTTTATCTAATTTGGTTATATTATACTGTAACAGAGGTTTTTACAATATATCATTTTAAATGATGCTATAGTGGCATAGAGAGAGAGCGAAAGAGAGAGAGAGGTAGATAACCTTAACTGTAAGAGTCTCAATGAGCAACCTAGAAATTAAACTTTACTGAAGCCTTTAAGAATGTTGCAGTCAGTAAACTTAAATGAAAAATAAATGAAATAAATAATTACTTTTTTTTGCCAAATAGTTAGATCTCTTTTGATTTTATTTGTGATACTGGTGTCTGGATAAAGAAATGCTCCAAAAGATTGTTCTAAAAAAAAAAGTGCTGAGTTTTATGTGTGAAACAGCAGGAATAATGTCCCTGCAGGAAACAGAGGAAGAAGATGCAAAGCCATCTGCACCAGAACATGTGTGTAGAACACTCTAATCGTATGCTGGCCAATGGACCCAACCACCCAGGCCCTGGTCCCAGCCCAGAGGAGATCCCTATGGTCGATGTGAGTGTGAATCATTTCACTTTCTGTTAGGTCTGTTACGTAAAATATTTAAATTGAATGCAAATTTGTTCCACTTAGTCTCATGTATACAATCACATACTACTTTACAAAACCTCAGAGGACTTTACTTTACCTTACTAACCCTGCAAAAGTGTGATCACATTTTCCTACAGTCACTCCTTAGGCACAAACTGAAAGTGCAGCACTGGGGTGTTTGCAATAAATACAATATGTGTCATCCTCGACACAAGAGTAAATCATAAAAGCCTGGAAGTAAATTCCGGAAATAATGAATGACTGTGTTTTATCCATCAGGGTTTGGTTGATGTTTAAAGCAAATGTTCAAAACCAACTCGGAGTATAACAAAAGCATAAAGAGTGAAATATAAAATATGAAAAATGAAAAACAAGATCCAAATTTATCTCACAACAACACCATATTTCTGCTGAGGTAGTCTTTAAACAAATTTTAACTGAAGTGAGAAGACAAAGAACAATCAGCAAACACTCATGGGACATTTGGAATTGTAACAATGTTGGTAAGTGTAAATACAGTATATATTAATGTACTGTAAATCTGTGTATGTTAATGTGTATATACTGTATGTGGGTGCACTTTGTTAAATCATTCTCAGGTTCATGATGTAAACTTATTGGCAAGCTGATGTAATGAATCTTTGAAATTATTCAATAAAGCTCATAAAAACAAGTTGGCATTGAAAAACACAAGCCAGTGCGTATGAACAGTTTGATGGTAGGACGTGATAAATGCATTTTCAGACTTTTAATCATTTTGGCAAATTATATGACACACAAGGTTGTCTATAACAAAAACATTTATTTTGAAAACCACTATTTATTGAGCAAAGCACAATACTTGTGTACCGAGATGAGCCAATCGCATTCTTCATTGGTATTCTTAGGTTTTAATGCATATATACATAGTATTAAAACAATGTCTTATTTCCTTTTTTTCACTACACCCTAGAAAACGTGAAATTTAAATGAATTAAATTAGTATTTTTATTTTTTATTTTAACCATTTACATAAACATGACTGAATGAAAAAGAAAAAAATGGTCACAAAGGGAAATAAATACCATATACCATATACTGGTTGTTTCCAGTTGTTTCTATGACCATTCATTCATTCATTCATCTTCTATACCGCTTTATCCTGTATTTAGGGTCGCGGGGACCTGGAGCCTATCCCAGGAGACTCTGGGCACGAGGCAGGGTACGTGCCAATCCATCGCAGAGCACACACACTATGGTCAATTTAGGAACGCCAATTAGCCTAACCTGCATATCTTTGGACTGTGGGAGGAAACCGGAGTACCCGGAGGAAACCCACCAAGCACGGGGAGAACATGCAAACTCCATGCACACAGAGACGGGAATCGAGCCTGGCCGGGGAATCGAACCCAGACCCTGGAGGTGCAAGGCGACGGTGCTAACCACTACACCACCGTGCCGCCTGTTTCTATGACCAAAAAATTATAAATAAATAAATAATGACAATAATATAAATATTATTTATTTTTTATAAATAAATAAAATTTGTGTTTTGAGAGTAATGATAAATTTGGTTCTACATAACATACTGGAGCTGAACACCCAAATGCACAGTTTAATGTCTGAAAAATCCCCTGTTAACATATACACATACAACTTCCATATAAAGATTTTATTTTTATTGGTCATTGACCAGTGTTGTGTTTCTGGCATGGAGTAGTGATGCTCGAGATTTAAGGGTTAAATGTGCTCAGTGGATATTTGGAGAATGTTCAAGCCAAGAAAAAAGATGTCTATATACTAATACTGTTAGTCATGCTGGGAGTCATGAACAACAGAGATGTGTTTCGCTTATTGTCCGAAATACTTTCTGTGAAATATGACACATGCTATTTGGATGTTGTGTTTACAATATGTTCAACATAACAAAGCTATGTGGGATACTGTAGTGTAAACACTGTGGTTTATGTTAGTTTATAGTTAAAACACCACAAAGATGGACAAGCTAGAGACACACCCTGGACCTTGTGCCAATCCATCGCAGGGTACACACACTCGCACATTCATTCCCACACTAAGGGCAATTTTATGAATGCCAATGCCAAGCCTAACCTGCATATCTTTGGACTGTGGGAGGAAACATGGGGAGAACATGCAAACTCCATGCACACAGAGACGGGAATCGAGCCTGGCGGTGGAATCCAACCCGGACCCTGGAGGTGCAAGGCGACAGCGCTAACTGCTAATTTAAATTCAACCAAGATATTATTGATAGTAAATTGCAAGCTTAAATTAACTCAAACACAGCTATAGGCTGATATATACATTGTGACAAAACTGTGGGAGATGGGAGGGTTATTAAAAAAAAATAATTCACACAAAAATCTAACAGCGATATAACCAAAACAAAGCTTTTAACAGCCTTGTAACAAAAAAAAAACATGCACAAAATATTAGCAATTAGCTAATTAGAGCGATTAGCAATTCTTCTTGAAGAACTGCACAAATAGAGTTCTCATTTTGCTGTCAAACTGGTTATACTTATGTTCTTTATGATGCTATATCATGTAAACCTCATCTTACATCTGTCTGTGTTGCAGTATATCTCTAAGAACGCCCCAGCAACCGAGCGTGTGATACGACATGGAACAGAGACATCGGGCAACTTCTCGGGCAGCCGGATGTCCTCACGGTCCCACCACTCCTCTACTGCCACCCACGCTTCCAGTCACCGGTATCGACCCCACCTATTAAACTTTAGTGATCTGTGTATCTCTCTATTTATCCATCCTACAGGCGCTTCATACAGTACATATATCCAACTACTGTACTGTACTGCCTCACCGCAACCTCAGCGGCTGTCTCCTTTCCATCTTTCCTCTCTTATCATTTTGATTCATACACATTTACATTTCATACAAACTTAAATAATTCTTTTGATTGTCAACAATGTCAATTGTTAAAAGCGCTATACAAATAAAATTGAATTGAATTGAATTGAATTGAATTAAAGTCCATGACACAACGTTGAATAATTTTTCACAAATGGCCTATATGTGAAGATGGTTCGCATAGATTACTGCATCGTTAACAGGTGTTTAATTATGACATTGAGAAGAATAAGCACTTAAAGAAATATTACAGTGGTTCTCAACTCATCAATTCAACACCTTTGATTACCACAGGCAATAACTTTAGCATGTTTCTTTGTATTGAGAAAACAACAGAAACAACACTTTGTGAAATTTCACTTACAATAGACGTCTGTTACGTTTTTTGTCCGCAAATCTAAAAAGTACACCACTATATAAAACAAATTCAAAACAAAAACACCTTTCAAAGATAATCTGGCGTACATTTGGCCATTTGAATGAAAGGTATGCTGCAACAGATATAAAGATTAGATAAACTGTTTACAAATAGGATATTCAGTCAGATAAATTACAGTTTTTTCTTAAAGCTAAACAATAACTTTGGGTTGCTGCTGTGCCTTCCTTATTATCTTCTCTTTCACAAACTTGCACATCTATCTCTAAGCCTTCTCTCAAATTATCCTGATGCTAAAATATCATGAATCCTGCAGGCACGAGGAGAGGACATGGAGTATGGAGAGGTCAGACAGCATGAACTCGGACTGCCACTCGGGGGCACTCTCTTCCTCAGTGGGCACCAGTAAATGCAGCAGTCCAGCATGTATGGCTCGGCATGCAGCACACTATGGCTATTCTGAGCCTGCACGGAGCCCCCTGCAGTACGGAGACTCATTCGACTCTCTGCGGGACTCACCTCACAGTGACAGGTGATGGAAAGGGGAGGTGTGACCATGTAAAATGGGGACATTAAGTGTAAAATGGGGACATTAAAGTCATAATGACATGAATGGTATCTTTAGTTTAATTTTTTTGTTTTTAAGAATTTGAACTTCTGAGAGGGATTTTAAAATCAAGCATGATAAATGATAATGCCTGAATAGTGTTGGATTGAAATTATCCATTAGTGTTTTTTTTTTAAATGCCGCTGAAGCATGCTGAATTAAGTAACTTTACGTCTAAGTTTAAACACTTTCACCCTTACATGTACACACTCACTCATAGTCAATACCACTTTATCCTGTATTTAGGGTCACAGGGGGCCTGGAGCCTCTTCTAGGAGGCTTAGGGCACAAGGCGGGGTACACCCTGGACAGGGTGCCAATCCATCACAGGGCACACACATACACTCATTCACACACTTATTTACATGCTACTGGCAATTTGGGAATGCCAATTAGCCTGATGCATGTCTTTGGACTATGGGAAGAAACTGGAGTACCCGGAGGAAATCCACAAAGCACAGGGAGAACATGCAAACTCCATGCACACAGATACGGGAATCATACCCGAGCCACGGAGGTGCAAGGTGACAGTGCTATCCACTACACCACAGTGCTGCCCCTTACATGTACATCGAATTTAAATTTAGTTTTTAGGATCAGGATCAATAGTTATTTATGCAGAATATTTACATAGCGGAGCATGCAAGAAATATAATAGTTCAAATCCGAATCCAAATCGAAGGTGTTGTGCCAAAAACGTCTCATATTGTATTAAAGGTTTAACTCCAGAATACTACATCACGGGTATTATTTGAGTATGTAGAGATGTAGCCATGTAAAATGAAATTTTTTTCTCTTTTTGTTCATTATCTCCCATTTTATTCCTGTCATTTATTATTCCTTCACTTCCCTATATTCCCTTTGCTCTCCTTCGCCCTTCTTCCCATTTCTCCCCTCTCCTCTTTTCTCCTCTTCCTTCCTTTTCTCGTTTTCCTCTCCTCTTCCCTCCCAGGTATGTGTCAGCGCTTACCACGCCGGCCCGTCTGTCTCCAGTGGACTTCCACTCCTCCTCACTGCCCCAGCAGGTGCCTACCTTCCAGATCACGACACCCAATGCCAGCCATGCACTGTCCCTTCCTCCGGCTGTAGGTTCCTACTCGCCTGGCGATGATCAGCCACTTCTACGCCGGCCACGGCGCACACGTAACCCATACCACAGCGAAACGACTGGCTCTCTCCCGTCAAGCCCATACCGCTTTGCGGATGATGAGGACTACGAGACGACACAGGAGTACATGTCATCCCGTGAGCGACCTAAAAAGAGTGGCAGTGGGCGTCGGTGGCACAGGAGATCACGCGTTAATGGACACGTTTCCCAGCGTGCCAAGGGTCCAAGGGACTACAGCTCGCAGAGTTGCTTGTCGGACAGCGAGTGGGAGGAGGATGAGGAGATGGGGGAGCTGGGGCATGGCGAGAGTACGCCTTTCCTCAGCATGCAGAACATGAGCATGAACAACGAGCCAGCCACTATCTACCGGCCCAATGACATGCGGACGTACAGCAGTACAGCACGCAGCACGTCACGCTCAAAAACACACACAAACAAATTTTCACAGTCACGGTCCAAACCGGACAATGCACCCCTTTAAACAAAGAGCAGTGATGAGGACAGTGAAACAACATATCTAGGAGAGAGAGAGAAAAAATGATATATGCGATAGACCTGCACCTATAAGAAATATTTTTTATTTTATATAACAAACAGATATTCTAAACAAAGGAAATATTTATTTTCATTTCAGCAAAAATTGTCTACTAGCTAGCAGCAAAGACTTTTTTATAGGGGGAACTATTTATATGTAATTTCTGTTCTTTGGTTTACAGCATTACGAAGAAGAATCATGTGCCAATTTTTTCACAACTTAGAAATAGAATAATATTGTGGTGCCTTTTGCTGTATGCCGATGAGGGAGGTTCCGTTGAGTTTTTTGTAGCCTTTCTTAAAATGGACTCCTGGGTTTTATATAGACATGTTTTTTTCTTGTTTTTTTTTTTTTCTTTTCAGTTTGTTTGTTCAGGATCTCCCCATTTGAACTGTGATCTAAATCTGACATCATGCAATATGGGAATCACTTTTATGTAAGATATTTGTTTACATGAGTAGGGGTTGACATACTAGTCATTTTCCCAAACCATATATACAATCACCATGGACATGCTGTTTCCTGTTTGAGACAGGAAATGGTGTGTCCATGTAGACATTCTAATGCTTTAGTTTTTTTCCCCCAACTGGTAATCATATGTTGTTTGCAGGTCTGCAGGTGTTCATAGGGCATTGTACTAGGTTCGGTACCAGCCCCGGTGTTCAGGGTTTTCAAAATGGCAGTGTATGTGTGTGTACATCCAAGGAATGTGTTTACTCTACTGTATGTTAGAGAGGGGGACTGTGTATGTATTTGTGTGTGTGTGTGTGTGTGTGTGTGTGTGTGTGTGTGTGTGTGTGTGTGTGTGTGTGTGTGTGTGTGTGTGATTGATCGCGTGTTGTGCTCTCTGTGTGTGCATGTGAATGCAAGGCTAAGTAAGCCTCTATCTGTTTGGTTTTGTCTGTATGCTCCTATGTGTTGTATGTTGGAGTGTAACAGGCACTAGTCTAATGGTTTGAATGTCTGTTTGTGTCTAAGTATGATCTCTCTGAAGCGTTTTGTCATAGGGTAGCTCTTACACCCTGTTTCCATTATGTTGGCTTTAAAAGAACTGAGAAAGACACACTGGTGACTTTGCCACTACCTGGTGGCGAGATGAGCTCATTGCACTGTACCTTTCCTTCCATGTCTGGTGTTTGGCAGTGGTGCTGCCTGCAGATGAACCAATCCAGCCTGATTCTAGCCTACATGGACCGACATATCCCATTAGCTCACACGCCCTTGTTCCTATGCCAGCAGCTTAAAGCCGCTATGTGTCTCAGGACTTTCCATCTTTAAAACACACACACACACACACACACACACACACACACAAAAGCATGATCCATAAGCACTTCTTACTCTCAGATCTGATCGGGCTATTTTTGCTCATCTGTAAAAAGTCTGTGATGATCTGACATTTTAAAGTGCTCATTTTCTGTTGCCCCCTCTCTCTTTGGTCATGTTTGTCTGTATGCAAGCTGGGGACTTGCTGTCAGCAATGTAGGTTTGGGCGTGCTCTATTTCAAGTGAACGGATTGTGGAATTATCTCATTTTTAGTTTCTCACTTGCCCAAAACCTTGGAAACACTCCATCTAGTAAACTTCCAAACCCAAAATCACTCACCAACACACCCAGTTACACACCTGTCTCTACATTACACACACTGTGTCCTCACAAAATCATCCAAAGCATCTCCTGACTCATGGATTTTCTTCATACCTTTCTCTCTCTCTCTCTCTCTCTCTCTCTCTCTTCTCCTGTTCTGTTCTTCCTCTGTCTGCCTGTTGAGGCTTCCCTTTTTTCTGCATGTCCTAGTGGTTCTGGTAGATGGGTGCATGGTAAACGCAGCAACTGAGTTGTCTTCACGCGGTGAAAGTGTACTTTTCATTTCGACATCCAGCAATAAATCCCCCTTTTTTTTCATGCCCATTCTTGACTTGGAATATGCTAGAACTTTTTGCAAGTTTTCTCAGAAAATAGTACTTGTACAAAAATCAAACCACTTGTTCATATGGAAAAGAAATAAATCTTTATTCCTACCATTTTAACAAACACCCTAATTTGTCATATTTACGTAATGTGTATTTGTCTTTTATGAATTAAAATGTCCATGCATTTAGATTAATCCAACACTGCTAAACATCTTTCCTACAAGAGATTATCCATTTTCAAGTAAAGTCTCACCAGAGAATTGTTTTTTCCCCTGAAAATGTTAAAGGTAGGTATTTCACTATTCTGATCTGCCACCAAGAGACAGGTCACAAAAAAACAAAAACTGACTGCAAGGAATGCAGCATGACCTGTGCAATGTAACTTTTTGACATTTTAAATGGTTTAAATTCTTTCAACTAGAGATCTAGATAGGCCTGTTTTTTCCAATTCTATAGGTTTTTGACTTTTTTTTAACAAAGTAAATTTTAAATCACTTTTATTTACGAGATTTCATGATTCCACCATGAAAGTTATAACCACTATCTATTTAATTTACTGTATACTAAAACAGTTTTAGCTATACGTTCAAAATTGATAAAAGTGCGTGCACACCTTTTTTTTTCTTTTCTTTTTTAAACTTTTATCTTTCCAAAAGCAGATACATAATGAAAATATTGCTTCTATGTTGGTGGGGAAATGATAGAGGATGAACATAAAATTCTTCTCTGATTAAAATCATACACCAAAAAAATTTTAAATGCTTGATAAAATCATGAATTCTGTAGCATTATGTGCACTAGTTAATACTATATTTTCCCTATGCAGCAGTAAACCATATGTTTTACAATATGTATAACTTTTGTGTAATACTGTACATGTCTGAATACATACATGTATACTGTACTTACAATACAAGCCATAGAATTGACCGGAAATCATCACGAAAAACTTTTTGCCATGTTGTCACAATATGTAGTGTGAATCATGATCAGCACTAAAGTTGATATGGAGGTTTAAAACTACTTTAAGATTTATATATCTGGTTTAAATATTAAAACCTTGTTAAAGTTAGTGTGGAACTGTAAGGAGATTCTGTTCTTGAAAACTTTTATTGCTAACAGGTCTCTTTATCAATTTAAGCTAAACCTCAAAAAGCTAAACAAAAATAAATAAAAACGTGTCTATATTTTCTTACACTTCAGCTGGAGCTGGTCGTCAGATTGCTCCCAGTTTCATGCTTTTCCGGTTTTCACTGATGTCCGGTTTCGGTTAGAGATGTCTGTGCACGCGATGGCGTCGCGCGCTCCTTGAAACGCGAGCTGACTTTCGCTCATAAAGCGGGCATAAAGTTATTCATTTATGTCCATTATTTTTATTTATAGCTTCTTCGAAAGACGGAATCCTCTGTTTGTATTTGTGTAGCCTATATCCTTTTTTTTTTTTTTTTTTTAAACATTTCTTTAATTCAACGACGGTCCTGCCAAGCTGTTTGTCAATCCAGAGGACGCGAATTTGACGACGGGATCCGTTTGTGGGTGAGGCGGCTTTAAAACAACCCGGTGTGTAACGTTGACTTTATCTATTTTTATATAGATATCTATTCAGCGTTTAGACATTGAATTATTTTACGTTACTTGTAAAATGAAAGGAATGACATAAAATGTTGTTTAAGATAATAAACTTTTTACTTTATGAAGCTTAATTAGCCTATAATGTTTCTGCGCTCATATTAGGAGTGACTCTCAATCAGTTTTGAGACTTTAACTCAGACAGACGGTGATGCAGCCTATATTTCGTGGTCCCCCTATTAAACATGAACATTATTCTATCAACATTAAACGACTTAAATAGCAGGATAATTATTTCCCCAAATGTATAGCTTTATTATTAGTATGAAACCCCTAGAATTATTTAGGGCCCAAGCACTATGACTATGAGCCCGATTGCTTTATAAACAAAATCAAGCTTTCCCCCCCCCCCCACTAAATTCGAATTCAAAATTTATGTGTCACATACACAGTACCATATGCAGTGAAATGCTTAAATGACTGCCCGTGACCTTAAAAATGTAAAAGCAATTAACAAGAAATAAATAGAACAAAATATAAAAAATATTAAAAAAATATATATATAAGAAATATATTTTAAAAAACGTATCTATACAATGAGAAAAAAAAATATAAAGATGAATTTAAATGGAGGCAATTTGGTGGTTGTGGGGGTTTGAACCTGGGAACTAGTCCAGTGCCTTAACCAGCTACCCCTGACATTGACGATTGGAGAAACACTTCATGTCCCCACCCCCACCCCAATAAAGACTGTGGTGTTTGAAAATCCCAGGAGATCAGCAGTTTCTGGAATCCTCAAACCAGCCCTTCTGGGATCAACGAGCATGCCAAAATCAAATTAATTGAGATTTGAGTGTACCCCCACACACATTCTGATGTTTGGTGTAAGTATAAATTAAATCATTTGACATGTATGTTCATGATTTCATGCCTTCTGCTGCTGACATATAATTGATTAGGTTGATTATTGCATGAATGAGCAGGTCTACAGCTGTTCCTATTATAGTGACTGATGAATGTATAATAACATTGGATTGTAAGAATATAAACAATTATCGCCCTCCTAGCTAAGCTTTATAGATCCCTGGGGATACCAAGTTCACCCTTTGAAAAACATGTATTATAGATCTGATAATAGTGTAGGCTGTGTTTTCTGATAATAATCCAGTGTGGTAGATTTAAATACATTTTCTGATTCTCATAAACATAATCTGATCTTAAATTAATCTAAAACTGTCTCTATTACCCAGCATTTCCAATATGGGTACACCAGTTGAACTACATTTTTATTGTCTCCCAGCTCCCAATCAAGAACACAATAACTGGTATTGTTGCTTTGGGGGCTGGGTGTGGGTAAACCTGGGAAGCATCTGGGTTCCTCACAGACTGGTTTGTGAAACAATGTCTTAACCTTTCTATTTAAAAGGAAAATAATGTAATTACTTTTTTCTTTCATTTTGCTAAAGGCAATGGCCAGTTGTCTGTGGAGATACCGCTGTCGGATCCTGTGCTGCATATGTACACCATGTATACTACTTGGCTGCCTTTTCATCTACATAGCATTGGCTTTATGTTTAGCTATGGCTCAAACATTCCCAGCAGATAGGCAAATTCCCAGCCTGCCAAGTAGCCTCTTTGTGGCCCCCGGGGCCACTAATTCCAACGTTCTGGCCTCCTACCCCATTCAGCCCTTTTGGAGACAGGGCCTGGACAAAGCAGCATTTTGGAACCTGATCCAGCATGCCATGGACCGCCAACATAACCCTCTCCTTCAAGCCTCAGGAAAGATCTCTCATGAAAATATCACATCACTAAATCAAAATGGATGTTTTCCAAACTATGAAGGAATGTGGAATAAGTCAGATTATTATGCTCTGCCAGTTCAGATGCAGAGATTTATTAGTTCTATGCACTGTAGAGACTATCCGTTGCTCACTGACCAGCCTGAATTGTGTCCTGAAACAGAAGAGGCTCCAATATTGCTGCTGGCCATTAAGTCACAGGTGCCTAACTTTAGGAACCGCCAAGCTATCAGGATGACATGGGGGTATTCAGGCCTGGTAAAGGGGCGGGTTGGAAAAGGTGGACTTGTGCGCAGGGTTTTTCTCTTGGGCAAAGTTGATGAAGAACTGACTGATGCTATTAAAAGTGAGAGTAAAATGTATGAAGACATTATAATGTGGGACTTCATGGATACTTTCTTTAACCTGACACTAAAAGACATACTGTTCTGGAACTGGTTCTCCAAGCACTGCCAGAATGCACGTTTTGTGTTCAAGGGTGACGACGATGTCTTTGTAAGGACACCTGCTCTCCTGGACTACTTGGAGAGCCAGGAAACACCTCACTTAGAAGAAGATAGCAAGAAAACTAAAGATTTTGTTGTTGGAGAAATTATCACCTCTGCAGTCCCTCTGCGTCTAGAAACCAATAAGTATTTCATCCCTGAAAGTTTCTATAAGGGCATTTACCCAACATATCCAGGTGGAGGAGGTGTAGTTTACTCTGGAACTCTCGTTGCTAGGCTTCTCCAGGTGTCCAGAAGAGTTCATCTGTTCCCGATCGACGATGTTTTCCTGGGGATGTGCCTTCAAAGGTTGGGGGTCATCCCTGCCCACCACCCAGCCTTCCTCACTTTTGACTTTAATGCTGAAGAAGCGAAGGAGCCCTGTGCCCACCACACCATCCTGCTGGTCCACAAACGGAGTCCCAAAGAAATATTAAAACTGTGGCTAGAGACCTTAATACCAAGTGATGAATGTAGAAACATATCCCTTAGAACTGAGGCCAGCATTGTGACTTGATCGACTTGGCAAGGGGAACCACCCACTGCTGTCAAAAGGCTGCAGACATTTGTGGTTTGACGGGCTTTAAAAAGTAACATTTCTCCCCTGACTACATTCATGTGTGCTGTGAAATAGACAGGAAATGCAGTTCACTGACAGAATTTAAGTGTTAATGTATTGTGAATCTAAATATCATGAACATAACTATAGAAAAAAATAACTATGCATACACAATGTTTGAGTGTGCATTACACCTAAGTATTTAAAGAATTACTCTTTACTCTTTCATCTGTAGTTGATGGAGTAGTCAAAGACTCCAAACAACAATTCTGTACACACAGAGAGAGACTGGGTGTGTATATCAAGGAGAAACCTTGCGTCCCAATATTTTAATTTGGTCAAGCTACCTCGTGTGTGTGTGTGTGTACTGTATCGTTAGAACCTTGCTATTTGACTGCCTTGTTTTTGTATGTATTTTGTGTAGAAAGACTTTTGCGTATTTAAGCAAACATGACAAATCTCCAATTATTAGTGTTATGCATGTGATTCTACGGTATAAAAAATTACTTAATGTTTTTTTTAACTAATGTTTAATAAATAAAAAAGCATGGACTATTATTTAACTGTTCTGGGAGCTTGCTTTCAAAGCAATGACATTTTCTCCATACAAATACTTGAAAGTAATAATAAATCAATTATTTATATAATGACAGCACAGGTTTACAAAATATGAAATTTGCCATATGTACATACATTATATACAAAAAAAAAATTTTATACACCACATCAACATGAAGTATTTACTCTATATGCTTAACAAAAACATTTCTACATCAATTCATGATTCACCACTGTCATCTGAACATTTTTATGCCTTGTGGCTTAGTTAATTTAGGTCGGGATATAAATACTAATGACGATTCAAAACAAGGTGAAGGAACTACACTATTACAACTTGTTTGAAGGTCATCGCAGGACAAGCTGTGCAGAAGTCACTAAAAGTTCTCTGCTCCTTCCTCATCTTTGTCATCTTCTGAGTCTTCTTCACTCTCGCTGTACTGCACAGTGACTCGATTTGTGTTTACAAAAAGGTCCTGTTCATCCTCAGAATCACTGCTGTCGTATCCTTCGTTTTGCTCTCTGGGTTTAGTCTCATCTTTCTGTGCTTCTTTCTGCATCTGCTCTTCTCTTATTCCATCTGCATCAAATCCTTTAGGCCTGTGTGAAAATGTACGTATATTACTAAAACACTGATTAAATTAATTTATTTTATCATCAATAATGTGGTTAATTTAAAATGAAAGATCAGGCAGCATGTTGCTGAAAACTTGTAGAAAAGATTCAAATATAACTTGAGATATTGGATATGGAATTTAAATATCTGAAAAGATTTTAAATTCAGATCTGAAAAGTCAAATGAACTTTTATTGAAAGTTTATTTAAAACATTCACCGTTACAACCAAAGAGCTAATGTTCAGAATTTTCGACATCGGCTCGCTCAACAGACTGTGGGAAACTGAACATTCAGATTTTGTCAGCTACATGGCTAACTCAGGTGACTAGTGTATATTTTCTTTCTTAAACAACCAGCTGTATAGTTAGTGTTCTAGATTTAACAAAGAAATGTGTCTGTATTTTGATCGAAGCTAATAATTGTATACACCAGGGCATGACACTTTTTTGCTCACTGGCCAATGTGGCTAGTGGATTTCCGGAGTCACTCGCCACTCAGCCTTTTTACTAGCCACATTTTTGTTACCAGAAAACCGCTGTTTTTTTCTTCACCATGATACGTTAGTTTGTTATATCTAGATTTACTTATAAATGACAGCATACACTGAATCACTATAGTAGTAGTCAAGTATTCAGTACTGTTAAGATAGCTCCCAATATAAAAACATGCAAACATGAACAGTATATTCTGCTTATTGCTGTTACCACATGAAATTTAAAAATAACATTCAGTACAACTGAACTCATTCTGAATAAAATTTGGATCCTTAAGCATGTAAGATTTAAATCTCCAGTTTTTAGATTGAGGTATAATCGTTGTTGGTTCCTATATAAGCTTAGCAGGATTATGATCAGAGATGGAAGCGGAAAGGTAGTTACGATCCTTCATTTGATGTTCTATTGACTGTGACACTAAGAAAAAAATCTATTCTTGAGTAAACTTTATGTACATTTGAGTAGAATGAATAATTAATTTGGTCTGGGTAAAGGGTACGCCATAGGTCGCGCATCCCCAAATCAGTCATTCCTTGACTTATGATAGTAGATGCTTTAAATTTGGAAATCTATCTTTTTTAGGATCTAGAACTAAATTAAAGTTGCCTCCAATAATATAGTTGCCCTTAATAGTTGCTTATTGTAATATCAATTTGCTGTAAAAGGCTGGATCGTCGTGGTTTGGACCATAGAGATTTACTAGTTATATATTCCCCATTTATCTCACATTCAACTTTCTTCCAGAGTGATCAGAATACTTGTTAATTAGGTTAAATTGTAGCTTTTTCTGTAATAACAAAGCTACGCCCCACCCGCTGGATGAAAATGATGAGTAAAATACCTGACCCACCCACTCCCTCCTAAGTCTTTTATGTTCTTGATCAGTGAGATGTGTCTCCTGTATAAATGCTATATCAGTGTTAATCCTTTTCAGGTATGATATTTTTCCCCTTTTGATTGGATTGTTCATACCCGTGACATTCCATGATACACAATTTAAGGAGTTAGTCATTTAATTTGGGCCCTGAGATATAAGAGAGGATCACCACTGTACACACAATAATTTCACTGCTATCATTATGCAGTGTAAAAGGGACATTTTGTTGCACAAAGGCAATATAGAAGACTTCAAATCCACCAATACAAGAGGGAAAGCAAAAGAGAGAAGAAAAAAAAAATACATACATAAAAAAAAAATCCGACAGAAGAAAAAAAGAAAAATAAATAACTAAAAATTTAAAAAAGCATAATAAAAAGGAAAAACCTTACAACTACCTCTATGCTACCGAACTTGTAGCTATTGCCAACGAGCCAAATATCAATCTATAAAACATCTCAAAAACTTTGCCTTCAAAAGTGAGTGAACAACCTGTAAGAGCATACAAGTCACAACAGTGTACACGTTTAGGTACACAATATTAAAAATAACTAAGGTAACAAAGTGTTATTTAAACGAGGATCGAGAGATCTATTGTGACAGTATTTATTCAGGAGGAGATGCCTCGCCATCCTTAACAAAAGAGTCAATAAAATCTTGACTTTACCCTTGTGTGTAATCCGGAGTTTGGAGGGATACATGAATGTGTATTTGATGCCCCGATCTCTCAGAGCCCGTTTAACCTCCGTGTAAGCCTTTTGTGCATTTTGAAGCTCCGCACTAAAATCCGGGAAGAAATGGATGCGCTGACTGTCGAAGTAGATTTCATTTCGCTCTCTCGCAAGTTGAAGGATTTTCTGTTTCTCTCTACAGTTGAGTAGTTTCACTACAATTACCCTCGGAGTCGCTCTGTTCGGCAAAATGTTTCCCGTTCTGTGCGCTCTCTCGATTACAGGAGGAGAAGGGAAGTTTTCTGCGCCAAGGGTTTCAGGTATGAAACGCGCTATAGAAACAAAACCATATCACCTCCTTCGGATTTTTCAGGTAGGTTAATGATACGGATGTTAGATCTTCTGCTTCTGTTCTCTAGGTCTTGAACTTTGTCTTTTAAATAAGAAACATCTTTCTCCAAGCTAGTGATTGTTGAACGAGTGTCTCTTAGGTCATCTTCTGTCGCGCTTACTCTGGTTTCAACCTCGACCATCTGCTCAGATAATGTAGAAATAGAAGTTTCAATGCGAGCCAACTTATTTTGTATGTCGTTAGTCACTTTGTCGATTCGTTTACTAATTTCTTCTTTGCTGGCTTTAATTTCTTTCCACACCGTCTGTAGCGATATTTCACCTTCCACGTCGTCGGCCATGCTAGGTAACGTGTTGGGGTTGTTAGCCTCGAGAGTGTTGACAGTTGGTCGAGATTTACTTCCCTTTCGGCGAAAATTGTATTCTGCCATAAACGATATTAACTTCACGCTTACTTAACCTACTTAAGTCTTTCAAGTTGGAAAATTTATTAAGTATTTGTAGTGATAATATAGCTCGTTAGAGGAGCTCACTGCAGCACGTCCTCCCTCATCACCTGCATCACCAACTGAACTCATTCTGATATTAAAAATACAGCAACTTTTATCTTTTAAAGAACATTTAACATTTTAGTGTGTTGTGTACTATTATCAGGTATTATTATTCATTATGTTTATTCATTCATTATTATTATTCATAATTCATTATTATATCAGAATTCTGAGTTAGGACAATGGACTATCTTGTTGTGTTGACTTTATAGTGTGAGGTAATTCAATCAATTGATGAATTTTCTATCATTCAACATGAAATCTAAATAGATTTTAATAGTGATTACTTTTTTATATATAATCAGTAAATAACCTATGTGAAAGGGGCAAACATTCTCATCCTGTTGAGAAGCAATAGCCCTTTAAGGAAATGATGCGCACACACACACCAAACAGGAAGTAAAAGTGTGTGTGCGCACGCACAAGCGTGCAATGCATGTGTAGAGAGAGGTATTAAATGTCCTCCTTACATTCATGCGCGTTTTATACGCGTAATATTACATTGCAATGCGTTTATTATATCAGATGCCTTTAGGGAAAACTACAACAAAAATATATTGTCATACCAAAGAATAAACTACCCGCCAAAGTGGCTAGTGAGACTAAAGTTATTACCCGCCACAGCCGAATTTTACCCGCATTTGGCGGGTGCCAATGTCAAGCCCTGGTATACACAGTATAATTAATTTTACCGTGTTGATTTGACACTCTGTAAAAGGGGATAAATCTGGAACTTGATTTACTCAGTATACTCATATTGTGCTGATATTTTATATCATGATAGACATCCTCCGTTGCTACTTGGTTCCCTTCACCAGTAGCAAATAGTGCAAAGAAGAATCCCTTAAATATCCCTTATTTAAAAAGAACAATTGTCTGCATGTGAGGTTACTATTCTTAAACAACCTTTCACGTAAATACCTACATATAGGTGCCTTTTTTCCCCTCTGTTAAAGAAAGAAATTTACAGTATGTGCCCTTTTGTGCATTCATTGTGGTTTTGGGGAATTATGGCTAGTTTGTTACTGTTGTACTTTTTATTTCTTCATATTAAATTAAAGTACATTATATAAATTAAATTAGGGCAGCACGATGGCTTTCCACCTCCAGAGCAAAGGGTGTGATTCCCACCTCAGGCCTGTATGCATGGAGTTTCCTTGTTCTCCCCGTGCACTCTGGATACCTCCCACTCCAAAGAAATGAAGATTAGGCTAAATGGCAGTTCGAAATTGATAGTGTGTCTGTGTGCGAGCGCTTTTTATGTGGCTTGTGATGGACTGGCACCAAGTTGTCCCAGAACGCTATAGAGGATACGTGGCATAGAGAGTGAGTGAGAGTAAATAACAATACCACTTTAAAATAATTTTGCGTTGTTCGAAAGTAAAGCGTGCCTCCACCACTTTCTTTGGCTTGCTCTGACGGTCATATGACGGCATCGACGATGGTGTGACTACTGACATCTTTTGAGGAACTAAATATTGCTGCCAAAATTCAATTAAAGTTATTAAAAAGGTTGACGCATGTATACATTTTTGGACTCTCCTTAGTAGTGTTTATGCCAAGTTACATTCATAGCAAATGAAAAGAATATACCTGAAATGTGCTGAATAGCTTATACCAGACTGTGACTTTTAAATAGAGCTCACTCTCATGTATACAAAACAGGATTCCTTACGTAAGAAGTTGCTGCTGAATTTTACAGCATTGATGCTACTCTGTACAAGTACATTTTCTCACCAGATGCCAAGTTTCCTCAAATAGTCAATATGGTCCCTGTACAGAATGAAGTGGATCTCTCCTTTCACCTTGTCACCTTCCTCAATAGGATCTACGATCACAAAATCACCTGCCAAAAATAACAGGTAAAATTAAGACAGAGTACTCCTGATTGAGAACAGAAACTGTCAAAAAGCCAGATTTACGCAAACCTCTTTTAATCCAGATGTTCTTGCGAAACTTTGTGGGCATGCTGAGCAGAAACTTCTCACCACTCTCAGTCACAGCCTCATGGAGGTTATTGCCATTGCTTCCCATAATCTGAAAGGTACAAAAGCATTCACTAGTAGATTTATTTTTAGCCATCCTGATGATATACACCATTCCGCATTCATATTTACTGTAGCAGACAAGATACAGAGAAAAAAATTAAAGTCCAGATATAATGGACTTGAAAACAATACAAATGCAGCATGTTGTGGTCAGATGTTTACATACACACATAATGAACAGGAATGTTAGGGCAATATTTGGCTTTCAATGATTTCTTTGACCTTTTTCTGGAGCAGAAAAATTGTACAGAATACAGAACGCTTTGGAGGTAGAAAACAACAAGAATTGGTGCACAAGGTTTAGTTTATTTTCTGAAATCAAAATGATAATGATACATGCAGGATCACAAATATACATACACTCAATAAGATTACTAATCCAGAGCTGCTGAAAGTCCCATAAAGTCTTTAGCTCAAAACTTCCTGTCCGTGATCATGAGAGACACTACAGCTGGCAGCTTCCCCGTCACAGAAGCGGGTGTTTTTTTTTTTTTTTTTTTCAAGTATACAGGTGAGAGCAGGTGGTTAAATATAAAGCTTACAGGACAAATGAAAAACCTGTTTAATAACGCGGGAGTGCTGTGCTGCATGATGTTTATTCGTCTTAACATTATGAGTCTTTTATTGTCATTGCACAGGCAATAAAGTATAGTAATATGGTGCATAATGAAAAACACATAATAGTATAGTCTTGGTGGAAAGTGTAGAGATGAGGTAATAGAGCGTGTAATGACGATTGCTTGTATGTACCCATCAGGGCTTGACATTGGCACCTGCTCACCCGCCAAATGCGGGTAAAATTTGGCTGTGGTGGGTAATAACTTTAGTCTCACTAGCCACTTTGGTATGACAATATTTTTGTTGTAGTTTTCTCTAAAGTCATCCGATATAATAAACGCATTGCAACATATTACGCGCATAAAAGTAACGAGGACAAATAATATACATTGCGCGCGCACACACACCAAACAGGAAGTAAAAGTGTGTGCGCGCGCAATGTCTAGAGCAGTGGTTCTCAAACTTTTTCTGTCATTCCCCACTTAAGGGGGTGAGCAAATTTTCAAGCCCCACTTGTCAACAAAATAATAACGAAATCTGCCAAGTTTACTGTTTATTGAAATATCAATTTCTAAACCAATAAGATCAAACAACACCAAGTTAAAAACAGATAAAATACACGTGCAATTGTTATAAAAGGCTTACGTTGTCACTTATCTTTGCATAACTGACCCCATGTTTATTAGCTGCTCAGCAATCGTTTGTAGTTTTTTTGCACTGGCCAATACTGTATGCAACTTTGAAGGAAGTCATTTGTGCTTTGCTGTCCACTGATTCAGATTTTACCATGTGATTCTCCTGCTGTCTGTATTCTGCCAGCTTTCTTTGAAAGAAGTCGAGTGGCTTATTAACGTGTGTTGTCTCTAAGTGTCTTCCTAATTTGTTGGGTCTCATGCGGTCTGCTGCCAGCGGTATAAGACACAAAACACACACAGGTCTCTCCTCTGCCCCCACCATCCCCACCATGAAGCAAGTTAGGCTTCATTAGTGGTGGGCGATATAACCAAAATCTTCTATCACAGTAGAAGCTATTTTCTACCTTGGTAACAATATATATATATATATATATATATATATATATATATATATATATATATATATATATATATATATATATATATATATCACAATATAGCAATTTGTATCTGAAAATGCATAAATAAAAATTCAAACACAAAGAAACTGTTTTACATAATGTAATTTTATATAAACTGTGAATTGCTGAGGTTTGCCGCATTTTTTTTTTACTTTGGCCATATTCGTTTGGATGCTTGGATTTCAGATGATAGAAGAGGTTTGACGTGTTTCCACCACTTGTTAAAACAGTGAACTTGCGTACCTTGCAAATCAAATTAAAAAATTATATTTAATTCAAACCTTAAAATAAAAGACTATGAATAGGAAATAAATATGAAAAATAAAATAGAGGGTAAATTTAACTAGGAATGAATAAAATAAAATATAAAAACTAAAGTTAAAATAAAATAACTGTACAACAATACACAATATAGAAAATATATGAAGAATATGTGAACAATAAGAGCAGCTGTATGAGTAGGAAAAGAATGGTAATGTCCAGGGTTGTGCAATCCACATTTTTAAAGTGGATCACGTTCATCTCATTCGTATCACTTTTCTTATACCCAAACTAATTCCACACCACAGACGAGGCACCTTTTTTCTTTACAATCTCCTCGTTGTTGGTTTTGTCACATATAAGCAAGCTCACTGCTCGTCTTCTTCCATTATCGAAGTGTATGTGAAGCCAATCACATCAAAAGTGGGACGAAACCGTGGCACCCGATTGAACCAAATATCTGCGCAAATACAGCGCAGCCCGACTACCTGAATAACGCAGTGACGATCTGGCTCGAATGCGACCCACTATGTTTTTATTTACAAACTATTTAAAATGTCAGGACTGTTTATTATTGTTTCCGCCTTGCCATGCCTGGTTTGTATGTGCGCATCACAGAAAATGTACTTTGATGGTCGGCGCGGTTTATTTCTGTCGCGCAGCGCTGCCCAGTGGCTCGCGCAGGTTTGTGATTCGAGCAGCGCTGCTGAAGTTGGCCCGACGTTAAACCGTTATTGTTCCACTATGGTTCCACTTTTTCTCCCGGCCCACAACTGATGTTATTTTAAATTTACTTGTATTAATGATCCATTTATTTGTGTGTGATTGTTTAGTTTTGAGCGTACGCTCTTCATTATCAATAAAGAAAAGCATGAATTAGAATAGGTACTTTCCTGTTATTTCCCCCCGGTCATTGCGCCCCACCTGTCATGTCTGTATTCCCCACTAGTGGGGCGCGCCCCACAGTTTGAGAACCACTGGTCTAGAGAGAGGTATTATTTGTCCTCGTTACTTTTATGCGCGTAATATGTTGCAATGCGTTTATTATATCGGATGACTTTAGAGAAAACTACAACAAAAATATTGTCATACCAAAGTGTGATGTTTGCCCCTTTCGAATAGGTTATTTACTGATTATATATATATAAAAAAAAGTAATCACTATTAAAATCTATTTAGATTTCATGTTGAATGATAGAAAATTCATCAATTGATTCAATTACCTCACACTATAAAGAGTCAACACAACAAGATAGACCAGAGTTAATTGTCCTAACTCAGAATTCTGATATAATAATACATAATGAATAATAATACCTGGTAATAGTACACATAATAACACACTAAAATGATAAATGTTCTGGGTTTGCTGTATTTTTAATATCAGAATGAGTTCAGTTGTACTGAATCTGTTATTTTTCAATTTCATGTGGTAACAGCAATAAACAGAATATACTGTTCATGTTATATTGGGAGCTATCTTAACAGTACTGAATACTTGACTACTACCAGAGGTGTCAAGTAACGAAGTACAAATACTTCGTTACCTTACTTAAGTAGAAATTTTGGATATCTATACTTTACTGGAGTAATTATTTTTCAACCGACTTTTTACTTCTACTCCTTACATTTTCACGCAATTATCTGTACTTTCTACTCCTTACATTTTAAAAATAGCCTCGTTACTCCTATTTAATTTCAGCTTGTCATTCAAAAAACAAACAAACAAAAAAACATCCGGATAAATAGGGCCATCCGGATGGAGCGAATTTGATTGTGGTTGGATGATGTAGTGTTTGCATGTAGTTCTGTTCCAAGTTTTCTGTTCAGCATCCTGACTCTGACGTAAGCACGTCGAGCGGGACGAGGTAACTAAGCGTGTGTAATCTGTCACTGGGCATGCGCATGAGGGACAAACGGAGTTGTTAGCGAATGTGCCGTTTACTTTTTTGGTTCTATGTGATCTTTATTTTCTTCTATATCGAAGGACGTTACAGATGAGAAGTATAAACATACCATTCCGACACCCTGTTGGTTGGTACGCGATCCATCGCACCTGCACATGACGTCACGTCACACACTCCAGCAAGGACGTTTGAATAAATTAGCATTTATGGTTGATAAGGTTGTGATAAGTAGACAAAGCTGTCCGTGATAGAGACTCAAGAATCGAGCGAAATGTCACAACCAAGCACCAGCGAGGAAGGTAACAGCACCAGTAGGGTAACAGGAATGAGATATATATATATATATATATATATATATATATATATATATATATATATATATATATATATATATATATATAAAAAAGGGCTGCAACTAACGATTATTTTGATAATCGATTAGTTGGTCGATAACTTCTCCGATTAATCGGATACAAAACTAAGCGCTTTAATTTGATGTTTTGCTTAACTATATAAAACCATAAATCAGGGTATTATTTATGTATAAAAGTAAACTTAAAAAAAAAATGCAATAGCCACATAGAGTTTAATGATCTTTAATTTTGACATTTAAACCTTATTTTATGTAAATCAACATTTTTGTTTTTAACAATAATTGCAGATGGCAAGTTGACAGTGTGTGTGTGTATATATATATATATGTACTGTATATAGTTTAATCAATTCTCTTAAATTAATTCAACTTAATAAAAAGAATAATAGACTTCTAGATTATATTTTTAATTGAAGTGTCTCTTGCTGTATCCTTTTCACGGTTTATACATTATTCCTCTCGTGTATTTTATCCTTTTTTTTTGTTGTCTCAATAAAAAAAAATATATATATTAAAAAAATACACACCATTTTGCTATACTAGACATTCTCGTAATATGGCGACGTAAGGAGAGAAAACAAATCGCAGCTACTGGGTTCACTCTGTTCATTTTGCCCTTTTTCCGCATTTCCCTCTGTATAGCATGTAGGATCATGGGATATAGCCGGTCCTCCGAAGTGTAAAATGAACATGAAGAAAACGCACTAGAAGTGTTTTCCTTGTGTTCGTTGGGATTTGAACGTCAAGAAAAAGCTGCATGCAACGTTTTTTTTGACACTGTATAACCGCGCAGCCGGACAAACACACGTCACCAAAGCCCGTGTGAACTCTCACTGACTCCTATGCGTAGAAAAAACTCGGCACTTCATCCGCGCTCACAGGACACTACGAACGGCAGAAAACCACTCGATTTTATCGCCCGATAAGAGGCGTTTAATGTAAATTGCTCCCATACCTGGGAGGACTTGGGGCCCGCGCTTTTTCCTGCAAACGCTTCTGTAACCTCCATTGCGCGAGCGGCTGTGTGTATTTGTGCATCTTGTGGTCGCGCTCCTCAGTAACGTGAGCAGCCCAACAAATCGATAACGGCATTCGTTGACAACGAATTCCATTTTTATTAGTTGTTGCAGCCCTAATACACACATGTACACACATACACACAAGCCTGCCCTGGGTACACTAATTTACTTGTATGTTGCCCTCACAGATTCCTGCAGCTAAGGTTGGATGTACATTTACATTCCAATAAACGTTACGATGACATGCCTCTGAAGTTTGACTTTTTGCACCATTAAAATACTTATAGGCAACTAGTTATCATATCTTCTCCATAAAACATGTTAATGCTCAGTAGTACACATATATGGTTCTTTAATGTGTTTGCATTGTACTAAAATCCATTCTTTTTCAATTGCCATATACAGTATCCCAAATCACTATGGCCGTTAAAAAATAAACATTTTTGCAGGGGTTTGTCATGTAATACAAAAATGTTTACACTAAACAAATATTGTTTACACGAAGCGATTTTTATTATAAATAAGAAATATAAAATTATGCATGTATATGAAAAAAATATATCAATATATTTTTTCCCTATACTACATGTGTTTTTTTTTATATAGCTTATTTTATAATCAAATTCGTTTGGTGCAATTTGTAAATCATAAACCTATTAATTTACGTTGTAATATAATATTTGATAGAGGTTATGTTGGGGGGGGGGGGGCAATCCGTGGTGGGGAGGCAATTTAGCGCATCTTCTTCTTCTTTGTCTTTCGGCTGTTCCCTTTCAGGGGTCGCCACAGCGAATCATCTGCCTCCATCTAACCCTATCCTCTGCATCCTCTTCTCTCACACCAACTTGTAACGCTCAGAATTATTATTTGAGCTAATTACACTAAATCGGGGTCTAAGATCTATAAACGGGTTGATTACACTCACTTCCGGTATTGCGCAACCTTCGCGGAGCAAGGAAAGACGGACACAACAACAATTTCCCAAAACCAAACCAAAGTGTATTATGTACAAAAGATAAACAAATGAAGTGCAACAAAAAAAAACAATATATATGGTGAAATGGGGAGACGGCTCGAGCTCACCGGTGAAAGATGGTAAGTCCGGGAGCTCGAGAAACGGAATCCCCATTTCACCATTCCATTCATTTACAATAACACGGACTTGGACATTCATACATACGCACTCACACACTCGCACACACTACTGACATTGTATATATTTGTTTATATGTTGTATATATTGTTTTTTTGTTGCACTTCATTTGTTTATCTTTTGTACATAATACACTTTGGTTTGGTTTTGGGAAATTGTTGTTGTGTCCGTCTTTCCTTGCTCCGCGAAGGTTGCGCAATACCGGAAGTGAGTGTAATCAACCCGTTTATAGATCTTAGACCCCGATTTAGTGTAATTAGCTCAAATAATAATTCTGAGCGTTACATATTGGTGGCCCGTACGGGGAGTCTAATTATTAGGGTAATTTTCCGGTGTTGTGTGAATTCGTGGAGCAAAATAGACGCTAACATGGCTAGTGCTAAGGCTAACTTGCTTGCTAATGCTAGTAGGACCGGGAGGGCCAACTCTGTTGCCGGTAGTAAAACCCTGGATGAGGAATGTGTATGTGTGACAAGGCGTGATCCTAAATCATTGCTTAGTTCATTATATGTATCAGATAGACATGATAACATTGAGGGTCTTGTGTCTAATATGTCTGATAGTTTAAAAACGATGCGTTCTGAACTTGAGCAATGTAAAGGGGATGTAGTGTCTATGACTGAAAATGTGGGTGTGTTGGAGAGGAATTTCAGAGACTCCATGGACAGCAGCTTAAACCGTGAACTCAGTTTTCGACAGGCAGTAGACACCAAGCTAGATGAGCTGGAGCGCTACTGCCGAGAGTCGCTAGGGAAACTGGAGAAAGCAGTAGCGGACTGTTTCCTGCGCCGTGATAGCGTCTGGGAGAAACAGATGAAGAAGCTGCGCCTCTTTAACACGCCCACCGCCCTCAGATCGGAAGCACACACCTCTGCGTCTTCACCACCTCCATCTCTACATTCAGCTGATCATCCAACCGCTGCAACACCTGAGAAGGACAGCCAGGAGAAAAGGAAGAAAGGAGCACCACTGCCCACTTCTACTCTGGCCCAAGCTGGACCGTCCAACTCCCAGCCCCTCTCTGCACCCTCTCAGCTCTACTACGCCGTGCCAACCAAAGCCGAACCTCCTCAACCTACCTCGGAGCGGTCAGCCGCCCCTCCCAGAGACCTCGCAGAGGTGGAACCGCCACAGCGGGAAGGTCTCCAGGTGGCGCTAATAGCCACGGTGGTCGATGTCGGAGCGACCCAGAACCAGGGTGTCTCCTTCGAACACCACCAGGGGGCGTTACACCGTAGAGTTCGGAGGAAGAAGGGAGGAGCACTCCAGCTGGTAGTCCCACCTACAAACGTCCAGACGTACCTACAAGACTTTCACCAAAAGCCGTCGGGTGGCCACCGGGGGGGGCTAAAAACCCTACTTAGCCTCCTAGACGTCGCCTGGTGGCCCACCATCCGCAAGGACGTCTGGCGGTACGTGGGTGCGTGCGAGGTCTGCCAGAACACCCAGAGTGAGGCTAAGCGAACCAGGGGCCGCTGGAGCAGCCTAACACCCAACAACACTCCACAGACCCAGCCACTGACACAGAACCGACCGACATCAAGATCACAGCGGAGGAAGAGACAACACCATCAACAGGTCAGCATGCCAAAGAAGCCAGCTACCACAGTTCCCGGCAGCTCGAGGTGCCAGAGCCACCGGGCGGGCTGGTTTGGCGATGGACTCCATCTCTTTCCTCTGCCCATCAAAGACTTGTCAGGTGAGCTAGTGCCCAGTGGGAGGGTCCTGCTAAAAGACTCTAAAAAGAACCAATGGACTGACACTAGATCTGGGGGCAACCCACAAAGCCGAGAAAGTGGAACTAAAAAAGCGCTAGTGCGGTCCTCTCCTCACACGCCGGAGGCTGGGGGGGGGGGTCTATGTAGCGCGGCCACATAAAGGGGCGGTTAAACTGCAGGGGAAAAGGGAAGGAGCTAATGTTGCTCACCTGCACACACAAACTGACCCCTTTCGGTTATTTTCGTCCCCATGGCAACGGTGCCTTGGTTCCGGGGTTAAGCTCTCGCGCGCATGCGCAGCTGTGCCGCGAGGGAACCCTGATGACCTATCAGGTCACGTGTGCCGGTATAAAGCCGGAACCGGCACGACAGTCAACACGGGGAGATGAAGAAAGCAGCGCTGTATATGGAGAAAGAGAGAGAGCTAGTTTACTGCCATTGGATTATTCTGTTCCTGGACGTCAACTATAACCCTCTGATTCCGTTTCTCGAGCTCCCGGACTTACCATCTTTCACCGGTGAGCTCGAGCCGTCTCCCCATTTCACCATTCCATTCATTTACAATAACACGGACTTGGACATTCATACATACGCACTCACACACTCGCACACACTACTGACATTGTATATATTTGTTTATATGTTGTATATATTGTTTTTTTGTTGCACTTCATTTGTTTATCTTTTGTACATAATACACTTTGGTTTTGGGAAATTGTTGTTGTGTCCGTCTTTCCTTGCTCCGCGAAGGTTGCGCAATACCGGAAGTGAGTGTAATCAACCCGTTTATAGATCTTAGACCCCGATTTAGTGTAATTAGCTCAAATAATAATTCTGAGCGTTACAAACTAACTTCATGTCCTCTCTCACTGCATCCATAAATCTCCTCTTTGGTCTTCCTCTAGACCTCCTGCCTGGCAGTTCCAACCTCAGCATCCTTCTACCGATATACTCACCATCTCTCCTCTGAACATGTCCAAACCACCTCAATCTGGCCTCTCTGACTTTATCTCCAAAATATCTCACATGGGTTGTCCCTCTGATGAATTCATTCTTGATCCTATCCATCCTTGTCACTCCCAAAGAGAACCTCAACATCTTCAGCTCTGCTACCTCCAACTCTGCCTCCTGTCTTTTCTTCAGTGCCACAGTCTCTAAGCCGTAGAGCATCGCTGGTCTCACCACTGTCCTGTACACCTTTCCTTTCATTCTCGCCCATGCACAACACACCCAAAACTTTTCTCCACCCATTCCAACCTGCCTCTACCCCGCCTCTTCACCTTCTTTCCACTCTGCTCTTGACCGTTGACCCTAAGTACTTAAAATCCTGCACCTTCTTTACCTCTGCTCCCTGTAGCCTCACCGTTCCTCTTGGGTCCCTCTCATTCACACACATGTATTCCGTCTTGCTGCGGCTAACTTTCATTCCTCTTCATTCCATTTCCAGAGCGTACCTCCACCTCTCCAAATTTTCTTCCACCTGTTCCCTGCTCTCGCTACAAAGCACAATGTCATCTGCAAACATCATAGTCCATGGAGACTCCTGTCTAACCTCATCTGTCATCCTGTCCATCACCAGAGCAAACAAAAAGGGGCTTAAAGCCGATCCTTGACGCAGACCCACCTCCACCTTGAACTCTTCTGTCACATCTACAGCACATCTCACCACTGTCTTACAGCTCTCATACATGTCCTGCACTACTCTAACATACTTCTCTGCCACTCCAGACTTCCTCATACAACACCACAGCTCCTCTCTCGGCACCCTGTCGTACGCCTTCTCTAAATCTACAAAGACACAATGCAACTCTTTATTACCTTCTCTGTACTTCTCCATCAGCATCCTCAAAGCAAATACTGCATCTGATGTACTCTTTCTAGGCATGAAACCATATTGCTGCTCACAAATGCTCACCTCTGCCCTTAACCTAGCTTCCACTTTTTCTTCCCACAGCTTCATTGTATGGCTCATTAGCTTTATGCCTCTGTAATTGCCACAGCTCTGCACATCTCCCTTGTTCTTAAAAATCGGCACCAATACACTTCTCCATTCCTCTGGAATCCTCTCGCTGTCCAAGATCTTGTTAAACAAACTAGTCAGAAACTCGAGTGCCACCTCTCCTAAGCACTTCCATACCTCCACAGGTATTTCATCAGGACCAACAGCCTTTCCAGTCTTCTTCCTCTTCAACACCCTTCTCACCTCACTTTTACTAATATTTGCTACTTCCTGCTCCACAACAGTCACCTCTTCTACTCTTTGTTGTCTTTCATTTTCCTCATTCATCAACTCCT
Source organism: Channallabes apus (assembly GCA_030522415.1). Taxonomy (NCBI): domain Eukaryota; kingdom Metazoa; phylum Chordata; class Actinopteri; order Siluriformes; family Clariidae; genus Channallabes; species Channallabes apus. The sequence continues at coordinate 32,687,362 of CM060113.1, forward strand.
CAAAGTACCCCTTCCATCTTCCCATCACCCTCCTGGCATCTGTCAGTATATTTCCATCTCTATCTTTAATCACTCTAACCTGCTGCACATCCTTCCCATCTCTATCTCTTTGCCTCGCCAACCTGTACAGATCCACCTCTCCCTCCTTACTGTCCAGCCTAGCATACAAGTCCTCATATGCTCTTTGTTTGGCCTTTGCCACCTCTACCTTCACCTTACGGTGCATCTCCCTGTACTCCTGTCTACTCTCTTCAGTCCTCTCAGAGTCCCACTTCTTAGCTAGCCCCTTTCCCTGTATACACTCCTGGACTTCCTCGTTCCACCACCAAGTCTCCTTGTCCACTTTTCCCTTACCTGATGATACACCAAGTACCCTCTTACCTGTCTCCCTGATCACATTGGCTGTAGTTGTCCAGTCAACTGAAAGCACCTCCTGACCACCCAGAGCCTGTCTCAACTCCTCCCTAAAGACTACACAACATTCTTCCTTTCTCAGCTTCCACCACTTTGTCCTCTGCTCTGCCTCTCCTCTTCACCTTCCTCACCACCAGGGTTATTTTACACACCACCATTCTGTGTTGTCTGGCTATACTCTCCCCTACCAAGACTTTGCAGTCACTAATCTCTTTCAGATTACAACGTCGACATAGGATGTAGTCTACCTCAGTGCTTCTGCCTCCACTCTTATGTCACCCTATGTTCCTGCCTCTGGAAGAAAGTATTTACTACTGCCATTTCACTCCTCGTTGCAAAGTCCAAAACCTGCCCATCACATTTTCATCACTTCTGTTCCCTTCCCCAACATGTGCATTGAAGTCTGCACCAATCACCACTCTCTCACCTCTGGGGATGCTCTGCATCACTTCATCTAACTCACTCCAGAATTTCTCCTTTTCTTCTAACACACATCCTACCTGTGGGGCATAACCACTAACAACACTGAACATTATCCCTTCAATTTCCAGCTTCAGACTCATCACCCTATCTGATACTCTCTTCACCTCTAGAACATTCCTTACAAACTCCTCTTTCAGAATAACTCCTACTCCATTTCATTTCCTATCCACATAATGGTAAAACAATTTGAACCCTGATCCTAAGCTTCTAGCCTTGCTACCTTTCCACCTGGTCTCTTGGACACACAGGATATCCACCTTCCTTCTCTGCATCATATCAACCAACTCTCTTCCCCTCCCTGTCTTGGTCCCAACATTCAAAGTCCCTACTTTCACTCCTAAACTCTTGCCTTTCCTCTTCTCTCTCTGCTTTCGAACACGCCTTCCTCCTCTCCGTCTTCGACCAACAGTAGCCCAATTACCGATCCAGTATGGAAATTATATTTCTGATTCGCATCAATGATTTGGCAAATGTTTTTACGTCGGATGCCCTTCCTGACACAACCCTCTGCATTTATCCAGACTTGGGACTGGCACAAGACGACACTGGATTGCGCCCCCCCCCCATGGAGGCATTTTAGCGCATAACATTACAAAAAAAATCAATAGCTTTTTCGTTATGTGGATTACACATGTAAAACCAGTTGTACTATAATCCACTCGATCATCTGTGTGTGTCTTTGTGTATTTGCGCATCTTGTGGTCGCGCTCCTCAGTAACGTGAGCAGCCCAACTAATCAATAACAGCATTCATTGACAACGAATTCCATTATCGATAATTATTGATTAGTTGTTGCAGCCCTAGTGTAATCATTTATTTGAAAATGTACATCAAAATAATTATAAATCAATTAAACAAACAAACAAAAAAAAAATCCATACTGTAGCCTAACAGTGTAATATATTTGATGTCCTGTGAGGTATTTCTCTGTAATCTTGTGTATTCTTTGTAAATAAACGCTTGGGTCTTGGTCATGCACTTTTTCGACGGTCCCTTAGTGACTCCATCGGTATAAAGCGCCGGTACGCAGCGTTTCTGAAAGATTTAGCTCCAGCAGGCTGTAACAGGAGAAGATCTAAAAAAAAATTTTATTTGTAAAAACTTCTCTGTCCACTCCAGAGCAAGAAAATATGCGATTTGTCATTTTTGTGTGTTTATTTCTTGATAAACAAATGAGATAATCTCGGTTCACCTCCATTGCTCAAATATCCCCCTCTTGGTCGGCGACTGCGAGTGACGTCACTCCCCATACAATCCCGCCCCACAGAATAGACCCGCCCCTGACGCTGATTGACAGGTTTCTGTGTAACGTGTTGGAAATGCAATTGCAAATGGATTAGCGATTGCGTTTGAATTTTGGCCGGCTTGACGTGCGGCGCAGAGAAAGTGAAAAAGCAAACGTGGTGATTGATTTTGCTGTTTAAATATGACCGGTTTATGACGTGTAAGACACAGGAAATGCAAATGCATTTTTTTTTTTCATTTGAAATTTGGCAGTCAGTGTGCGCTCGCTAAGGCGAAACAGCAAACGGTAATGCAAAGTTTGCAAATGCATTTGAATTATGGCATACTTTGTGCGTCCACATATGGGAAACGCAATTGCATTTGAATATTGTCCGCGATATCGCTCCATACGTGGCACAGCCTAAGCTTTTATCCTTAATGCTTCCCCCCCCCCCCCTCACGTTACTTTTACTTTTATACTTTAAGTAGTTTTGAAACCAGTACTTTTACAATTTTACTTTAGTAAAAAGCTTGAGTTGATACTTCAACTTCTAAAGAAGTCTTTTTAAACCCTAGTATCTATACTTCTACTCAAGTAATGAATGTGAATACTTTTGACACCACTGACTACTACTATAGTGATTCAGTGTATGCGGTCATTTATAAGTAAATATAGATATAAACATTAACATATCATGGTGAAGAAAAAAAACTGCGATTTTCTGGTAACAAAATTGTGGCTAGTAAAAAGGCTGAATGGCTAGTGACTCCGGAAATCCACTAGCCACATTGGCCAGTGAGCAGAGCAAAAAAGTTAATGTCATGCCCTGGTACCCATGTAGGAGGAAGTGTCCGTACAAATTAACAGCACACCAGAGTGAAGGATTAGAGCAAACACCATTGTGCAATCAATATCAAGTGTCAAAAATTCATGGAAGATTAACAGTGAGAATGGGACCAGGGTATCAGATCACCCGAGTTCTATCGCAATTATTGTTTGGCAGTCTTTGTTTTCAGTAGACCATCCCTAAAGCAACTGGCAGGAGAAAGGGCAGTTTTCAGGGTGAAATGAATCTCTCTGGTCAGCAGCACTGCAGCTAGTAAACCATGTAACTGGAGAATCTCTTTTCTGTTTTCTAATTGAGCCTTCTTTACAATGTGCTTATGGTTTAGCAATCAATAGTAAGTCACAGACTCACACAAATTTTAAACTGGACACACTTGTTTATATATAGCAGGCCAAATTCATAACCAATAGCGACAGGCTTGGTAAGGATTGGTCACAATCCTTTTGTGAGTGGGATTAAAAAAAAATAAAAAATTGCAGAACAGACGCATTTGTCTGTAGGAACCGTACAGACAATCATTCAACACCATTTGCACATTACAGGAGCTCAGCTGGGAATTATTGTCTAATCCACCGTAAGTCCTTATCTTGCTCCAATTGATTTCCACATGTTTGGCCCATTTAAAAGAGTTCCTGGGAGCAGGCAGTCTGATCGCAGCTCCATGTTTCTGAGAAAACTTTCTACATTGAAGGTATGCAAGCACTAGTGAAACGCTGAGGTACAGTATAGAGACTCCATAACTAAGGGTGCAATGATTAATCAAATTTAATTGTCAATTAGTTTGTTTATATTTATGATATATTAGCAAATATCTTCACATGCAAAAACATCTTCACAAGCGCTTGTGTAATAATTATCCTTTTTATACATATTTAAATTTCAATGGGAGCAAACCATACACACCAATATGTAAATGCTTCACTGTTTATCTCTTTTGCACAATAATCATTACTGGACTACTTTTTGCACTAATTCCTCAATTCTTGCTGCTGTGTTAAGGAATATTTACAGTTTCTCACTACCTCAACACCATATTATTATGTTATGCTATGTCGTGTTCGTTGCACTGTCACTTTGTTGTTGCTCTTGTTTGCACATTTGCACTTGCACTTTATGTTGTCTGTAAAACCTGTAGTCTTACTTAGCTAGTTAGTTTTTGTAAATTTATGTTGTAATTTATGTTAGTCTATCTGTCTTGTTTCTGCTAGCCAGCTAACTAGGCCTCTTTAACTTGAAATATTTATAATATAAAAGTCTAGAACAGAGGTAGCATATGCTTACTACGGTCAACACGATACAGGTATACCTGAACTGCACAGAACTCACCCTCATAATCTGCTGTTTCTCGTTAGGCGTGATGTAGTCTCCTAGAACTTCCTTGACGACATGCTTACGCTTGGTTGCCTTCGACATTGTTGATGATCTTTGAAATCCTCCTTATCTGTAAGATAATATGCAGATCAGAAAAATAATTTAGTACCTTCTAGTAAATACTATATATTAGACAAACTAACGCACCTACAATGATGCACTAGCTCAGTGGCCACTTTATTATGCTGATCTACAACTGATGGGAAGTTTATTGCATAAAAGTAACAAAGTAAAGTTTTTTTGGAATACATACTGTCAGTCTGCACTGTGTTCATCAACAGATTAAATAACTGGATCAAACACTACATCTAAAATTATTTGGATGGAATTTCAGGTATGCCGAAATGATGATTTTAAATGGGCTCTTTAAAAAAAACTAACAAAAAAAAAACAAAGCTTAACCCTTAACTCGTTACATGAACAACTTACATATTTTCATCCCTTGTGGTAGAAGAGTTATTTGCCAAGTTTGTTTAAAAGTAATAATCATGGTGGATGACAGAGATGCATGCTGCTCAGTAAAAATTTAGCTTTTTTAAAGTATTAAAACTAATATTAGTAGGAATGGGTGCATTTAGTTAATCATTAAACTTTTTTTAAAAAGGTTTAAAATTGCAACAAAACATATAATATCGAATTGGGATATTTATAAAACCGTAATACTTAGAGTCGCAGTCCAACCAGCACCTGAGTATCGTGATAATATCGTATCGGGAGGTGACTGATGATTCCCTTCCCTAGACTTTGGGTCAGAACGTAGCCAGCAGTAGTAATGATCAGTTGGTCTTGAGTCTCTACCATCGGCTATATGAGTTAATTGTTGAATGTATACAGTGAATAAACCTAGTGTTTCTGCACCTGATACATTTCCACCACCATTGCTGCACTAAGAATGAGGGCAGAAATTGTGACAATCAGTAATTTGGCAAATTATAGGTTTACTTGATATGATTATTATATTTACATTTACATCCCTGCATTTTGCCCTGCCGCGCACGTGACACTCATGGAGTTTGCTAGAATGTCTAGCTCTTCTAGCCGTTAGCCGGGAGGCCACAAGCAGCCACAGTAGCATCAAACTGCAGTTTGTAACACACAAACGTCGTAAAAGCCGCAAGCTGTGAAAACTACATACCTATAAAATCCTCAAAAGAATATATTCTTATTCTGGGTATTGTTGTTTTGTACATCGAAATAAAATCCGACACACTGCAAAACTGCTGAACGCGTCGAGCGCATGTGCAACTCACTTACGATTACTTCCGCTTTGTGACGCACGGCATTGTGGGAAACGTAGGCAAACTGTCTGCTTTACATAAAACAGTACCTGCTCTGATGGGTGCAGATTTTTTTTTAAACATATGCAAGCGCCACTTGATCTTCATTCATTGGAAGTAACAGCACACTTATTTGCATTAAGGAGCATGAGTGACAAGAGGAGGAAATATTAGGAAGATTCAGGCTCTTTTATATGTATATGGAGAGTCACCCATTTTTTTTGTATTATTTGCCTTTGTACACCACCTTGGTGAATTTGAAATTAAACAATCAACATGTGATTGAAGACTTTCATCTTTAATTCGAGGGGTTTTAAAATGTTATCCATTTCGGAATGTCTGCCTTTTTTATACAATGTCCCTCAATTTTCATGGGCTCATATGTAATTGAACAGTGGAATAATCATAATTATTCTTAATACTTGGAAGAAACAAATTTCATCACCAAATTTTCCTACCTTGAGCTGCTTTGCCAGGCCTTTACTGTAGATCTGCTACTTGTTTGTACGCATTTCTGCCTACATTTTGTCTTCAGTAAGTGAAAAGTATGTTCACTTGAAGAACAGTTTAAGACAATTTAATTTCTTTGAATTGAATTGCTTTAGAAGTATGTTTGGGGTCATTATACGCCTGTTCTTTGATGTGCTGTCCTATTAATTTTGCAGGCTTTGACTGAATCTGAGCAAAAATTTTAACTCTATATAATTCAGAATTCATCCTGTTTATTCTTTTCTCAGTCACTTCATCAGTAGTAGCCCAGTTCCTATGGCAGCCGAACACACCCATGCCATAATACTGCTGCCTCCACCATGTTTGACAGATGACGTATGCTTTGGTTCATGAGCTGTTCTCCTATTCTTCTTCTTTTTCTTTGTAGTTTAATGGTATTTGGAATCCAGTAGACAGGTTACATTACCACCAGCTGTAGATCTCATTCTTCCTCATCTTCCCGGCCTCTTAAAAACAATTTTCAATTGCCAGCCTTCCTTAAAACATCTAACACATCCTCCCCTGATTTTGTCCTAACTTGTTTTACTGTGTCTTGAACTCTGCATTCTTCCGGTACCTGCATATTCTTTTCTTCCCATCAGTCCCTTGATTGTAGACTTTAAATTAAAGCTCCACCACAGTCAGATTGCTTAATTTCAAATACATTGTGGTGTACCGACAAAGACACAAAAATTGTGTCCTTGTCCACATACTTATGCACCTGACTGTATTTGACATGGGATAGTATACAGGTGTACAGTACCATTCAACAGTTTGGACACAAGTTTGGATTTATTTTTCTACATTAAAGAACAATACTGGAGAACTATAAAATAACACATATGGCATTGGGTAATTATGTAACAGTCAGTTATTATTTTAAGACACAAGGGTCAGCTCATCCTAGGAAATCAAGACCAAAACCAACCTCTGCTGCAAAGAAAAAGTTAATTTACTGTTACCAGTCTCAAAAATCACCAATTATAAGCAGATATAATCATAAGTAGCAGATACATCTCAATATCAAAGGAGATCAATGTTCAAAGGAGATTAAGCATATTTTGGATGACACTGACATTGTTTTACAATGTAGAAATAAATAAAAAATCAGGATAGACCATGGAATAAGAAGATCTGCCCAAAGATTTGACTGGTAATGTGAATGGGTAGAGACAAACAGTACTAGTGAAAGTGGGTTGAAAGGATTTTCACTATGTGCACATTAATATCTTTATGATTAGCAGTTCTTAGGAAACATTAGGTTATTCCACCAAAGGACAGATCTTGAACATAAACTGTTGCAATTTAAAATATTTAAAATATTAGATCAACATGGGATGCATGATTGTGTTCAGTGTTGCGATGATACAAATTTCCCAGGATGGAAGATGCTATTAAAATATGTGCCACAATTATGGTCATGTCTCTGTATTGACAATTCGGTTTGCATTCAATAAATTGAAACGTATATTGAAGAGACTGTTTATGGCATTGACAACCAAAAAATACAACACAACAAAAATGTGTGGGACTTCAGTGACTTTATTCAGCAGATTGACCAAGAAAATGACCAAACAAGAATGACGTCTGAAAACATGCAAAGGATTTAAAATTTAAGCTTTGACAATAGCCAAATTAGTATTATGCCATAGCATGTAATGCACACTTCAAACTGAGAGAAATTAGTTTCCTGGTAGCATGGTTATCTAACACTAAATAAAAATGACAATGAAAAACTAGTCTTCTTATTCCAGGATTAATAATCGATATTATTTCGAAACAAGTTTTTTGGTGAACAGCTTTCAAGATCAGTAGCACTGTAGTCAAATGTATCACAATAATAAACATGAAACCAATAAGCAAATATTAATAACTATCACAGCAGGACATTTACACACATTACTAAAATCTTAGTTTAAAAGTTAGTGCTTAAATCATAAGGAAAACATGATAGAACACGATTGTAAGGGTTTAATCGAACGATCCAGAGTTTTATGTCATAGTAACAGGCTCAGATATGAACGTTATGATTTGCAATGGAAAAAAAAGCTATATGAGGTACCGACACTTCATCCCTATGCCATTTAGTATTTATACTGTCTTATTCTAAACTAAAAGGTTCTAGTAATAAATGATATTGAGTGAATATTTGAACACTTCACAAGTCACAGCTTGAACAGGTTAGATCACTGCAAGTATTATTTGTGCATTTGTGCATGGTTTTATATGAATGGTCATGTAGCTTGACTGCAGATGAACTATACTGTATGCTTGTTAGAGTATGTACTCGCAATTGCTCCTATTTAACCACAGCAGATGAACACATCTTGTTAATTCCACACAGATTGGATCCTCTGTATAGGTAGTAGTAACCCTGAGTAGACACAAGAAACATATTAGATTATATACACAAAATATACACATATACTGTACAATGATTGGTAAAGGTGTATGGAGCCTATATTTTAGCATTTACGTTTAACTGACCTCATTTTAAATACTTGAATTACTATGTGAAAATGTTAACAAAGGAACACATATACATCTTTTAAGAAAGATGGATGTTTAGTGAATTAAGAAATGTTACAAATAACTTTATTATAATAATCGATATGTAATCTAAGACGGAATTATGAAAAATCATAAATCAGACCAGTCAGACACCCAAAACGTGGAATATTTATATTTTACATGTCATATGAGTACTGTCTATGAATTTTTATGATTTGGTTTAAAACATTTACCCTCTAAATATGTTTGCCTTTAATAGATCACTCATTTAGACCAGTTAATAAATAATAATATGAATGTTTCTTCAGTAACACGTATATACTCCTTTACCAAACATTAAAGCGGTAATAAAACCAGGATCTCAATTAATAAGGATCAGCTAAATAAACTGAAATAAAGTTAGGTAAACACTTAAGTAATGAACCCTGTTTCACTGTATGACTAGACATTGACGTGTCCCTCACCTGCTCGCCGTAGTCTTCACCCCAGCTGTTCTTGATGGCCCAGAATGGAATGCCATTACCTGTGCAGAAAAATCAGAGATAATATATTCTAAGAAGAAAATGGCACATTGACCATTTAAAGCAAAAGCTATGTAAAATGGCATCCAATACATGTCATGTTTGCAAAATATTAAAAAGATACATGATTTATGTTAGTGCAGTACTTTCAAAGATATAATTTTTTAAATTATATTATTGTTATACAATAGCCGCAGCAAGACAGAATACATGTGTGCGAGTGAGAGGGAACCAAGTGAAAGGTGAGGCTACGGGGAGCAGAAGTGAAGAAGGTGCAGAACTTTAAGTAGTTAGGGTCAATGGTCCAGACCAATGGGAAGTGTGGAAAGGAGGTGACAGAGATAGATAGGATCAAGAATGAGTCCATCAGAGGGACAAGTCAGAGAGGTCAGATTGAGGTGGTTTGGACATGTTCAGAGGAGAGATATATTGTGAATATATCTGTCGGAAGGATGCTGAGGTTGGAACTGCCAGGCAGAAGGTCTAGCAGTTCTTAGGAAACATTAGGTTATTCCACCAAAGGACACATCTTGAACATAAACTGTTGCAATTTAAAATATTAAAAATATTAGATCAACATGGGATGCATGATTGTGTTCAGTGTTGCGATGATACAAATTTCCCAGGATGGAAGATGCTATTAAAATATGTGCCACAATTATGGTCATGTCTCTGTATTGACAATTCGGTTTGCATTCAATAAATTGAAACGTATATTGAAGAGACTGTTTATGGCATTGACAACCAAAAAATACAACACAACAAAAATGTGTGGGACTTTAGTGACTTTATTCAGCAGATTGACCAAGAAAATGACCAAACAAGAATGACGTCTGAAAACATGCAAAGGATTTAAAATTTAAGCTTTGACAATAGCCAAATTAGTATTATGCCATAACATGTAATGCACACTTCAAACTGAGAGAAATTAGTTTCCTGGTAGCATGGTTATCTAACACTAAATAAAAATGACAATGAAAAACTAGTCTTCTTATTCCAGGATTAATAATCGATATTATTTCGAAACAAGTTTTTTGGTGAACAGCTTTCAAGATCAGTAGCACTGTAGTCAAATGTATCACAATAATAAACATGAAACCAATAAGCAAATATTAATAACTATCACAGCAGGACATTTACACACATTACTAAAATCTTAGTTTAAAAGTTAGTGCTTAAATCATAAGGAAAACATGATAGAACACAATTGTAAGGGTTTAATCGAACGATCCAGAGTTTTATGTCATAGTAACAGGCTCAGAGATGAACGTTATGATTTGTAATGGAAAAAAAAGCTATATGAGGTACCGACACTTCATCCCTATGCCATTTAGTATTTATACTGTCTTATTCTAAACTAAAAGGTTCTAGTAATAAATGATATTGAGTGAATATTTGAACACTTCACAAGTCACAGCTTGAACAGGTTAGATCACTGCAAGTATTATTTGTGCATTTGTGCATGGTTTTATATGAATGGTCATGTAGCTTGACTGCAGATGAACTATACTGCTTGTTATATGAATGCTTGTTAGAGTATGTACTCGCAATTGCTCCTATTTAACCACAGCAGATGAACACATCTTGTTAATTCCACACAGATTGGATCCTCTGTATAGGTAGTAGTAACCCTGAGTAGACACAAGAAACATATTAGATTATATACACAAAATATACACATATACTGTATAATGATTGGTAAAGGTGTATGGAGCCTATATTTTAGCATTTACGTTTAACTGACCTCATTTTAAATACTTGAATTACTATGTGAAAATCTTAACAAAGGAACACATATACATCTTTTAAGAAAGATGGATGTTTAGTGAATTTAGTATGTTTAGGATGTTTAGTAATTAAGAAATGTTACAAATAACTTTATTATAATAATCGATATGTAATCTAAGACGGAATTATGAAAAATCATAATCAGACCAGTCAGACACCCAAAACATGGAATATTTATATTTTACATGTCATATGAGTACTGTCTATGAATTTTTATGATTTGGTTTAAAACATTTACCCTCTAAATATGTTTGCCTTTAATATATCACTCATTTAGACCAGTTAATAAATAATATGAATGTTTCTTCAGTAACACGTATATACTCCTTTACCAAACATTAAAGCGGTAATAAAACCAGGATCTCAATTAATAAGGATCAGCTAAATAAACTGAAATAAAGTTAGGTAAACACTTAAGTAATGAACCCTGTTTCACTGTATGGCTAGACATTGACGTGTCCCTCACCTGCTCGCCGTAGTCTTCACCCCAGCTGTTCTTGATGGCCCAGAATGGAATGCCATTACCTGTGCAGAAAAATCAGAGATAATATATTCTAAGAAGAAAATGGCACATTGACCATTTAAAGCAAAAGCTATGTAAAATGGCATCCAATACATGTCATGTTTGCAAAATATTAAAAAGATACATGATTTATGTTAGTGCAGTACTTTGAAAGATATAATTTTTTTTAAATTATATTATTGTTATACAATAGCCGCAGCAAGACAGAATACATGTGTGCGAGCGAGAGGGAACCAAGTGAAAGGTGAGGCTACGGGGAGCAGAGGTGAAGAAGGTGCAGAACTTTAAGTAGTTAGGGTCAATGGTCCAGACCAATGGGAAGTGTGGAAAGGAGGTGACAGAGATAGATAGGATCAAGAATGAGTCCATCAGAGGGACAAGTCAGAGAGGTCAGATTGAGGTGGTTTGGACATGTTCAGAGGAGAGATTGTGAATATATCTGTCGGAAGGATGCTGAGGTTGGAACTGCCAGGCAGAAGGTCTAGATGAAGACCAAAGAGGAGATTTATGAATGCAGTGAGAGAGGACAATGAAGTTAATTGATGTGAGAGAAGAGGATGCAGAGGAGATTGTTAGATGGAGGCAGATGATTCGCTGTGGTGATCCCTGAAAGGGAACAGCTGAAAGACAAAGAAGAAGTAGCTCTGGCAAGATTCATTATTTCTTTACTTCTTGTGTTTCTGGGTCATGATTGCTCAGCTCTGTCCCAAATCACACAGTATGCGTAGCATCAGTAGGGGCTGGTTCGAGTAAGAAGGATTGCATCACAAATGCACTTCACCTCATACACAACAAAGGCAGCGTAGTGCACAATAGTGCTTTTTTTTAACTCACAAACAGGTCATAAAAGAGTGCAAAAACAACAACAAATAAAAGCTGTCATCCATTACGAATGACGAGTGTACGACCTGAAAGCGCGAGAAAGCACAGGGAGTAGTAAACCGCACACTCGCTGTTCCAGTTGAAGAAGGCCATTCTTTAGCATGAGTCACAAAAAGTGAACGTTCAGTTGTTCAGGTGAACCACGTAAGCTTAAGTAGGTAGGTAGGAGATAAAAAAATATATACAAACATGCGATTTAGTAGAAACCTATTTTCTGAAGTCAAACGTTTCAGTGAAAAATAAGATAATAGGTCACTTTTTCACTTTCAACATGATTTTATTTCATGGCTCATTTATTAATTTAACACATTTAGCCACAGGACTCACACTCCAGGTTTAAAAACCTGAAGTACACTGAAACCAGGTGCTGCTTTATCTATTATAGTATGGATTGATAGGAAAAAAGGTAAAGCCTATGAGGAAGCCATATTTAGCGAAGCAGGTGAGGTTGCTAGGTTCAAACATTAGCTCTTCACTGTAGAGAGTTTTACAGCGTTATACAAACCGCATGCACAAAATATTTATTGATTTGTGCATATTGAGGAAAATAACACTCACGTTGACCAAATCCGACAAGCAGCACTGCGTGATCAATCATCCAGGGGTTGCATAGAATCTTCAGAGGGTGAGACACGCCCTTTCTGTAAAACTACACACACAAGAATAGATAGAGGGAACAAGTATTTAATCTGTCTCCGCACTATAAGCATTAAAAACTAATACAAGCCTGTAAGTTTTGGATTTTATTAAATCAAATCCCTGGAGTAGGCAGTTTTTTGTGCGTGTGTGGGGTTCAAGATTTTTAACTTCTGTTCAGAGGTACAATGAAAAAACATATCCTGAGCAAAGGGTGATTTCTTTCCAATCATGTTTTTTTCTTGTCTTGTCACATTTAAAATCTCAAACACATACCTAGTTTTTGTCAAATGTATGTAAGAAGTCAATATCCATAAGTGTATGCAAAAGGACTGCACAATTTGATCAACAAAATGCCACGTACCATTTTGTATTCAAACATATTACCAAATATTGCCACAGATGATCTCATTAAAAGGACATATTATAAGATAAGATTCATATTTATGTTTCACCTTAAAAATTAAACAAATACCCTAGCGTTACATAAATTCCTGACTATGTGTACTTAAGACGTATTGTGTATGTAAATACACAAACTGCATCAAGTTGACACAAGTTAGCTGCTTATTTATAGAGTGAAAATTCTGAGTCATTGAAAAGTTACTTACCTGACTTTAATTAACCCTAATGATACTAGGGATATCTGAGATGATTTTCACAATCACTTTTAGCACATTGGTTTAATGTACCTGTTCCTAATTATGACATCCAAAAAATGTATGCACAGGCTTGAAACAGCTCGTTAATATTTTATTACAAAATGTCTTTGTTTATCCTGGCATAAAAAAGGGGTAATAAAAACAGCATCAACTGTCAACCAGATTATTATTTTCAACATCAGGGTTGGCATCTGCCTGAAATTTCACAACCATTATATCCCTGTTGAAACTAGCAGGTATTGCATCCTAGCAGGTGTTGCAACCCTTAGGAGTGACTCAGAACTGATGAGAGAAATGCATTAGCACTGGCTTTAGGATTGGCAAAAATAGCTTTTGGTTAAGAGATCAGTCTGTTCTTTAGAAAATGCTTGACATGAAACGAGTCTGTCGACTTATCTTCATGGTTTGATTCAACAGTAATTTTCCCTCATTCGCTAACTCTCTATACCAGTTATGCTGTACAGGGTAACGGAAAGACTGGTGTCTCTACCAGGACACGCACACATTTACATACTTGGACGTGCCAGTTAGCCCAATTTGTATGTCTTCAGACTGTGAGAGGAAACCAGTGTCGAGGAAAAAACCCACTAAGCACGGGGAGAACATACAAATTCTACGCACACAGACCCAAGATGGGAAACGAACCCTTGACCCTGGAGGTACAAGGCGACTGTGCTAACCATGATGTCACCACACTGCCAACAGTAATATACACAGGCAAATCTTTAAGCAAACATTTAACACACACACTGCTTATGCACTATTGCTACACAATGGCCTTGGTGTAAATATTATTCTACCTGTACATTATTACCATTTCAAAGACCATTTAACACCTTTGTCAAACAATTAGTAAGGCAATCTGGGCACTTAACCCTTTTTCATTGTGAACCTTTGTGTAAATATCATACAACTCAAACTCTTTATATCTAACAGGAATCCAACACATGATTTCTGTAACACTGTGTTTCACAAGGGCATATTGTAGCTACAAAAAATAAAATAAAAATCACCTGGCAGCACAGTTCACTGAGGTGTTTACGCTTCTATAATGTCAAAAAAAGAATTTATAAAGAGTGTATTACCTGCATGGCAAAAGCATTGAGGGCAGCAGAGACAGGACCGTTCTCAGCCATCCAAGCAGCAATATCTGAACACACACACATTATTTTTGTGTAAGCAATAGACACAACAGTCCAAAAGAAGGGCAAAATATAAGGAATATCTATTACACTTGTAAGTATATAAAAGCTAAAAATCTCTATAAACCTATAAAATTGTAAACCTATAGTATGAAATTTTCTATTTCATATGTCATGTAAAAAAGGAATCAGATTTGTCATGTTTTGTAAACATACTACATTCAAAAACAACTTTCACAATGTTCCGTAAATAAATACTTTATTATAGTGTATTAATATGGGGTTTGATCATGCATGTAGCTAATATTTGGATGCACAAAATTTTATAGTCGAAATATGCCTTTTCTCACCGTTTTCATCCTTGTTCAGTTGTACAGAGCTGTTGATGTAGGCCACCACTTTCCCAGATGAGAACTCACAATTCTGCTTGTGTCCTATGTAGCTGTAGTCTGTCTCTCTTTCAAGACCCCCTGTCAAGGGACCAGCACATGAAAGAGAACTGTCAGATTAACACAGATCATAGAGAACAGAAACAAAGGCATGCTAGAATCACTGGTACACCACTATAAAAGATTCTTTACACTTTCTTACCAAGGGTTTCAATAGCTTCATATGCATTTGATGGAAGCCCACCGCCACATGCCTGATCCAGTTTATCACAGTCCACCAACTCTGAAAAAACATATGCATGAACCTGTGACTTGCTATATACTATATATTCGGATTATTGCTGCACTAATTAATATGATTCAGCTGGCAACGATTCTTTTAACCCCAAATGATTCAATAAGTACTGTAGCTTATCATTTCTTGATCAACCGTGTCAGATGTGTCCTGGTGTCATATAAAAAATACTGTTAAAGTTACTGTATTTCGGAAGAGTCAAATTATTACTCATACATCAGGCAAAGACACACTGGATTTAGGTTGAGACCTGTTAAAACCCTGGGCGTATAGTGCTGATCCGTCAACTTCACAGAAGAAATATGGTCAGATACAATGATCATGAATGACTGTGTCTGAAAATCACTTAAACACTTTTAAAGAAGTTGCATCATCCTGTAAATAATTGACAGTAGGAATAGCCACTATGTTTAATAGTGAATGTAAGAGCATTTCTACATAAACAAAATGCAACTGAATTGGAATTAAACAAATGTGTGTCCAACAGAAAAGCACTTGTTAGTGAATAATGGACTTTGGAGCAGAAAAGGGTCATGTGGTCTGAGTCAAAACTGGCCCTATTGAGTGATTTGCGTTTCAGGGTAAGTAAGGAAGCGAATAAGACGATGCACACGTCATGCCTAGTGACCGCAGTACAAACCTGTTTAGGCAGTGTTTATGATCTGAGGCTGCCTCAGTTGAGCAATCCCACAACATAACACTGAAGTCAGCTGATGATCTGTGTTTTTTCTGCCCTGTTGTTACAGGCATATTCTAGCACTCGAATTGCGAAAGAGTGATTCTAGTAGGAATCATATTATGAACTGCCTTCCAGTTAGTACTGATGTTAACAAAACTGAAGGGTTTGGGATGTGCTGGAGAAGACTTGACGGCATGAGTGTAAGATGATCCTCACCATCACCAATACAAGATCTCAAAAATGAATACGACTCTGAACGGAAATAAATGTTGCAACGTTGCATAAGCTTGGTGAAACAGATTGGCCAGGCAGAGTACCATTTTCTATCATAAAACCTCATACACAGGGACTTGAATGGTGAAGCTTCACACAAACTAAGACTGAAACATGCTAGTTAATGAACAAAAATGATAAATTATTTATATGGTGCAATTACTGTATCTGTAAGATTTACACCATGGTAAAGTATACAGGAAAGGGCATTCTGTCATGTAGTACTTTTTTTAACAGCATGCTGTATATTTTTTAATTCTTTAAGTAATTACAAATAGAATTTGTAAATCGATTAAATAATTCATTCTTGGCCCCCAAGTGGCGCAGTGGTCAAGTGCTCTGACTAATCGATCCCGAGTTGATTCCTGGGTGATGGTGTAGCCTCTTGTAGTGGAGGGGCCTGGAGAGAGCTGATTGGCCGAGCTCTTTCAGCGGGATGGTATGGGAGGAACTTAATGTCTCACATCTACAGTACAGCTCTGTATTGGCTCTACAGCCAATCATGGGCATCTGTGAGCTCACGTAAGCGAAAGGAGCGGATGTTGGCGACCCCTAGTGACGGGTGGGAATTGGATATGACTAAAATTAGTAAGAAAATTTAGGGGGAACAAAAAAAAACATTCATTCTCACCTTGCTCTGAAAGAGATAACAGTTGTCCAGTTTTCTTAAACCACTGGCCTTCAATGTTTCCAGTGACAGAGAAAGCCCAGCAAGAGCCACAAAAGCCCTGAACCAGATACAGCAACCATCAATCATCACAAACAATCTCAATTAAAACTAACATATCAGTGCTGATTGGCATCAGTATGAAAATAGTTCAAACGTGGTGGTGAATTCATTTCTTTAAACAATTATCCTAACTAGTTAACTTAGAACCAACCAGTGGGAGGTTTTTGCACTTTCTCTCGGACCTGGTTCTTGATGCTACTGACGGCTCCATGTTCTCTCCAGTCCCAGCTGTCTGGAGCTTTCTCAGTCACTGGAGTTGCTGGCTTCAGCTGTTTCTGCAGGCTCCATTGACTCAACATGGGGTTCAGGTATGTCATTCTGAACTCATCCTCTACAGTAAATCAGAGACAGGGGGGAAACAGAAATACAGAGAGACAGAGACAGACAGATGGAATAATCTTCACCAATTCTATACTCAAACACTTTTAGAAGAGCAGAAAGAAAGCAGTACAGTACACATCATCCTGTAATAGTATGTGAGACAAGCTCACCCACACACACACACACACACACACACACACACACACACACACTCGGTTGTACAGTACAATGTCTTCTAGCTTAAGGTTTAAGTGTTCGACATTTTTATAGGAGATGGATCAAATCCAGCTCCACCCTCCTGGCTATCTGTTCTCTGATTTTTTTCAGAAACGTTTATAGTAATAATAATAATAATAATAATAATAATAATAATAAGACATACCCAATATTTACTAGTCATGTATACCTCCTTCATGAGAACACACCTGTCAAGTCGCTGAATTTGGTGACACCATATTCTGCTGTTCCCTGGTCCAGAGCCTGCATAGTCTGAGCGATTTTCAGATTCTGCTGGAAAATACTCAGACGCTTCTCAGCCTCTGCAGGAGTCAAAGAGATTCATTTGAAGATTTCCTTAAATCTAAACTGAATAACGGATTTGTATCAACATACACAGGATCACATACGACCAGTATATTGTTGTAATAGGACAGAATAGTGTGTGTGTGTGTGTGTGTGTGTGTGTGTGTGTGTGTGTGTGTGTGTGTGTGTGTAATTTTCAAGAGAAATAATGCTCGTCAAATAAATAGCGACTGTTTTATCTGACGAGCGCATCCTGTGGAATTAATATTACAATAAATACAATCTGAATATTTACCTTCATGAGAGGAGTATGTGCGATTGTATTTGACCATGAAGTCTTTAAACTGCATCAGAAGGTCTACAGATTCCTGGAAAGTTATAAAGATAATGTATTATGTTATATAGATTATCTGTAAATCGTAGGTGTTTATTATCAAACATGACCATGTGTGATTGATGTGCATTTTCTTCACTTTACCTGTGTGGGCTTGTCACGAAAGAGAGGGACACGAGCAATCTTTCTAGTCTCTGTTGGAACTGGAAAATAACACAGACGTGACATTTACACTTAGGCATTTGGCAGATGCCCTTATTCAGAGCGACTTACATTTTTATCTTATTATACATCTGAGCAGTTGAGGATTAAGGGCCTTGCTCAAGGGCCCAACAGGGACAACATCGTGGGATTTGAACCTGGGAAAACACTGGGGAACACAGGGAGAATAATGCCAAATGTGAAACTCTACACAGTAACCTCAGCTAAGAATGAAATCAGGAACCTATGAGCTCTGAGGCACAACCATGAAACTTTGTTTCTTACACATTTCAATAAAAATGTGACTTAAAATTATGTATTGTGCATTTGTGTGTGTGTGTGTGTGTGTGTGTGTGTGCGTGCGTGTGTGTGAGTGCATGTGTTGAGAGAGCTTTAACCTGCAGGCTGGCATTTCTGTTTGAGCAGGGTGGTCTTGTTCTCCCAGGGAATGTTCCAGACATCAAACAAACACACCTCTGTCTGAGAGACATAGAGGGAGAGAGAGAGAGAGGAATTCATATATTATTCATCACCTGATTATTAACCACATGATCTGAATCTAAGGTGTATAAAACAATTAGCAACATTATTTATAGAAAAACAGGATGAGCAAGAAAAAAGTCCGCTTATGAGTGTGATCACATGAGGGCAATGTTCACAACTGTAAACTGCTGAGTAATGTTTTTTTTATGGAAAAGATGAGAGGTTTGACATGTTGCATTAAATACTGATTGCAAGCTAATTTATTTCCGACAGCTGATTATTTACATGGTGAAACTAAAATTCTGAATTAGTTCTATTATAAAGTGATTTGTGTTTATTAAAATTCTTCCCCAGATCCTGTTATATGGTAGGTGCATTTGTTTGGTTGCGTCATATTCATTTGGGAAATTTTATTAAAAATGTTGTTAGGTATATTGGGGGATTAAAGGTCACTTCCATTTCATTGCATTCTATTCCGTTATGTTTAAGTTTATTCAACTTATATTATTTATTTATTCAATTATGTTACAGTCCATCTGATTCTATTCCATTTATCTCTCTTCTATTCCATTTCATGGAATAGAATTTATGTCTATTCTATTTCATAACGGTATCATATTCCATTCAATTTCATTGCATTCTGTCCATTCTATTTAATTATGTTCATTTATGATCATTTTATTCTATTCCATTCTATTTACTCACTCACTCTCACTCATTGTCTATACGCTTAGTCCTGTATAAAGGTTCGCAGAGGTCCTAGAGCCTATCCCAGGAAATTTAGGGCACAAGGCGGGGTATACCCTGGGCAGGGTGCCAATCCATCAAGGGCGCACACACACGCACACACGCACACTGGGCAATCTAGGAACGCCAATTAATCTAATCTGCATGTCTTTGGACTGTGTGGGGAAACCGGAGTCCCCGGAGGAAACCCACCAAGCACAGAGAGAACTTGCAAACTCCATGCACACCGACCCGAAGCAGGAATCGACCTTTTTTTTTTTTACTTTTATTTAATTCTATTCTATTCTATGATGGTCCATTCTGTATCATTCTGTTCTATTTCATTCCATTCTATTTTATTCTATTATGTTTCTTTTTATTCTATTCTATTCCATTTAATTGAATATATGTATTTCTATTCTTTTTCATTATTATATCCCATTCCATTCTACAGTATGTACAGTAGTTCATTCTTTTCTATTCTATTCTAGTGATTTTCCATTCTGTTCTATTCTATCATTACTTTTTATTCTATTCTATTCCATATAGATTATATTGCACTACATTCTATTTCATGTAATGTTGTAGTCCTTTCTATTGTCATTGTTTCATTGTCTTTATTCTGTATACAGGGTCACAGGGGGCCTGGAGCCTATGCCAGGAGACTTAGGGCTTGAGGTGGGGTAAACACTGAACGGATTGCCAATCTATTGCAGGACACACATACTACGGGCAATTTGGTAATGCCAAACAGCCTAATATGCATGTTCTTGGACTGTGGGCAAACTCCATGCAAACTCCATGCACACAGACATGAGGCGGGAATCAAACATGAGGAGGGGAATCAAACTCGGAACCTGGAGGTTCAAGGTGACAGTGCTAACCACTAAGCAACCATACCACTTCCATTCTATACCATTTCAATTTATTCCATTCTTCGTACTTTAATCTACTCCATTATATTATT
This sequence comes from Channallabes apus, assembly GCA_030522415.1. Lineage (NCBI taxonomy): Eukaryota > Metazoa > Chordata > Actinopteri > Siluriformes > Clariidae > Channallabes > Channallabes apus. The sequence continues at coordinate 32,708,053 of CM060113.1, forward strand.
TTATTGTATTATAACATTATTATAATAACAATGTATTATATCATGCATCAAATCATAATATTCCATTCCATTATGTTTTAGTTTATAATATAATTAATTTTATTGTTCTATTCCATTCTATCTATTCCATTTTATTTACTTTTATTGCAATCAATTCTATGAAATTGTATTACATTTTGTAATACGTTATTCTCTTCTCTTCCATTTTATTCTACTTCATTCCATTATATTCTATTATGATCTATTCTATTATATTTAAGTCCAATTCATTCTATTATGTTCTGTTCTATTTTATTGTCCTATTCCATTTTATTCCATTCTATTATAATAGCAACCTATTAAAATGAACCACATTTTATTATTGATAAATTTGGAGGATTTATTTAAAAAGATAAATATATTCGAGACAACCTCTCTATATACTTTATATACACACATTTTCAAATAAGCTTAATAATTGCAATAAGAGAACATAATTACCTATTATTATTATTGTTGTTGTTATTATGATTATTATTATGTAACCTATTGCACAGTGCAGTCCAGAAATATTGGGCATGACGCAGATGATGTCTGTAATTTGCAGGGGTAATCATCATCATCATCATCTTCCTCCTACAATCAGGGTGCTCACCTTCTGTTTGTGTGGCTCTTGGAAAAATTCACAATCCTCAGTGACATGCAGTTCTGCAGATTTCTTACACTGAGTCCGTCCAATCTCTACAGTGATACTGTACCTTACTCCCTTAACAAGCTGTCCAAAACACAGAGAGAGAGAGAGAGAGTAATTATACAGAGACTTAGTACTTATGTTAATCTTATGCTGTGCTTACACATAACGGTCTAACATATTATTATCCTTGTTGTTTTTTCACCAGAAGTCTGCAATACCAGGAGAGACGCTCTGTAAGCGATAACAACTCACACAATCGTTGTTAGAGAATCACGGGATTAAGCAGCTATTGTACAACACTGGATGTTGCGCAAAATGAGCGCAGGGTGGAGGCGCATGAACATGTTTTGGCTTTGCGGCTTAATTTGGGTTAACGTGAAAAATCGTTGTCTTGTTTACATAACAAATCTGAAATTCAAGCTTTATATGCAGAAACGAATTGCAGTCTCGTGGTCTGTTTCTGACTTATCTTTGTGGAAGAAAAACAAATAAACGCAATCCATAAATACCGTGATTTCGTAAACAAAATATAAAAATCCGCAGTGCCTCACCTGTTTGGAGGCAGATATGATCTTGCTGACTCTGCGGATGTGCATGCCGTTAGACAACACATTGTAACGCTCTTCAGCGAATTTCAAGGCTTGGAGAAGTCCCGGGTCCGAGTCGTACAAACGCACCGGAGCTCCAGGAGCCCCAGCGGAGTGTCCGTCCTCATCACCATCACTGACAGCCACGCACACACACACGGCCAGGACCAGGCAGCGGCTCAGGCCCAGGTCCATCTTCATGTCCAGCGCTACGGTGCAGAAAGAGACCGGGGTCAGATCACGGCTTGGGGTTTAGCTAAAGTCCGTGTTTGTGGTTCCAGTTAAAGATCGACCAGCTGGCACAGCTTCAGCCGGTCACAAGCAGTCGCCCCAAACAAACATGGCGTCTAAAGCACATGTGACGTAATAACGCTTTATCTTAAGGGCAAATTCTGCTGAGTCACCCCTTCTGCATAAACATGTTCACATGGTCAGGAATATATGAAATATAAAATGACCAAATGAATGTAATGTTAGATTTAGGAATATTCCGCTAGGTAATGATGAAGATGTGCACATGTTGGAGAACTGCATCAACTGTATAACTGTGTGTGTATATATATATATATATATATATATATATATATATATATATATATATATATATATATATATATATTTTTTTTTTTTTTTTTTTTTTAATTGCCTTAAAAATACAGTACAGAGAAAAAAAAAACATTTGGGTTATTTTTTTAGACCTGCAGTGTGCTTCCGCGTTGCTACGCTAGATGGTGCCAAATACTAATAAATAAACATGTACTCATATTATTAGACTGTATATTTTCTTATGGCCATACAGTTGTTTAGTCCCAATGTCCATACTTTTACTTTTAAACATAGATATGGTTTTGACTGTAGTTTTTCTGTACCATGCAATTTCATCAAGTTTTTAAGTGATCTCTCTACATGATTCAACCACATCTATTCATAAAAGCTGACAGTTCAGCACAATCCTTCCAGGTTTTGAAAATGTGGTGAAGGATTCCTAACCATATTATCCATATTTTCTTTTGATTTGGTGAAGCTGCTTTGGGATAATGACCACTGTTAAAAGCGCCATACAAATATGATTGAATTGAATTGAATTGTGTAGCATGGTTGACTATTGTCTTGGGGCAAACAACTATGTAATAATAACAACAAATATTTCTAATCCAACCTTTCTGATCTTGAACCTCATCCAGGGTTACCTCCTCCTCCTGTTGTGTGTGTGTGTGTGTGTTTGTATATACAAACCTCATTATTTCATCAGTTAATGATTGGATCTAGTTCTTTCTGCCATATGCCACCATTTCCATACAGTTTAAAATAGAACCCTGAACCAGTCTTTTGCTCTATGGCCCTAGACTGGGACGTAACACCATATTTAAGTGACCACTTTGATTTTCAAGCACAAGAAAGACAACAGCTTTATTATGCAAAGGTGTTCCTTCAGTTAAAAACAACTAGTTTGAGGTTTAGATCTGCTCATATTTTTTTAACTATGCTAGAATGCCTCATCCCACCACGCTGTTAAAAAAAATAAAAAAGTAACTCAGTAACTTCTACTCTGAGTAAATTTTTTATGAGCTACTTTTTACTTTTACTTGAGTAGATTTTTATAATGGTAACTGTACTTAAGTAAAATTTCACTGAACTAACAGTACTTCTACTTGAGTACAAATTGTATTACTCTTTCCTCCTCTGCGTATTGGCTGCAATGCTTTGCATAATCTAGAAAGAGTTAATTATTGAATCTATATGGTTGGTGCACAACTGTCCTAAAAACTACAGTGACAAGGCAGAGAATTAAACTGTCTGGAGTATGATATAAGGACACTAACTTTGTAGAGTGTGTATAATGCATGTCTGGTTATATTAAAATATACATATCTTATTAAATAAACAATACTTTGTACTTCATGTTCTAGGGCAAGGGGTGGTAACCTCTGCTGCCAGACTTCACTGGTGCAGATTTAATTGTTAATTTATTTCTATACACAGTAAGTTGTTGCTGACAGAGGATTCTTTTTTTTTTTTTACTTTTTTTTTTACTTATGACACTGAGCATTATAAACATGCTAGCAAAGTGACTGCGCCTGGTACACATTTAATAGTAACACTCAAATGTTAACATTGTGCTAAAATGACAGCATATATAATAATTGGTTCCTTGAGAAGATTTGGATTACCACAGCAATTACATACCTACATGGTCTTGACCATAAAATGGTCATAAATAGAATGTTAAATAGAATGTTCAGTTTTCATTTATTAAGATCCTAAAAAGTCAAGTATTCAATAGAAGTATCAAATAATCATTTACAGCAAAAACTCCAGTTTCAAAACATTATGTACATAAATCCACACAAAAAATATATTTAGTCCTCTTCAAACAGAGCAACCATAATCCTGGATACTTGACTTTCTCAGTTGTTCACTGCAAGCACATGCATGCGCACAAACATCTGGCACACATGTGCTGAATGCTTAACTCAAGGTCATGCTTTAATCATCTAGGCCGGGGGTTTCTCCTTGTTGAATGCGAGATGCGATTCTGATTCCCTCCTCCAGTGAAGGCTGATCAGTGAGCTAAAAAATTAATAAAGCAACAAAGAAATATAACGTAATATTTTAATTCACAGAACAAATTAACCATTTTATGTAACATGTTTCCTGTTATGCAATATAAATTTATGTGGAAAGCTTTTTAGAACACCTGAACAGGCTGTAATTTTAAAGTTACACGTCAGAATTAAGATGAGTTTCATGCAAATTCATTATCCGTTTATATAGGATGACAAGTGAATTTAGGTTGTCACAGCTTTCAATCTTAGCGTTTTTCAATTTAAAAACATTTATCCGATGATAACATACATTACGCCCCATAACTGCTTGAAAATGTACCTAATTCCAATGTGCACTCAGTAATAAGTAGGGGTGTGAACCTACACTGGTCTCACGGTTCGGTTCGGTTACGATTATTATGTCATCGATTCGGTTCAATACAATATCTCGATATTGACGATGCACTGCATATTCAATTTTAAAGTCACATGTATATAATTTTGTTAATAAACACCCTCAGATAAAGGTGTAGTGTACTTTCTTGTAAACCATTTAAATGTAAACAAATGTATAAACATTAAATGTATACACCAAAATGTAACATTGCTGTTTCACTTTCAGACAGTGTCTCGCTGTGGTGCTGCGATGGAAGAATGTTGCTATTCGGCGGATTTTGGCCAAAAGCCGGGAGAGCGCGGCCACTTTCAGCGCGCGCTGTGATGCCAGATTCACTGTATGCGCGAAGCATTTTACGTGAGAGAATGTTCCGAATTGAGCTGCAGCGATCATGTTCGACACATTATCTGTCACAAGCACTACGTACATCTTTACCTGATACCTTATACCGCGGCTCCAGAGTATTTAACAGGTGGCGAAACCCGGGTTTTCCACCACAGAAAAGGGCAGTATGTCCTTTGCTATAAAAGCTGCCACTGCTCTGGTAATTCTTGCCCTCTCTCCGAGAGGGTTGGCACCTTGGCACTGACAGACGTTAACAGCTCAGGGTGAAAACGGTTAACATGGTTTCTCAAGTTAGTGGTATTACCTCCTGCATATTTTATTTGTGCGTGGCATGATTTACACACAACGTGTGTGTTCTCCAGGTCGTGCTTACCAGGTTGTTCATAAAAGCCGAAATGTGCCCAGATGTCCGATTTTAAAGTAGTTGGTGCATTTTTAATTACTCGCACTCGAGATCTGCCTCCCTCAGCCATTGTATTCTACTGCGACAAAGCACGTATGTGGCAAATGCATCGTAGAAACGGTTAATTTTGACACCCCTAGTAATAAGGCTCTCTTATCAGATGTAATTAACAGATCACTGTCAAGATTTGATCATTAACAAAAAAATTGATGACATTGCTATTTTTAGTTATTTTTAGCTTCTTCTTTTTTTTTTTTTTTTTTTAGCTATTTTTATCTACTTTCCACACGCTTATACCACTACTGTTTTCATCACAGAAATAAAACCAAATATCTTAGTAATTCATCAGGTGCACTTCAAATAGAATTTAGTTGGATAATAACATGCTTATAATCATAGTAAATACTATTTAAACTTTGAGAACACTGTGTTTATGTACCTGCACAGCAATGTGTGTGCCATTAGAGGTGGCCAGGAGAGTAACTGGATGTGGGCTGGTGGATACCATCGGCCGCTGCTGCTCCTGCACCAGCTCTCCATCCTCAGTATGGAACACAGAGATCTGGTGTCACAATTGCCACCTACAACACAAATAAAACGATAAAAAGACACCCCAGAAACCAGCACATGTTAGCTAAGCTCAGGTGAATGAATATACATATAGATAAAACCATTTGTAAAAGAATAAATCACTTTAAAGAATTTGGAAGCAAACATGAAGCGTTACCTGTCCTTCTGTGCAGTCTGCAGAAACCATGGTGACAGAATGACCTTCTCCAGATGAGAGCATTGAGGTATGGTTATGGTCGTTTCTTCTTGAGTTACCATCGTTATTGTGCCACTCATTGCTTGAACGTCTGCCTGAGAAAAACCCTGAATGGACAGTGCAATTATTAGTTGTTCATATTTTGACACAACACATTCATTCATTTTCTATACCGCTTAATCCTGTGTTCAGGGTCGCGGGGGACCTGGAGCCTATCCCAGGAGACTTCGGGCACTAGGCGGGGTACACCCTGGACAGGGTGCCAATCCATCGCAGGGCACACACACATACACACACTCACACACACCCAATCACACACTACGGGCAATTTAGGAACGCCAATTAACCTAACCTGCATATCTTTGGACTGTGGGAGGAAACCGGAGTACCCGGAGGAAACCCACCAAGCACGGGGAGAACATGCAAACTCCATGCACACAGAGACGGGAATCGAGCCTGGCCGGGGAATCGAACCCAGACCCTGGAGGTGCAAGGCGACAGTGCTAACCACTACACCACCGTGCCGCCTTACACAACACATTATCAGTTACAATGCAACCAAGTTAACACTTGCTTCATTTTCATTATGTAGGCCAGGAAGTGAAGTGTGAGGCACCACCTTTAGTAAGCATTTTTGGTAAAAATCAGCCACAGTGCAAAATGAATGGATTCAGACATTCATACCTCCCAAACGATAGTTGCAAACAGACGACGACATAATTTTATATGCCCACATAAAAAATTACATTGAGTGAGAATTGGCATGAAAGAGACAGAGGTAGATTTTGCTGATTCACTGTAAAATGCAATTCATTCTCTATAAAGAGAATTTGGAGCAATTTATGGTGTCATACTTGAAGGGGTTAATGATTTTTTTTATTTTAAATTTTTTTCCACAGTAGAAGAGGTTTTTGAGCTCTTTGATGTGACGTCTTGTTTTCAGAGGGAACCCAAAACAGAGCTGAGAATCACAGGAGGAAAGGGATCTATTAACAAAGTTTTGAATTTAAAAACGGTACATTTTAGACCCCCAAATGAACCTGTCTCAATCAGTCAGGAACGGTTGGGCTGATGGGTTTTGATATAAGGTTTATTAAACTTGAGTCAGATCTGGACATCCGATCCAAAGTGACACAATGAAAATTGTGAGAAAACCAATCAGTCCAATTCCTTAGAGAAGTAATTGGTATTGGGCCATACAATCTGCATTAATTGCATTAACTTTCTTGGACATACTACTACCACTACCAACAACAACGGAAATAACTATCGCTAACTAAATTTTTTAAAAACTGTCCCAACCTGTTGTGTGCCATCCTGAGATATGAGTGCTACGTGCTGCTGACTCATGATCTCGGGTCCTGCTGAACCCTGCTCTGATCCTCCATCCTCCTCTACCACAGCAGGGGTAAGTAAGTGTTAATGCAGGGTCATCAATGACCTCTGAACAAGATACCAAAAAAGAAAGGGGAAAAAAAACTTTAACAGTTATTTTGCAGCTAGGGTCATTATTGCATTGTAGTTACAAAATATTTGGTAATAGATTTTGATAAATTTCTTTCTACCAGAGTTTTTTGTACCTAATCAAATTCTCCAGTGCTTCTCATTTCTTTTATTTACAACTGTGACTGCACAAATAATTCACAACCCAGTCCTCCATACTACAGCACCCTGAGCTTCTGCATGCGGTGGATAAGATGTGCTGAATCTTTTCTACTGTGTATTCCACTGCATGCTACATTGCTACCTCAATGCCGACCTGAGCTAAACCAAACTCTTAGGTAATTAGCACTACACACTGCTGCTGTTTGCTTGTCATCACAATAGCCTTCTTCATTCTTCTCTCTTCTTTTTTGTCTTTCGGCTGTTCCCTTTCAGGGGTCGCCCCAGCGAATAATCTGCCTCCATCTAACCCTATCCTCTGCATCCTCTTCTCTCACAAAAACTAACTTCATGTCCTCGCTCATTACATCCATAATCCACATCTCCTCTTTGGTCTTCCTCTAGACCTCCTGCCTGGCAGTTCCAACCTCAGCATCCTTCTTCCAATATATTCACAATCTCTCTTCTGAATGTCCAAACCACCTCAATCTGACCTCTCTGACCTTATCTCCAAAACATCCAGCATGGGTTGTCCCTCTGATGAACTCATGCTTGATCCTATCTATCTATGTCACTCAACATCTTCAGCTCTGCTACATCTAGCTCTGCCTCCTGTCTTTTCTTCAGTGCCACTTTCTCTAATCCGTAGAGCATCACTGGTCTCACTACAGTCCTGTACACCTTTCTTTTCGTTCTCGCTGATACTCTTACCACACAACACACCTGACACTTTTCTCCACCCATTCCAACCTGCCTGTGCCCGCCTCATCACCTCCTTTACACACTGTCCGTTGCTCTGGACCGCTGAACCCAAGTACAGAGCACCTTCTTTACTTCTGCCCATATTGCTGCTCACAAATTCTCACCTCTGCCCTTAACCTAGCTTCCACTACTCTTTCCCACAGCTTCATTGCATGGCTTTATATCTTTGTAATTGCCACAGCTGTGCACATCTCACTTTTTCTTAAAAATCGGCACCAATACACTTCTTCATTCTTCTGGAATCCTCTCACTCTCCAAGATCTTGTTAAACAAACTAGTTAGAAACTCTACTCTCTAAGCACTTCCATACCCTCAAAAGGTTCGTCATCAGGACCAACAGCCTTTCCACTCTTCATCCTCTTCAACGCCCTTCTCACCTCACCTTCATCTTTCTCTCTTGTTCGGCAAATTATGACAAGCTAAATATTGACTATGTCAATGAAATTTTATGGAAAGGTCATTCTCAAAAATATCAACCCACAATAAATCTACTCCCAAAAGTTTGATAGTATTAAAACAGCTCCAGCGTGGGTGACTGACCAGGGCTAATTAAATTAACCAGTGATCACCTCAGAGCTTTTTGAGCATGGCTAATGTGGAGATCTTCTTGTAGGTCTTCCCACAGTGGTTACAGGGGGCTTGCAGGGTGTATGGGACCACATGATGCTTGTAAAGACTGGAATACTCAGTAAAGCACTTATCACAGCCAGGCACAGTGCACACATACTGTATGGCTTCTCAACTACAAATGCAAACAAAATGGCAATTATTATTAGATTTGGTTTTCCAAAAATGTTGCTGCTTCAAAAACCCCTATTTTTACACGGATGTAGTACAAAAATGTATAGTGGTGTGAAAAACTATTTGCCCCCTTCCTGATTTCTTATTCTTTTGCATGTTTGTCACACTTAAATGTTTCTGCTCATCAAAAACCGTTAACTATTAGTCAAAGATAACATAATTGAACACAAAATGCAGTTTTTAAATGAAGGTTTACGTTATTAAGGGAGAAAAAAAAAACTCCAAATCTACATGGCCCTGTGTGAAAAAGTGATTGCCCCCTTGTTAAAAAATAACTTAACTGTGGTTTATCACACCTGAGTTCAATTTCTGTAGTCACCCCCAGGCCTGATTACTGCCACACCTGTTTCAATCAAGAAATCACTTAAATAGGAGCTACCTGACACAGAGAAGTAGACCAAAAGCACCTCAAAAGCTAGACATCATGCCAAGATCCGAAGAAATTCAGGAACAAATGAGAACAAAAGTAATTGAGATCTATCAGTCTGGTAAAGGTTATAAAGCCATTTCTAAAGCTTTGGGACTCCAGCGAACCACAGTGAGAGCCATTATCCACAAATGGCAAAAACATGAAACAGTGGTGAACCTTCCCAGGAGTGGCCGGCCGACCAAAATTACCCCAAGAGCGCAGAGACAACTCATCCGAGAGGCCACAAAAGACCCCAGGACAACATCTAAAGAACTGCAGGCCTCACTTGCCTCAATTAAGGTCAGTGTTCACGACTCCACCATAAGAAAGAGACTGGGTAAAAAATCTCAATGATTGCCAAGACTTTTGGGAAAATACCTTGTGGACCAACGAGACAAAAGTTGAACTTTTTGGAAGGTGCGTGTCCGGTTACATCTGGCGTAAAAGTAACACAGCATTTCAGAAAAAGAACATCATACCAACAGTAAAATATGGTGGTGGTAGTGTGATGGTCTGGGGTTGTTTTGCTGCTTCAGGACCTGGAAGGCTTGCTGTGATAGATGGAACCATGAATTCTACTGTCTACCAAAAAATCCTGAAGGAGAATGTCCGGCCATCTGTTCGTCAACTCAAGCTGAAGCGATCTTGGGTGCTGCAGCAGGACAATGACCCAAAACACACCAGCAAATCCACCTCTGAAAGGCTGAAGAAAAACAAAATGAAGACTTTGGAGTGGCCTAGTCAAAGTCCTGACCTGAATCCTATTGAGATGTTGTGGCATGACCTTAAAAAGGCGGTTCATGCTAGAAAACCCTCAAAGAAAGCTGAATTACAACAATTCTGCAAAGATGAGCGGGCCAAAATTCCTCCAGAGCGCTGTAAAAGACTCGTTGCAAGTTATCGCAAACGCTTGATTGCAGTTATTGCTGCTAAGGGTGGCCCAACCAGTTATTAGGTTCAGGGGGCAATTACTTTTTCACACAGGGCCATGTAGGTTTGGATTTTTTTTCTCCCTAAATAATAAAACCCCTGATTTAAAAACTGCATTTTGTGTTTACTTGTGTTATCGTTGACTAATAGTTAAATGTGTTTGATGATCAGAAACATTTTGTGTGACAAACATGCAAAAGAATAAGAAATCAGGAGGGGGGGGGGGGGCAAATAGTTTTTCACACCACTGTAAATACCTGTGTGAATTCTCATGTGATTTTTATAGTTGGTGGCACTGGCTAACGCTCTTCCACAGTTGGTTTCAGAGCAGTAGTAGGGCCGCTCACCAGTGTGTGTTCGGATGTGAACCTTTCGAATATTTGAGGTGGTGAAACATCTCCCGCAACCTTCAAACAGGCACTTGAAAGGCTTCTCATTGAGCAAATGCTAGTCATTGAGCAGAATATACAGATAATGTACCGGTGTGTGTTTTTGTAGGTCTCCGGATGTCTTGAAAGACTTGAGTTCCTGGCAACGATATGGTTTTTCACCAGTGTGTGTTCGAACGTGACTTTTTAAGTAATATCCTGTTAGACAACATGAAATCAGTAGGAATAATTGCAGGGGTTTGTCATGTAATACAAAAATGTTTACACTAAACAAATATTGTTTATGATGAAAAATTACACGAAGCGATTTTTATTATAAATAAGAAATATAAAAATATACATGTATATGAAAAAAATATGTAATATATTTTCCCCCTATACTACGTTTTTTTTTATATAGCTTATTTTATAATCAAATTCGTTTGGTGCAATTTGTAAATCATAAACCTTTTAATTTATGTTGTAATATAATATGTGATAGAGGTTATGTTGGGGGGGGGGTGCAATCAGTGGCAGGGGGGCATTTTAGCGCATAACACCGGTACGCAGCGTTTCTGAAAGATTTAGCTCCAGCAGGCTGTAACAGGAGAAGATCTAAAAATATTTTTATTTGTAAAAACTTCTCTGTCCACTCCGGAGCAAGAAAATATACGATTTGTCATTTTTGTGTTTATTTCTTGATAAACAAATGAGATAATCTCGGTTCACCTCCAGTGCTCAAATATCCCCCTGATTGACAGGTTTCTGTGTAACGTGTTGGAAAAGCAATTGCAAATGGATTAGTGATTGCGTTTGAATTTTGGCCGGCTTGACGCGCGACTCAGAGAAAGTGAAAAAGCAAACGTGGTGATTGATTTTGCTGTTTAAATATGACAGGTTCATGACGTGTAAGACCTGGGAAATACAAATGCAAATGGACTTTTCTTTTTCATTTGAAATTTGACCGTCAGTGTGCGCTCGCAAAGGCGAAACAGCAAACGGTAATGCAAAGTTTGCAATTGCATTTGAATTATGGCACACTTTGTGCGTCCACACATGGGAAACGCAATTGCAAATTGCCGAGGAGTGTCGCCTGAGAATTTTATTAAATCACACACTGCCCTCTACTGGCCTATGGAGCGATATCGCGGACAATATTCAATTTGCAATTGCATTTGAATAATGTCCGCGATATCGCTCCATTGGCCAGTAGAGGGCAGTGTGTGATTTAATAAAATTCTCAGGCGACACTCCTCGGTTTGAGAAAGGAGCCGACTACATGGAGGGGTTTTATTAAGCTTGCACTTGTTTATACTTTATAGAGATCTCTTTCATAAATACATTTCCAGACCACATAGCACGTTTTTATTTTATTAGAAGTAATATTAAAAGTAATGCAAAAAGTCGCCTCTTATTGATCAGCCGAATGCTCCTTTTTTTGTGCTGAAAACAATAGCACAATCCAAACAATATAGTCAGGAAGAATAAAATGTAGTAGATAATATTAGTATTAATAATAATAATGATAAAAACTGAAGATTAAACACACACACCAACGAAAAACACTGTAAAAAAGAGCACCAGAAGTAAAAACTAAAATGTATTCCATATGACTTTGGAGTTGTTGTTGTTGTTTTTAAAGTTCATACTTTCTAAGTACCTCATGATATCATTTTTGAATACAAGAATTGAGAGTATACTGTTATTAAATTTACATTTATGAATAAAAAATCTTAGCGATTACATGTATTATAAACCTTTCATTGGTCTTCATTCTTGTACTTAAAAAATAACGTCTTTGAAAGAAAAACGAAGAATATCTTATTTATTTACATTCTTATTTAGGATCACGAGCTCACTCTCGCCATCTAGTGGACAAGCGGATGAGGTACGTCGCTGTTTGAGTTCCGTGTAGAAACAAGTATGTGTCGAGTCATACGGGTCGGTGTTTTACTTTAGGTATTAGGCGGGTGCGGTTTGAGTTGATTTCATTTCTACTAATACGTAAAGTTTAAATGGACGGGCATCATCGCGGGAAAGGAAGAAGAGGAAGAGGGGGTCGAGGACTCCGAGACGAGGTGTTTTAACACAACTGGATATAAATACTACACCGAGTGTTTTATAAGAATAGCTACATCGCGCTCTAGATTCATTTCGCTTCCGTATTTGTGGTCTGTATTGACTCAGGTCTTTAAATGTTTCTCTCCCAGTCCACAGATGTGCGTCTGTCCAAATCCCTGTCTTACGTCCTGAGACATGGTGCTGCTAAAATGGGTCTTAGCATGGGTTCAGGTGTGTGTGTGTTAAATTAATTACTTTTATCAAACATATGTCTGACATATAAATAATAAAATATAAAGTGTTTAACCTCAATTATGTTCATAATTCTCCATACAGTACAACTCTGTACATACACAGATCAGCCATAACATTATGACCACCTGCCTAATCTTGATTAAGTCTCCTTTTTGGACATGCACTGTGTCTTCTGACACCTTTCTATTGGAATCAGCAGTATTTAAATCTTTACACAAAACTCACTTGTTTTCCTGATGTTGCACCTCCGATTCGATTCCCTTTGGCTTAATCCACCTGTCCTCTGCATGTCTGTCTGTTAGGTCTTGTTTTGTATTTCAAGTTGTTTTTTTGTTTTTTTTTTAAGTCTGTTTGCTGTTTGTTGACTTGATTGTTTCTCTACTTCAGTACTTCAATGTCTGTTTGTATTATCCCCTTTTGTTTACATTCATTGTAAAGTATCCTTGAGCTCTGGAAAGGTGCTCTATAAATAAAAAAATATATTATTTTTATTATTATTAACCTTTTCATCAATTTGATTTACACTAACACATTGGATCGGACTACACGGGCCAGCCTTCACTCCCCATGTGGATCAGTAAGCCTTGGCCACCCATTACCCTGTCGCCAGTTCATCGGTTTTCCTTTTCTTTTTTTTTTTAAATCACTTCTGGTATGTCCTGACCTCTGCAGACCAGGATCATCCCACAAGAGCTGCACTTTTGGACCCAGGCCTCTAGCTATCACAATCTGGCCCTTGTCAAAGTCACTTAAATCCCTACACTTGCCCATTTTTTCTGCTTCCAACACATCAACTTTTGGGAAAAACATTCACTTGCTGCCAGATATATACCAACCACATCCAGCCACTATTGTAATGAGATATTGAAAATGTAGCTTCAATGAGAAGAGCCAAACTGTACTGGTAGAAAAGTAAAACCAGTGAAGTCTTGACAAGGTCATGGGTGGTTAAGGCTCATTGATGCATATGGGGAGCAAAGTCTGGCCCGTGTAGGCTGATCCAATTGAAGTACTAGTGTAGATCAGATTGATGAAAGGTTTATGCTGAGTGTTCTAGAAAGGTGTCAGAAAACGCAATGCATCACTGTTATGGTGGCCAAAAAGGGTTGGGGGGACGGGGACATACTCAATATAAGGACGATGGTCATAATATTATGACTGATCAGGGTACGACACAATACCACTATAGTATAAATTTACAGTCAAATGGATTCTTGACTGTAAAAAGTCTAACAACCACTGATTGTATTAAAATCTTCCCTGCTGATGAATCCAGATGGCTTTGTATTTGTGGATGAACTTCTCGCTCATGGACAGTTCAGATCATTTGCTCGGGAAGATGTAGAGAGGGTTGCCACCACAAACGACAAACAGCGCTTTAAACTGCAAAACCACCCTGAGAATGGACGCCTACAGATCCGGGCCAATCAGGGACATACTGTACAGGTCAGTGGGGCCTTTAATAGTGTAGATTAAGTGTGGCCATAATAAAGCTCATCACTTTGATCTGCTTGTTTTTTGTTTGCTGGACAGTATGTTGTTATGAGGTCAGTTGTGTGTTCGTTCAGGTTGAAGACCTGGAATTGACAGCGGTGGCTCCAGATGCTCCAGACTGTCCACGGGAGGCCGTTCACGGCTCCTACATGAAGTACTGGCCATCAATTCGTAGCCAGGGCCTGCGCAGGATGAAGAGAACTCACATTCACCTGGCACCTGGGCTGCCCGGAGAGGGACAAGTTATCAGTGGTGCGAGTCACAGAGAAAATAAAAATATTTTTGGATTTAAGTCAAATGCAAGATTTGTTTGTTTGTCCATGGTTTGTTTCTTTAATGCTTCATTGCCTTAATGTCTGTCTCACCCAAGGTCTTTTCTGTAAATATCTTCTCAAGTCAATTCAGTTCACCCAGGTTTGATGTGACCAAGCATTAATCATAATATGACTTATTGGGAAGGTATTAGCATTAGCCTTGTAACTCTGGAACATTACAAATCACTACTAACACTCCATTTGGTAGTATGTCTTGTTTTACAAGATGGAGGAAAAAAAACTGTGACATTAAATCTTTCTGCATGCAGTTTCTACAGCTCAATAACAGATTACAGGTGCGATAATCAGTACACATGTAGAGTAGTTAATTCATGTCTTATAATCTATATATCTATTTTCAGGAATGAGGCCTAATTGTGATCTAGCTGTGTACATCAATGTCCCCAAAGCTCTAGCAGGTAAGCAGGAATGCAGAATTGCTTTCATCCTTTTAATTCGCCTTTTAAGATTAACATTTGTTTTTTTGGTTTCCTAGACGGAATTCAGTTTTACTGGTCGGAAAATAAAGTGCTGTTGACACCAGGTGACACTGATGGTGTGTTAGCTCCTCGATATTTCTTGCGGGCACAAAGACTGAAACCTTCACGTGAGTTTCTAAAACAGCTCAGACATTTCAAAAGTTGCTGGTAGCAGGGTTTTAATAGGGCATGCTTGTCATTTTATGTAGACACGTGTTCCTAATTTAGTAATCAGGTCATTCCAGGCCAACTCACCCAGGATCTCTCAGTTCATGGACTGACACAGAAAAGAACTTAAAATTGTTTTTAATTAAATTCATGGGACTTTGCCCAATCCTACAGTTCTAGTTCAAACACTTTTTGTCTTATTAATTTTTGAAGTCATACATTATTAAGCAAAAAGCCTCTGAGCATTGACTAGTTTAGTATCAGTGACATCATTTTCATAATACTGTGTTGTGAATTCTTCAGCTAAAAACAAATCCTCAAAATTCACATAATCATCTACATCGTGAAAAAAATACAGATTTTTTGGTGTCGGTGTTAAGCAGACAACCTTTTATGAGAGAGGCTACTTGTTTTCTACAAACTCTATGAATTTTAAAAGATGGAATGCAACTGCAGAATGGATTGTACGTATTCCTAGAAAGGCTTGAATTAACACAAAAAGTGTGGATTTGAAAGTGTTTGTCTTTTTGTGGGATGAATGATTTTGGAAAAACTGGCATTATTATGTGACATATTCGTGTTATATCAAAGTTATGAATAATTCCCTTTACAAGCTCTATAAAGAACATTCGTAAATGCAGTAAATATTAATTGAAATAGTATTCATGAAAAAAAAAAACTAATTCTGAAATTAATGAATCAGTGATTATTTTTGGTGAATCAATATGGTTTGGTAGGAACCCTACGAAGCCTGCTTTCTCTTCCCATGGTACGGTTGACCTTTGCATGGAATTGCCTTTGTATTAACATATTTGTGTCACATCTAGAAGTTGTTTGGTCCTGCTTTTGGCCTATCTAGGGTGGTGGCTCAAATGGTTAAGGCTGAGGTTACTGTTCGGAAGGTCAGGAATTCGAGCCCCAGCACTGCCAAGTTGGCACTGTTGAGCCCGTGCGCAAGGCCCTAAACCTTATCTGTCCTAAACCCTATCTGTTCAGGGGTGCTGTAAGCTGGTTGACCCTGCACTCTGACCCTAGTTTCCTAACTGCGATATGCGAAAAATAATTTCACCGTGCTGTATTGGGCATGTGACAAATAATTGAATATTATTACTAACTGTCTTCAGAGCTGAATACATACCTTTAAAGAAATTTTGGCTTTATATATTTTTATGGAGTATTTGAATTTGCTTGAAACGTTTTCATGAGAGAGATTATATACACTGTCTGGCTAAGAAAAAAAGTTGCACACTCTAAGATTTAATTCAGTCACCATAATTTTTGATTACAGCACATGATGTGATGGCCAGTTCATGTGTGAAAATGATTACTCATGCTCCCAGAACCACTCTTTCACAGTTTAAGTCCTGGATTATGCCTGTACCATCAGGGACGGAAAAATGTCACCTGACACAACATAATGTTGCTGAGTCTAGACATGACCGACTGAAGCAACCCAGGAAATAACACTGCTTCCAGAAGCTTGTACAGCGGCCAATATGCATGATGGGTGCATCGCTTCATAGGATTTACTTCTTATCTTGACAGACCCATCTCTCTGGAACAGGCCTAATCTGAACAAATAAATAAAGTCTAATCTTTATGCGGCCTGTAGCGAAAAGTGTTCATCTTATGGACACACAGCTGTTTAAGTGATCCATTGATTATTATTTTTTTTTAATTTCCGAACACATTTCTTTTCCAAAGCTGACGGTTCAGCATTATACTTCTTCCAATTCTCCTTTATTCTTTTCTTTGCTTGATGCAGCTTTTTTTGTCCAGGCAGTATATGTAAAAAGTAAAGATTGTACATAAATACATCTGCATTCTCCTTAGGGATTCCTGAGTCTTCAGTGAAAATTGCAACCTCATTCATTCATTCATTTTCTATACCGCTTAATCCTGTGTTCAGGGTCGCGGGGGACCTGGAGCCTATCCCAGGAGACTTCGGGCACTAGGCGGGGTACACCCTGGACAGGGTGCCAATCCATCGCAGGGCACACACACTCACACACCACGGGCAATTTTAGGAACGCCAATTAGCCTAACCTGCATATCTTTGGACTGTGGGAGGAAACCGGACCCACCAAGCACGGGGAGAACATGCAAACTCCATGCACACAGAGACGGGAATCGAGCCTGGCCGGGGAATCGAACCCAGACCCTGGAGGTGCAAGGCGACAGTGCTAACCACTACACCACCGCGCCGCCAAATTGCAACCTATTCCAGACAAAAATAAGCAGTTGTTCAGGCTTGGAATACAACGTTTTAGAGGATAGTTATAGGATTATACAAAAACCTGTGAATTTAATAGATGATTTTTCATGAATTTCTTCAGAAAAAACAAATGACGTACAGTAAAATGGGCAAAGGTCTGAATTTTGGGTGGGTTGGCACAGAATAAACCAGCCTTGTAGCCATGAGTTAAAAAATTTCTGTCTCATATAAATATAAACTGATCGAGTGTGTTTATTAGAACATAGCATGGGCAGGTTTAAATAATATAATATTTAAACTGGCCACCTGATGATGACTTTTTTTTTCCACAAGTAGGGGAAAAACAGCCCTCTAACGTAATGTATGTCTTTTAATTACAGCATGTGATCTTGATCTGGAATAAACAGCAAGGAAAAGAGGTCTTGATGAATTTGTCCCAATGAGTATAAAACACACTATCCTTCAGCAAATCCATGAACATCTGTAACTCTCAGCACTGAAACTTACTGGACTGAGAAACCGGTGTACTGTATCTTAAGTTACTTATAAATGCTGTATTTTACCCTTTAAGACGTCCAACATGAACTGAACATGACGGAAGCTCTGTCCAATCGAGCTGCTTGTCACAGTGACTATCTGCAAAGAGACAGCCACTGGTTGTGGTTTGGTCTACTGAGGGCTGCCTGATGTACGTCAAAGATAAGGAAGTTCTTTTGTGATAAAGCAACAAACTTCTGGTCAATGCAACACTTCCTGTGCTAGCTATGATAGCCTGTGGTTTCCTCAACTGTCAGTTGAATCAAATGTAATGACTTTCTCGGGGACATGGTAAAGTTTTTAAAAATGTATGGTGCAGATGATCTTAAATGATGTATACAATTGTTCATGCTTTTTATTGTATTTAAATAAATCTATTCTGTAATGATATTTAAGTATGCTCCAGTAAGGACAGTGATTTATTATAGGTCTTTATACATCACATACCTGTCAGTTAGTGAATACATACATATAAAGACAAATGAATCGATATTTCTTCAAGTCCATTCAAACAGAACGCTATGTGGTTATAAATGTGGCAGTGAAACCGAAATCACACCGCAGCTCTTCAGGAAGGTTTTTCACCTCGTCATAAAGCAGCAGCCTTTCACATCTAATATGATTGATTTCAGCAACGCGTGAGCACTTGAAAACAAGCAAGTTTTTTTTTTTTTTTTTTTTTTTTTAGGCTAATGCACAGATACTCCATAACTGCAAAAACGATCTGTGGTCCTGCATTAACGCAGATCAATCAAAGAGCTTCGTGACCCCCAGTGAGTTTATGGAAAAGCTCCTCATTCAGTGTGTCACTGGTCTGTCGGGAACGCGTCGACATGAAGATGTAGCCACCGATGTACTCGTGGACGACCTTACAGTCTGCATCTACACAGCCAAAGGCTATGTTGATGTTGCCATCAAACTCAATGGCCACCTGGTTGAGAAAAACATCCCAATAAGAAAGTTTGTACAATTACAACATGGGTAAAAAATGTTAAGATGCAACATATCATTGTGAATGTATCGAATAGATGATGAAATGAATTGAACTGTTTATGACCGACCTGCCGTATATCCCAGTTGACATTCCACTGCCTCATGTTGTTGTAACGCCAGGTCTTTACCACGTCTCCTACTCCCAGGTCGATCCGAATCAGGCGATTGTTTGCAATGCCCAAGACCTCGTCTTTACGGCTACCCTTAAATCTGAAAAAAAAAAAAAAATTAATTCGCTTGTTTACATTCTAAGATAAACCGATAATAAGCGAAAAACACTGAATAAGAAAATGTGTCTCTGGCTTGTATAACCATCAGCCAGACTCTCAGCCGTTCTTACCTGACCATGAAATAAGAAATGCCAAAATCAGGCAGCGACTGCCAGATCTGGAGGAACTTCAACATGGCTTCTGTAAGGGAGAGCTGAGCCACATTCTGATAAGCCTCCAGGATCCGTGGAGTTAACTGTAAATTCAAGCAGAGAGCAGGGAATCCTTTGTGTCAGTGTATCGATCAAAGATGAAAAGAGTTTGTACTGTCATTCAGAATAACAGTAGTATTTAATATAAAAATACTTCTTAAGTGCTTAATTGTGTTTTGTATTTTGATTCTTAAAAATCGTAGCTTTAATGACTATGACAGAAATATGCTAGTACTTAAAAAATAAAATAATTGAAAATAAATAATTTTTATCATGTCTGTTCTGCACATTATGCATACATAATTATATATTATTATATAAATGGGGCTTTTTGCATTTTTGCAAGGAAAAATGTTTCACTCCCTCACTCATTGTGTATAACATTGTGGGTTGTGGGGCCTACTGTATCTCAGGGGACTCGGGGTTCATCAGTTCATCACTGGGCACACAAGCACACACACATTTACAGTACACACTACTGGTGATTTGGAAAGACCAGTTAACCTAATCCACGTGTATTTGGACTGTGCGAGGAAACCAGAGTACCTGGAAGAACCCCACCAAGCACAGGGAGAATATACAGTACAAACTCTGCATACACACAGACCAGAGGCGGGAATCAAACCCTGACCTTTTAATGAGCACTTTATCCTACTCATGATTGTGGTGGATCTACTGTGGTGTAAGGTAGAATACCATCACAAAGATATACAAATACACACTGATTCACACCTGGGCGTTATTATAGTATATAACTCGAGCCATTTTGCTAATTACCTGTTTGGCCTTGTATTTCTTGGTGTAGCGGGGAGAAACAAGGCTCAAGGTGTTAATGCTGTCGTCAGCCTGTGCTGTTGACGCAGATGAACTGGAGCACTGCATGGACAAGAAGGTCTGGATGTTTTTCACTTCATTCTGATAAGAACTGTCCAACAAGGTCAGGCCTTTAGATGCCAGCTTACAGGCTGCCATCCACTCAGAATACTGCTTCTCCTGCAGGGACAGCGGACATTGTATAAATAGGATGAAACATTGAAACAGCCATGTTTTTATAAAGCTGTTTGTGGGAAGGAAACGTGTAGAGGCTGAGAACATTTGCAGAAATTGATTCAACACTTCTGGTGGAACAAGAAGGACTTTTTGTTCTGTGACTGTGATAAGATGTGACCTCTATAAGATAATGTCTGTTTTCTGAAGATGATTCCTAGAGCATCCTGCTGTACTCAGTATGATCACTTACGTTCTCACATCGCAGATACACCTCCATCATGCCCTCTGGAACTGGGATGAGGAGTTTGATGCAAAACTTCTGTCCTGCTATGTTCACATCAGGAGACACTTCAGAGCCTGTAGGAGGGAAGAAGGATTGCGTGCCTCAGTATATTATAATAACATTGTTTGAGTCAAGGGCAAAACGTTACACCCCCTATGGCTTTTGAATGGAGAGATAGAATTTCGAAATGGAAAAAAAAGTGAACCACTATTAAAATCAACAGAAACATATGTTGTAAGGGGATTTCGACATGAACTAAAGACATTCATGAAAAACAGAAGTGGGTAGGATGAAGCTTAAGATGTGTTTTCTTTGACATGTTTTTTTTTATACTGCAGTTCATGCTGCATAATACTCTGTGAAATCAGCCCATACTGTACATGACATCACAAATGCCCATGATTGGATAGGGTTGCTGTGATTGACAAGGCAGAGTGAGAGTATGTCATATGGCCGAGCCAGAAAACTTCATAGCAGCAAAGTAAAAACTTTTCAACTGCATTATTAAGGAGGCAATTATCTGCATTTGTCCTGAAAGTATTCTAATGGAAAAGTGGAAAAGCCTGGTTTGTTGATCTCAATTCTGATCTCTCTCTCTCTCTCTCTCTCTCTCTCTCTCTCTCTACCTTTGAGATTCATTTGCTGAATGGGCTCTCCATAGCTTTCTTCTTGGCTCTTGTAGTAGAAGATAGAAGTGTCCTGAAACTTGAACCAGTATTGCTTGTAGTCCCTCAGAGTTAGTCTCCTGGGCCTAAAATATATATAATAAAAAAAACCTTAATAAATGTGACTGAACTATTTTTTTTTTTTTAGCTCTACAGTAAATAAGTAATGAGTAACAGAAGGCAAATAAATGGTCTTACCGAAACATTTTCAAGTAGTCATGCAGTTCTGGAGGGGTCATGTTTTCCTAAAACATGTTTGCATTCAAAATGTAGTCAAAAACTCGATATATAATTTGCACATAAAATTTCCAAAAAATAAATTACACTTACACAGCAACAACCTGAACTAAAAGGTAACATGAACAGCCAATCAGCTGCATACCAGTTGGTTTATATTGCTGTTATCTCCAACCATCTTGACCTCAAGCGATTTCAGGGCAGATTCCAGGTCATCCATGCCTTGGTTGGAGTTGATATTCTGAGACAGTGATAGTTTGCCTATATGGTACTGAGAGAGAGGAATAAAGGCACACAATTTTGATATTAAGACTAAATTATTTGTCAGATGTCATGCATATCCCAGTTAGAAAGCTGGGGTCAGAGAACCCACAACCTTCTAACCAGAAACCCAATAACCTACTGCCTTAACCATTTGACCCGCCACCTCCCTTATATGTGTGGGTGGAGGGTATATTTAAACAAGATGTATCTTTATCATCTATATCAAAACATTAGAGTAAGAAATGAACTCTTAATAAAGCAAGGAGATGTGGATTTTTATGGAAAGAAACACAACAGCATTACAGATGGTTTTGAAAAAAATACATTGAAACATTAGATGGATGAAGCTGATGCTGATTTCTATAATTTTGTCTTTATCAAGCTATACATACTTAATGTAAGATAGACAATATATATGACATTGGCTCTCTCATTTGATATCACACTCAGCTGTAGTTGGTTAAGCCAGTGACTTTAGGACTGTGTGGCTGGGAAGACTGTTATACATGTACATGTGGGAGAACTAAGAGGAACCAAGAGAAAAAAATGATTAACAAAAGTACTGCATAGAGGTCACTTCTGGGAATGCTATTTTCAGAATCATGTGGGAGTAAAAACTAAATGTGGCAGATTAAAGAAGTTAAAGAAGACCTTATTGTCACGTTCAAGCTGTTTGTAACTTATTGTACATCAGTTAATGATGGAGAGAGGGGACTTCCCTCATGCCTGTATGCACATGGTGACAGTCACAAGATTTAGGTTTAGGGATGAGCAAAGATCATTACATTTGGAAAAAAAGTCAAGTTACGAGCTCATATTATATGATCACTTACGAGATCATATTATAATGCACTGCTGCTACAATATTGGGTGTTGCCTGCATATTGTGGTTTGAAGGCCTTTGTTTTGGTGGTACAGAAATCTGACCTGTGTTTCCTGTATATGGCGATAAGGTGCTGTAATGAATGTAAAGCAATTTGTCAAGTTTAAATTGAGTTAAAGGAAGAATTTTTGCTTGATGTGGTGTCCACAGCTCCTCGATTCACTTATCGGCCGGCTCGATGTTCTTACCAACACACAATGTGTCTGAATGTTTATAGACAGAGTGTTATGTATTTAAGCCACATGCCTTGTGTCATATACCACAAGGTACAAAGATAATGTGCATGTTTGAGGTAGAATATACGAAAGTCGTATGGAGACTTAGAGATAGACAATAGGAAGTTCTTTAGCATATTCTCCAGTGAGCCACAGGAAGTAATACCATATATGGAGTGAGGAAGTGCAGTAGTTTTTACAGATATAGACCAAGTATAGATAGAAGAAATAAAGACCTGTGAAAGTTCACCCAACGTCTCTGCGGTTTTGTAGAAGTGAACCAACCTGCAGAGCTCCAAACAGCATCATCTCTTCCTCAGTGCAGTCGTTGTCCTCCAGCAGGATCGCCCAGCGTGCCTGCTCATACAGCTGGGTCAGACGCACCTCGTCGTACTGGCAGAAATAAGGTTTCGAGTCAGTATTTTTAAAGTATTCGTACTAAAATGTATCATCTATGCTATACATGACAGACGACTAATATATTTTCCCCAACAATGTCTCTCAAACACACACACCTTAGGTTGCATATCATGAAATGTGTAGTATTTGAAGCGTAACCAGAGCTTGTCATTCCCCTGAACTCCCTGCTGCATGAGTGAACGTGATGAATCCAGCCATCTTGGTACAAAAAGCGCGATGTTTTATATATATAATTACAATATTGAGAGTAGAGTTTGTTCATTATTCACTAGTGTTTGCTCATACCTGGTGTTGATGTGTGTTTTGTCCACCTTGCTGGCTGGTCGGTAGAGTTTAGAGATGGCCTCCGGAGCAGGAGAGGGCTGGCACACAGACAGAATCTTATAGACAGCCTCAGTTTTAGGGGAGTCGGCAAAATGAGCCGGCATGCCATCATACAGAGCGGGAACTGACCCTGAAGGAATAGTATGGTTTTATAAGTGCTTAGATAAGATGTATATTTTGGAAACTGTTACGGTATAATAATGATTTTCAGATACACAAATGCATGAAATACCTGACGTCAGTGGTATGTCTGTAAGGTCATACTCCTCCTTCCCAGAATCTTTGTCTTTTTTTTTCTTTTTCTCCTCCACTGGCCGTAGCAGAGACAGTTCCTCTGGATGGCGGATATCTGAGAGAAAGCAGAAAAAGGAAGAAATCTATGGATAAAAAGAGAGTAAAGTCATCAGTTCTCTTCATTCATTCATTTGGAGTAACTGCAGGTGGCATTGCATCCCAAAGATATGCCAGGTAGGTAAGAGGTGGGAATAGATCTTGGATGGGAGGCATCACATCGCAATCTTCCATACCTTGGGGTTATCAAGTGGCGTGTTTTTTTAAAGTAAAAAAGACAATATGCAAAATAGACAGTAACATGAGCTTGAGATTGAACCTACACAAACTCACCGCACAACCATACTACTCTTTACCCAAACCTGAAGACAGTTTCTCTGTCCTTGATCATAAAATGTCCATCATGATGGCTCCACCAAACCAAAAAATTATTGCATGAAAACCAATAAGTTAAATGCACACCTCCACCCTCTTGTTTCACTCATCATGGAAAAAGATTCTATGAACATGCAACTGGAAGCACTCCCAACCAACTCCTATCCCTGCCTCTAACTGTATTGTTAACTAGCCATTAGCTACTTAATCCACATTAGCTGGACAGCATTCATTTTAGCTGGGCTGACAAGGATCTCTGTGTATGACCCATGGTATGTAACCAGAGGCATGGCCATGGCAAGCTTTCACACTTCTATTTTGAGATATAGTTATATTTATTATATATCAGAAATAAAAAAAAACAATAAACACCTGTTCAGAAGTGCCAATTCTCACATGTTGAGTGTAATAACGTAGCATGCCACACATCTCTCCAAGTGAAGAGAAATAATGTTCAGCTGCATGAAGGTATGAAGGGGGGTGGGCTTAGCCCACATTGTAGCAAAGTGAGTGAGGGCAGTGGCATATTATCTCTCTATCTATCTATCTATCTATCTATCTATCTATCTATCTATCTATCTATATATATATATCTCTCGCTATATATATATATATGTATGTACAGGGGTTGGACAATGAAACTGAA
Source organism: Channallabes apus (assembly GCA_030522415.1). Taxonomy (NCBI): domain Eukaryota; kingdom Metazoa; phylum Chordata; class Actinopteri; order Siluriformes; family Clariidae; genus Channallabes; species Channallabes apus. The sequence continues at coordinate 32,733,172 of CM060113.1, forward strand.
ACGCCGGCCAATTTAGTGTTGGAGGTTTCATGGCTAAATTTGACCAGCCTGGTGGCCAATCTTCATTCACTGCACATTCCACCAGTAATAGCAGTATGAAGGTTAAATTAGCAGAGTAATAGCACATTTTGGCTTAAAATATTGCAATGCACGCAACATTATGAGTGACATACTGTATCAGAGTTCAAAAGAGGACAAATTGTTGGTGTGCATCTTGCTGGCGCATCTGTGACCAAGACAGCAAGTCTTTGTGATGTATCAAGAGCCACGGTATCCAGGGAAATGTCAGCATACCACCAAGAAGGACTGTTGAACCACATCCAACAGGAGTAACTGTGGACGCAATAGGAAGCTGTCTGGAAGGGATGTCCGGGTACTATCTCGGATTGTATCCAAAAAACATAAAACCACAGATGCAGAATTAAATGTGCACCTCAACTCTCCTGTTTCCATCAAAACTGCTCGGGAGCTCCACAGGGTCAATGTACATGGCCGGGCTGCTATAGCCAAACCTTTGGTCACTCGTGCCAATGCCAAACGTCAGTTTCAGTGGTGCCAAAAATCTTGTGCTGTGGACAATGTGAAACATGTATTGTTCTCTGATGAGTCCACCTTCACTGCCTTTCCCACATCCGGGAGAGTAACGGTGTGGAGAAGCCCCAAAGAAGCGTACCACCCAGACTGTTGGGGTGGATCCAGGATGGTTTGGGGTGCAATATTATGGCATTCCCTAGGCCCGATACTTGTGCTAGATGGGTGCATCACTGCCATGTGGTTTGGCTGGTGGGTAAGGTAGGCCTTATTGTAATGAATTTTTAGGTAGACCCCAATTTTTTTGTTTGGGTTTATATATTAAATGTCAGTTGTACCAACTGGAATAAATACAGTCACATGCACCTGTTGCTTCACTTGAAAACTGCAGCACTAAAATTATCAGAACCTTGCAGGGTAGATTGGTACCCTGGTTAATGTTAGACAACATCGCTGGAAATACTCTGCGTTGTGCGCGTTCTTATCATGCAACCGGGGGGAGGGGGGGTGGGTTGCGTGGTCTGATCATAAAAATAGAGTAACGAGGCTGTTTTTAAAAAGTAAGGAGTAGAAAGTACAGATAATTGCTTAAAAATGTAAGGAGTAGAAGAAAAAAGTCGACTGAAAAATAATTACTCCAGTAAAGTATAGATACCCAAAATTTCTACTTAAGTAAGGTAACGAAGTATTTGTACTTCGTTACTTGACACCTCTGGCGCTGTGGGCGTCGTATACATGTATGCGCCGTATATTTAGAATCTCACTTCAAGCTTTTCTGAAAAGTTGTCTCTCTGCCTGTTGTATCTCTCTATAGGCACAGGTAATACTGCTACAAGTCTTTAGGACTCATTAAAGCCCTTAAAATGTTTGATGTTTTCATCAATTTACCAAGTCATCATACTAAAGTGGTCTTTATGGAGTAATTAGTAATATCTTATTTTCACGAAGATGACCTAAACGCAAACTGTTAAAGATGGTCTACACATGACCTAAATCTGTCTTTCACGCTTTGACTCTACCACTGATATTTGTAACATAATACTGATCCTCTGCACCGTGTTTTACTCAAAACAAAAATGTCTTACTCAAAATCTTGCAGATTCCCTGGACAGTGCGGAACACGGTGCTGGAGAAACAGGCATGGAGCCGCAAGGTGACTCCGTTGGGAAGACCCAACCGCAGAGGCTTGTGTTGGGGTATGAAGACCAGACGAGCATCTGCATGGATACCACATTTATCGAGTGTCCAGGATGTTCGCAGGACCCACTGCTGCTTCTGCTCCCACCAAAGCGCATGATCTGACCAGTCCTGCTGTATCTCTAAAACACGAGGTCAAAACACACAATCAGTAACGCTCGATTTTAACTCGTCACATTAATCATCAAACATTTTCTCCATCTATGGATGATCTTGTCATGGTCAAGATATATGTTTGTCTAATATGTCTAATAATTGCATGGTGTCTAAAAATCTTGAAGTCTTTTTGTACAAAACTTCTACTCTACTATAAAACCATTGTATTCTCTCACTCATGTATAATATGTGTAATACTGGATTTAACTCACGTGTTTTTTCTACAATTTTCAAAATGACTCCACCTATGTGGAGGTCAGAGGTTACACTGATTTTAACAGGTGGAGCTTCAAGGCCCAATTCCTCCACAATGACTGACAGGTCCCACGCCGCCATCCTCAAGAAGCTGGAAAGGACAAATTAACTAGAGAAAGAATAAGAAGCATGAATCTCAATTAGTGGAAATCCTCATTAAGTTACAAAAGCATTACAGATGTTGTAATAAATTTACCATGTGCACTTGTGTATTTGAGAATGAGAATTAAAATATAAACTTAATAAATTATTTCTCTTTTTTCAGAAACAATGAATGTGTGCTCCATAATGTTGTGATGTTCTTCATAGTACAATACTGTACATGCTGTTAGGAAAAGTGTGACTTAGCTTGACTATCACATGCTAAGCATGAGTGTGCTTGCACTCATACACATGTTGGCAAACGCACATACTGTACTGCCTCCCTTATCCCCTCTTTATACAATATGACAGCGCTTTTCCACTTCTTGCCCTGAATTGACCAATACTTCCCATTTTTGCTGCAATCACACTAAGCCACATTTCCTCTTTCAGTTTAACATTAACAGTCATGTTTAATCATTCAAAGGGATGTACACACACAAACACACACACACACACAGCCCCAAAAGCACAGAATAATGGGGAAGGGTGGGGACCCAGGGAATTCTATAATATTACAAATAGGCCTATATGATCAAAATATGTTTACTAAAACGTGTCCCAGATATTATGACCAAACCACTGTGCATATGCTTTATTGATTAAATATATATTTAAAAATCTGTTTATTAGATTTATAAAATTACATTGAAATGAAGATAAAGGTTTCTTTAGGGTGTTTAGGATGATTAAGCTTTCTAAAAACACTTTATTTGAAATTTGTTCTGTAAGGAAAATCCTCTGTAGTACAGTCCATAAGAAAAGAAAACCTTTATGGAATCCTCAAAAGGATCATCTAGTGAACAATTTATTTATTTATTTATTTATTTATTTCTAAGTGTGTGGGTTATATACCATGTCACTGACATGAGAGAATATATATGGGTAAGTTACTTATCAGATATATTTATTCACGGTTAATATGACAAGTATGATGGAGAAATACAGTATATTGTTTGTATGTCTATGTAATTTAGGGTTTGATTATGAATGAGAAATGTGCATTAAGTTGAATCTGAATTATAAAAAAAAATGCATGGGCATTATTTATACTTGTGTACATTTTTATACAAGGATGATATTCCATAAATATTCTACATTTGCATTTACATATGTGTGATATTGTATCGTTTTTATCGTATTGTCTATTCAACTTTTCAAAATTTGCAAATCCTAGTTTCAGAATGTTAATTATATATTAAAGTTCACATATGATTATCATTATAAGTAGTAGTAGTAGTAGTGGATCATAAATGGTTAATGGACAGGTAAGTTCACATGCACACTGATGTATTCATATCACATGTGCTTTGGGTTTTTTGACATTTTTAAGGCATTTTCCTTTTTACTCAAATTATTTTGAATAGATTGTTACTGTTTAATGTCTGACATTTATATAAATTGGCTCACACTCACTAATAATCAATACTATCTACTATCAATACAATTAATTATAAAAGATAGTTAGTTACCTTTATGTCTTTTGATGAGCACAGTGTCTTCGTCTTGCCTCCTAAAGGTTCTTCTGCTTGCCTTCACACTGAATTTGTTGGGTTTTTGCTGTGTGCTGCCGCAGTTGTGAGAAAAAAGGGTGTTTCTGTTTCTGTTAGTTTATGCATAACGGAACAGTGTGACCACAGTCTCTTTGGGTGTGTTCTTATATGAAGAGCAGAGAACACTTAAAATAACTCTGTATCTGGTTTGTTAAGGCATATAGGAAGGAACTTACTTTATAGGAAGTTCCTCAAAATTGGCTTTAAATGAGATTACTCAATTTGTTTTATATGGCTACAGTGGCTCATTACAGTACTGTGTTTTTATGCACTTGATTTGAGTGTTTTAGTGCAGCCATTAAAATCAAGCAAGCAAAGATGGGACAGGCAGAACGCTGTATAGAGATGTCCTTTTATTTACATGTTCAACAATATTGCTTTACAGAATTATATTTTCTTATTGGGTAATGATCTGCCCATGATACTACAGGTAATCTGTGCATACGTTTACAACTAGAGGGCAATGTGGGGCTCATGTGGGACTCAATCTGTAGTCTAATGTGAAGATGCCCAAACCCTTCTGAAATCTCTATGGTTTAATATATCCTCTTTGTATTCCAAGGTTAACATTCATTTACTGAAATTAATGTTTTCTTTAAAAAAAAATCTGAGTCATTGAATTCTAAAAACTTTTGCATATTTTAGTTTACTATTTATGTATGATGTTAAAGATTATATTTCTCAGAACTATCGTAAGCTTGATGATTCTACTAGAAGGCCTGAATTGTAATTAAAGCAATGTGCTTGTCAGTCCTTACAACACCCTTATGTTCCTAATAGCAGTTCTAATTTTCTGGTTTGTACAGTAAATACTGTGTAATTCCTAGCATCAAACTGCTCAGCTGTTAATTATTTTCCTATATCACCATGTCCTGTGATGTTTTATTCCTTACATAGCTATAGTTCATAAATATTTACCCAGTTTATCTGTATAAAATGTTTAAGTCTTAATTATGCAGTGCATTTTCTCATCATTATAAGGGTTTGTTTAAGCACCACATTTCTTGTAATATTCTATTTATATATTACACACTCTTACAGAATATGTTTAGACCTGCTTAAGAAAAAACAGGAACAAGTATGTTTTATCAAACATCTTGACTTCTATCAAACACAAAACAGGCTTCTATCGAATTAATTTTTGTACTCTTACTCATCGATACCGCATTATTCTATGTACAGGGTTGCTGGGTCATGGTCTCCTATCCCAGAAGGAACTAAGGTCACAAGTCGGGGTGCCAATCCATCACAGAGTGCACACACATACACACATGCTCATTCACACACCTATGGGCAATTTGGGAATGCCAAATACCTTAATCCTCATGTTTTTAGACTGGGGGAGATAACCGGAGTACCCGGGGGAAACCTGCCAAGCACAAGGAACAACACACAAACTCCATGCACACAGACCCGAGGCGGGAATCGAACCCAGGCACTGGAGGTACAACGTGACAGTCATAACCACTAGGCCACCATGGCAGCTTATGTACAACATTTCTTGTAATATTCTATTCATTCAAATTAAGTTTTGTACTTTAGCTAAAAATTTATTTTAGTAGTTTTGTAAAATTGCAGTTAGGTTTAAAATAGTTTTAAAAAGTTATTTACCTTTGTAATAGTACCCTTAACAGTAGATTAGTACTAACTTCAACTCTAACTAACTCTACTAACTTTAGCTCAGTGATCTTTGACATTATATATTCTGATAATTACATGCATAATAAAACACTGGTAGGTTTTTGTTGATTTCTTTGTTTGTTTTGATGTAAAATCTGGCTGCAAAATTTTTCAGATCCGCTGCCCTGAATAAATCAGATACTATATATACAGCAGGTTACAGTAAGTACACTATATGGACAAAAGTATTTGACCAAACCTGCAATAGCATAGTATCCAAATACTGTACATATAATTCAATATGGAACTGTTCCCCCTTTTGCAGCTACAGTATAACAGCTTCCACTCTTCGTGGAACGCTGTCCACAAGATTTCCGAGTGTTTCTGTGTGAATTTGTACGCATTCATTCTGTAGAACAATTATGAGGTTAGCCACTGATGTTGGACAAGAAGGCCTGGCTCACAATCTCTGTTCCAGTCCATCCCAAAGGTTCTCAATGGGGTTGAGGTCAGGGCTTTGTGCGGGCCAGTCAAGTTCTTCCACACCGAACTCATCAAACCATGTCTTTTATGTCCTTGCTTTGTGCACTTTCCTAAACTTTTGCCACGAAGTTGGAAGCGTAGCATTGTTTAAGATGTCCTGGTAATGCTGAAGCATTAAGATTGTCTTTCACTGGGGATAAGGGACCTGATGAAAACACCCAAATTTAATAATTAACAGGTTTGGCCAAATACTTTTGTATATACAGTATAGTATATGTTTTATCAATCATCTTGACTTCCTTCAAAAAGAAAACTGGCTTTTATCAAATTAGGTTTTGTACTTAATATTTAGATGTATTTTAGTAACTTAGTAAAATTGCAGGTAGGTTTAAAAAAGTTTTTTTTCGTTTGCTTGTTTTGATGTAATACCTGGCTGCAAACGTGTTTAGAACCATTGCTCTGAATAGACCAGATACTGTATATAAGTATCTTACTCAAGACTCAAGTGTAGATTGGAGGTGAACGTATTGACCACTAGATGGCACTGTAGGATAATAAGACACGGCAAAATCCCTAATAACGGCCATTATGATGTACGTACACATGCGCAGACACAGTGGACCCCTACATAATGGTACATTCCAGGTGTTCAAACGCAAAGGACGCTTTAGTTTCGCTTTTTCAGTACATTCTCAGTGCAGAATTTAGCTTGGTTTAAAAAACAAACAAACGTATCAGAGCTGTCTGAAGCAGCAGACTGGAAGTGAATGTGAACACACTGTGTGAGCGGTGTTGCTAATTTATGCGATGGCGTATCAGATGTCCGGACTCGCAGCTCGTGTTTCTGTGTCCGCGCTGACTCGCGCTCTGGAGAAGCAGAAGCTCGCGCGCCGAGGTGTAAGTTTCGCCGCGCGCTCGGAGAAGTTTTCCACCGCCTGTGCGACCTTGAAGTGCCGCGAGTGGGAGTGTGTGAGTGTGTTCAGAGGCGTGCTCGGTCGGAACCGCTCGGGACCGCTCGGAGCGCTGCTCGGGACTGTCGGTGTGTCCGCCGCCGTGCTGAGCTCGAGCGCAGTTTGCGCCATGGCCGCGCGCACACCATTAGACTCGGAGAAAAGTGACTGGAAAGAGGCGAAAAGTGAGTGCTGGGGTCAGGTCAAGTGACGAGCGCTCAGACAAACCCCTTTATCGATTATGAAGTAAACATGAGTAAAGTGACACATTCTGGGTTGAAATATGTTTTTAATTTTTACTATTGTACAACCTACCCTGTCCAGAGTGTACCCTACCTCGTGCCCTACAGTATAAGTCTCCTGGGATAGGCTCCAGGTCCCCGCGACCCTGAATACAGGATAAAGCGGTATAGAAGATGAGTGTACAACCTATAAACTGCAATGCATGAACGCAAACTCTATTGCTTTTTAAAATGCATTGCTATTCAAGGATTGTTTTAAAATAAAAATAAAGAAATTGCATAATCAATTAGATCCAGCTTGTGCTGACCAACTACCTGTTGCCACAACACCTTCCAAACTGGTAGGTCAGTTTCTAAATGACCTTTTATATTCTAGGTTTCGAGACTAGTTTTGTAACCCGCCAACAGATGGAAGCACAAGGCTGCAGTCACAGGGAGCACCGACCTTCACAAGTCAGCGTGCTAAAAGACATCATCCTGTATAACATCGCGAGCTGTGCAACTGGTGCTATTCTGACCACTTGCGTTACCACCTAACCACGCAATCTTATCAGTAGCTGCGTTTCATTCTGAAGTGTACTTCACAGTGTGCTTCCTACTCCCTGCTGAGTAAAAGGTGAAGGGAAGTTCCCTCGACAAAACCACCATTTGGAACACCCTGCGAAGGCACCAGCGCAGACGTCAATTCCTCCATGTGTCACCATGGTAACATAAGCACCTTGGATACCTTTTTTTGCTGCTGCTGTGGATATTTCACACTACGGACATTAAATATTCAATATTTATTGAAACAAAAACTGATACCATCATAAAATATATCCTACTGAAACATTTATAACTTGTAAACTATCGATTATTAATAATGATGATAATAATAATAATTGATGATGGAGATATACAGTATATAATTTATTATTATTTTTTTTTTACAGATTATTAGCCTAGATGATACTGCGGATTTCTTGATTAAATAAAAAATTTTATTAATGTGTCCTATTAATATGATGTCGTCCTCGATTATAATGATAAATGTATAAATCCTTTTCCGATCCTTTTTCAGGCTCCAGCTAGACTCAATGACTTGTGGGAAATTTTTCATTCCCGTTTTCAGTGAAGTGAAGACCTGTTGTTAAGTTGTTCCCTACAGCGTTCGCAGTTCCCTTTAAACTGAACATTTTTGCTCCCTACGGTTTGGAATCACACTTAACATGGCTGAACATCCTGTGAAGTATACAGATCGAAACGCAGCTATAGGCCAATAGGAACGCCTTGGATGACCTGTTCTTCATAACAAGGATCATTACCAGTGACAAAACTTGGGTGTATGGGTATGACCTTCAAGCAAAGCAACAGTCTTTACAGTGGAAGAGCCCATCATCTCCAAGACAGAAAAAGGCGAGGCAGGTCCGCAGCCCGACCAAGTGTCGTCTTATTCGACGTTCGTGGCATTGTGCATCAAGAATTCGTTCCCAGGTGTCAGACTGTCAATAGGGAATTCTACTGCCAGGATTTAGGGTGTCTGAGGAAGGACATACAGTGAAAAAACAGCATGTAAACAAAAACTTTTGCTGAACTTTTTGATACTCTTTCGTATGTCATAAATTATTCAATCATGCACCTCCATAAAATATTTTGTCCTAGTCAGGTTAGCAATGGATCTGGAGGCTATCCTAGGAACACTAGGCATGGGACTAGAAAAGACCCTGAATGGGACATCAACCCATTCCACATTTTCTCACTCTCATTTACATCCAAGGTCCTCTTTTGGGGACGAAACAAACAAAAAAAACTAAATGTACACATCAAAAACATGCAACACACAGCTCAGAACTTCTTTTTCTTCGGTTCTGGAACTGTAAGATGGCGTTTCTAGACACAGCATCACCATCCTGCATCAAAATATCACTCATTGATCAGTTCATTCACTCATCAGCTGGCGAAGGTAGTCAACTCAGACTGTATTTTGGCATCTGGTAGCTGGTCAGCCCAAGCTGTATGGTTTATTTATATTTTTATTTTTTAAAGAGTATATAATAACTCTTATGGTAATAAATAAAGGGGAGAAAGAAGGCAAAGGTAGTGATATTTTCACTTTCAACTAAGTCAATAATTTACCAAGCATATTTCTAGTTACAAAGATCCATTATTGTTTCTGTCTGTAAAATCTTATTGAAATATCAATAAAGCTTTAAAAGGTATTAAAACAGATCACTTAAGCTTTTTTCTCATTATTGAAAGAATTTTATTAGTATTGATTTGGGGGAGAAACAGTAGTCACTTGTAGCCAAGTCTAGTTTTGTCCTTGCGTAAACCAGCAGCCTTAGTTTGTGTGCAGTTTAAATGTAAATTTCAAGATTCAAGAGATTTTATTTGCCATACAGTATGTACACAAACCAACAGTATTAGTGCAATGGATTATTTTTTGTTGCTTAAAAAAGAAAGCTAACAAAAATGGAATAAAAATAATACAGACTTTAAGCTAGCAGACTGTACATGTATATACTGTATATCTAATGTATAAATATTATCTATAGTACTATATTTAGTACTGTGTTTTTCAATGGTATATTTTAAACATGGTTCTCAGATATCAAACTATTGCACTTCTTATTTTTCTAAGTTACAGTTTGTTTTGTGGATTTAATTGCACATTTGATATATCAGTTTTTATTTTGCATATAAATATTTTGTTATACTGTATGTTATACTGTATGGTGACCTTTTGTCTCTTTTCATTATATTAGAAGAGCTTCTGTCCATGAGCGTAGATGAGAAGCGAAAGGTTTACAGGACAGACTACATCTCCCTGGATCAGGTTCCTGTCTTTAAGCACACAGGTACTGTATGTAAATGCTTAAATCTAGCTCATAATTATATGATTTAGTGGCTCCCCACCACACTTGATCAGACAATTTATTTATAATCACACACCCTATTTATAAGATGGCCCTAGCTACAAATATATACAGTGCTTTGCAAAGGTTTTGAGCCACCCCTTTTTCTTTATTTAAAATTTAATTAAATTGTGAAATCAAATGAAATGGGATTTACTACAAATGTTGACAGGCTGCAAAGTGACTGACAAAAATATATTTTAAAATTGGTTATGTAACAACTGCAGCACCCTTATTTCCCCTCTTGTCTGTTCCAAACACTCAACATTAAGCATCACCAGTATACCAATCACCCGCCTAATCATTTATTATCTGCAACTGTTTCTCACTGGTTCATGTCTAAAGTTAGATATTATTTATGCTTAAATTATTTATACATCACTATGTGGCTTAACAAACAAAAAACATTCCTCTGAAACTGCTCATATACACGGACTGGACTGAAAATGTGAGACAAACAATTGCCAGAAATGAGAATCAAAAAAAGTCCTTCAGGAAGCCTGGAGATCGATTCCTCAAGACCGCGTTAAAATGCAAGAAAATCTGGCATTTTGGAATCAAATATATAAAATAATGTGGGTTAGCATAAGACTTTTACACAGTACTGTATATCTAAAATTAAACACATTAATATTATGACTATATTATGAGGCATAGTCTGCTATTGTATTTGCCCTAGAATGAGCTACATTACAATATCAGTGGTCTTTTTTGCTTCCTTCTCCCCATGCCACAAAGAATAAATATTTAATGCTAAGTCTAACTGTGGATAATGTGCAAAAATCGGTGATGAATTTCTTAAGCCCGAATCGATCAAGACCACTAGCTATATTCCCAGGTTGAGGCGTAGCCTGTTGTGCCTTGCTGAAGGTGAATGCTGGCCACAAGTGTAGAACACTGAGTTTTCAGGGCTCAGAATTGTAGCCCTGTTTTCTTTTTGAGACACTAATTGGTCATGAAGAATGGAATTATTAAAAAGGAAAACACCTGTACAGACAGGAGGAAGGTGATCAACCTTCTGTAAAGGTCTCCCACCACATGTCTTTAACTACTCTGCAGTTCCTTGTTCTGAAAGTCCATTATTATGTATCCAGTTTTAACCACAGGACCTGTGCGTAAGGTGTTAGGAGGCATTGCAGTCTGCTCAGCATTTTCTGGATTATTTTACTTTATCAGACTGTATATGTTTGTTTCTTTTTGGTGACCAGGTACTGCATATGCCACACCTCTTTACAAGGCCAACAATGAACTGAATCTGAAAATCTCCATCTACCGAGGTGACATCACCAAACTGGAGATAGACGCAGTTGCCAATGCAGGTGAGAATTTTGTGCTGAAAAAGTCATGGTGTGCCTTAAAGTATATGCTGACAATTTGCTTATAAATATTTACATTTCATTACTGTATATTGGTATATGGTGTTTTTAAGTAAAGAAAGTTGTAAATAATTTGAAAGTACCATGAAATAAAAAAAACACTTCAAAGTAACTGGTATGGTTTAAAAGTAGTTATAAAACAGCTGCGTTAACTTTTTTTGTTGGATTGGTCAATTTCCTGTAACAGCGCTGACCTTAATGCTCTCTGCAGCTTAAACGGGTTTACAACTAATGTGCAAATTAAACAAAATAGTTTGTAATATGCTGGGTGTTGTACAGAACATAAAACTGTAAACAAAACAAACATTTTATTATAAAATAAAATTTTTATAGCTGGTAATATTAAAACTAGGAACCTACTGTATGTTACAGAAGTTATGAATTATAATAATTTATATAATGAATCTAAATAGATTCAAATTTGCAATCTTTCATATGTGCTACAAGGGGTATAAGATGAAAAACATCTCTGGACATAATTACTGTGTAAATTTTTCCTGTTAATTATTTCTTACCCAGCCATGTGCATAACTTAAAGGTTCTTACTACTTTTGTGTTGCAGACATGAAACTGAGCCATTATTTAGCAGTGTTACAGTAGCTGATTATATATTATATATTATGATCAAGTGAAATTGAAAAAAATATAATCAAATAAGTGGTATGATGAATTCAGCATAATGAATTCAGGTTAAAGTACATCAAAATCCAAACATTTTAGATTTTTTTCAGATCCAGCAACAATCATTGCCATGGCACAGTTTTTTTACACTGTGTACCTGCGCTATGTAACTGTAATCAAATGTACAAACTATTACATCATCAGTCATAATGAACCAAATGAAAAGGGAATATAACATCCTTTGTATATGTGAATATTTAGTACTGTATTTTATGGCTGATAAACACACTAGAATCTATATACTGTATAGCTTTATTACAATTTCATCTTCTATGAATTGACCCCATGTGGTAAAGCAGAGCACATCTAATTTCGCGAGCTGGCTTGGTGAATTCTGCCTTGCACAGTGTAAATTCTTTGATATCGGAGTGAACACATTTTACTTTTGCAAACACACAGCTACCTTTGAAAAATCACTTACAAATTTAGGCCTGCCCTCTTCAGGCTTTTTTTTTTTTTTTTAATGAGTATTTAGATGTAGCATTAACAACACAAAATATCTTGTTTCTCTTTGCTGGTATCACGGGTAGCCTCAGTATTGTAAAGAACAAACACGACTTTAGCATAATGTAAACACTTTTCCTCAAGAACAGCTTGCCTTGAGTACATCTGCATCAACAATAAGATATCTAAGTGTTTTTAGGTTATGATCCCTGAGAGTAAATATAACTTAAAGGGGACCTGTTATGCAAAATTCATATTTTAGTTATGTGTAGGCATTCAGGTTGGTGTGTACCTGTATACATGTGTGTATATACAGTGGTGTGAAAAACTATTTGCCCCCCTCCTGATTTCTTATTCTTTTGCATGTTTGTCACACAAAATGTTTCTGATCATCAAACACATTTAACTATTAGTCAAAGATAACACAAGTAAACACAAAATGCAGTTTTTAAATGAGGGGTTTTATTATTTAGGGAGAAAAAAAATCCAAACCTACATGGCCCTGTGTGAAAAAGTAATTGCCCCCTGAACCTAATAACTGGTTGGGCCACCCTTAGCAGCAATAACTGCAATCAAGCGTTTGCGATAATTTGCAACGAGTCTTTTACAGCGCTCTGGAGGAATTTTGGCCCACTCATCTTTGCAGAATTGTTGTAATTCAGCTTTATTTGAGGGTTTTCTAGCATGAACCGCCTTTTTAAGGTCATGCCACAACATCTCAATAGGATTCAGGTCAGGACTTTGACTAGGCCACTCCAAAGTCTGCATTTTGTTTTTCTTCAGCCATTCAGAGGTGGATTTGCTGGTGTGTTTTGGGTCATTGTCCTGCTGCAGCACCCAAGATCGCTTCAGCTTGAGTTGACGAACAGATGGCCGGACATTCTCCTTCAGGATTTTTTGGTAGACAGTAGAATTCATGGTTCCATCTATCACAGCAAGCCTTCCAGGTCCTGAAGCAGCAAAACAACCCCAGACCATCACACTACCACCACCATATTTTACTGTTGGTATGATGTTCTTTTTCTGAAATGCTGTGTTACTTTTACGCCAGTTGTAACGGGACACGCAACTTCCAAAAAGTTGAACTTTTGTCTCGTCGGTCCACAAGGTATTTTCCCAAAAGTCTTGGCAATCATTGAGATGTTTTTTTAGCAAAATTGAGACGAGCCTTAATGTTATTTTTGCTTAAAAGTGGTTTGCGCCTTGGAAATCTGCCATGCAGGCCATTTTTGCCCAGTCTCTTTCTTATGGTGGAGTCGTGAACACTGACCCTAACTGAGGCAAGTGAGGCCTGCAGTTCTTTAGATGTTGTCCTGGGGTCTTTTGTGGCCTCTCGGATGAGTTGTCTCTGCACTCTTGGGGTAATTTTGGTCGGCCGGCCACTCCTGGGAAGGTTCACCACTGTTCCATGTTTTTGCCATTTGTGGATAATGGCTCTCACTGTGGTTCGCTGGAGTCCCAAAGCTTTAGACATGGCTTTATAACCTTTACCAGACTGATAGATCTCAATTACTTTTGTTCTCATTTGTTCCTGAATTTCTTTGGATCTTGGCATGATGTCTAGCTTTTGGGGTGCTTTTGGTCTACTTCTCTGTGTCAGGTAGCTCCTATTTAAGTGATTTCTTGATTGAAACAGGTGTGGCAGTAATCAGGCCTGGGGGTGACTACAGAAATTGAACTCAGGTGTGATAAACCACAGTTAAGTTATTTTTTAACAAGGGGGGCAATCACTTTTTCACACAGGGCCATGTAGATTTGGAGTTTTTTTTCTCCCCTAATAACGTAAACCTTCATTTAAAAACTGCATTTTGTGTTCAATTATGTTATCTTTGACTAATAGTTAACGGTTTTTGATGAGCAGAAACATTTAAGTGTGACAAACATGCAAAAGAATAAGAAATCAGGAAGGGGGCAAATAGTTTTTCACACCACTGTACATATATATATACAGTAGACAGGGCTTGATTTGAGGGGGGGGCTGCGGGACAATGAAATCCCCCCATTAAAAAAAATGACAAAAACCATTCCCTCTGTAAAACCACCAGCCAGAATGACAAATTCTCTCAGCTAAATGCGATGAAAACGAAGGATTCAGAGTTCGAGTTTTCGGAACGACTGACAGCTTAAATGATTATAAAAGATGCGTTCTTTACCCAATTTGTGTAATTTCATTCTCAATTTAAAGAAGAGGTTTTGTACATGCTTGGGTACAAATGAGTCAAAAATAGAGTCTTAAAAGCCATACTAGTACTGTAATTTGATGATTTGTTCGCACTCATGTGCGAGGGAGAGACTGGTGCGTAGTCATATAGAACAACAGTACTAGTAAATTCAATTATTTTATTACTAATGTTTTTGTAGATTTTTATTCTACTCTTATAATCTTTCCCAGATGAAAGCCATGGAAAGGATGAAATGCTAGGTTAGATTAATTGCATGTTTAAGTGCATGTGTTTTGTTTTGATGATTGATTTAATTAAGCTTACATTTTGCATGAAGAACATAAAGAACATAAAACTGTTCATAAAAACACATTTCACAATCATTTTGTATGGTTAGTTGTAGGTCGTCATGGTACTTGACCACACCATCCCCCTTGAATTTATTTTTTACAATTCGACCACTGTTTCCCCCCTGTTGTGACCTCATATATGAAGATATGCTGTCCTGGTTTGGCTTATTGCTCAGCTCTGCTGTCAGGGATTAAAGTTCTCCGTCGTTACGACGGATTTCCGTCAATCACACTGTTCCGCCTGTCTTTAATGTTTAAAATTCACTTTTCATAATTTTAATGCTGTGTATATATAGGCTTACATGGGTGTTAAATTAAGGAAAGACAGTGTATTCAGCCTGGTGAGGAGGATGTCATCAAAGCCTGGAGTGGAGCGACTGCACGTTCCTCTCTCCACTCTAAGCGTTTTGTTATCACTCCGGTATGGATCCACTCCGGGTTTTGGTTTAGTTTTGAAGAACTACGTGTCTGGCTGAGGTATAACTATATTTAAGATAGCATGGACACACTTAATGCAGGAAGGCTCCGATGTTTCGGAGATTGATAAAAGTGTAAAAAAAATAAATAAATGGAGATGGGCTTGGCTTAGCGAGATTGGGGAGAATGGCAAGCCTTTTAGTTCGTGGACTAAAAAAAAATCAAACATCCAGGTAGGTGTCTCTGCACAGTATGCCACAGGAAACTTCAATATGGCAATAATGGCAAAACAAAGTGCGAGTTCGCCATCAGTCAGCAGCTCGTCACAATGCTGCGGTTCGTGCTCTAACAGTACACATGCTCCCTGTCTGCTGCGACAAGAACCACAACGGAGATTCACACATCTGTGGCCGACCGTGTGCGCGATGTAAAAGTGCGCCTATGTTCTTTCATAGCGGAGCATGACCTGTCGCTCACAGTCAGTGGAGGTTTTAGGGTAGGGCGAAGTGGGCATTTTTTATGTCACGTGGGAGGCGGCACACGAACCTGGAGTAAAAAATAATAATCTGTGCTGCTAAGCGGTTTTCTATTATCTGTGATACCTGCGCTCGCGCCGCCCCTGAATGAGCCGCGGAGATGGGGGGAGGGGGGGGGTTGAGCAGAGAGGAGAGCGGATGACAGGGGGGGGGCGCAGAGTACAGTTCACCTCTCCCAAATGAAGGGGGCTAAATGATGTCTACCTGACTTTCTTACAAATAACGCACATTTCATTCAAAATATTATAAACACAGCAATAATTTGCACTTTTTTCATGTATTTAATTGTGTGAAATGGCAAATAACAATAGATAATAAAAGCGATTATGATGTGGAGGTGAATTGGTTTAGTCTTGACTTCTGGTCATGAGTGACAGCGTTGGGGGAAATCTGCTGATTGTCGAATCGTCGATTATAAATTAAACAGCGATGGAGAGAAAAAGGCCAAAGCTGTCAGGACCTAAAAGATAAAGGTATATAACAATGTTCTCTCTGTATGATTAAGTTATTCATGTCATCATGTTAATTAGTGGTATAACGTTAACTCTTAGGTTTGTTAGCCTTCTTGCTGATGATGCTTGCTATGCTTACCTTGCTAAAACACACACACACACACACACACACACACACACACACACACACACACACACA
Source organism: Channallabes apus (assembly GCA_030522415.1). Taxonomy (NCBI): domain Eukaryota; kingdom Metazoa; phylum Chordata; class Actinopteri; order Siluriformes; family Clariidae; genus Channallabes; species Channallabes apus. Next base: position 32,749,811 of record CM060113.1, read on the forward strand.
ATAAAAGCCTAATTTACAAACCATCACAGAAATTCTAATGGTTTCTATTAAATACCACAAAATGTAACCACAAAATGATGCTTTGCAGCAAGACTGCAGCAAGTACAGTTATTTATTTCCATTGTTTATTATGTTAATGTTGGCTATAGCCGATATATTTACGATATATTTACAGTATACTGTAAATAGCCAGTTTAATTTACATATGTGTAGATAATTTAAAAGACATTTTCCATTTGCTATAACTCTGTTATGTGACAAAGCATATAATTTGAGTCAGTAAATTAACCAAGGAGCTAATTGTTCCTCCCTTAGATTAGATTATACTGTATTAGATTAATAAAGTGTCTAATGACTGCCATCAAAAACCATGAGCCTCTTTGAGCTTATCACTTTTCTGCACGATAAGGATCTATCTGAGATCTACCCCAACTTTTGGACTGCTCTCAGGATTGCACTTACATTGCCAGTGACTGTAGCTCAAGCAGACAGGAGCTTTTCCAAACTCAGGTTAATCAAGACATACCTGAGGTCCACCATGTCTCAGGAACGGCTCACTGGCCTCGCTGTCATAAGCAGAAATCATGCAATAGGGGAGCAGATCTCATATGATGTCATTTAGGGCTGCACGATATATCGAAAACATATCGTTATCGCGATAATGGCATGCGCGATAACCATATCGCAAGGAGTTGCGATAAATACTTTATTTGCCAAGCATTTGTGTGTCCAAATTTGACCAATCAGATGGGCCCTTACTATGTTTATACCCGCTTATATCTTGGCCTGTATAGCTTGGCCTGAAAAAAGTTCAGTCAGAAGATTTTTTTTCACTTTAATCCCTGTGCTGTTCACGGGTGGGGTGTGGCTCAGCAGTAGCTCATTTCCATAGACACTGAAACAGCACATTTGGCAGAGGAGTGAAATGAATGTACAGTATGAACTAAATTATTTCAGCTGGAGCACCAACATGCAAACACACTTGGGAGGATGTCCGAGACCTCCAGCACTATGCAAAAATCTTGAGCCGCCCCTCTTCATATTAAATGGACTGATGTAGATTAATTTAAAGAAATGGAAAAAAATATTTTTTTATTCGACAGGCCTTTTAATTTGTGAGGTGCCTGGAGATATCATTTAAAAATTAGTTGTTCAAAACAGCAGCAGCCTCTTTTCCCCTTCCATCTGTTTCAACCACACAGCATTCAGCATTACCAGTATACCAATCACCTGTCATCTCACTGGTTCATGCCTTAAGTTAGATGGGGTCTCATATTTGAAATATTTGTTGGTCACTGCTTAATGAAAACATTACACTGAAACTGCTCAGGTACAGGGACTGGACAGAAAAAGGAACTCAGGAAGCATGAAGGACTATTCCTCAAGACTATGCCATACTATTGACTATACTATATGAAGAAATGGGCATGACATTTTATTAAAATCAGGAAAAGAGCACTCAATGGTTAGATTTTATCACCACTAGATGGAAGCAACGCTTGTATCCATCTTGGTTCTTTTGCTAGCAGGGGCACTTGGGGTTTGGCTGGTAAACACTCAGGCTGGCAAATCCCTGAAGAGAAATAATTCCATATGCTGCAGTTCTAGAGGGAATTTGCTGTTGATTACATCACTTTATAGAGAACGGTCGCGTCACTCTCACAGATGTTGTGCCGCCAGGATCGGTGTCAGCATTTCATGGTTATTTGGCAGTGCTGACATTAATGTGGTATCACAGCACTGTAAAATTGCGCAAGGTTTATTATTTTGTCCATCATCTCTTCCAAAATGGCTATAGAGCAAGACAATGATGTGTTAATGTTCAAGCAGTCATGCTGTAAGGAGGCAATGCATTCTATCAACAGATACAGACAAACCTAAAGGGCTTAATATTTTATTTAGTGATTTAGAGAGAAGTTTGATGCAAGAGATTTTCTGAAAGAAATGAAAGCGGTATAATTAAAGGGGAGGATACAGTGAAAAAGTTACTGAGAGGAGGTGGGTGAGAAGGGATAGCGAAAGGAGTTAGTGTGACAGGACACTGATTCATCCCTCTCAGCAGCATTGATCGACTGGCCACTGAGCCTCGGTGTAAAAGCGTGAGGATTAACAGACTGTCTAGAGGTAATTAATTTGCCTGCTGGAATGGACTTCTCAAGACTGCTAAATGTGCAGCGATCCAGTGCGCTAGTGTATTCACATACGTATTCACATACGCAGACACAATCTACACACTAGATGGGCATGTTATTGGATATTACTAATGTTGGACTCCTGTTTAACATGCAGAATGTCATGCACAACCACAAACCGTTCCTTTATTCTGCTCCTGTGTCCATTTTGGTGCATAAACATGAAATTGGTGTTTTATGTGAGTCGGTTTTGTAGATTGCAAACTTGATGTATGAGAGATCATTAATGATATGCAAAAATATTATGGTATTTCATTCCTACTTCACTTGTCTAATAGAGGTAAAAGTACATTCACTGATCATCAGTAACTGCTTTATTCCTGGTCACAGTGGATCCAGAGTCTACGAGAGGAACGCTGGGTGTGAGACAGGAATACATACTGTACTGGGCGGAATGTCAGTCCATTGCAAGGCACCATGCACACCCGTACACGTTCACCTGCTCATGTGCACGTAGGGGGACAGATTTAAGAGTCGTAAACAGATTTAACACGTAAAATAGCAAAGAAATGCATACAGACACGGCGGGGAACAAAAGAAACTCCTCACAACCAGTAACTGAACTCGAGGTTGAACCGAAGTTGGGAGCCGTGAGGTAGAAATGCACACGCTGACCGCGATAAAATGATTGAGTGTAAATTATGTTCACCTTATTAAAATACAGAGTAATCATTATCCGAACCCGCCTATCCTTTTAAATCTGTCCACCCTCCCTTGATGCATATGGTTATGTACAGGCTACAGTCAATCATCTAACCTCCTGACTAACTGTGGACTATTAGTGTAATGGCATTTTTTTCAGTAACAGCTGCTATTTGTATTTGATGATTAATAGACACTACAAATAAATAAATAAATAAATCCTTTATTATATCCATGTTCCCTTATTCCCAAGCTTATTTTATGAGACAACAGAAGTAAGAATGGAATGATCTTGCATAATATTACTACATAATAATATTTTTTGTCTAAGAAAAATATCCCCATCTATTTTATGAACCAAGTCGAGCCTAATGAGATTAGCTAATTATTGTTCACATATCCATGTAAGTTGTCCTAAATGTGGACTAAAGTTACACTTCTTGATTATCTCTCTCTTATGTTATATGCTGTTACCAGGAACATAAGCCCTTAACACAAACACACTCCAATAGCTGTCTGCAGTAATAAACGTTACCTTCACACCAAAATCGAATGAAGTTTCAAAGCTGTAGAAACGCTGTACTATCTCTGTCACTCGTCTCCCCCTGAGGACACTCGCGAGTGCTCAATTATGACAGAAATGTTAATTGTGATGAGGCTGTTTTGAGTGATAATATGCTCACAATTATTAAATTATGCTTAAAAGTAATCGCCGTGCTTCATTAATTCACACCTTACTCTTCAGCAACACCTACTGTAGGATTCGCTAGAACACTCGCACTCTACGAAAAACTGCACAGCAACACACCCAAAACGAGTCGATGGTCATGCAGTGCAAATGCTGACAAATAAAGTAAACAAATTATTCTGTTTTTTTTATCTCAGTAAACGCAGAAAGCTCAGGAATTTCGGTCTTTCTTTTTTTTTTTGTCCAGATGTTTTCATGCCAGCAGGGTAACCTGGGATGTCCTGCTGTTTTATGTGAAACTTGTAAATGTCTTATCTGATGCACAGTATTGTCCTGGTTACCACGGTGAGAATTGTCTGCATTTGATGCTGTAAATTTGGTGCTTGAACTTTTATTTGTTACTCATATTAATCTTAGGGCAACACTGCAAATCCTGATTTACATATAATTTCATACAAGTGAAGCAAACTCGAGTTTAAACATTTTGTTTTGAATTAATTAGACAACTCATGGGTACGTGGTTATGAAAGAAATTATAACTAATTTGCAAAGATTTTTTAAAGGATGAGTGTGTGTTGTGCGTGAGCTTACTTAAAAAACACATTTTTAACACGCGTAAACACTGGTCAACAACCAAATTGCTTCCAGAGGTTATTTTTTTAGCTTGCTAAAAATGTAAATGATGCTCTTAATTGTCACTGTGTTCTAGTTTTCAAGATATGCTACAATATTAAAGACCCAGAGACCACCTGAGTGTTCAAGTCAACCGGTTTTAAGTTAATGTAGATAAATGGTTAAAACAGAGTCAAATATTGGTCTGTACTACAATATAATGCTTTTTCAGGCAGATGTTTCCCATCAAATTATGTAGTAATAAGTGATTATGGCGAGTGATTCCATCAGGAATATGCGCTCTGAGGAAATAAGGTTTCAGTGCAAATGGAGTCCATCGTTGGTTATAGCTGTAAGATTACTTCTGAACAGTAAGAACAGTTGAGGAGACACTGGACAACAATTTTAAATCTTTGCTTCAGAGAGAAAAGCTGTTAATTATTATGTATATTGATGAGCTGAAATAAAACAGGACAATTAACAATTAATACTATATCCAATAGCTTATGAAATTTTAGAGTAATATAAATGTTTATTATGTTTGTATTACCATGTATAAAATCATTCACTATTTCCATACGTAATGTCAAAATGAATACATTTACAGCATTACCGAAGAATATTTGCAGAATATTTGTCTGTAAAAAGGGAACATATTCCATGAGCATGTTTCAGATGAAAAAAAGTAGGCTCTTGGATTTTGCATAAAAATAGTAAGGAGCAAGTGTGACAAAGTTAACAGAAGAACATATTCTCCAGCATGCTCAGTAAACATCTGTTTTACTTATAAAAATGCAGAAATCTGTTTCTAACACGATTGTTTATTTTCATACCAAATATTGACTGTGTTTATTCAATTACTTTTTATAGAAGTGTCTTTTTTTTTGTAGAAATGTTTTCAAAGCCATCTTTCTTATGCCTTTTTTGTACAGTATGTGCTCAAATCGTTTTTGCACGGTACTATAAGTAAAACAACTGTTAGGTGTTACTGTGCGTGTTGGAGAATATGAGATCTTCTGGTAACTTTCACACTCGCTCCTTTCTATTTTCATGCAAAACCCAGGAGCATTAAAGACCTACATTAGGTTTTGTGTTTCCATCTGAAAACTTTCATGTAATACAGTATGTTGCTATCTTCATAGGCGTGCAAATATTATTCTGTAATGTTATGTATTTATTTCTATTAATTTTAAGTTATGTTTAGAAATAATTAGTACTAAAGACAATATAGTGCCTCAGACTTTTGCACAGTACTTTTGATTTATCAATTTTTACTTCTTAATTCAACATATCTGTATATGGATTTTTTAAATAAATAAAATAAAATGGTTTGTAAATTCGAAAAAAAAAGGAGTATCATTTCAGTATTTTAGTATCATATGAACGTCTTTGTGTGTCTCAAAAAATTTACAATTCCTTATTTATACAATATTGTGTGCACAGTTAATCAATAGTTTTAATTGTCTTGTTTTAAGTAAACTCACTAAACACAGTACATAATAATTGCAGTTTTCGTCTTTGAAGCAAAGAATGTCTTATTATTATAAATTGTTAGTTATGAAGATGATAAAAGTATTTGTACTTGTTAGAGATCAGTCTGTTACAATACTATAAAGTCTAAATATAAATGCTACAAAACTTTATAGAACTTTAAATCCACAATCTAGACATGATTATGATAATACCTTGATTGCCTGCAGGACCAGAATTTCTCCATCAATAAGCCCAGATAAGTTCAGATAAACAAATCAAACAAAATGTAAACCTAATTTATCAGATGTGTAAATAATCCTTTGGATTAAATTATGATTGTGAAACCTGCAGCACATTCGTTACCCCCTTCGGGTACTGTTTATACTTTTTTTAAAGGCAAATATGAAATATTCATCTTGCCCACTGCGAGCCTTCACTCCTCCACATAGAGTTATTGATTACACCAAGTGAGTAGCCCTCTTAATGGATCACTGAACACAACCAGGAACTAGATGAGGAAATAATAAAAGCTGCATTCTAAAAGGTTCAGTCATCTTTACTGATAAAGGCTTTAGACAGCTCTTGGAGACGCCTGACGCCTTCTTGAAACATTGTGGTAAACTAAATGAGTAGTGGGACCCAGACCTTGTTAACTTCTGTTAATTAAATTATTACGATTCATGCTATCAAGTTTATGTGTTCATACCACAGCACTGTTGAATTGTCAAATCGAATAGACTTGAAGCTTAATTTTAATGAACTGGTGACACAAGTTTATATTAGTGCTCTTGCGCTAATATGTTATCATTTCTATCTTAACAGATCATACACCGGGACTTGAAGATCTAGGCGAACAGTAAAAATGGGTTAATAAATTGTCCTGATCATCATGCTGTGTACGATCTGTTACAGTAGAACAACAATCATGTGGAAAGGCAGTGCACGCTTTGTAGCAGCCCGTAGGATATTTGTCAGTACACGAGGGACTTCTTGCTTTGTGGTTTATCAAGACAGATAAAAAAAATAGGTTTCACAATATTGTAAATACAAATAGTAATGAAGTGTGAAGTGCTTCTCATAAATAACTTAAAGATTTACATTTGCACACTGTTGTGGTATAGAAGAAGAAAACACTGCAGGACATGCTGTTACGAGAAAAAGATCAACTTCAGGGTTGTATCGACAACACACCATGCCGTCATCGATTGCTTCCATCTAACGGCCGTGCACCCAAGTGTTTTATTTTTTTTACTCATGTAAATTTCAGAACATTCCAGAATTGAGCAGAGTAAAAAGTGAGGCAATGCATTCAAGTGTGTGCATACATATTCTTCTTCCCTGAAACTTCACTGAGAGCTGATCGATCACAAGATGGAGAGAGAAGCAGAGCAGTGTGAGATGTAAGACTGGGTGGGAGAGGGGAGGAGTGTTTGCGTGTTGTTCTCAATAAAGATTGGATTTCCAATAAGATCGCCTCCACCCCCTGTCCCCTCTTCTCCTCCTTCTCACAACATTTTACAACTCTTGGCTCCTGCTTCCCCCCATAAAATACACCCAACATAAAATCCACTAGCACTTAGGAACTGTCTTCCTGAGAGGCAGGGACCTGGGAGGGGTAAACATCCTTTTTACACTACTAAATCCATCCATCCATCTATCCATTGATCCGTCTATCCATCTAGTAAATTAGGGAGGATATATCGTTGCAGGTTGGTTTATTAAGATGCGTCGTTTCATGAAGAGTGGATTGTTAATCTGTGAGCTAGAGAGAAAATGGAGTTACATGCAGTGATGTCTGTAAGTCATAATAAATCGTATGACCTAATAAAATTTATCGTGTTTATTTATGTTTGATTTCTTGACTTCTGTTTGCACGTTTAAAATGTTAAAGCTACAATCAAGGTGGACGTGATCGTGATCATGCCGGGTGAGAGTTTCAAACTGTTTCGTGAGGAGCAGTAGTGAGCGCTACACTTTAAACCCAAAGCTAGACACTTTTGGTCTGAATTTCTCCTTAAACGTCTGTTTAGTCGCTGCAACCCATAACTTCTGACAGTGCCGGTTTCCTCAAACAAGGGCTTTAAGGACGTGTCTCATCATCAGGCCTTCTTGGCTGAGGAAAAGAGATTGAATTTGGCATGTTGATTTAAATTTACACTTGGAGTCTTTCTGTTTGGATTAACCTAATGGAGAAGGAGGATGTATATTCTGGGACAAAGATAACAGATATTGCAAACCAGATTCCCAGGAAGGCTAAGGAATGATTCAAGATATGAGCGATATACTGTAGATTGGAACAGAATGCAACACCAGCACCAGCTTTCTCACTCTCTCTCTTTTTTTTTTTTTTTTTACACTTTCATTTCACTGGCAGTTTAGATAAGAGAGCCATGTTAATGTGGTTAGAGATTTTTTCAAATTATTATTTTATGTCTTCCCTTGACTGACAGTGGTATTATCTAAAAAGCCCTGGGATATGACCTGCACATGCCGCTCCAATGTAAAACATTTGTTTCGTTTCCATAAAGGGATAATAAATAGGGTGGGGAGAAGTGCGCAGCACCACATGCAGCTTTTTCGCGCTTACGGTTTAATAGTTTAGTTCGTACAGTGTATAATTCACATGCTCCTCTAACCCCCAGCGAGTAAATTTACACAGCTTTAGCACGCAGAATATTTTGTCATATGGTCATACAAGGCGGGGGAATGTGTAGACAACTCTAAATAGGTCTGAAAATGTGCCTTATTTGTCAAACTGCGTAAGCCATTATATCTGTTATCTGTTGCAAATGAGGCTTAGCATTGCAAGCTCCTGGTTCAGAGCCCTCTCTCACTAGCGTAAGCGAATTTAAAATGAGTTCACGCAGTGAAATCTCACATCTCTCAGCGTATGTCACGTTGTTGCTAATTGGAAGCCAGGCTTGATGGAGGGAAACAGTTGTCACACGCCTAATAAATTCATTGCAATCTGAGGCGCTTACAAATTTTTACTTGAGTGGGTTACTTGTTTTTTTTTTTTCAATAATTATATACATTTATTTAACATTTACTACTAAACATCTACCTAGTAGCTTAGCACTTTATACATTGCATACCATGGTTGAAAAGCTTGTTGGAGTTAAATTAGTTGTAGTTGCACATGTGAAATGATGCATTAACAAGCAGATACGGTCTTTTATGTGAATGTTTTGTAACATCTGGAATTTCTACAGAATTCTGACTGTGTTAATTGAAATTCAGTTTGATGCTTGGCATTGACGACGAACCAACTCTCAGATGCTGAACCATTAATGAATGGTATGGTGGGTTTAACACTAACTCAATGAGCTTGAAAAAAGGCATGCATAGCAATTATTGCAGGCCTCGTTAAAAGCCTCCCACCCCTTCCATTCTCTTCCAATCAATTGCCACTTTAGCTCAAATGAAGGAAGCTTGAATGCTGGCCTTCTCTTAGTCTAATTAGCTTAATTGCCCCAATGTGGTAAATGCAGGAAGAGGAGATGTGCTGTTCGTCGGGGACATCATCAGGAAGCTTGTTGCGTAGCTCTATTATGCTAATGTCAAAATAGTTTGAATGTTTCTTTTGGGTCTTGCTCGGTTTGTATGATCTCTTTCAGCCTAGTTTTTCAGAACTTGTCAAACATGTTGACTGTTAAATTTAATGTGTTAATTTTATTTCAGTTAAAGCTTACTGTAAGTGAAATAATTCACGTGTCACTTACTTTCCCTGTTACTGCCACATATCAGTTGACTAATCAATCAACAGTGTTCACACCAATTAGCCCAGATTAACCTTGTTTTCTCTTGCTCTCTGTCTCTCTCACACACACACACACACACACACACACACACAGGCACATACTGTTGTGTCATACAGGTTGGGTTCCAAAGATGCATTAGCTCTATGTAAATGTCTGCTTCCTTTAAAAATGTCATGAAAGTTCAGTCTTTGTTGATTAGAAATAGCGAATAATGATTTTGAGAATTGTGTTGCTAAATAAAAGAGTGTGAATTAGTGTTGTGAATAACTGCCTATGGAGACCACTTCTCTCTCTAAGATGGACAATTACACTGTCCTCTTTCATTATATTGATCCATGTGTTGCTTACACAGGCATTACCACACTCTACAGATTGAACACATGTCTGCTCTTAAACACAATCCATTTGCTATCTCTCCACATTATTCTTTTACCTGACACTTGCCCATAAAAGTTTTTTTTTTTTTAGAGGATTTTCATTGAAATGCCATGATCCATTGAGGATCTACTCATGATTTGTGTATGATTAGTTAGGCAAATTAGGGGGAAAAACAGTATATGTTGTTCTCACACTAAACACAGAAATGCTGTTCAGCACAACTGTTTTAATTTTGATTTATGTATATATACTGATGGAAAAAAACAAGCTGTTTATTATTTACTGCAGAGAAAAAGTGACAGATTTGCTATTTATTCAGATATTTCACTTTCATATTTCATAAAAGGCAGGAAAATTAAAGGGTCTATATACTATTCTGCTGACATTCCTAACACTCCAGCTTTATAAGCACTGTTTCCAGTTTCTATCAATGATTTGGGTAAAAGTTTCTCCTTAATTGTTTAAAAAGACTGTAATCTATACCACACCCCATTACTTATACAAAAGTTGCAGAGGTCCACAGTGTTGTTACTGTTAATTGTATATTTGTCCCTGATTTCTGTTGTCAGTACCTTTAGGGCATGGCTGGATATTACTAGCGGTTCTTCATGGTGACATAGAGTCACGGAAATGTCCACTGACCACTTTTCATAGCCATTATTTGATTAAGTGCTCATGTTTTTCTCCAGACAGTGGTTCTATATATCGATATTGCCTTCCCATTAACTTGGATTAAGTTAGTACCAAATTGACTGCTTTATCTGTGTCAGCCTGTCAGTTTGAGAGAGATGTCTTACTCGCATGATTGTCTTTGAATAGGCTTTTTCCCCTTTTGAACATCCCAGTTAGCTTTTTATAGCTATGGTATTGAATATATGCCCATTTAGCAATAACAGTATTTTTTAAATAACAAATTTCTTAGTAAGCATGAAACCATAACCTTTTGATTTGATGTCTTTCTGGCTTTCCCCCCCCCCCACCCTTTAATTTTTTTCAATTATAAAGTAAGAAACCGACAATCTATCAAGCCATTATCATCCTGTCATCTTTCTGGGCTGGAGTCATGGCACAGCATGAAAAAAATACAATACCAAAGATAATTAAAAGAGAGACAGAGGTAATAGGAGAAAAGTAAGAACCTATAATCTGAATCACAAACAAACCCCCCCAAAAAACTTGCTTTTGTTGTTTTTGCCATAGTAGAAGTTGACAACAAATAAAAGGCACCCATTTTCCTTTGCTCATACACAGTACAGGTAGTAAAGTTATAACCATACACACCTGGTTCCTCGGGATAACATTATCGTAATGCTACTGTTATGTCTCTTTAACATGACTTAGCTCAAGGAAATAGACAGGTATGAAAACAATATAAAAGTTCCCCAAACCTTCAGTGTTAAATAATATCAATACCAAGACTGGTATCTCTGGCACTTGTTTGTTGTTCTTGATTTTTTTCACATAGAATCAGTGTCCCAAATTACGGTTTACAGATAGACTGGAAACAGACCAAAGGAGGCACAAAGGGTACATTGGACTAGGGGTGTGCCATGCTTCGTGAAACCTGCTTCATGACTGTGTATGAAAATGAGGCCATCTCGTGTCATAGAAATGATGTTGTCATAATGAGACATATTGCATAACCCAAACGAATCAATGAAAATATTAAAACCCCTTCAAAATATGTATTGGTATTGTTTTTGCACCCTGAATGGTTTGGGACACAATTTGGTTTTCAGTGGACTTTGAATATCTGGATTGTTTCTACAAACTGTTTGCGATCGATTAATGAACTGTTCAATTTGACATGTTTCAAATAAGCATTTAAAAATTATGAGGTTATTATGGATACAGATGATATATAGACTACATTAGAGTTGGCACACCCCTACTTTGGAACCTAAGACAATGAACAAAGCCCTACTCAGCTACTTTGCCTTAAAGATAGTGGCCAGAAAAATTAGGGGATATTAAAGAGACTATCACGTGTAAGCATAATCTATATCTGGTATTCCACCTTCTCTGTATCCACGGTTGGTTCCATAGCTTGGATTTGCTGTGTGGTTTAGGGTGCTCCTATAAAGGGTTGTATTATTTGAGGGAAAAATAGTATGAATGTAAGTCATGTCCTCAACTTTTGCCTTTGGCTGCAGGGGCTGTTGGGCCGCCAATGGCGTCATTTGGAAACCAGGTGTTCCGATCTCTAAGATCGAAGTGTCCTTAATGGTACCAGATTCTACATAGTCATCATAATGCTTTACAGCACTACGGGGAGCAACAACATCACGAGCATATACAGTATGATCGTCAGCTGTAAGATATCCTGCCCGATGTCCATACCAGCAGAAAATCCCAAAAATTAGGAACAGGGAAACACATGCAGTCACCCCTCCTATAATCCCTGCGAGGGGTAAGACAGTCAATTCATCTGTACCTTGATCACCCTGACCTTGGTCAGCGCTAGGCTGAATCTGAAGATCTGCTGTCTCTGTTCTGGCACAAGCAGGGTGTTCGTGCTCTGAGTCAGTGTTCAAATTTAACCCCCCTGTTCCTGAAAATGATGTCCTTCTTTCTTTACTGACAACAAGAGGCACCACGCAGATAATATAACTTGACCGTGGTTGTAACTGAGTGAGTAAATACTCTCTGCGGTCTCCAGGGACGAGTGTCTCTGTAATAGATCCCATAGCTGGGTTACTGCTTAGTCTTAACCAGGATAGCCTGAAAGCTGAGGCTGGTTGAGCAGCCTGCCATGTAATATGGGCTGTCATTGGAGTTAAAGGCTTTACACTGATCAACAAAGTTTTGCCAACATCCTCACCTTCACCCTCTGCAGAATTGTCCTGTCTCAAGTCAGGGTATCTGTGTACAGGTCGTCTGGACCTGAGTGTGAAGAGAGAACCCTGGGGAAGAGTGAGGGTTGTTGTGGTTGGGGTTTCAGTTGGAGAATCCCCTTTGTCTCTTTTAGATCCATCACCTCCCCCTGGTCCTGCAACTCCTCCAGGTCCATCCACAGCTGCCTCACATTGTTCCATTTGACTTGTGAGGTCCCTAAGTGATTTGCCCCTGACTTTTTCTGGTCCGTGGCATGTTAGACCCCTCACTGTTACTGACGAACCTCGGACATGCAACCAATCATGAAGCCAGCGTAGGTTGCAGCCACAATACCACGGATTTCCACGTAGGAGTAACAGTGAGATGCTGTCCAAGTCCCTGAACAAACCCCTAGGTAGAGTTGTAAGGTTGTTGCCTGACAAATCAAGCTTCTGCAGCCTATGCATACCATCCAGTGAACCTCTTGGCATATGAGTCATAGCATTTTCCTGTAGGTACAGTCGAAGGAGATGCATGCTAGGAAGGTTTAAAGGTGGTGACTGAAGAGAGTTGCGTACCAAAGAGAGCTCTGTTAAGTTAGCCAGTCGTGAAAATGTGTCATCAGCAATACGTTGATTTGCCAACAAGTTACCGTCAAGAAAAAGACGCCTTAGTGAGGTAAGTCCCCTGAATGCATGTGTCGGAATTGTAGAAATTCGATTGTCATCCAATCTGAGCTCTTCTAGTGATGACGGCAACCCTGATGGTATACTTGAAAGATGGTTGCGTGACAAGAAAAGAAGTCGGAGTCTGGGATTATTTGCAAATGCTTTGTCTTCAATGCTTACAGTTGATATTGAATTATCATCCATGTGGAGCTTCTCCAGCAAGGGTAAACGCGCAAGAGCTGCACGAGGCAAAGTTCGAATGTTGTTGTCCTGAAGGTGGAGTTCACGTAGTGATGGAGGCAGATGTGTTGGAAAATCATCAAGTTCATTATCATACAGATAAACTACTTGAACAGTCATTCGCCGTTCTAAAGAGGTTGGTAGGCCAGCATTGTCAATGCGATTATTCTGTAAATAGAGCACAGCTGCTGTTAACGGTAAAGGTGGTATGATGCTCAGTCCACGGTCGTTGCAGTAAATGAAGCCATCATCACATCTACATGCTGATGGACACGGAACATCACCCTGAAGCTCTGCCTCCCCGAGTGCTGCCTCAGTGATGGCAGCTGTTGCTGCTGCAAATTCCAGAACCTCCACCAATAAAGTCAGGCAAAGGAGAAGCAGGAACAGCCAGTCCCTGAGCTCAATCACACTTTCGGCTGCCATTGTCCTTCACCGTCCTTCCCTCCACCCAGACCTATTGAAAAATAAAAAGAAAGCTGAAAAAACTTTCCAGACAGCTTAAATTACATGAGTAAAGAGCCACCTTATATTACTGAATTGTACACTACTTTCATAAATCTTGCATATTTTAATTACCGTTCTAGTTTATAAATACATGCAGTACTGTAGTCTTAAGCACTCGGTGTGTGTTTTTTTGTACAAACATTTTTTATGACTTCATTAATAAGTCAGTACAGAAAAATCTGATTTTCAAAATAAATAAATAAATAATAAATAAGCAAAATAGATAAATAATAATAATAATAATAATTATTATTATTATTGTTATCATCTTACAATGTAAAAGACCACTTTTCAGCCAAATAAAAGTTTCTGGATTTTTCACGGATGAAACAAAAAGCAGCTGAGACAAAGTCCTCAGAAAGACTATGGCTGGTTTTACAGGATGTTCAGTAAAACTAAGCAGTTAATTTCTAGCTGCTACGTAAACTGCACAAAATAAGACCATATTTTAAGCAAAAGGTTGTCAGACCAATTATTGACTTTAATTAATGTTTACTGCTTTTTATACAATTTTTGAAATGTAGAAGCCTTGATCTATAGCAGTCAATTGGTCGACAGACTGGGCTCGGCAATCTTAAACACCCAAAGAGCTATTTGAACCTGTTTACGAAAAATTTGCCATAAGTCACTGTGTCTTGCTGGAGCGTGAAAAAAATTGGAGCTCGAAAAATTATTAGTATATTTATTAGCACTATTCGATGACATCATCATATTAATGACACAATAATTTAAAGTAATTAAATCAAGGAATCCTTAATTACTCACACACTCACTCATCTTCTATACCGCTTCATCCTGTATTCAGGGTTGCGGGGGCCTGGAACCTACCACAGGAGGCTTAGGGCACGCGGCAGGGTACACCCTGGACAGGTTGCCAATTCATCGCAGGGCACACACACACATACACACACTCACACTCTCATTCATACACTACAGGCAATTTGGGAACGCCAATTAGCCTAACCTTTTACCCGGAAACCGGATTACCCGGAGGAAACCCACCAAGCACGGGAAGAACATGCAAACTCCATGCACACAGATGGGAATCAAGCCCGGACCCGGGAGGTGCAAGGCTACAGTGCTAACCACTACACCACCGTGCCGCCTCAGCTATAATTATTATTATTATTATTATTAATAATAATAATAATGAATTATTTATTAACAGGTTATACACATTTTAATACCATATGTTTTATAATGGCTTCAGTTTTTGTTTCAACAAATATAAAATTTTATAATGTTCATAATGTGCATAAAGTACATAGCAGCGAAAGGTATCTGAGGTGCTTATGTTATCATGGTAACGCACGGAGGAAGTGACGTCAGGGCTGGTGACTTCGCAGGTTTTTCTGAACGGTGGTTTTGTCGAGGGAACTCCCCTTCAACAATAGTCACTGCAAACGGAGCAGGGAGTAGGAAGCACTGTGTGAAGTACACTTCAGAATGGACCGCAGCTTGGGGCTCGAAAAGCTCAATAAATCTCATGCCGGCGGGTCGCGCATCAACAGTTGTGACGCATATTTTGAGCGACTAACAAACTAAAATAAAATACATTTAAATTATATACTCGTTATTTATTTTCCAAAGCCACAGGGAGCCGCAGCAGAGGGATGAAAAAGCCACATGCAGCTCTGGAGCCACGTTGTGCTGACCCCTTGTCTAAGATTTTGCACAGTATTATACTGTATATACAGTACACAAAATCACTCACTCACTCATCATCTATACTGCTTTATTCTATATACAGGGTTGTGGGAGGCCTGGAGCCTATCCCAGGAGGCTTAGGGCACTAGGGAGGGTACACCATGGATGAGGTGCAGGCAGACACACACTTTGGGCAGTTTGGGCAATTTGGGTACACCAGTTTGCCTAATCTGCATGTCTTTGGACTGTGGGAAGAAAGCAGAGTACACGGAGGAAACCCACCAAGCACGGGGAGAACATGCAAACTCCATGTGCACAGACCCAAGGTGGAAATCGAACCCGGTCCCTGGAGGTGCAAGGAGGCACCATGTCGCCTACACACAATTTATTTAAATTATTTTAAATTTAGTCTTACTGTATGGTTGTATACCCCAAACCATATTTCACTGGAACTTTAATTTGCAGCATAATTTAGTAGAAAACCACAGATGTTTGATACTAATTATGCTTGTCTGTAGAAATGGTTTCTCAGCAGTATTTGTTTCCAAAATAAGCTAAATTATTTGAAGAGATAGTCTGGACTCCCCAAGTAAGATAAAGGCCTATGTGCAAGTAACTTTTGACTAACAGGCAATTCTCTGCTTTATATTCATTGTCTGTTTGTATGTAGGCCTTCGTCACCAGATGGAGATGAGGAGAGAATAGCAGTTGCAATTAGGATGGAAATTATTTTGACAATTTTAACTTATCTTGGCTGCTTAAAATAACGCTCTCATTGTCTAGACCGCTTTATCATGTATATGGGGTTGTGGGAGGCCTGGAGCCTATTCTGGATGGGGTGCCAATCCATTGCAGTGCACACACTCATACTTACTCACTCACTCCCTCATCGTCTATACTTCTTAACCATGTATACAGGGTCATGGGAAGCCTGGAGACTATTCCACGAGACTCAGGGCACGAGGCAGGACAGGGAGCCAATCCATTGCAGGGCACAACCACATACACTACAGGCAATTTGTGAACTTCCTAAAACGGGCGGAAGGCGGAAATGTGATTACACATTCACCATGATCTATATCTGATCATGGATGGCGATGGATAACCAGTAAAGCAATTCAAAATGGTTTACAAAATACAGAATTAGAATGAGTGATTTTCATCATGTAATAAACAAGGGATAACTGTAAGTGCCTCAATCATTTCACAGATATTACACAAAGGAAAAAAAGGGGTGCATAGATTTTATCACCAGCTGGCTGATCTTATATTAAAGTGACTGTACCCATATAATATAAAATGGTAATAGCCATATACATAGAAACAGTTGTGAGAAGACGTGAAAAAACTCCAGGACTGTGCACTCTGATTCACATTTGCAAATTTAATCACACTAAAGTCTATTAGGTTCCTGTATCTGCCATGATTATCAGTATTTGTCATTTGCCATTTTTATTGTTATTAATTGTACTATTACACTCACTTTACTTAATAATGTTGATATTACTTGCATTACAACTACGTGTGAGTTGAGTTGTACAGAGAAGCTACTGTAACTCATAAATAAGTAAACTGTGAGCATAGAATTTGTATGCTCGGTTTATAGTCAGATTTAACCGTACATAAGTTTGATAAACAAGGGACAAGATTCCACGCTCCATTAAATGATAACCACGTTGCATTGTCATTGGGGTTTGCGATTTTGAGTGTTTTTTAATTATCTATACTTTGTACTTAAACACTTGAATGTAAGATCCTGTTTTTCAGTCATCATCTTGTATGTGCATGCTTAAGACAAAAAGAAATCTAATTTCTTGAATTACTCTATAGCAAACATTCTGCCTGTCTGAACCAACATAACTCAGACATTTTTGGAATTCTTATGCAGAGTATCAGAGTAATGAAAAGCTGTAAATGTTTTTGTAGTGGAATGATGGACAACAGTACAGCTCCTGTTCTTGAACAAGTGATAAATCAAAACAACTGTAGGTAACTGAAAAAGCGATCACTTGATAATCAAATGCATAAAAGAATAATTAGTGACCTGGTAAATTAAAAAAAATTTATTAGACTTATCACAATTTGTTTAATTCATTTAAAAAGTGTTTTATACATTTTCTTGTTTTCAAAAGTAAATAAGCAAATGTGTGCTAATTTTCTTAATTTAGCGATTGACTGAATTATAAACTGTTTATCATTTAATTAAGGGTTACAGAATTCAAATTTAAAGCCCTATCACAGGTTTTGCTGGAAATTTATCTATTTGGATTTTTTTTTTTTATTTGTGGAGCCACAAAGGCGACACACAAACACCTGTTTGTATTCTTACATGTTTTGAGCGCAAAGGTGTGTGAGTTTTCTGTTGGGGCCTCATTCTTTTTTGCTGCCTGCTCTCTCATGGGGGTGCAGTCGGGCTTGTTTGTGTTGTTGGCCAGGGCCAGATGGGAGTTGGTTAGCTGCCCCTCGGCTGCACACATTGTTGCCTCAGGCAGCAACTACATGCAAAACAAGCCCTTAAACAGAGCTAGCTCACATGCAAAACTGATTGAGTTGGTTTTCATAGATAGGTGAAAAGAAAGATTAGTAGTGAGAAATAATTTTGCATATGGTTTGCTATTGTTACTGACAGCAATTCGTAACAGGTGTAAGGAAGGTGTTTTTGAAGAAACTGATTAACTTTTTAATTTACTGATTTTTTCATTTAAATTTATAAAATGTATTTTCTTCAAATCAGCTAAGACGTTACTGCTTCTTAAAAATAAAGCCATATATAAAGAACAGTCACCGTTTACATCTGGCGCTCGTCATGAAAAGAGGTACTTCAGCAGAAAAATGGAGAGCAATTTAAATGTCATATTTAATTGTTCATTCAGTGTGTATACATCTGTGTGTTTTTAAAGTAAAATCAAAGGCTCTTATTGTTTGCATTTGAGCTGGGAGACGAAAAGAGATGGACAAGGACTACCACAGAATTCTTCAGTAAAAGCTCAAATTATCAGCTAGAAAGTTGAAACTTGGACATAATTAAGTGTTCAAACAGGACAATGACCCCAAACACATCAAAGCCGTAGTGAAATGGATAAAGCAGGTTAACTGTAAGCTTTTGGTGCCTCCTTGCTTTGTAAATTTCAGGAAAAATGTGAACCATGCTATAAACCATGCTTTTCATGGTCAGGTCCATGACAGGAAACAAACACATGTAATTAAACTTCACTAAGTATGCCAAAAATATTGGACAGAATTATGCCAGAGCCTTTTTGATGGCTACAACAAGCATCTACTAAAGGGTGCTGTATGTATATTTCTTCTACCATAAACATTAAGGCTGATTACAACCAAAATAAATTAAAACTTGTGCACCACATTAATGATGTTTTATACTGTGCAACCATTCTGGCCCAGAGAAAGACCAGTTTGAAGAAATAATTGAAAGCCCAATTGTAAACTGTAGAATCTAATTATCGTAGAAAAATACAGATCCAGTGTGTGTGTGTGTGTGTGTGTGTGTACTTTACTTTAATGCTGTTGCTACAGCTTTGCAGACAGACTTTGTACTCCAAATTTCTCAATGTACTCCAGACTTCTGTTCTTCAAATTATTTTTTCAAATACAGTTCACAAATGCAAACACAATAGCACAGCTACATTCCTGCGCAGTGTCCACCTTCATTTCCAGCTCATTTACTTTTGCCCTACATTTAAGCGGTATATAATTATTGGTCATTTTCTTAACTGTCCCTCTTCACCAGCTCTATATTTGTCTGTAGTACTTATTTCTACTTCGCCATTACTATTTGACAATATCTCCTTTGGCTTGTAGGTGTTACTGTTGGAGCAATCTTGTTAATTTCTCTTTCTTTACAATATTTGATTTTGCCCTTTTTTGCACTTTTAACGAGTATTATGGGTGAATTTGTCTATGATTGGTAACAGGTCTTTGTCATCTACAATTGTACTAATTTCTTGTTGCTTTATATAACATGACATTTAAAACATTCAAATTGTAACAGTCACATTTACGAAAAGAGTCTTACCTTCTCGAGTGAATTCAGTGCTCCTTTTTTTGAGTTAGTAGTAGCGTATGAACGTGTGCGAATGTGTGTGTCTGTACCACTGCGTGTGGATCAGACTGTTCGATAATATGATGAAATAGTAGTAAAATCTTCAGTCTTATTGGATTTCCTGTCACTTCAGTGAGTGATGGCCATCACAGCTGTTACTGGTGGGATTCTCGTAAAATGTAGGCACAGAGACAGGTATAACTCCATCCAGGGGGGGAAAACAGTTGTAACCAGTCAAAGCAGTCACTGTTTGTCAAAACTCCCAAAACAAAAACGAACTTGAATTTGATGTTTTGAGTTGAAGTCTTAGTTCATCCAGAGGTGTTGTCATCATTCAGATAGTATATCACATAGTGATAGAAGGAACTGCTGCTTGCATCACTTTAGAGAAGCCATCACCTGTTGAAAACACAGAAGTCACAACAGTGAATGAATGCATTAGTAGTATACCTTTAAAATCAGGACACATCCTCCAAGCATGACAATGTCTTGACAAAATGGTAGTTTCAAAACACTGGAGGGGTGAAGGGAATTCAGCATGCAGTATTAAGTGGAAATCTTTTACAGACTGCTCTAAGCTATGATCAAGACCTAAAAGCAATATTAATAATAACTGGCTCACTTACTGACAGAGCTGAAGAACTCGATGGCGCTACGCATCTCTGCACAAGTTGCCTCATTATGCAACAGCAAAACAGACTTTTTACCTCTCAACATTTACAGATGCCTCTGTAATTTATAGTCTAAAATCATAGTCTGTAGATATTTGATTGTTTTGTGTTTATGTTTACCACAATGGCCATTATGAGACCATGAGTTTTACACTGGTGATTATTATCATTTGTTGCAACACTATGATATATTTCCCAATCCTAACATGTCTCTTTGCTGTGATAGAGTTTGTATTTTTTTAAGTCTCCCCCAGGACACATTGACTTCCTGTCTAATAGCTCTTCTGCACATCAATCATAGATGCCATGTTCAAAAACAATATTGCTGACATACATGACACATTGTGGGCAATACAGAGTGGGGCAGGTGGAAATGGATCACTGGAGAGCTGTACTGACCCCGTGTGTGGAGACCGTGAACCGTTCCAGCTCAGAGTTAATTCAGATGGAATGATTCTCTAGGGTAATAATGAAAGTTTTGGTTAATTTAAATCAATAATGGATCTGGAGATTTTTAGTAAATCTGTGCATGTTGGTGCACAGGGGAGGAGCAACATGATAAGTTGATATTCAGGTGATAAACCTTTGAATCTTGGATGCATTTCCTGCTGTCCTCTGCTCAGAGTTGGCTGTGTGTTATACTCCTTATTTTCTACTTGTTACAGTCTGCCATACACTTCTAGACTCTCTTCTTTTTCTCACACCTTTTTGTGCTTATAGTCTCTTGCCTTATAACTATATGTCCTTGCCTAATCCTCCTTTTCTTCTCTCTTCATTCCTTATATTTCAAGATAGAATATGATGAACAGAATATGATGAACAGATTTGATGGGGGTTGTCATGGCTGTTGCTGCTGCACTTGCTCTGACTCTGACCCTGACAGTACCTATATAAGAATGTCACAGCATTTCACCATGTATTGCTTCATGCATACTGCTGTTGATGGCGGCAGAAAATATTTTATATACTTGGCCCCGGTGTTACCTTTCTCATTTTAGTCCTCAAACTTGTGCTCAGAATGCCAGGCTGTGTGCTTTTTATTGCACTCTTTGGTAAATTGTGCACTTAATCATAGACTAAACAGCAGTCTCATCACCAGTATATTAACTGAAACCTTTTACAATTCAATTTTATTTGCATAGCGGTTTTAACAATTGACGATTTATAGGAAGTAATAGGAAGAAACCTTGAGAGGAACCAGACTCAACAGGGACCCCATCCTCATTTGGGTGAAAACGGATAGCAGGGATTGATCTGCAGTCATACTGTGAGACTGGAAGTTCAGTATAACAGGAGATGTGTTCAAGTTAATATGGAGTCCAGTTCGTTCCTGGAGGCTCAGGTAGACTGTAGGAAACTCCAGTCCTGAACTATCGAGCGACTGAAGTCACAAGTCCTCAGAGAGTAGTATTTTAAATACTACTATTGCATCAGCTCCGTCTCCGTCTGCATCAGCTCCATCTTCATGGAAAAGTGGAACCGTCCCCAGTCAGCTGTCCTTTTGCAATCAATTAGGAGGACCAATCACTGGATGGTTTTGTCAAGAGCAAAGCTTCGTGGATAGAGCCATATAAAGAGTCAAAAATGTGAGGAAAGATGAGTATGAGCTTTGACAAAAAAAATTAAAATCAAGATTAAAATTCTGTTAGAGATTGCATATTACCTATTGTCCTTATACATGTATCCCTAAACTAGCATTTAATTAGTCACGGAACAGCAAGCGACGGTGAACAAAGCCAGATTGTAATGCACACCCCTGCACAATAAGTCCACTCCTGAATGATGTCACCAATGTGTGGACTTGGAAGAGGACCTTAGGGCTTATGCCACTGTCATAAACTACAGCTTGTGTAGTCTTGGTAGTAAAATCTATTCTTTAGAAAACTGTAAATGTAAAATATGTGATTATGTCCTCTGTGTGTTTGTGGTAGTATGGTGTATGTGTGTGTGTGTATGTGTATGCATGCATGGAAACCATTTAACAAACCTGTGCACGTAACCTACCCCATCTCTGCCTTTCAATTTCTCATTTACTGACTGAGGGAGCGGGCAAGTGAAAGTGAGAGAGAGCCAGATGGAGAAGGAAAGGGAAAAAGGAAGATTGATGAATCCATTGCAATGAAATTTGTAGGCAAAAATTACTGTTAGGCCAAGTAGGATTTAAGCCCAACACAGAGCCTGACTTCTCCCAAAAGAGACACACACGTGCCTGCACACTCTTTGTCTTAAGTTCATAAAGGAGCATGAAAACTTAATGATCCCTCACACTGCTTTGTCATAAAATATTACTAAAGTACATCATGAAATAATTATTCTGCAGCAGATCTAGTTCATTACTAATTCAGGGCAGGACTTGATAAATGGTGTTGTGGTACAGAAGCGTGCCTATGTAAACAGACAGAGTACTTTGTGTTTATATCTGATTACTACCACATGAGAACGGTATTAAAACACTTTATATGATTTACAGTATATCCCTCAGGCTCTGTTACTGTACTGTAGATGTGGTGCGTGTAAATGGGGGGTAGTGGGACAGCCTGTGTGTGTGTGTGTGTGTGTGTGTGTGTGTGTGTCTGTGCGGGGCACAAGTACCCATCTCCCAGTCCTGCTTCAGAGATAGACATAGTGACAGTAGAGATGCAACCTCTGGACTGCTTATTTATTGAGATATTTTTTGCCACTAATATCGCTGTTACATTTCTCAAATCTAAGTCTCCCTCATAAAATCCTCCACATCAGAACCACAGAGCTAATGAGGCTTCAGAGTTTCTATATCAAACCTGTCCTCAGGGCTCGTCTAATTATGTACCATTCAGAAGAAGGAGAAAGAATGTAATTGCTACACCAAAGTGTTGTGCCAGGTATTCTCCACAAAATACCTTGATGAGAGGTTTCTGCAAACCAGGATTTTTTCTCCCTCCCTCTGGCCTGGTGATAGCACAGATCTTAAACCGCCTGTGGCTCTGAATAGTAATTTGTGTGTGTGTGTGTCTGTGTGTGTGTCTGTCTGTGTGTGTGTGTGTGTGTGTGTGTGTGTGCACGCGAATGTGTGTGTGTGTGTGTGTGTGTGTGTGTGCATGTGTGTGATCTGATGATAATTAGCTAAAGGTAATCAAGAATAACTCAGCAATGGGGGGGAAAATCTGTGGGAGATGTACAGACACAGAAGGATGTGACCAGCCTCTCAACACGGAGCCGCACACAGCAGCCTTTTTAGCATGAACAACCACAGACAGAGAGCGAGAGAGAGAGAAGGGGCAAGGGATGAGAGTAGGGAATGAGAGAACAGGAGGTTTGAGGGTAAAGGGTAAATAGTATAGAAAGAGCAGAAGTACCATATTTAGTGGAATTTCCATCATGGCATTTTCTCAACAGTGGCCTTCTTCAAACTCCAAACGTAGATTTCTCTCCCTCTTTCTGTCTGTCTAATAGAGGAGCATAATCTACACAAATACACATGCTGACTCTTTTTCCTTGTTTTCTTTTTCTTCTTCTTCAAAAAGTTTGAGCCACGCTTGATATTGTAATATGTGAAACAAAATCTGTCCTTAAACATACAAAGCCTGACGTGCCTTTAAGGATGATTGTGTTATTGGCTCTAACCGTGATGGACAAGACTGTCCACCTGAGACCTGGATCGTGTGTGTTTGGATTCTCGTTCATAAAAAGGTGGGGTTTTAGGATCGATTTTTCTCTTGCATGCTGCCGCCTTAACACATTTCATGTTTCTCATATCAGTTTGGCTAAACTCAAACAAAGTTACAGTTTGCTTTGTTTGTTGAAGCAGATGGGCCTCAGACTGCTCCTTTTTTTATCCTGTGATTGATTGTAATCTCCAGTCTTTTTTATAATAGACCTGTTGTATTTATCTCTATGGAGTGGGCTCTCGCTGGTTGTAATTATGCTAAGAAAAACATCCTGCTTGAAGGTTTAATTCTTCCTTCACTGGGTGGCATTTTGAGCTACAGTATGTCTGTCATAGTATACCTGCATTTACAAAGATTGCTACTGGAGCCTTTTAAAAAGTTGTATTCCAAAAAATCAGAATGTACAGACAGCTGTACTCATACACACGCCACTCATACACAACAACTCCTTTAAACCACTTGCTGGTATGCTTCGGCTGGTGCATATTATTTTTCCTTTACCTCCAGCTGAACCCTGAGGTCTCTTTTAGTAGTTGAAATGCAGGATAAATATGAGCGCTATCTCAGAACATTCAGACAAAAATGAGATGCTGCTCAAATACAGCACTGTAAATGACAAAGGTGCTGTAATGCTATTCACTATTATGTTTGCTTGATCACGAAATGATGATTATAATTTTATAATTTAGCCAAAAGGCTTTTCATATTTTCATGCCATGCATTATGCGCCTGCATAACGTTCAGACTTTGGATGGAAATTATACTGCTCATTACTGAATTTAATTAAGTGGATCTTTGAAATGCTAAAGATATGCACAATTATATTCATTATAATTTTTTTAAATTACCATTCTATTTAATATACCACAAACTGCCTATTTTTATGTAAAGATGATTAGTATGACTAATAGTCTTATAATTCATAATTAATAACCTGTGATAAAGTTGATGTAAAATGTATGTCTGTTCTTTTACACTGAAATGTGATGAATATAGCCAGATATCTATTAGTGTTTAAAAATGCATGAGCCATTGTGTTGGACATAAATCAGAGGAATCGAGTACTTGTTCTGTGTGTACACAGGTGTGTGTGTGTGTGAGAGAGAGAGAGAGAGAGAGAGAGAGAGAGAGAGAGAGAGAGAGATGCCTTGTATGTAGCAAATCAAATGGCTCTGAATCCAATCTCCTCACAGTTACACTCAGCCTAGAATAATTGTCACGCTGTCAGACTATCTCCAGTTCAAACTATCTCTTTTGCTCAAATGCTCACTCTCTTTTCCTCTCACTCACTTTCTGTTCACTCTTTCTTCTTTTTCTGTCAGTCTCAGCTTCTTTCATGCATGCACACCTGAAATTCACACACCCTATACAGCACTGTATAAATGAAGCCTATTAAATTTGATGTGGTGTTTTTTTTTTTTTTTTTTTTTTATAATTTATGCTTTGCCTCTTCTGTAATTTCCCTTCTTTCCTTTTATGGCTTCCTCTCTATCTTTCTCTTTTTTCCCCTCTTCCTCCATGTCTCTTGCTCTCTGTCTCTCTCGTGCTCTCTAATGAACTGGCAAATGCTATAAACAGGAATCACATCCTGTCAGCCCTGTTCTAGCCTTTTCACCCCACTTTCTCTTTACTCCATTCATGTCACTTTAGTTGGATTTGTGTTTATCTTTAATCTCATTTCCTGCTTTTATTTTCAGTCTCCTCTGCAGGTCGGTTAAAATTTCTTTTTTCTTGTACTTGATTGGAGTTATGCTGGAACATTGTGACATTTGCAACCAAAACCCAAGGTTATCAGAAATCAAGGATGCTAATCATTTTAATCATCTCTCTTTCTCTGCTGAGAGAAACCACCACTTTGTTTTGTTTATTGTTACGTTTCATTCCTTCCAAGCCCTCAGATTCACTCCCCCCCCCCCTTTTTTTTTTTTTATCTCTGCTTCACTCGCTCCCTCTGTAGCTGTGTAAATGATGCAGTGTCTGGAAATAAACAGGCAATTTAAGCGCTGGATTCTTCACAGCTTTCCACACTCTGTCTTCTAGTACAGCAGACACACACACACACACACACACACACACACACACACATACACACCTCTTCTTGTTCTTTCCACCAGTGCTTATGAACAGCAGACACAAGTGCCCACATAGGCATAACACATGCACAAATCTTTATGGAAATATGGGGATATAGACAGATATCTGTGCCCAAAGATATGTTGAATTTATGTTAAATTTCTTGTCTTTCATACACTGCCTGTCAAAATAAGTAGTCATTTGAATTTCAGCAAGCAAGTACAGTACTTACTGTGAAGATTTGATTGGATAATTACTGCAGTAATTAATATGTTTCAGCTGGCAACAATTCATTTAACCCTAAATGATGCAGTGAGTAACTTCAGATATTTTATTTTGCGTGTATGTTTTTTGTTTTGTTTTTTTAAATGTCAGAAGACATGTCTTGTGGTCATAGTAAAGATGTTACTGGGTTTCAGAAGGATCAAGTTATTGACCTGCATCAATCAAAGAAAAAAACAAAGACGACTGCTGAAATTACTGGAATTGGGTTAAGAACTGTCTCAAAGGATATTGCTGATCCGTCAGCTTTGCAAAAGTAAGGTGGTCGGAAAAATATCCATGTGACTGGAGATCACTTAAGCATTGTTTTGCATCATAAAAAAATCGCCCACTATGGTTCAACAGTGAAAGGAAACACAATGCAAGGAGAACTCACAGGATTGAAATTAAACAAATGTGTCACCATAAGTAAAACATCTGTTAGTGATGCTATTTGGAAATTGGCTTCAATTTGCTATGGAGCATAAAGACTGGTCGTTGGGGTAATGGGAAAAGGTCCAATAAATCCAAATTGGCCCTATTCTAGAGTGATGGGCATGTCAGGGTAAGAAGGGATGATTATGAAGTGATGTAATGACCGGGTTATCACATCAACAGAGTATTGTGTTCTCTGATAGCTTGGGAATATTCTAGAATTAAAATTGTGAAATAGTGGTTCTAGGAGGAATCATGAATGAACTGGGCAGCACAGGGTCGTGAACTTAAATCCTACTCTTAGAGACACCGGAGAAGACCCAATGGAGTAGTTCATCAATACAATACAGAGTTAATGTAACTCTGGATGGAAATAAATGTTGCGAGGTTGCGTAAGGTTGCTGGAAAAATGCCTGGTGATTATGCCCTGTATTCAACTAAAGGCTAAAGAAATAGTGTGTGGAACTTGTTTTTGACTGTGTAGTGTATTTAAAATGAAAAACCCTATACTGTAGGTCAGCACATCCCAGTGATGATACTCAAACCCCTCCCTGATTATCTACATTTGTACAGAATTCACTTTAGTCCCTAATCCAACACACCAGCTCCAGATAATCAGACTCTAGTAGATTAGCCGGATTATCTTAGCTGGATTAGAGCCGGAGCTGAATCCTGCAGGAAGGGAGATCTCCAGGAGAAGGTTAGAGATCAGCGTTCTACACATCCTGTAATACAACATGTCTCTCTTTATAGAAAGCTGCTTTCTTTTTGCATTCAGGTCAGTAAACATAGGTACCTAAATGGTAAATGCGGCCTGCTAAAAGATCATGTGGAACTGGGCTTGTTCAACAAACACTTTACTAAGCTGAACATGATTAGCCTTCCTCTGGGAGGCCTTTGCACTTTTTTATAGCTCAATTAGAGCCAAACTACTAGGCACCAAGCAGTGTGTGAGAAAGGGAGATGGTACATGTAAATTAGTGTATTCCTGCCTACATTTACAGTTAGTGTCACTTTGAGTTCACTGAGCACAAATAAACACTTGCCTGGGCAAGTGTGTGTATTTTAAACTTTTAAAGATTTTTTATAACATTCACATGCTAAGATTCATGCAGTGTTGCGTAAAGAGACTGAGCAGATATATCTAATCCCATCGGGCAACACACAATGAACGTAGCTTGCTGTTACATATAATGCATGAAATAATGCATGCAGGAGCGCTGTGATAAGATTTATACAACACCACAGTTTAATCTGGCAATTTTCTAGCAATCGTCATGTTAGTCCCTGTTATCACTTACTGTACAGTTTAACAGTAAGTAATATTTATTCCCTCACCAGCATCTCAGATTCTCTCCAAGCTAATAAGAAAAAATAAATGTTTGTCTACTCTGCTGAGAAATTTATTTCATAATTAATTTTATGAATATCATGATTCACTGTTAGATTTCTTTCAGATTTTGCTACAATTCTAAAGCAACTAAACCAATAATTAGCTTCTATGTGCCAATATGTGAATAGGTTAGGATGCGGCAAATGCAAGATTATAGATGGACTGCAACACTGTACCACATCAAATGCAAACATGGTAAATAAAAAGTTTTTTGAAGTCAGTATGGCGATATACAGGATTTATTGCTACACAAACAAATCTGTAATAATACGTAACTAAATAGATTTTCTCCCCATCTCTATTATATTGACATGTCCAAACAAAATACGACATTAACAATTTATTTTTTTTTTTATAGAAACATATCGGTTTATTAATACACTATATACAGTATGGATAATAATCATAACATTGGTGGGTAAAAAAAACAAGATATTTTATGTCTTTTATTTAAAATTCTAAATGTTCAGGTAAAAAAGGA
Source organism: Channallabes apus (assembly GCA_030522415.1). Taxonomy (NCBI): domain Eukaryota; kingdom Metazoa; phylum Chordata; class Actinopteri; order Siluriformes; family Clariidae; genus Channallabes; species Channallabes apus. Next base: position 32,778,454 of record CM060113.1, read on the forward strand.
ATAAAACACTGAGACAATCTGTTAATTGAAATAATAAATTTTGCTTTGCATCAGGCCACAACCCAGCACTGATTATTTTCGCATAACAGTTTGCCTCGTTGCATTTCTTACGGAACATGCAGATGACCAAAAGGCACACAGTAACGACTTTTATTACATTGCTAATTATTGTCCCAGTGTTCACTTTAATGATGCAAGAGGTAATGCTGTTATTGTAGGTCTCTGTGGTGTATCCACAATTTGAGCACATACACTGTTGTTAACGGGCTTCTGCTTGTTTAACATCATTTAACAGAACCCAGTTGGGACACTGAACACTCTGTACATATTAATGTGTCAATAATTAATTCTACAATAAAACCCAACATTTAAAATGAGAGAAGGGTGATAACATAATATTATAATTGTGCTTGATATTTGTTAGAATAATAAGAATAAATTAGAAACTTTCACCTTGCACTTTTCACATTTAGTTTTAATTGTGTTAGTTTTAATTAAATATCAGATTTAATTAAATATTTAATTTGGCACTGCCCAGGGCCAAAAAAACTAGCACACTATTGACTGCCTTTAGCTTTGTCGTGCATAGTGTGGTGGCAAATACTTGTGTGAAAATGATTCCTCATGCTCCCAGAACCTAAGCCTGAAAAAACTCCACAGATGTGATACCCTGGTCATTCAGTACATTCAGCTCATCAGCTGACTTTATTCCCACGTATTGTAATGTTGCTGAGCCTAGACCTGACCAACTGAATTAAACCTAGATCATGCTGTCAGAGGCTTGCACAGGGGGAACTATGCATGTTAGGTGCATTGCTTCATGCGCTTTTACCCTGACATACAGTACACATCACGAAGCATCTGGATATTGGACCTTATCTGTTATTAATTTACGTAAAAGTCATGCTAAAAATTATATAATAGTTAGTACTTTAGTGTGATTCTTCCATTTTTCCCAGTTTATGTTTTTAAAGGATGTGGTGCAGAGAATGTAAAGACACAAGCATCTGATATTGCTATATTTGTATGTCATGACCTATATTGATCACCAGCTTGCTGGCATGGGCTACAAATTTATTTGAGTATGCGAAAGAAATTTGTCACAGAGATGTACAAATAGGTTGGTTATTCATGGTCTTGCATAGGCAGTTATAAGCAGCTGTATTCTTGATGTTTTTTGCCCATCTTGCACCCACCATTACCAGGATTGGCTCTAGATACACCACTGCCCTGACCAGAATAAAGAGCTTACTGAAGATGGATAAATATTATGTTATTTTATTATATAATATTAACATATTAACACCCCACACATTAGAGGTTGGTTTTACCAAATTTTTGTGAGGCTATATATATATATATATATATATATATATATATATATATATATATATATATATATATTGGTATATACTACCGTTCAAAAGTTTGGGGTCACTTGTAAATTTCTTTATTTTTGTTTAGTGATTTATTTTCTACATTCTGCAACAATACTGGGGATTTAAAAATTATAAAATAACACATATGGAATTAGGTAATTACGTAACACAGAGGTCAGCTGTCCGGAATAGTTCTTGCAAGAACAGTATTGTCAAGTGCATTTGCAAAATCCGTCAAGCACCGTAATGAAACTGGCTCTTATGAAGGCCGTCCCAGCAGGGCGAGACCAAAACCTACCTCTGCCGCAGACGAGAAGTTCATTTAGAGTTATCAGCCTGAAAAATGACCAATTAACAGCAGGTCAGATTAGAGGTGTTATGAAGTCATTACAGAGCAGAAGTAGCAGAAACATCTCAATATCAACTGTTCAAAGGAGATTAATGCATTTTTTGGACGCCTTCAGCATTCCTTTACAAAGTACTTAGAAATAAAAATCAGGATCATGGAGTTAGAAAGTGACCCCAAACTTTTGAACGGGTGTGTGTGTGTGTATATATATATATATATATATATATATATATATATATATATATAGCCTCGCAAAAATATATATAGGGGAAATTAACACTTTTGTAACTTTATTTGTGAGAAAACTTCTTAGAATTTTCCCCACGATTTCTGTTCTGTTCCACACAGTCCTGTCTCCCACTCATAATAAACTCGTGTTAGCACATCTGGTGTTGTGCATATAATTGCACTTTCATCGCTGTCTTGCAACAGCTTCCCACTCCAACCCTAAGAATGATTTACATACTGTATGCTCTTCTTGTGTCAAAGGCATTCTTAAAGACTTTTCTGGGGAGGAAAAAAAATTAATAAAAATAAATATATTCTATATATTATATATTCTGTGTGTAATGAATCTATATAATGGGTTTCACTTTTTTAATGTATATACACAGAGTCAGCCAAAAAAATTCATACACACTTCAGGAACAAAAAAAAGAAAAATTTTTATAAATATTTTAATACTAAATTTATTGCTATACATTATGTTAATATTACTGCTATGACATTAAGATAGTAATATGATAATTTTAATAATTTGCGGAGGGAAGTATGAAGTGCTCTTAAACGTCCTAGTAGATGGCTGCGCTGACCTTGGACCTGATAAAAACAAAGTGGACGAACACCAGTAGATGACAGGGCTCCCACCACTGACGGTTCAACCTTTACACTGGACCTCAAGCAACATGGATTCTGTGCCACTCCTCTCTTCCGCCAGACTCTGGGACCTGAATTTCCAAATGAAATGCGAAATTTACTTTCATCTGAAAAGAGGACTTTAGCTCACTGTGCAACAGTCCAGTCCTTTTTGTCCTGTGCACAGGAAAGATGCCTCTGGTTCAAGAGTGGCTTAAGACAAGGAATACAGATCTTTAGATTAGAGTGTGACCATGAGTGTCCAATATTTATCTTTTTCAAAATAAAAAAAAATTCCGAGGGGTTTCATTAGCTGTAAGCCATAATCAGCAACATTAAAAGTAATAAACACTTGAAATATATCAGTCTCTGTGTAATGCATCTATATAACATGAGTTTCACTCCTTGAATTAAGTTACTAAAATAGTAGTAACTTTTCGAAGATAATCTAAATTATTGAGATGAACCTGTGTATATAAGTTTGGATAACAAATGTTTAGAATTATTTTTCTACATTTTCTCCATTTTACTGGTTATTTAAAAACTATAAAATAAGACATGTGGATTTAGGTGATTAAACACCACCACTCAGCTGTTATGTTAAAACACTGTTATGGAATAGTTCTTGCAAGAACAGTATTGTCAAGTGCATTTGCAAAAACCATCAAGCACCATGATAAAACTGGCTTTCATGAAGGCCATCTCAGGCTGGCTGGTAATCGAACCAGGGCCTTCCGTATTACAGGCGAAACACCTACCACTGAGCCACCAGTGTAGTGTGTGTGTATCAAAACTTAAGACATGCCTTCTAATTCCATGGTCTTTTCTGATTTTTATTTCATTCTACATTGTAACACAATTCTGAAGGCATGCAAAATAAGCAGTGATCTGAGTATAAAAGGTTTTGAAGGTAATCTGCAAAAACGTGCTAATTTCCATGTATGCTGGAGACTTGGCACACCCTGTCATTACTTTGTAAATACAGCTGCATGCTGTTTTTTCGTAATAATATACAATGCCCATCCTCCATTTTTACATTGCTTCTTACGTGTTCCAGTATCATTTGAAGGAACATTTCTTACTAAATTTACTAAATCCGCAAAAGCCTGAGGAAGTTTAACTTGTCCAACCTTTCACAACAAAGTCATGCCTTTAGACTACTTTGTGTGAAAGAAACAAATATCCAGGGCCCTGACCAAATGCTGATTTGCATGCAATGACCACTTTTGCATGTGTTGGTCCTCAAGTACTCAAGAAAGTCCCTAAGCAAAGATGGATTTCGGATATCTTTCACTTTTCCACAGCCATTTAACACATGGAAGCAGTTCATATGACAGGGTCTGGGCTTTTCTGTCACCAACACAGCAATATTGCAAGAAAGTTTTTGAGCTTTGGTTTAGTGCCGTATGGCTGCTCTTCAGTACTCTCCGAGCTCATGAACAACACGGCCTTTCTGTTCACTGTCCACCACAAATGCCATTCGGTCCATAATCTGTCCACGACAGAAGAATGTTTGATTTGACTGAAATAAATCACTCTGTGACAATGAATAAAATGGCCACAGTGATTAATGAACGAGGCTGATGTACATCTCATGGTGTCTATGACAACCTCAGTCTGGCAAAAGATGAGACAGAACTGCTCATTGTTGTGCTGGAGTGGAGTCTTCTCTAGAGAGGCCTTTGTGTACAGTATGTGCGCACAAGTGTATGTATGTGTGTATGTGTGCTCTTATACGTTTGTAACAAACAACGCCCCATTCAATAAGATTTCCACACACTCTTCATGCAGTATTCATTTGGTAATAAAGGTTAATTTTAGAGATGGAATGATACCACATTTCCCCCCCGAAACTGATACTGAAACCTTGACTATCAGCCGATATCCATACTCAGCCAATATTTATTTCTTGCGAACTACTAAGATATCCAATGACTTTTTGATATAAGGAATTAATTTAGAATGTAGGAAAAATACATAGCTAAATGTAGGTTTTTTATTTAGCAATATATATATATATATATATATATATATATATATATATATATATATATATATATATATATATATATATATTACTAACATTAATTAATTTCATACAGTTTATATATGGTGTGAGAGAGAGAGAGATACTGTACTACACCTAAAAAAGATTTTTTAGCCAAAACCTGTCTAGGTCTAAAATGACTTTTTTCCCCAAATGAAGAAAATGGTCATTTATGGTGAACAGCTGATATGAAAGCATCTTCCACACATATGCTTTGCTGAATATCTCACTGTTTGTTGCTATCGTTAGGCCACATGAGTTGTTAACACTTGATTTACTTTATTCTGCTATATGTTGTTGTTCTAAAAGCAATGCTCTAATGTTTCAGGCCATATTTGTTACAGAATTGAATCTAAATCATTATTTTTTCTTGTTTTTTAATATCCTTTCTTACCTTTTTTAAGGTTAAGGTTATTAGTCTAATAACAATCTTAGGTATCAGCTTGCTATCTCTAATTAATTGTATGAAACAAGTATAAATCATTGACATCTTAACCAGATTCTCTTTTGGTCCAACTTTCCAGATGTGCTCTAGTTTTCACCTACTGCGTAAACAATCTCAACGAAACCTTCATAGTGTCTAGTTGCATAATGACTGTATTTGTATTGTGCTGCAGCTGTGTATTTTTGCAGACCGTAAATGCTTTTGTTTAAGTGTCAGCTCCAAGGCAGGCCAGCTTTGTGTGTGTGTGTGTGTGTGTGTGTGTGTGTGTGTGTGTGTGTGTGTGTGTGTGTGTGTGTGTGTGTGTGTGTGTGTGTGTGTGTGTGTGTGTGTGTGAGAGAGAGAGAGAGATTTCCGCCGTAATCCGCACAGTATTGTGGCTGCAGTATTTTTATCATGCTGCTGAGCGCAGACTGACCCGTGACGCACACATCACTCGGTCAGAATCGAGCTGTGAATTAAACACAGCTGCAGCTGCTGACCACAGAACAAATTATGAAGACCAAGACTGTAAAATCCTTGACTGAGGCCATTCAATGTCAATGGGTCTGTTTCATTCTCCAAAGAAGGCATTTTCTGTCTGCAAGCTCAGTGTTATGTACAAAAACAGTAATAATCTGTGTATAGAGTTCAGGATGGAGCGGAAGGGCACACATTTTTAATTATGGCGATATTGTGGCTAGACCTTATGGATAAAAGTGCTTCTTAAAAATTATGCTTTTAAAAAAAACAAAAACAGCCAGAAATCAACAATCGATTTCTTGTTGGTCTATTAGTGTCAAGGTCATGTTTAGAGGTAGGGATTGGAATAAAAAAAATCTATACTAATAATGTTTATATCTTAATCAGTTTAAGTACCTTGTAGTACTGTATGTTTGTGTTAAGAAAAGAAGGCATGAAATAGATTTCAGCCGTTTTCAATCTCTCTCAAACTACTCCATTCTCACCTTAATTAGAGTTGAGCTTATTTGCTGTAATTACATTTCAAGTAAAGGAGAAATCACATTTGCACAGTATAAAGGTTTAGTAGTGGATACTACCAGTTAAAATGTTTATACTACCAGTTAACTGTTTTTGTTCATACTTTGACAAATCTTTATTTAAAAAGTCACACACGAGAGCACAGATCCTGAGGCTCATATTCTAATGCAGAAAAGGGTTTGAACATTGGTGGAGACCTGTGTGTGTTTGATTGTGTGCGTGTGGACTGTGTGTGTGTGTGTGCGTGTGTGCGTGTGTGTGTGTGATGTTTCTCTGTGGTCCAGTACGGAGTAGTTTCATGCGGAGTAGACTGTGTAACACACGATTCCCACTGTGCTGGCATGGCTGGGAGCTCATGCTGGCAAGTCTACAAAAACCCCACTGTTTTCTGGCTGTCACCAACAGGGCAGGAAGAAAGAGGAGAGACGATGGAAAGCGATGAAAGATAGCGGAGTTATCACCATGCACACACATATACGCACTTTTGCAATCATCACCTGCCACCACACATTGGAATCATTTCCATCTGTGTGTGATCTGTAAATCATCAAGTTTTCTGGTGCACTGTCTATCTCTCAGACGGTTAAAAAACAGAAACAAAAAAACAATGTGAAGACCCAATGTGAGTGGAGAAAAAAATTACCTGAACATAAAAGTGTAGTCTTCACCATACTGTGCATTATGGTACTCTCACAGTACCATACACTTTAATAAAAAATAATAATAAACAACAGACATGTAAAATTGTATAATGACTACAGTAAGTTTATTTACTGACTGTCACCTTTCAGCATGCATCGTGATCATTTGTATCTACAGGCCCTCTCACACTAAGTACTGTATGTGCACGTCTTGATCTGCTATTTATCTCTCAGATGTTTGTGTTTAGTTCACCAAAGAACACAAACAAGGCTTCATTTTATTACTGATGACCTGTAAAAATATGTCTCTTTTTTTTTTTTTATTCAAGAGATGCTGAAGGGCACTATAGAAATTAAATGATACGGTCATAGTCGTATGGTAATATTTATTTTAGAGTTTTAAGTCATTTTTTATTTAGGTTGATTGATGGTGTATTTGAGCCACTGTTTGAGTTAAACGTACTCTCAGAGACAAAGGGACTAAACTGTACTTTTACACACACAGTCATTAGGGTGGTAGCTACCTTCTTTTAGATTTAGATATAGATTTTATACGGTAATAATGTCCCCTAATGTACCTGTTTAAGGCATTAAAAGCTCATTACAGGTACATTACCTGCCTCTTCCTAGGGATAAGGTACTGTACACAGGACTAAAAGTATAGTTTGATAGTATACAAAAAAGCTTTTTGGTAGCGTTTTGTGTAACATTAGTTCAGTAACAGGTTGATGAGCCTTTAAGACCAAACAACTCGGCATGTAACAGGTATTTGGCCAACACATCCATTTTAAGCGCTTATTTACCTCTAAAAGGTCTGGCTCTTAAATATTAAGTTGCTGAGTCTCGGCTATCTAACATTTGCTCAGACTGACTAACATACAATTACACTACATGAATAAAAAGCATCTTTAATGAAACTAAAAACCCGTTTAGTTGGAGATTAGCCGCCTACTGTGTAATAAGACGACCAACAAGCCGGTTAAAACTGGTATCGTTAGACGGCGCTTGAGCCAAATAAATAAAATAAGATAAAAATCTCTCAAAGCTACATACCTGTGTCTCAGTCATTCGCGGTTCTTTCCGTTTCGCTCCGGTCTCTGTGCAGTTAACGTTTACCGACCCCCGCTTTCCGATAAAAGCCGTTAAATGAATGTGGCACGCGCCGGTCAGTTGTGAGCGCCGCGCGCACAGGCTCTCGCGCTCTGCTGTCGCTCTCTGTCTCTCCCTCTGTCACACAAACGGCGCGCTCCGCGCGCGCGCTCCACCCCTCCAGCTCCTCAGCGGACTCAAACCGCTTTGTGGACCAATCGAGAGGGGGAAAAAACACACTTCTAACATCAAACACACATCCTTAACCTTATTACTGTTAAACAAATATATAGAAATAAGTGGTCTACGGTTGGCATGTTGGAAGGGGAAATTCCTGTAATGTAAATAGCGGTTTGGTAAGTTTTAGGGTCATGGTAAGTGATGTCATCACCTTGACCCATATGCAAAGGACAGGGCTATGGTGCAGTACACAAATGCAACATGTGTTAACATGGTGCATTCTGTGTGAATGTATGAAAATGCCTGCAGATTCCACGTGAAAGTTTCCATGTATTTTGCGGCAAACATTGCCCACGCGTTGCAAATGAAAATGACCACGTATTCTACGAGGTTTTATGAAGTCCAAGTGAAGGTGTGCATGCATTCCAAATTAAAAGTGTGCACACATTCTAAGTGACAGTGTTCAATCATTTGTCATTAGTGTGCATTCCAAGTGAAAGTGTCTCCAAGTGCAGGGGTCCAGCATCCCAATTACAAGTGTCCATGCATTCCAATGTGAATGAATTCACGCATCCCATAATATCCCACACAGTCCACATGAAAGCGTCCATGCAGTCCAAATTAGGAGCTTACACACATTTTAAGTGAAAGTGTTGTCATTTGTCATGAATGTGCATGCATTCCAAGCAAAAGTGTCTGTGCACTTGTGAAATACTGTGCATGTATTTCAAATGAAAGTGTTTATGCATTCCAAGTACAGGTGTCCACGCATTCCAAGTAAAAGTGTCCATGCATTCCACATGAGTCAATCTAACAATGTCTATGAATTCACACATTCCATGGTATTCAGCACAGTCTATATGAAAGTGTTTGTGCAGTCCATGTGAAGAAATGTGTATGGATTCCACTTGAAATGGTTTCTACCCATTAAAGAATATAGGTTTTTTACTATAAACCCAGAGGAAACCCACCAAGCACAGGGAGAATATGCAAACTCCATACACACAGACCTGAGGCGGGGATGAAACCCTCAACCCTGGGGGTGCAAGGCTACTAAGCCACCAGGCCAACAACCTTTAACTTTTGTCCATTTAAAATGTTATCTGGAGACATGCCCCCGATAGTGTACATTTATAAAGATTTTATGTGCATACATGCATTTTAGAGTAAACATTTAAAGGTGTATTAGCATATATTAAAGTTGTCCTCAAGCACAAAATACAACCCACATTTCACAAAACACAACCTCACTTCCCAAAACACAAAAACATTTTACAAAACACAACCTCACTTCCCAAAACACAAAATCATTTTACAAAACACGACCTCAGTTCCCAAAACACAAAAACATTTTACAAATGAGTTAGATTGATGAGCATAGCTGCTGTAGTAACCCTCCAGTGGCTGAGCGACTCATCATGAACAAAATTTCCTGGGTCTGTCTGGCCAAAAGAGTATCACACTAAGATTTTATTCAGTCACATTTGCCGGCTTTGATTACAGCTCACAATGTGGTGGCCAGTTCATGTTTGAAAATGATTCCTCATGCTCCCAGAACCTTTCACAATTTGAGTCCTAGAATATAACATAGTCATAGATGGAATATTCTGGTCGTTGAGTAGATTCAGATCGTCAGCTGACTGTGGCATTTTATTGCCACATAACAATGCTGAGCCTAGACCTGACCAAGTGAAACAACCACAGATCATAAAACTTGTACACTTGTACAGTGGCCAATATACATGTTGGGTGCATCTCTTCATGCACTTCCCTTCTTCCCCTCTTGCATCCATTGCTCAAGAGTAGGCTCAATCTGGACTCCCTCAAGCAAATTCAATTAGGGTTGAAATGTTGGTGTAGAAAAGGTTGTAGTAGAATTTCTTCAATGCTGCTCATCTTATAATAGACCAGTGCTGTTAAACCTGCTAGACCTGTGGTTTAGTCAATCCAGATGTTGCTATTGTCCAGATGAATGATTAAGCTGTGTGAGACTTTCCAAGAAGATAGTCAAGTGTTACTGCATGCATATTTACTAAGTGGGAGGAAGTGACTATTAGGTCTGTATGTGTGTGTAAGCCAAAGTGTTGGCAGGGTTCTGGAGTGTCAGACACTAAGGACATCTGTTACTATCCCCTAGCACACTGTATCTCACTCCCTCACTGTGGTTCACCCACTCACCCCTGTGAAAGGCTATTTTAGTAACACACATGCTTCCACTCTGTGCACATACACACCCTCTAGTTTGTTGCATTTTTGCTTTTCCATAAAAATAACCTTCGTTTGCATGGATGATTAATAACATACATGAGTTCCATTTACAAACAATTTCCATTAACATACAGAGGGGCATTCAAGTCAAACCAGGTCCGATGGACACTTACAGAAGACTTTAAGCACAGTACGATGATGAGACTCTTGGCTGCGGTAAAACATATAAATGGCACAAATGTTTTAACGAAGGCTGAGGGCCGAGGTGGCTTGGAGCTCACTGCAGTCGTTCCTGTGAACATTCGAGTTGAACGCCTGATCTTTGTAAACCGACAGATAACTTGTGGAAGAGGTGCATCTCTGTGATCTGTAGGAACTGTACACACAAACACCGCTTCAACATTATAGGAACTCAGTTGCGAGTTATTGGCAAATCCCCCGTACAGTCCTCACTCCAAGAGATTTTCATTAAAGGAGTTCTTGGGAGGTCAATGTTTCAGACTTTGAAGCACGCAGTCCAATTATGGCTCCGGCATACTGAGAAAACTTTCTACCTTGATGGTATCCAAGCACTAGTGAAACACTGGGATACATGCAGTAGTTACTAGGGATTATATAGTTCTGATTTCTCTATTTTTACTCTCAGAACCAAGGTCTTTTATTCTATGCAATCAAAAGTCCTGATTTGACTTGAACACCCCTTGTACATATGATTTCCATTATCATACACACAAATTTTTCTTAATGTATATACAATTTACATGGATTTCCAATAATGTACACCCTTTTTTATTAACTCAATAAGAGCTCAATGATTGTACACATTTATTAACATTATTGTATGTAATTAACATTCATGTATGCATTTTTTCTGTTAATGCACATGTAATTTCCTTCAGTTGAATGAATATTCGTATACAGTACATAACTGATATTTATGTACAAAAATTTTAAACATTATTTTCAATTTTATTCGCAAAAGTAGTGCAGGCATCTGATTAGCACGAGCAGAATGAGCAGGTGGCTTTGATGTTTTGTGGAACAGAACAACATGGATTTCTGATAGGGGGACGCGAGGGGGAAATAATGTACTGTAGAGAGGGTAAACCTAGAGCAAAGACCTGTCGTCATCAACACAACAACCCTTTCAAATCAGCGAGCATACTCGTCACATTTGCTTGTTAAGCATGAGAAGTTTAGAGACACAAGTTTACCAAGTGTATGAGAAGGCACGGGCACTCTGACATCTTTTTATAGCATGTTTTACATAAACCGAAACGATTCTTACAGCGTGAGCAAAGCTACAAGAAGTAGCAAGAACCCTGCACCGCAAGCCAGTTATTTTAAACAACAACCAACGAGAAAATGAGAACGGATTTCGTACAAGGTGGAAAAAGCCAAAATGACTCATGGAGACGCTCCTTGGTGTTCAGGTGGACCCCGGAGATGAAAAAGAGACTGATGGAGTTTTGGCAGGAGTTGGAATGTTTATGTAATGTTAAGCCAAAAAATCTTCAGTCCCTAGTCGGTATTTCTGCATATTTTTCTTTTTTGTTCCTTTCTAAATGAGGGAAGAAGCAACTGCAAAACCCAGCTAATATTACAGTTTGGATTCTGGTTTGGGGATCGGGGGCACTTAAGGCACAAGAGAGAGAGAGAGAGTCAGCTACTGTAGAGACCCTACAGTATTAGCACAGATTAACAAAATTTTTTGCATATGTAAAAACAAGCAAAACTGATAAAAGCTACATAAAACAGAAAGCTGATTTCTTAATTGACTGTGTGTGTTAAATGAGCTATAAAAATAGTCAATTTGCAAGTGAATATGGCAGTTTGGGAAATTTCAACTTAAAAGTGCAAAATACAGGGTGGAGTCTATGCAAATTTAATCATTTAGCACAAACAGTGTGATTTTTGTAAAGCCTGATTGACAGATTCAATGATTTTGAAAGTATGGTAATTAAATATCCCTAGTATTATATAAGGCAGCACCCTGACTGAGCAACCTGAACCCTCAACGTTTTCTATTAAAAGCCCCGAATGCTCTTCAAGCCCCTTCATAGCAACCGCTCTTTCCGCACTAACACACCTTCACCGTGGTCTGCTCGCATTCTCCATTCTCTCTGTTCATGTTCTCTCTTTCCACCACATCTTCAAACCGCACTGTCATGTCATCTTTTTGCGGCTGGCGCTCTCGCTCACTCTGCTCTTCTCTACCTGTGTCACTCAGTCTCTTTTGATGTGAGCGCTTGCTGCCTTTTCTCTTTTCGTTCCTCCCTTCCTTAAAACCATACTTGCTGTCCATCAACAGTTCGTGTGCACATGGCTTGTTTTTCTATATTTGTCGGGACCAAATGTCTCCACAACAATTCATCTTTTACAAAATCTGCAGTTACAAAAACTTAAAAGAGCCAGAGGGTAGGGATAGGGTTAGGTTTAGGTGTAGCCAAGCATTCGTTAGCTGCATTAATAGTTCCTTCTATAGAAGGTTCTCTTAAGGATAGAAAGACAAGCTTGTGTGTTCTGCCTGAAATGATGTAGAATTAATATTGAGTGCTTTTCTAAAAAGTTTTTTTTTTTTTTTGCTCTTGTTGTTGCTGCTTTCCATCTGTGCAAGCATTCTTCCTCTGTCTCATCTCTTTATCAGACTGTCTGTCTTTCTAGAAGTCCTTTCTGTTCTTTCCCTTGTGTTTGTTTTTTGCATTTGTAAGATACAGATATTCTCATTCACTGTTTTATTCTTTATTTGCCTTTATTTGATCTTTTGTTTCTACTGGGAAGTAAAAGTCAATGTTAGGGTCTTTTCTTGACTCCTAAACTCGGTATTGAAGTTAATGAACTTTCTCTCTAAGGGGGATTGTAATGGATCTCTGTATTCAATCTGATCATGTCTTTTCATCCCACTGGACTGTGTGTGTGTGCATGCATGTTTCAGAGAAAGAGAGAGAGAGCGCGAGCTCTATGGTTGCTCTGCCACCCTTCCCCTGGGTACAGCTGCACATACAGGGTTCTGGCAGATGGCAAATCTCTCTCCCTGGGGTATCAGGGACTAACCGCCTGCACTCATTTCTCCCCTCACTGTTTCCCGCCTGTCCGTCCTCATACATGTCTGATCCCTTTTCCTCTTCACTAGTAGTCTTTTCTTTGACAGACAGCGCCGAGAGGCACCACCGCTGGCAAATTATATCATTTCTTTCTGCTTTTCTCTGTCTTTCTCTCATGTCTCCCCATTACTGTTATATCTCTTCATCCTTCCTTCCTTCCTCCTTCATTTTATTCATTCCCTCTTGCTTGTCACTCTCTTCTTCCCGAGTTCTGTCAGTCTTCCTCCCCTTTCCCCTCTCTGTGTAATTAAATAAGTAAATAAGGTTTCAGTATAAAACCTTTGGGCTTTGATGTTGCTATGGTTACCTTTCCATCCACCGCGTTGTATGTGTGCGACTGGCTGTTGAGTGTCTCTGAATTTGGTGATGTTTATCTTGATGTTTGTGTGTTTGCAGCCATTCAGGTGTACAATGCTATAAAAAGCGTTTAGATTATACTTACATGACCAGGGTTTAACAACGCTCCGTATAAAGGCATTACCGACTGCGTGGTTTATTCGCTGTGTGCACGGATGTAATGAAATTCAAATGAGAGACATTTAATCAACTATCAAATTGCTCATTTGCGATGGAGCCGTGCAGTCTGGTCATAAAACATTACTTGCACACAGCCCTCCTCCAGCTTCAAGGACCGCCTTACACACAAACCAACATCAGTCTCAGCAGGGGTCTAGTAATGCCTGTTTACCAGTGGTCAAGAGCCTAAATGTGTAATATTCCCCTCATGGCAGTTTTTCGTATCTTTCCTCTGATAAAGAAACCCACAATCTTGGTATAAGCCATACTGTCAACAGTATATAAAGAGTATATATGTGTATATGGTCCTATCATTTCATCAACCAGAATGCATAATACTGAGTATTCTGTTAGGAATTCTCTGAAAACTGTCCACCAAGCATTTATAATGTCTGATTCAAGTGAACTAGTTGCCCCACAGTTATCCCAAAAATGGTCATTAAGATGATGGTGAATAGTGTGGTGATTAACTAGAGATAAATTAATGTAATGGAGCATAGTGTTTCTGCACATAAACTCCCCAAATCCTTTGGAAAATATGAAACATGATTGGATATCTTGTTAGAACCTCTTTTTATAACTGCTGATTGTTGATCATGCCAATCAGGGATGTATCTAGGAATTCATAGTCAGCTGAAATATTGACATGGGTTTCCTCCCATCTCCCAAGAGCATAAAGCTAGGCGACTCTAAATACTCCCTGGTTTATGGGCTGGCGTCCCATTCAGTGTGTGTTCTCACCTTGTTTGCACTGTTCCTGGGATTTAACTAATGCCTCAACAAATTCTCATCTTCAGTAAACACTTCATTATGTATGTTTATTGTGGTTGTTGTGTATCTGGAGCCTGTCCTGGGAATACTGTACTGAGCTTGCGGTGGGAGTACCCCAAGTTTGGACGGCAATCCATTGAAAGCTCCTTTCACACATAACGTTATACTGTAAAGTAATTTAGACATGTAGCATGATTTTGGAATATTGAAAGAAACTTATGGGGCAAAGATGTAAAACTCCACACAGAGGATAAAACTTGGGACCCAGGAGGGTGAAGCAGCACCATTACCCGCTGAACCACCATGCCTCCCACATCCAATCAAACCCCATTCGTTTTTGTACGATGTTTAAATTAAAGCCTTTGAAAAATCGTATGCATGCCAGCATATGGTGGGTCAGGCATAAGGATGCTGTAGGAGTAGTGAAGGTTCGGTAATCAGAAGCTTGTTAATTAAAATGGCAGTACCTTCAGAGTCCCTGTAGAACCCATGAGCAATGCTCTGACCCTCAACCCCTCAGGCCTTTGCTGCCAAAGGAATAAAAGTAAATCCAGTATATGATTTGCTAGCATGTCTTGTACTGTCCCTGGTCATCCATTCTGAATACAACAGTGTGCAGATTAATCCTCAGTGAGTCACAGGCAGGTTACAGTATCCTGGCTTGAAGGTGCTGCTCTGTATTGCTAAGCTCTCATTTTACCAGCTGTACACTCTGAGGAACCTGAGCCCTATCTGAGCTTTTTTTTTTTTTTTTACACCCAATGTGGCATTTACAGAGAAAATGCCAGCACTGCTTCATCAAACAGTATGATGAGATTTTAGGGACATGAGCACTACATTGCTAATTTAACACCAATCAGCAAGAGAGTATGCCTAAGAGCCTCAACATATTCATAGACACTCAAATATTCATCACCTGCATGTAAACAAGCAAAGCAACCATTTTATATCCCTTGCACATGAGACTGGCAGTATGAGAATATATTAATGTATGCTTAAATATCCAGTGTCGAAATTCCTGTCTGTGCTAAGAACATATAACCTGTATTGCCGAAAGTATGTGGACACCTGATCCCCCACATGTCCTTGAACATATCCTTGTTGGATATCCCAATTAATTTCTTTTTCTTCCCTTTGGATATAATAATAATAACCTCCACCATTATGGGATGTCTTGTCAATAGATTTTGGAGAGTGGCTATGTGGATTTGTGTGCATTTAGACAGAATAGCATTAGTGAAGTCAGCCATTGATGTTGGGTGAAAAGACCGTTCATGCTGTCAATGTTTCTATAAATCTCATTCTTGTTCAGTGGGGTTGAGGTCACAGCACTGTACAGGCCACTCAAGGTCTTTTACTTCAACCTTGGCAAACCATTGGTTTATGGGTTTCGCTCTGTGCACTGTTGCATGGTCATACTGGAACAGGTTAGGGCCATTTATTTTGAGTAAAGGGAAATTGTAATGCTTCAGCATACAATGACCTTCTAGACAATTGTCCGCTTTGTACTGCCACTTGTGGCAACTTGTGTGTGTACTGGTCGAGTGTCCAAATACTTTTGCCCACATAATAAAAATTGGATAAAATGGTGGATAAAAATAATGTAAGTTCTTTACACCAAGTTTAGTGCATTATGCAATATTTTCAATTACAGATGGAAAAAATTATTTTATAGTGTTTCTTGTGCAGTATGTGTACAGTAAATAACCTGTACCCATGCATTATTAAAGTACTTTTTCACCCACACAGAAGCACTGACTGAAGTCTCACCCACATTGCCCGAACCAAACATTAAAAATTATACCGATTTCAAGTTTGACTGCAAATCCTGCTTATATAATTCTATAACTATAGAATCAGAGCTTACTTATGAGCCAAATGAAATGTGAGAATTTCAGCAACAGGATGAAACATTCTGTGAAGACATTCTGTTTAACATTCAGGGCATTTAACCCAGCCTTACCTTAATCCTTATGGGCTTGCACATCTCATACATTTTTCTCTGAACAGTAATCGTATTGGTTACAGACGTTGGACTGGGTAGCCCAGTGTTTCTCATTCTGATAAGTTCTTCCCTGAACATTCTTCTGTTTTCTGTCTGTCATTTCAGCCAACAAGACCCTGCTGGGTGGAGGAGGGGGTGAGTCTCTTTTTTTCCTGTCATTTTTAAAGAAAGAAGGAGTAAAAGGAAAAAGATTCTTGAGAAAAATGTTTGAGTAAAGTAGATTGAGGGTAAATTATGAGGAGAAAGTGAAACAGCAGGAAGAAACCAATGTGAGAAAAGGAAAGAGATGGAGTGTAAGTGAGAAACAATTGTGCAATGAGCATGGGGTTTTGCACTTTTCTTAGACATCAGAGGTGTGTTTGTATGGGAGGAACACACATTTCTTTAAGGAGCAAGAATGATTTCTAGGCGGAATGTGACACAGGAAAACTTCTTCAGCTTCTTCAGTACAACCTGTTGCCACGGAGATTATACACACATTTGCGTCCACATCACTTTGGTTTGACTTCCTGTCAGCAAAGAACAGTTATCTGAATCTGAAACCATCTGACTCACCCAAAATGTCCAAGTGTGAGCCCACTGTACTGTATATAATATACAGTGCCTGGCAAAAGTATTCATACCCCATGAACATTTCCACATTTTGACATGGTACAACCACAAATATAAATGTATTTATTGGGGTTTTATGTTAGACCACATCATTGTGAAGTAAAAGAAAAAAATATATAAAAAACTTTTTATAAGTAACAATCTGAAAAATTTGAAAAGAACGCCATAAGAAGTCCCATTTGCAATTTGCGACAAGCCCTGTGGGGGGACAAGAAGGTGCTCTGGTCAGATGAGCCCAAATTTGAACATGTGTGGTGGAAAACTAACACTATGTATGCATGGTGGTGGAAGCATCAATTTTTGTCCTTCAGCAGGGACAGGGAAGCTGGTGAGAGTTGATGGGAAGATGGATGAAGCCAAATACGGGGCAATCTTAGAGAAACCTGTTAGAGTCAGCAAAAGACTTGAAAATGGGGCAGAGGTTCACCGACTAGCAGGACATCGACTCTAAACATACTGCCAGAACTTTAATGGAATGGTTTAGAAAAGGATTTTCATGTGTTAGAATGGTCCAGTCAAAGTCCAGACCTAAATCCAGTTGAGAAACTGTGGCAAGAATAAAAAATTGCTGTTCACAGACACTCTCCATCCAATTTGATTGACCCAGAACTATTTTGCAAAAAAATAATTTCTAAATATTTCTGGTAGACATACTGTAGCTTTGCACAGTAGGGGAGAGGGGAGAGGGGGGGCTGAATATAAATGCACACCACATCTTTCAGATATTTATTTGTTAAAAAAAATGTTGAAAACCATTTATCATGTTTCTTTCCACTTCACAATTATGTGACACTTGATGTGTTGGTCTATCACATAAAATCCTCCAAAAGTACATTTGTGTGGAAAAGTTATGAAAACGTTTGCAAGACACTGTACAGTATGTAGATACAGTGGTGTGAAAAACTATTTGCCCCCCTCCTGATTTCTTATTCTTTTGCATGTCTGTCACACAAAATGTTTCTGATCATCAAACACATTTAACTATTAGTCAAAGATAACACAAGTAAACACAAAATGCAGTTTTTAAATGAGGGGTTTTATTATTTAGGGAGAAAAAAAATCCAAACCTACATGTCCCTGTGTGAAAAAGTAATTGCCCCCTGAACCTAATAACTGGTTGGGCCACCCTTAGCAGCAATAACTGCAATCAAGCATTTGCGATAACTTGCAACGAGTCTTTTACAGCGCTCTGGAGGAATTTTGGCCCACTCATCTTTGCAGAATTGTTGTAATTCAGCTTTATTTGAGGGTTTTCTAGCATGAACTGCCTTTTTAAGGTCATGCCACAACATCTCAATAGGATTCAGGTCAGGACTTTGACTAGGCCACTCCAAAGTCTTCATTTTGTTTTTCTTCAGCCATTCAGAGGTGGATTTGCTGGTGTGTTTTGGATCATTGTCCTGCTGCAGCACCCAAGATCGCTTCAGCTTGAGTTGACGAACAGATGGCCGGACATTCTCCTTCAGGATTTTTTGGTAGGCAGTAGAATTCATGGTTCCATCTATCACAGCAAGCCTTCCAGGTCCTGAAGCAGCAAAACAACCCCAGACCATCACACTACCACCACCATATTTTACTGTTGGTATGATGTTCTTTTTCTGAAATCCTGTGTTACTTTTACTCCAGATGTAACGGGACACGCACCTTCCAAAAAGTTCAACTTTTGTCTCGTCGGTCCACAAGGTATTTTCCCAAAAGTCTTGGCAATCATTGAGATGTTTTTTAGCAAAATTGAGACGAGCCTTAATGTTCTTTTTGCTTAAAAGTGGTTTGCGCCTTGGAAATCTGCCATGCAGGCCGTTTTTGCCCAGTCTCTTTCTTATGGTGGAGTCGTGAACACTGACCTTAATTGAGGCAAGTGAGGCCTGCAGTTCTTTAGATGTTGTCCTGGGGTCTTTTGTGGCCTCTCGGATGAGTTGTCTCTGCGCTCTTGGGGTAATTTTGGTCGGCCGCCCACTCCTGGGAAGGTTCACCACTGTTCCATGTTTTTGCCATTTGTGGATAATGGCTCTCACTGTGGTTCGCTGGAGTCCCAAAGCTTTAGAAATGGCTTTATAACCTTTACCAGACTGATAGATCTCAATTACTTTTGTTCTCATTTGTTCCTGAATTTCTTTGGATCTTGGCATGATGTCTAGCTTTTGAGGTGCTTTTGGTCTACTTCTCAGTGTCAGGTAGCTCCTATTTAAGTGATTTCTTGATTGAAACAGGTGTGGCAGTAATCAGGCCTGGGGGTGACTACAGAAATTGAACTCAGGTGTGATAAACCACAGGTAAGTTATTTTTTAACAAGGGGGGCAATCACTTTTTCACACAGGGCCATGTAGATTTGGAGTTTTTTTTCTCCCTTAATAACGTAAACCTTCATTTAAAAACTGCATTTTGTGTTCAATTATGTTACCTTTGACTAATAGTTAACGGTTTTTGATGAGCAGAAACATTTAAGTGTGACAAACATGCAAAAGAATAAGAAATCAGGAAGGGGGCAAATAGTTTTTCACACCACTGTAGTATTTCAAATGTCTATGCAAGCAAAGTTCTTCTACTTATTTGTAACCACCATACATACTTTTACTTAGATAATTAAAATTATTATTTTTTTAATCCTTTTGGGGTTTCCCTTGGCACTGAAAACAAACATGCTGTTTTTGTACAAGCACAGTGAATTTTCCCTTTTTTCTTCCAGCCACCAGGTCATGTCATGCAAAAGATTAAAAAAAATTAAAGATGGAAATCAGCCCATGTCTGGTAATTTTATGTTGGCTTGTTTTTGAAAGTAATATTTCCAAAACCAGTTTATTTCAAGTAAAAATTGCGTTTCCAATTAAACTAAATGATGCAAAGTAAAGATTTCGTCAAATGACTAATTTTGTTTATTACCTAGGTTCAGTCTTCTACTTTAATAATACCTAAATACCTGCGTGTATTAGAAATAATATAAAATTGCAGACATGATGTACAGTATCAGGTAAAAGTTGCGCCAGTGTTCGCATCATTGTTTAAATCTAGGTCAATGACTGTGTGGTTCAGTTACTATAATTAGTATCGCTGCTGTGTAGTTATTGTGTAGATACGGCATACATTATATTGTGGATTATGTGAAAAAAAATTGAAAGTTGAAGGCACTTACATCTAAACAAGAAAATTATGATTTACTTATAGTTAATTACTTCATTACATTTATGACATTAATGTAGGTATAATTTAATGTGTGTCCATGAACACTGTATCTGTCATTTAGGCTGAGAAAAGTCATTAAATGCTTCGAAAGATACATAATTAGTGTTATAAATGTTAACATTTAATGCATTTAAAGTTAAATGCATATTTGTTTCTTTTTCTAATTCAAAGAGGAAACTTTAAAATGCCATCTTTTTTAGTTGTTGTGGGCGAGATTTTTAAAACCAAGAACAATTCGAGCAACTTTCCAAATTCACCATTAGCAAATAAAGGTCAGAATTTTAGAAAGGGTTTTCACTGCCGCTACACGTATAAAGCACAAGACTGGCATTTTGCAGCACATTTAGAGGTCAAGGCTCAGTGTCAGTCGTTCTCCGACATTACAAGATTGTAAACGTGGCAGAAATGACAATTGCATTACGGCTATAAGAGCTCATTTGAGACGGCACCTAGCTTGTGTTTCATCTGTATCGATGACCCCGTGCCTGGTAGATAGGCAACCCCATATAAACAGTACCTTGCATACATTTGTGAAGCAGTGTCAGCCATCTAAGGTACACACAATAATATGTATATTTGCCTAGTCCGGTGCTGTGAAGTGTATGGTGAAGCATGTCTATAGAAATGGAGGTGGACAAATGCATTTCTTACATCTGGTCAGTAATGAAGAAACATCTGTCAGGCAGAAGTGCACTCACTGTCTAAGCCTGGTAGCATGTAGAAGAAGCACACTGACAGGTTTTAGAGCTTGTGGAGCAGCAATCTCAGCTCCCATGTAATTTCCATTATGTGTGGGTGTTTTTTTTTCTTCTTGTAAACAGGATTTTGAAATGGACGGACAGAAAATTATTAATGGTTCAAAATTGTGACTCATCTCTCTTATGGAGAGGAATAATGACTAACTCAAATTCTGTTGATTTTTCTAAAAATAGTTCTTAGTCTACGGTCTGCAGTAGGTGTACTAGGAATGCCATAACCTCAGTGTGGGTGTTCTCCATCATTACTCCCTGCTTAACCTTTACCAATATGTGACCGCTTCCATGCCATGAATGATCACCTTAAATACTGCCTTATAATTTAGGAATTCTTTAGAATAGAGTCTTACTTTTTTTTCTTTTTTCCATGGTTCCAAATGCGTCACAGGTAAAAAAAATAAAATAAAAAAATGTAGTATTATAAACCAGATTATATATAATGATGGTTATGTGTTTTATTTTATTTACTATGGCCGGCTAAAAACCTACGCACTCTAATCTTACTTCTACTGCCTTTAACTTTGATTGTAGCGCACAATGTACCCTTCTTACCCTGATGCACTCGTTGCTCTGGAATAGGGTAAATCTGGACTTATTAGACCACATGACCTTTTTCCATTGCTCCAATGTTTAATCTTTATGCTGCCTAGCAATTTAAAGCACTTTTTCTGATTAGTCTTAATAAAAGAGGGTTTTCTTATAACCACACAGTCATGTAGTCCCAATCCTGTACGTTCTCCTCGCATTGTTCTCAATCGAAATTATTTTATTTCCATTTTTTATTTCAAAATGATTAAACATAGCTGTGATCTTTACTGTCAATTTTTACAATGCAATCTTAAGCATTTAAGTGATTTCAGGTTTTTTTCAACCCAATTCCAATCATAAGTTTTGTTATTCAGACACGACATCAACCTGATATAAACCTGAACGTGTGTGTCATCAAATTATCAATATTGGAATGTTAAATAAGGTACTATCTATTGAAAATATGGGCATTTTATTGACTTTTTAATGAAGCTATTTAAAATACTGTAGTAGACCTTTAAAAGAAGTTAGGTTTATTTTTATTTTTTGTATTAGTGTAGTTAATTATTCCTATTGTTGGTATAAATTGCAGTTAAGTTTATTTGTTTGGCTGTTTTTATGTTAGATCTCAGACTTTTTTTAAACCCAGCTACTCTTGAAAATATAAATTACATGACTACATGTTTATTTTGTGAATATGATGTGTACAATAATATTTTATACATTGTAGAATAAATAGAGCTTTTTTTTTATCCACAAGTCCATTATTTATAAGCTGTTTTTTTTTTATTATTCATTCATTCATTCATTTTCTATACCGCTTAATCCTCTATTTAGGGTCGCGGGGGACCTGGAGCCTATCCCAAATTTATTCACCAAGTGGCCAATCAGATGGGTTAATAATTATCAGAATTCAATTTGATACTTTTCTGGTCTGATACATTTGATGGTCTGTGATTTCCACCATTGTCCTTAACGTGAAAACATCACAGAGAGCGCCTGTTTATATTATTTCTGTATTTATATTTTCTGTACAGTACCTCAGAGTATAACACAGCATTTAAATAGGTCCTTTAATGCCCTGCTGTGTTTTAGTACCGGCAGCTTCTGGCTGTAAGAATTCACCCGACTTGCACCCACAGCATCAGATAATCAATGCATACCATCTGGGCAGATAAAACACACACACACACACACACACACACACACACACACAAAAAGCATTCTCTCCATCCACTGCTCAATACCCAGCTGTTACCTTAAGCATCCATGCATTCCCCGTTCATATTTAAAATGCAAGGCATCCATTCATGATTCAAGGTGGACATTAAATCTCCCTTGAAAGGTTTGCTTTTATTAAGCGTCATTAAAATATAATTTATAACACAAACAAATGTGACTTACAAGGGCTAAAAACACAAAATACAGAAGCACAAAACATAACAGCTTGTGGATGGTGCAGTATAATAAGAGAGGTGAAAATGTATTCATCTATTTTACAAGAAAGGCTTCAAAAGGGGTAAGATGGCACAGCTTGAGCAAATTCTGCATCACTAAGCTCGTTATCCAATTTTTTAATAAATGTCATGCTGAACATTACATTTCATTTTTGACATTGACTGAAATGACTTGATCTATTAGTCATTAATTTGTACATCGTTATTTATCACATCATTTTCAAACAGAGATAGAAAGAAAAAAAGTCAAAGTTAATATTAATATCTTTTTTTTTGACAATGGTGAGAATTTGGAGGCCAAATGTTCAAAATGATAGGAAGTATTAAAGACTATTAATTAAGGACAACTCGTTTGTTACTATACTGAATTTCTCTTAATTAGCATTTTACTTGAATTAATATTTCACTTAATACTTAAAAAAAAATATTCTGCACAGTGTATTTTTTTATATTTCATTTTTAAAATGATGCAAAATTTTGGCATCATTGAACTTGGGTATGCAGTACAGTTTGTAATTAGACACACAGTACAGTCGAGTCTGTACACTTTGTAATTTTATATATGTAAGTTTATATTGTGATGGTCAGGTGATGGCCATTTACTGTAGCTATCTTGTGTTGATGGAGTTATTATGCTTGCTGACATTTAAGAGATTAGAAATAAAGTTGTTGTTAGTAAGCTATGGTTTTAAGACGTAAAATATTAAATTAGTGTGTGATTGGTGAAATTTAAAGAAAGTTTTTATGAATCTGAAAGAAAAAGCTAAGTAACTAAATTAAAAGAGTTTATAGTTTTTTTTACTTTAACATGAGTCAACACTCCCAAGCTGTAGTTTAACAAGTGCATTGATTTAGATGAGTAGTCACACTTTTACAGTACTTAAGATCTTTGGTACTTCTTTCACCTCTGTGCTGTTTTTTGTGCTTTTGGTCTAGTGTAAGAGATTAACAGCGAATACATTTCCACAACTCCTCACATTTCTCACCAGCTTCTGCCTGCTAACAAGACATCCTCATCATTACATCCTTAAAGTCCCAGTCTGACCAGTCTAAGATGAATTGTAATTTAGTCATTAATGTTGTCAGAGGTGTGATGGGTTCTCTTTATAGTATATTTTTTGTTTGTTATTTTGTTAGGATGACACTGATTATACGTTGAAATGATCCTAATTGGGTTTTAACAGAAGGTTAAGTCACACCTGGACGTTCTTGCGTTTTATTAAATCTTTTGGTCCACAGGCAAAAACAAAAGGTTCAGAGTAACAATCAGATAAAGAAATATATTGTATATTCTATGATATTGTATATATTATATTATATATCACAAATATTACAAATAGCTTACTTTAAGCAGTTTGTCATTGATCCTAATGGGAGTCTAATAAAGTGTTTTATTGCTTTATTAAATACCAGAGCTCTTCATGGATAAATCATTTAAGCTTTTAAAGAAGAGACACACAGACCGTGCTACCACTTAAAAGAAAATGTGTTGTGTCTTCAAATGCCTAATTAGAAAGATTAAGGCCTTTAGGAAATAAATAATGCCCAGTAAGATCTTAGGGGTTTTACACAAACTACATAATAAATGTTGTTTACTTACATATGTTCCTTGTTTAGAATTATGTTCAAATGTTAGCACCCTTTCTTTTCTTTTTTATTCTATGTCTCCATCAAGGCATTACAGTTGACAGTGGGTACGAGCTTTCTGTTTCTGCTGAATAGCTGTTTGGTTTCCCCCAAACATGCTGCTGGGCATTAAGGCCAAACAATTTCACTTATACATCTATCTATACGACATTGTATAGAGTTGCAAAACTCTGTCCTGCTTCCATACTTGTTCAGTCTTCTTCTAATTGTGCCTTGTGAGTCTGGGGTGAATGTGCTGGGACATCCACTCCTGGGAAGATTGACAAATGTCATGAATGCTTTCCACTTGTTAATGATCCTTCTCACTGTAGAACATCAAACTCCAAATTGTTGCTGGACATCAAACTCTTTCCAGTTTGATTGCTTCCAAAAATTGCTTCTCACCTCATGATCAATTAATCAAGGCTGATGAGTAGCAGCACCTGGATGCAACTTCCCGTCTTAAATCCTGTGGAAGCAATACTTGGCATTCCCAACATTTTTTTCTTTTTCTTTTTATAAACGATAATAAAAATAATGATAATGGTAATGATAAAGGGGAAAAAATTATGTTGTTGAGCATCTGAGGATGTATTTATCCATGTATAGAATTAAAACATGGGGTACTTGTTTTGAACTTGAATGTTTAAGCCCTTGCTTATAAATATGGTTTTCCGAAAAAAAAGAGAAGGCATTTAATATTCTTTAATAACTGTGGTATCAATACCCATTCAATTTATTTTCTTTATAAGCTACTAAGCTTTCATTTGTTTTTAAACAGAAGCTCTTAGTTTTCACTGAATCTCAGATTTCACACAAAAAAGTCCCATCCATTGCTAATATAATAAAATATAATACAAATGTATCCTAGCACAAAAATACAATCTAGACTATTTATATGGAAGCATCTATTATTCCAAAAATATATACAGTAGCTTGCAAAAGTATTCGGCCCCCTTGAACTTTTCCATATTTTGTCACATTACAGCCACAAACATGAATCAATTTTATTGGAATCCCACGTGAAAGACCAATACAAAGTGATGTACACGTGAGAAGTGGAACGAAAATCATACATGATTCCAAACATTTTTTACAAATAAATAACTGAAAAGTGGGGTGTGTGTAATTATTCAGCCCCGTTTGATCTGAGTGCAGTCAGTTGCCCATAGACATTGCCTGATGAGTGCTAATGACTAAATAGAGTGCACCTGCGTGTAATCTAATGAGCCCGATTTTGATCCTGGGAATCAGATTCTACTTAAAAATCCATAGGCAAGTACGTAGTATACATGGCGAAATTATAATTGCAATATTCCAGGCTTTGAAGTTCAATAAAAGAAAATTCTCCTACGGAAAATGAAACTGTAGCTGAGAAAAAAAGGTATAATAAGAAGAGCAGAAGCAGCCTGGATTCCCTGTGGAGGAGAAAACAGTTTTTTTCTTTTATAGTAGCTGTTGGTCAGCACTGTAGGTTACTTATCATCATGAGTGGTGTGAGTGTGTGAAAGATGATTTCTTCTGTAGCTGATGGAAGTGGAGTGCGGTGCAAATAAACTGTAATTTCTTACTGTGTTGACTCAGGAGTTTGCTGTGTGTGCTGGCGTGTGTGTATGTTTGTTTGTGTGTGCCCTGGTGTTAAGTGCTTGGCTGTGAGGTAATCAATACCAGTGATAAATCTATGCTTCACATTTCTACTCATCAAAACTACCACACACACACACACACACACACACACACACAGAGACAAATGCAGCACTGCACTTTGCTGTATTGATGTGGATTTTATGCAGTCTCTCAAACACACCGCTCCTGATTTAGTCCTGACCATTACCTCACTGTCCTTTCCTGACACATCACTCCTTTTTTCCTTCTCCCATTCTTCCCTCTTTCACTCTACTGTACTGTATCTGCCCTTCTGCTCCTTCTCCTGCCAGTGCTCTAAGACGTTTCTCATTTTTAACTCCCAATTTTTTGTCACCTGCCGCGCACCCCTTCCTCTTGTTCTTCACACACACACACTCTCTCCAATACACACATCTTCCCTTCACCTTTCCTATTCTCTCCTCTCTCAAATTTTCTTTAACACTCTCTCCAAACACGCCCCCTCTTCTCTCCCGTCCTCTCTTATCCTCTCTTTTCTCGTCAGCGCTCTCTTCCCGACACTTTCCTCTCCCCGGTTCACGCCACTCCTCTCCTTTTTCTTGCGCTCTCACACCCTCCCCATCTCTTTGTGTTCTCCACTCTCGAGGTTTGTTAAGACCTGCTGAACCTGGGTGTTAATTAGCCAGGGACAGACTATGCAGCAGGAGAGTGTTTCAGCATTAAGGAGGGAAAGAAAGAAAAAGGGAGGGCAGGATGAGAAATGGACAGTGACACTCAGGTGTACATCACATTTCGGTGTGGATTAAAAACTCTCGCCATACCTTTGACCTTCTAGGACACGATTATAAACCATAAATAAGTTCTCTTTGACTCTGTAAAATGTCATCGCATGTGAAATGTGCTTCTGTTGGGTCACTATCTTGTTTGTATAGAGAAAAAAAATATACTATTGTACGTGTCTTCAAGTGTGTGTACTTGCCTAACTATTATAAGAGCAAATGTTCAAATAATGAAATGTTTTTTCCCGCAATGTTGCGTCATTCCGAAAGCTCTCACGTGGTTATGGTGTGGTGCTGAGGTAGTCATGTTGTGCAAATCGTGCAGGACTAGACTTGCTTACAGCAGTTTAACCAGCTCAGTGACGAATCACTTAAGAATGAATGATTCTCCCGATGCTGTGATCCATCAGCAGAACAACACAGATGAAGCGGGTGTCAGTAACCGTTGACTGGCCCACCTAGACGCTGTGCCTAAAGCAATATCTTTCTGCTCACATTTTGCCGAATATAAGGGTGTGAAATAATTCTTGGGCTTTTCCAAGGCTACAGGAAATACTGCTTAAATAATAATGCACCAGTTTGCGGTGGTAAAGCTTATATACCCTCCTGTTGCCCGAGCACATCAGCTATCACAGTTGTACTGATATTCAGCACAACAGCATGGCCTTGAGTGTGATATTGCTTAGCTATACAGTATGCTTATATTGCTTTTATACAACAACTTAAAAAACTGATTTTATCATCAACAGATTATAATTTGTTTATTTATTTAAGTTATTATCCTCCACCAACATGTACACTTACAGTTAGTGTAATTAGCAGGAGTGAGAGTAGTTTAAGGCAAGTAGTAGGCAAGGGATTAAGGTAATGGATAACATTTATACTTTAGTGTATAAACTAACTTACATTTAAGCATTTGGCAGACGGCCTTATCCAGAGTGACTTATATTTGTATTTCATTATGCATGTGAGCAGTTGAGGGTTAAAGGCTTTGCTCAAAGGCCCAAAGGGGGATAACTCTGCAGTCGTGGGATTAGAACCTGGAACCTTCTGAACCGTAGTTCAATGCCTTAACCACTGAGCTATCTCAGAATTATTCACCCTTCTGGGTTACAGGATTAAATCCCAAACAGTGTTAAATGGAATGCTAGTGTACTTGGGTGTCCACACACCAAGTACTGTAGTGACCTTGATCATAGGTTTGAGTTGATAATTCAACCTTGTGCTAGAGCGTCGTACCTTGCATTAGGAACAAACAAACACGGGCATGACTTAGAAAGGAGACATAATGTTGTTTAAAATGACAAAAAATATTTAGTGTAATTAACAGTTATTAGGAAACCTGTCACTCAGAGTGATTCATATACAAGTAGTTAAACATGCCAGTGCTGTTGCTGCCTATTATCACCACTCTTGGAAATACTCTCCTCCAATCAGATTACTAATTATTAGTAGTAATTAAATGCAGTAAGAAAATTACTTTTATTATGTAGTCAGTTACTTTTTTTTTTTTTTTCCGGGAACTGTCTATCCATGATGGACTCACAAACACATGAATGTTACTGTAGAAATAATCCAAATGCACATGCCGATAGCGCTCTCTCTCTCTCTCTCTCTTTCTCTCTTTATCTCTCTCTTTCTCTCTCTCTCTCTCTCTCTCTCTCTCTCTCTCTCTTTATCTCTCTCTTTCTCTCTCTCTCTCTCTCTCGGCTCCTATAATTGCCTTTGAGCATGCAATTATTTTGTCCTTAGCCTTTTGCAAGTATTTTTTCAGTTACTGCTTCAATTAAGTGATTAATCAGCTCTTTGTCTTTGAAAATAAATCTTTAATCTTTTAAGCATTAAAAGTTTGATGTTTGTCTTCAGAATCTGGTTCAAATCTCCTGGATATTATTGAGGGAAAAAAAGGCCGTTCCACTGGTAGAAAAAGAATGTAGATAATCTACTCTTTTTGACATTTCATGGGTTCCTGGGTTTTTCGACCTTGATTCTTAAACATTTATATAGCCTATAAATAGAATATATAGAATATCCTATTTTACAAAATTTCTGACCAGAGCGCCAGATGCTAAACAATAGAACATGGTTCTGCTTAATGCTACAAAGATTTTCGAGCGTAGGCGTTTATCATCGGAAAGTCAGAATCACAAATCGCACCCATCCGCTACTCCTCATGCTCATCAAGTCAGGTATTATAAATTAAAAGATGCTGGAAATTCCTGCGTTGACACTTGCTCTTTTAAGCCGCTTAATGCACAGCACGGATAACCTCTCGTCTTCTCTGCAAGCTGCTTCATCTTCAGATGCTCCCGCGCCACTGCCGGACAAGTTCACTGACTTCTTAGAGGACTTTAATATCAACCATTTTACATGCTGCTTCATAAGACTTCCCACAGGTGCCACCTCCTCTATTTTTCAAACGGTTCCCAGTCTTATTGATAGTGACATTTGTAGTCATGCAGCCAGCTAACTAATCGATAAAGAAATTGTTGGCCAAGATTTTAAGATTATTGATGTAATTGTGGCAACCCTAGGAGACATTTTTGTTTCGGAAATCGAGAGCCAGAAAGGAGGAGTGTGTTTCAGAGGGAATTGTGGCACTGGTAAGCAGATGTTGTGGATCCAATCAAACGTTTCTGCTAATGGCTGCCATAGTAACCAGCTAATCGGCCAATGAAGGGATGTCATTCACCAGTCAGCGATTCTGCATGCAGGTCCAAGCCAATCCAAGATCAGACGTGAAACTGGGCAACTGTTAATGAGATACTGGTGTTGACCTGCATACTGTCTGTGTGTGTGGGCATGTGTGTGTGTGTTTATGCAAAAACATTTGTGCGGCTTTGCCTCGGAGAAAAAAAAGCATGGTGTAAGAGCATGTGCCACAAGATTTTTTTTCTTTCCGCAAGTTACCAGGTCCCTAGTCGGGTAAGCGCAGAGCCAATTAACACCCGCTAACAAGAAGTCAGCATTTAATCATCGTGTGTGTATTTATGTGTTACAATTACACAGGAAGTGCATCTATTCCCCTCGGCCATCTTTCATCACCACGTTCGCATTGTCTTTATTTCTCCTTTCTTCCTTTGCTCTCGTTTTGCTCACTTTTGATAAAACAGTTTGTGTGTCTCTTTCTCACTCTACGCCTCACCTACATTTCTCTTCTTCTCTGCTATTCCTGTCGACGTTCCCTTTTCATCTTCCTCTCTTTCTCCGTATCAGAAGCTTTCTCGTATAGATTCGGACCGCAGTGCGCTCTTTAAGCAGGGCGATAAAAGCCCTCGAGCACTCCAACAAAATGCCGCTGTCAATTCTGAGAGAAAACAGCTGTTTCTGCACAGCATCCCAAAATGCACCAGAGAACAGCAGCTCCCTAGAACGCCACAGGAAGCAACACACTTTACGCTAACAGCAGTGTGAAGTGCCGCAGCTCTCGATGTCTGAGCTCATGTAGAATTGCATTTGTATCTAAGGGCAGATTTATCGTAGGATTAACCTATGTCTTGTTCTCTGTTGATGGTTATAATGTCATTTTCTTCTCATTTACATGCTGATGTTTCTCACCCCTGCAGTGGACGGAGCCATCCATCGTGGGGCAGGTCCTCTCCTGAGGAAGGAATGTTCCACTCTGGGAGGGTGTGAAACCGGAGAGGCCAAGATAACCGGAGCATACGGCCTGCCCGCCAAATGTGAGTCACTTACGTATGCTATGCGGTTAACTCCAGAATTATTAGCACCTTTTATGAACATGAGAGAAAATGAATAACACAAGCAATTAGTTGACATTTTCCATACATATGTTTGTTTGCTTTTTTAAAAGTGCAGATAGACTTGGCTTTACTGGAGTCTCCCTTAGAGCAAATAACACAATTTAATGTTTTTAAGTCATTTCCAAGAATATGGAGACACTTGAAAAAAAAAGATTGTGGTGCTTTTCTCCCACCCTTTGTATAAAGAGGTTATTCAGTGCAAAGCCTTCATCAACCCACATTATTTGTGTGTTGATTTGGATATAAGTTTGTTGTCATCATCTAGCTGAAAGATACGCCTACAAGCAAGCATTAACCTCATGGCACAGAAAGGCAGGATTTGGGAAAAAAAAACTCTTCTGAGAGTAAAAACTCCATTTGATTCTCCATATAACCCACTGCTACACTAATGCACTTATCCCAGCGTTTCACTTGGAAAGCGTGCTTGGATTCAATAAAGGCGGAAAGTTTTCTCAGTACGCCGGAGCTATGATCGGACTGTCTGCTTCAAAAACCGATTGACATTTACAGAAGGCTTCAAGCACTGTATGATGATAATACTCTTCGCAAACTTTTTAAAGAAGGCCTTAACTCTGTACTGTACGTTTCTGTAATGTGCTCGTAGTGTCCGTAAATGATTGTCTGTGTGAACTGTACACACATTCATTCACGAATACCACTTTACGGGACCTCGACTGTGAGTTATTGTACAGTCCTGACCTCGCCAGATGTTTGGGAATGGATAAAAGGATTTCCTGTGAGGCTAGCGGTTTAGATGTGAAGTACGTACGTATGAGAAAACTTTCTACATTGATAATATCCAAGCACTATTGAAACACTGGGATAAGTGCGTTAGTGTAGCAAGGGATTATTTAGAGATATAAAGGTAGTTTTTACTCTTAGAATTGTGTATTCCGCATAATCAAAAGTCACAGTTGGACTCAAACATCCCCTGTTTTGAAGGGTGTGTTTTTGGTACCATACAGCATTTACTGTAGGTAATGTAACTGATCTGAATCTAGAAAGAAAACCTCATAAACACATACTGTAGCAAGCAATGTTAACTCTAATGTGTTCTCTCTCTCTGTCTCTCTTTAATCAAATTTAGAGCAACATACTGTAGGTCTCAATTGCGGTTTCTTTGTTAAAACAATATCCGCTGGATATTATGCCGTTGAAACCAGAAATGAATAAATTCAGGGGTATGTAGGGGGAGCTTCCTTCAAGCAGTGCAACAGTAATTGAAATCAGTACACATTTAATTTATCCCACTTTTATGTGTTTTACATTTATTGCACTTGGCAGGCATTCTTACCCGTAGCAACTTACAGAAGTACTTGCTTGTCTACTTGAAAACGTCCTTATGCCAGTGCAGATGAGTTTTATGGGTATCAATGCCTCAGCGAGTTTGTGAGTCATCCAGTGGAAATCAGATGCACATTATCCAGCCAAGCGCACTTTTCCTGTATCTTTCATGATCTTTCTCTCGCTCTCTTTCCTGCCGTATCCATTCCCTTCCTCCCTAGCTTCCTCCAACAGTGTGTTCAGTAATTATGTAGTCAGACAGTGTTTACAGAAGCAAGTGCACTTTAATTTATTCGCACACTTAGCAGTAATTTCCCTGCCTAATTTATGACCCTATCCCCACCCCGCCTTACCTAGCTACAGTACTGTATGTGTGGAGATCAAGTCAGAGATAGAGAGTGCATACTCAACTGTATATACTGCGAGATCAATACACACACACACACACACACACACACACACACACACACACACAAACTCTTAAAAATGTACTGTGTGGTTTTTGTTAGACTCATTATTTCCATATAATTTCACACTGAAACTAGAATAGTAAATAATATGTTGGTAGTAATCATTGGAGTGTCGCGCTCAGTGTGTGATTTGTGTTTTATATACTACAGTCTGTCAGACACTTTCTGATCATGTAATAATTATTTGAACTGCTTGCGTGAAGCAGAGGGTGAGTGACAGAGGGGGCCAATCTTCAGATTACTGGTGGTTCCTTGGCTTAGTGGGCCTACCAAGGTTGGGGGTTTGAATCCCGCCTCTAGTTTGCATGTTCTCTCCATGCTTTGAGGGATTCCTCCAGGTGCTCTGGTTTTCTTCCCACAGGCCAAAGACATGCGCTGGTTGGCGCTTCCAAATTTCCTGGAGTGCATGATTGGGTTTCTGTGTGTACTCTAGTAAGGCATTGGTATCATGTCCATGATGTCTCCCACCTTGTGTCCTGGAACCTGGAAGGTTCCTGGAATAGGTTGCAGGTTCCTTGGGGGCTTCCACACTATAAGCAGTAAGTAAAAATAAATTTATGGATAAAAGTGATACTAAAATAATATTAAGGTTGGCTGTGGGGACAGTGGTGGCTTAAACATTTAAGGCTCTGGGATTCCTGATCAGAAGATCAGGGGCACCGAGCAGATGGGCCTGACTGTAAACTGGCACCCGATCTACGGTGTACCCCGCCTGTTGCCCCAATTCACCTGTGATTGGCTCTGGAATAGAGCATGAGTAAGTGAGTTATACTGTAGCATTATTATAGACAATGTGAACTTGTTTTTGTAGATTCCATCTAATTAATAATTACAGTCCTCTATACATTCTGCTATATTTACCTACTATATAAAAATAAATGAATTAATGTAGTAACCGAAGATGACTATTAATGGAAAAAGGTGTTGGTCAGAAGAATAAAAAAGGAACATCTTGCATGATTAATGAGACATAAAACCAGTTTGTGCCGAATGTATCCATCTTGGTTATGTCATGTGCATCTCACAGAAAAGATCCACTTTCATTTTAACCTTTCAGAAATCAGGGAATGATGGATGCTCTAGACGTTTTAAAAAAAATTATCATTGCTATAGTTTACATCATCTGCATTGTATCTGCAGTGGGAGACGTTTGGGGAAAAAAGTAAACGAAAGAGGGTAATTCTGCAGGCTGATTAAATAAAAAAGACATCTACAGTCGATATAACGCCAAATTTTATTTTGTAATACGACGCAATCTCATGTTTGTGGTTTTCTACATATTAATTAATGACACAATAAAATGAACGTATCAAAGCAATACTGTGAAGTGAGAGATATTTTTAGGTTAGTTTGTCACAAAGGCTACACTTTCAAAATGTGAGGTATGTTTAAAAAAATATATAAAAAATTGGGCTTATTAAAAAGTGGTGGGGATGTGACCTCATTCGCACCTATGAATCACTGTCAGGACAGGCGACATTTTTCCAATCTTAAGCTGTCCGTTTTGGTGACTCTGTGCCAGCTGTAGCTTCAGATTCCTGTTCTTGGCTGACATTTGAACCTGATGGGGCGTTCTACACATTCATCTCAACATACAGCATGTGGTATGTTCTAAAATGCTTTTCAGGTTAGCACAAGTGTAAAGAGTGTTTATTTCAGCTGACATATTTATTCTGTCAGTCAGGAAAGGCCATTTCTGCTGTCTGAACTGCAGAGATAAACTCTTGAAATTCCTTAAGGATATTCCCAGCATTATTTTATTTCAAATATTCAAGCTTACACAACCAACCATTCCATGGACAAATTAACTGAGATGATGGTTTTCATCAGTGCTGATATTCGATGTGAATAAGTGACACTACTGTACACTTCCCTTCTTACCCTGACATGCCCATCTCTCTGGAATCTGGACTTATCAGACCACATGATTCATTGCTTAAAAGTCCAATCTTTATGCTCCCGAGTAAATGAAAGCCTTTTGTTTTTTAATGGCCACACAGCTGTTTAGTCCCAATCCTGCATTGTGTGTGTGATTTCTACTGTAAATGTTTTTTTTTCCTAAACATAGCTTCACCTACTGTAACAATACCTCCAAACATGGTCTTTCATTATTTTTTTCTGGCCATGGTACTTCCATGAAGTTAAAGAAGTTGACTCCTTTTCCAGGTTTAATAATGTGTTGAACAGTTTCCAATCTCCTTAGTTGTTTTCTTTGTTTGATTCAGACTGATAATTTGAACCACTGGATAATTTGAACCCCCGACATGGTTCTTTAAGTAATGAGAATTACGGAATCTTCACTGCAATGATTATCCAAACAGAGGCTCTTAAGTACTTGCTTATTGAAATCCAATCTGTGACTTTTTTTTTTTTTTTGGCCAGGCAAGATACATTAGAACAAGTGCATTAATATAAAGCAATCATTTGAATTACAAATCTGGAGCTACTGTTAGATGTGCTGTTATGGAAAATTAATGCACAACTTCAGATTGAACAACGCTGTAGTTGAGGAAACTGTCAACACCGCTGCTCAGGTCTATAATCAGGTCAAGTTTTTATACATATCTTGAATAATCTATAATATGAAAGGTACTGTACCCTACATGGCCCAAAAAAGCGATATATGTTTCAGACAGGTCATATTTTTCCCCAGTCTTAAGCAGCAATGACAACTAAGGGAAATTTTGAAATGATTGGAATTGGGTTAACTGTCGAACATGATATTAAACATGATATAAAATCAACTTTGTGAAAGAAATCAGTGATGGGAAGTTTGGATCATTTTAGTGTTCGTTATGTTCATTGTTCATTATGTTGTTCGGACAACTCGGACTATAAGACTCATGAAGAGGGAAACCATACAATTCTGTTTCCTGTGTAATGCACCGCACAGCACCTACAGTATGAGAGTCACATGACAAATGAATGAACAAATCGAACTAGAAGACTCAAAGGTAACTACTCATTTCTGTTTCCTGTACATAACCTACGGAGGTTTTGCGATGCTGTGCGTGCCCAGTAGAAAATGAACGAATCACTCTCTGAGACGACCCATGACTAGAAGTGTTTGGAGAACAATTACTGTATAAATGAAGATCACGTAAATGCTTTAGTGAAGTTGCATTGTGGAAAAAATAAAACATTTATAGTAAAATTCACTGCAATGTTTTATAGTGAAACTAAGAGCATTTCCATTTCCATTGTGGTGAGAACTCACAGTCGTAACTAAACAGCCGTCTGGGCATAAACAGTTTTCTTTGGCTTCAATTTATTAGGGAGCAAAATATTTGGCTTTGGCGTGTCAGAGGACGAAATGAAGTGCATGAAGTGATGCACCCATCATGCATAGTGGTAGTGTTATGAAGGTAGTGTTATGATCTGGTGGTTGCTTCAGTTGGTCAGGTCTAGACTCAGCAATGTTATGTGGCAGCCGATGTCCTGAATGACCAGCGTATCACATCTATAGTTTTCTTCCCTGTTGGACCAGCCATATTCATTTAGGCATTTGGTAGACACCCTTATCCAGAGCGACTTACTGTATATTTTTTAATCAGTTGAGGGCTAAGGGCCTTGCTCAAGGACCCAACAGTGACAACTTGGTGGTTGTGGGGTTTAAACCTGGGACCTTCCAAACCGTTGTCCACTGAGCTATCCCTGACCCAAGGATATTCCAGGATTTATTCCAGAGTGTGTATTCGGAACAAAAGGCATAAGGAAATGTTCACACATTTCATACAAATTGCCATAGCTGGTCACACACGAATGTTAGATGCTCTGACTTTTCTTGGATAGTCAGTGTATTTTTTTTTTTCTTTTTTTAACATTTGCAGTCATGCTGTATAGTCAGTTGCTCTGTGATTCCCATGTCTAGCCAGTGGGATGTGTTTACATAATCTTCAAGCATTAGTGGAAAAGATCCAGTAGCAGGGATCAGCATCTGGCCTGCAAATAGCAGTTTTTCTTATCTGGGTTTTTAAGGCTTTGCTCAAACTGACAGATCTTGTCTGCTTGTGTTTGTGTGTGTGTGTTTGTGTGTGTGTGTGTGTGTGTGTGTGTGTGTGTGTGTGTGCGCGCACTCAGAAGTGTGTTGCTTGTTTGTTCTCTTTCTGTTCTCACTGAGAGGTTGGGCAGCATGTCTGTGTACATTATGTTGTTGTTTTGACCACATTAATCGGAGTGCTGTTTGTGTGCGCATGTGCACCATATGTCTTCCACTTTCTGTGTTTGAGGATGCGTGTGTGCATCTGTTTGTGTTTAGTGCTCAGTGGTGGGCGGTAGAAAGATGCAATTAGGCAGCATCCAGTGATTCCAGGTGTGTGTGTGTGTGTGTGTGTGTGTGTGAGAGAGAGAGAGAGAGAGAAATGGAGGCAGGAAAAATGCTGCAAGGGAAAATGACAAAGAGCAAAACACAGGAAGGGATTGAAAGTACGGCAGGAAATGTGAGGAGCAAGGAGGTAGAACAGGTGGGAACGAAAAAAAATAACCATTAAAGCAGGAACATTACCGCTTATTGCAGAATCAGAAATAGAAATGAAAAAGATTTCTGATGTCATTAGTGAGATTTCTCTTCGATATTTCGGGACGATTGGAAACGGATCATTGCTCAGTAGCGTCTTATAAGAGGAAATTTCGGATATTAATGTTATTTCAGTCGATAGTATCTCATAACCATGGTGCAAAGGGTCCGCTGCCCATCTTTACCAAGGACAGATCGGATTTGTTACGCATCACATGGTATTGTACGTGCATTTGAGGTAGTTTATCTACCAGTCTGAGATCCATGAGGGAAAGAGGAAGAAAGGTGTGAGAAAGGTCTGTAGGGTGGCTGACCCAGAGGATGTCAGAAGTGTGTGTGAGGCAGACCGTGTGCGGTCCCTCTGCCCACCTGTGTACCAATACAGGACCTGACCGGGGATTTAACCAGCGTACAAACAGCAACCATCACTAAGGAGAAGAGAGGGGAGGGCTGAGTGGCTTCAACAACACACACACACACACACACACACACAGACACACACACACAGGTTTCATTTCCCTTAGTGGCCAATTAACACTAATTAAAATCCTCACAGGCCAGATGAACACCACTTTCCTCTCTTGGACTCGTACCATTCCTTTTTTCCTCAACATATTCCTCTCTGGCTTTAGTTTTCTGAATGCACAGTCTATACTCAGTCACATGTACAATTTGTAGATTTTTCTTGGAAAATACTACATTTGACGTTTAGTTCAAACTTTGTAATGAATGCAAGCTGAAAAAAAATAAGTGATATACAGTGGAACCTTGGATTACGAGCATAATTCGTTCAAGAAGCGGGCTCGTATTCCAAAGCACTCGTAAACCAAAGCGATTTTTCCCATAAGACATAATGTAAACTATAATTATTCGTCCCACAGCACCAAAGATTCAATACATAAAAATAATTAACACAAAATATAAAGTAAAAATAAAACAAATTAACCTGCACTTTAGCTTTGAAAAGAATCGTGACAGTGTTTATGTGTAGAGCAGAGAGAAAGAGTGTGTGCGTCTGTGAAGACGAAAGAAGCGGGGCGGGGTCTGTGTGTGTGTGTGTGTGTGTGTGTGTGTGTGTGTGTGTGTGTGTGTGTGTGTGTGTGTGTGTGTATGGCACGGTGTCCAATGACCCACACACAGACACAAAGTGCAGGCTGATACAGAGAGAGAAAATGGATTTTTAACCTCTCTAATGAGACTTGCTTTTGTTTTACAAGTGCACTGTACACACACGCATATGTTTTACACACATACACATGGTCACAGTGTTATAGTAAACAGTACACGCGTGCACGGATGTTGATTATACCAGTAAGAGACCCAGCAGGGGAGACGATTACCCACAATTCTGCAGCGCAAGAGCGAGAAAAAAACGTTGGCTCAGTTGTGATCACGTGACACTCTGCGTCAAATCAAGAAGCACATGCGTGATACATGATACTCGGTACTTGTAAACCAAGATTTGTTCGTTTTTCAAGACAAAATTTATAAAAAATCTTTGCTTGGCTTGCGGAACACTCGCAAATCACGTTACTCGCAATGCAAGGTTTCAGTGTATACATTTTATAATAAATAGCTTTAAAGCCATCAATCTTGGCAAGATAAGGCGAAAAATGCAAAAGCACAGAAAGCAAACGAGAACAGAAAAAAAAATCCCATTCACGTCAAGCACGTTTGAGTCTTTAAGCTGTTAAAGAGCGCCGCCCCTTGTCTCCTCTCTCCTCCCTCGTTCTCCTTCACTGCCTTTTTTGAAATCGATGCACCTGCTCTCCATCCGGCTCGGAGGGGCCCAGGCCGAGGGTGGAGGCAGGTGGACGGGTGGCCTATAGAGGAAGGCAAGGTGAAGAGCCCCATATTCTCTGCCTGTTCCTTCCTCAGGCTTTGTATTTCAGATGTGGGCCTCCTTTTGTGCTCCTTTGCTTAGCTGCTTATGGATGTGCTTCAATGAGCACAGAAGACTGAGACTGGAAAAGGTCGGCTAAGAGAGTGGGCGGAAAGAGGTGCGAGTCCATGCATATGTGCGTGCTTGTGTGTGTGTCAAGAAAGGCTGCGTCTTGATGTTGAAAGAAAGACTGAGGTCAAAACCCCTCAACTTATAACTATTTTTAAGTTACGAACTGATGTTACTTGCAGAAACCAAACAATCTGGATGATCTCTAACAGGGTTGTGGTAGGGTTTATCAGTGACTCCAGTCAATAACTCAATGATGGATGACTTCAGGACTTGAAGATGTATTATATTGTAGAGAGCACTGACTGAGCAGCAACATGTTACAGTAATATGAAGTACCTTACTAGTCCGGCCTGATTTATTAGTGGTTATTGGTATATAGTATAGATTATTAGGCTTGATATCAAGAGGTCACCTTTTTTATGTCCTTAAAAGTCATTTAAAAAAAGTTATCATATCGATATCCTATGAACTTCTGATAAATATCTCCATTTTACAATCTTTGTTCAATCAAATTATTACCTCAAATGGTACAGTACAGTAAGGGTTTTGAACCAATATGTAATTGAACCAACTTTAATTTTTTTTTTGGTGGCATTGTGACACGATTCTACTTCACACACTCTGAACTTGGTGTCATGTTCATTGGTTACCTCGTGGTTCTCAGATTATGCTCCAAAATCATATCAGTAAGTCAGCTGGCGACTCATAATTGCCCCATGCTCTGTATTCACTCCAGGAACTGACCAGATTAAAGCCGTTTTCTTTTCTTTTTTTTATCAACAATATTTTTATTAATTTCAAACGTTGACTTAAAGCAAACGTAGTGTGCGTTTCAAAGCACACTTGTACAGTTGTACTGTATTTATAAACCCCTTACAAACCCCTACACCCCCCACCCCCACCCCACACATCCCTAAGAAAGGCTAGACACCAGGCATATTTAAAGAAAGAAAAGCAAGAAACAAAAACATGGAACTGGAAGTCTGGGTTTTATATGCACGCAAAAGAGGAAGTAAAAAAAAAAAACGGAAACCACTCAAATAAGAATGGGATTAAACTATAAATTTATATTTAAAAAGTGGAGAAAGGGTCCCCACTCCTGTTGAAATTTCCAAGGACAAATAGGACATAATATCCCTGAGCCACTGGGCCTGAGTGGGTGACGTGGCATCCTTCCACTTTAATAAAAGAGAACGCCGGGCCAGGGCGGATGCAAAGGACAGTAATCGACGTTTAGCTGGAGTTAGACGCTTATCTTCCTCATCAGTAATGCCGGAAATCCTTTTCTTTTTTTAAATTAAAAGTGCGTGCGTGCGTGTGTGTCTGTGTGTGTGCTTTTGTGCACTGTGATGAATGGGCACCCCATTCAGGATGTACGCCACCTTATGCTCTTAAGCTTCAGCTCCTGCACAACTCTACACAGGGTAAGCGCTATACATGATGGATGGATGGACCATAATAACTCTGGTGATCAAATTGTAGACCACCTGTATTTAACTAAGGAAATAGGGAAGAGCCTTCCACTGGATAATTACTGTAGTGATTAATACGGTTCAGCTGGAAACAAGATAAACGTATTATTAAAAACCTGCAGGGATAGTGGTGAACCAGCATCTTCGAAAACAAAATGTGGTCAGGAAAACAAACACTGATCACTTAAACACTTACTGAAATCAAATAATGCAAAAACAACAGTAGAACTCATAGCTTTGATAATTAGTGAAAGTAAGTGACTTTTACACACACACACACACACAATGCCAAGAGAACTCTAGGGATGGGGACTAAACAGCTGTGTAGCCTTGGAAAAAAACATGCTTCAATTCTTAGGGAGCATTAAGAATGGGAAAACAGTCAGTCATGTAGTCTGATACTGTAAGTCCAGATTTACCCTGTTCTGTCATGCCTAGTGCCTGCTGTGCAAGCCTGTGGTGTTATGATCTGGGGTTGCTTTAGTTCAAGTCAGCAACATTATGTGCCCAAAAGATGATGTCAGATGATGACCTGAACATAACGGATCACCAGGTTTTTCCGTCAATAGATTTCTTCCTCCCCG
Source organism: Channallabes apus (assembly GCA_030522415.1). Classification (NCBI taxonomy): domain Eukaryota; kingdom Metazoa; phylum Chordata; class Actinopteri; order Siluriformes; family Clariidae; genus Channallabes; species Channallabes apus. Next base: position 32,819,607 of record CM060113.1, read on the forward strand.
ATGGCACAGGAATATTCTGAGATAAAGATGTCAGGATTCATCGGCTCAAATTGTGGAAGGGTGGTTCAGGGAGCATGAGACATTTTCACACATGGATTGTCCTCCACAAGGTCCAGATCTTAACCCTATTCATAATCTTTAAGTTGTGCTGGGGAAAGGCCTTTCGCAGCATCATCATCATCAATACAATGGTCTTCGAGAAAAGTTAGGGGCAGGCGTAGCTCAGTGGTTAATGGGTTGGATTACTGATCAGAAGGTCCCAGGTTGAACCCCAGCACCACCAAGTTGTCACACGTACTGTATGTTGGGCCCTTGAGCAAGGCCCTTAACCCTCAACTGCTCTGATGTATGTTGAGATAAAATGTAAGTCTCTCTGGATAAGGGTGTCTGCCAAATGTCATAAATGTAAATGAAAATAAATGTGGCGTAGGCCTTAAATAAATGCTGTGACATTGCATACTGTAAGCTTATGGAAATAAGCCACGGCCATAATCGAAGCAAGAAGCGGTCCAACAAAATATTGGAGTTTGTGGCTTTTTTTGGCCGGGCAGTGTATTTATTTTTTAAGAAATCTAGAGAATTCACTTGTATACTTTCAAAAACCCTCGGTTCTAAGAGAAACCGTTGCAGCTGGGTCGAGGAGGAGCATGGCAGCAGAACAATAGCAGTGATGAAGCTCATGTTTTGCCTTTTTCACCTTAATGTCTCACACCTCAGGCATGCTGAAAAGAGACAGATGCTAATAGAGAATCAGCATGTGGAACGACCACAGGTGTTTGATTTTCTCTCTCACACACATTCACACACCCACACATACACACACAGAAATACACGCCTGCACACACAAACACAGCCACACGTGTGCGTATACACGCGCGCACACACACACACACACACACACACACACACACACACACACACACACACACACACACAGACATACACGCCTGCACACACAAACACAGCCACACGTGTGCGTATATAGACACTCGCGCGCACACACACACACATGCGCACACACAGCATGTTAGTCTAGAGCCATTAAAAATCATGGGAGGGTACAACAAATTACTGGGAAAGCATGAAAAAAATAGTCTCATTTTGAAGTGACAAAATGGGCAATTAACAAGCAATCTGCATGTTTTCTTAATGTTACCAATTACCAGTGCGTTTTCTACTTTAAAAAGGGCATTTTGAAATTAGCACTTTAATTTGTGTGTTTCTAAGGCAACGGGACACATCTAAGGGAGCGTAGGAGAAATAATGGAGACAGTAGATGAGACTTCAGCGGCAGGATTACGGTTAGAGTTGGAGTCGTGAAAATTGGATTAAAGGAGATTATAGGGTTGTTGTGCTGATGGATGATGATGATGATGATGATGATGATGATGATAATGGTTAGTAAATGAATGAGATAAAAATTATCTTTAATATTTTTTTTAAGTCCCTGAAGATCCCTTAGGTTTTCCCCCTGAGCCTCACATTTAACTTTTTTTCCATAAGTGATACCTTTTCTTAGAAAGTGTTCAAAAAGGAGTCAGGCTGGTTGAAAGAAATTGAAGACTTATGAATGTAAAATAAGGAATTTTTCAAACTGCTCATGCTGAATATAGTGGATTTTCCTTTCATTTGTTCGAACCCCCTTTGGCGTAATGCCTTGCTAGTCAAGAAACATTGTTATTCCTCTGTTTGACAGACAGGCACACACACAGCAACACACACACACACACACACACACACACATATGACAAAACAGCATGTGAAAGAACTGCTCCTTTACCCCCTGGGCTTTGTCCTTTAGCAGGCTTTAACCTTTAACTGCACCTGGGTTTCCACACCCTCATCCTCTCATCTCTCTCTCTCTCTCTCTCTCTCTCTCTCTCTCTCTCTCTCAATGAACAATTTCGACACATTTTCCACTATTTCTCTTGTTGTTGTTTTTATTTTAGGTTACTAGTTTTTTTTTTCACCTTAGCACCTTTATAGCTGCAGTCCATTAGGAGTATGTTCTCCTCTCGACACATGTCCTGGGGGAAGAGGTAGACACTGAGAAGGTAAGGTAGATACACGTGTTACAGCTCTTCCGGACTGGCAGGGGGTTAAGTGCTTCCCTTAAGGGCAAAGCAGGAACAGTCAGTGGACCAGGGTCATTGGAACACGATTCTCCTTGTCAACAACAATCAGTAGCCTAACTGTGAATCGAGATCGCTTTGTTTCTCTTTTCCACACAGCTCCCCCTAACTTTTTTTTTTTTAAGCTTGTTATGTCCGCACTATTTTATTTCCTGTCTTTTTAGGCACTGATTTGATGTATGGCAGCGCTGCATACATCTGTTTAAGAGACACGAGGCAAGTAAACACAGTGCAAGGCCATAAATTCTGGCACTGGACATAACCTTGATGAGAGGACGAAGAGAGAGAAAGAGAGAGATGAGGGGGAGATCCTTGTAGTCAGGAAGAAGGAAACAAGACGGACAGGACCCGGCGATGTCATGACATGTTATTGATATTGTGATGTAATAACATCGTGACACTTTTATAAGGTCAAGTGTCAGTGCGTTTTCAGCTCCTTATATGAGTTTTTTCGTTTATTGTGCCCGCTGTAGCCTCAGATTCCAGTTTCTGAGTGACAGGAGTGGAACCTGATGTGATGCTCTAGTGATCTAACACATCCGGCAGAAGTTTTGACATTTGTTATATTCTACGATGCTTTTCTGGTAACCACAGATCTCTGGAGACTGTAGTATAAATCCTAGGAAATACTCAACACAGCTTGTCTGGTACCACCAACCATGGCATGGTCAAAACCTCTGAAATCACTGCGATTTCTTTTTTTTTTTTTTTCCCATTCTGATGTGTGATGGGAACAACTTGACATGCGCCTACACGCATTGGCTCACTGAAAAATTCAATTTCTATTAAATTGGTATCGTAAAGATCTCTTCAGTTATTTTGGATAAAATATTTCTGCAATTTCAGATGAAGTCAAGGATTAGAGGAGAAAGCCGAAGCACTAGTATGTGACTCAGATGTATTTGTAGACAGAGACAAGGAAAGGAAGAGATGTGAAAGGTTGAAGGAAAGAGTAAGGAGCAAGGTGAGGTGGTCACGAGGTGATAGTCTAAAGATGGAAAGATGGCATAGTGATTTAAAGTCAAGAAGATAAATGATTAGAAATCACTGATATGTGGAAGGAGGAAAAACAAAAAAAGGAAAGGATCAGAAATAGCAATGGAAAAGAAAGCTGATTAGCTAAGGGGAAGAACATCTAGACAGAACAAAACACATGAGGGTGGAAAGATGACAGCCAGCAGCTGACGTGTGAAATCAAAGTTTGATGTCGCGGTCATTATTTTTCTCCTTTTCAAAATGATGTGTGTCTTTGTTGTGGTGTTGAGGTAAAACCATGAGGAACACCTGATTACTGCTAAAGTCCTGCCTCTTCAGTGGAGTGTCTATAGACACAAAGGAAACGTGAAGAGGGTGCTTAAGGACTATGTGCTACTTGTGTGAAGGGTCACATGGAGGTTTGAGAGTGTGTTTGAAGTCACACACGGTTATGATTAGAGCCAAGATTAAAAATGGAAGAGGGAATGTCATAGTTAAATAAAGTTTTTTTAAAAATAATTCATAACTATTTCTGTTCTTCTTTTTTTCTTTTGTCTCAGACATTATTCACACCGTGGGGCCAATAGCTCACGGTTCTGTGGGAGAGAAGGAGAAACGAGCGCTCCGAGACTGTTATTATAACTGTCTACGCACAGCGACTGAGAAAAAGCTGCGGACAGTGGTGAGAGACCAACACTCGAAAAAAAGCACACACACTTTTAGGGCAGTAGGTTTCTCTAGATTATAGATGCACTGAATTCTGCCTGCAGTTCACGTACATATAGGTGTGCACCTGTCTGCTGTGACAAGCCTGAATAAAACCACTCAACTATGGCGCATCTGTCATAGATATATATATATCCAGAGTGTATTTGCTGGTATTAAAAATAATTGTACAATGCTATATGTTCAAATGAAACTGAAAAGAGTCTTTGCAGTCAAGTGATCGCATGCTGTCATTCCATCACAATGACAATGTCTATCCACCAGGATTCGGATCTCAAACTACCACAGTATAGCAATTAGAATCCTGTGCCTTGTGGTCGTTTCAGTCTGAATCCAAATAATTAAACGGGATTAGTTCATTGAATTTAACTGAAATTAACTGAAAAGGGTGTCAATGCAGAGCAGTAAAACAGCAGACATGTAGATTAATTTCATCCAGTATGCACCCGGGGAAAAAAGTCATCATTTTACATTTCCAAACGTGGGTGTTAGATTTATTTATAATTTAAGAACAGAACAGTCAGACATCTACGTATCTACTGCATCAAATGTTCAGAGGATAATAATATAAAATATAAGATGAAAACCTAATCGAGGCACATAGCGCCTAAACCCTAGGTTGGATATATTGAACGGACCAATATAATTTCCACCTGGATCTGTGGTCTGTGTCAGACTCAGCGGGAATTCTCTACTAATGAATATTTTTCTCTTTGTCCCTCTGCTGAGAACATCAGCACACAGCATTTATGGTTTTATAGGCTAGTAATAAGGTTGAATGGATAAAATGGAGGCAGTCCAGAAAATATCCCTGGGCACTATTCCTGTTGGTGTCGAAGACTCTTCATATGGATTCCATGGATTTTCAGCATCTTTTGCTTTTCACAAATGGAGGTATCTGCACAACTTCATTTACCCCTCCTCTTTAAACCACTCACTATGGACATTTGGAAACGGAAATTAGTGTAATATGCACCGCTTTGGACTGTGGGAGGAACCTGGAGCACTTTGTGGAAACCCACCAAGCATGGAAAGAACAGGCAAATTTCATGCAAACCAAGGTGGGACGCAAAGCCTTAACCCTGGAGGCGTAAGGCAACAACGCTAACCACTATGCTACCCATGCCTCCCACGAAAACACACTGATATTCTGTATAAAATATAAATGTATCTCGGGTTTACAGTATACGTACTGTATTTAACTTAGCCTGAAATTGACACATCACTTAAACTTCTCTCCAAATGGTGAGTGACACTAAATTAATTCTATTCAATTAATGTCTACTAAGAAGAGTCTTCCACACCTACCAGAAGGAAATAAAATACTGGATCAAATTCTCCAACTGCTTTCTTCATCACATATTATGATTAGGTTAATTGAAAATGTGGAAAGACTTTAGTTTATTTGGGAGAATGTGCACATGTTCATGTTTTTTGCTTTAAGCCCTCATACTTTCATGCATCATTTAATATTATCTGCATGACTATAACAGAGACATTTGGTTGAGATCTGATACTCCTTCTGGGTGCAGAAATCTACAAGGACTGCCTGAAATATGGACTTTATGGATTTTGTTCAGGTAGAGCTACATTTTATTGGCCGGATTTTCTCATTTCTCTGCCAGCGCTGTTCGTTACACACCTCTGCCCACATTGACACATCAACACAAATACCTGCAAGCAGACATACAGTACAGTGTGTGTGCGTGTGTGTGTGTGTGTGCCTTCTGTGCACCCTTCACCACCATGGCTTCAAAGTTTTATCAGAATATACTGTATATACAGTTGTAACAAACTTTGAGGGCTTTTTTTTTTTTTTTTTTGAATGTGCTTTAAAAAGCTGGCAGCTGTGGCACAAATCAAGCTGAGCTCTCAGGTGCTAAGCACATTGTATTATATGTTGTCACCATAATTGTTAGTGTGTGGCTGAGACCTGATGCTGCTCTGTTTAACTTATAAATGGTCTGAAAGCTTGTCAGTTTATATCAGCATTTGTGTATCATACAGTATGAACTTTGACATTAATACTATAAATAGCCCTTAGAGTCTTAATTTAGTTAAAGATGACTTGATAGACGTTAAAGGGTGATGTCTTTACAGTATATGTACAGTACTGTATATACCTTATTAGCCTTAAATTGACATATCACTGCACTCTCTCTAAATTGGGGCCGACATAGAATAAATTTTGTTAAATCAATGTCTACTAAGAAGAGCCTACCATATCTACTATACTGTAAAGACATAAATTAATAGATAAAATTCTCCAATGTTATTGCTTATTATAAATAAGTTAATTGAACAAGTGGAAAGATTTTAAATACTTTAGTTTGTTTGGGAGAATGTGCACTTACATTCTTTCACACTTTCACCGTTTAATATTGGCAACAAAAAAAAACTCAGACACCAAAATTTCATTCGACCTGAAATATGTCTGTGTCGTCGAGAGAGAAAAAATGTGAGAATCTGGTCATTCAGTTTCATTTTATTGCCATAGGATTGCTAAACCTAGACCTGACCAACTGAAGCAACCCTAACACTGCCTCAAGGGACTTACACAGTGGGCACTATGCATAACACTGCAATGCTTCATGTGCTTCCCTTCTTACCCTGACACACCCATCACAGGGTCAACCTGGACTCATAAAACCACACGACCTCTGAATCTCTGATCACAGTCATTAATGATTTTTTTTCAACCACACTTCTTTTGTATAGTTGTATCTATCGTTCCAGTTTTTAATATTAATAATTCCAATATATTTAGCAATTTCCTTAGTTGTTTTCTTTGCTTGATGCAAGTCAATTATTTAACCCTGTTGCATTGCTGTACACCATTATATTTTGTTATACAGTGAAACCTGAAACCTTGGATGACGAGCATAATTCGTTCCGGAAGTGGGCTCGTATTCTAAAACACTTGTAAACCAAATTAAATTTTCCCGTAAGAAATAATGGAAAAATTTTATTATTATATTTAAAAAATTAACCTGCACTTTACCTTTAAAAAAAGTGAAAATAAATCCCGACAGATAAGTGTTTCCGTTTGTGCCTGTAGGCGCTGTGTGTGTGCAGAGAGTGTCTGTCTGTATCTGTGTGTAAAGCTGAGAGGAGGAGGGGGTGGAAGGGGGGCTGTAAAGGCAAGAGTGTGTGTGGGTGTGTGTGTGTGTGTGTGTAATGTGCGTGCACACACACATTAAGAGAGAGACTGTTTTATCTGAAAAATTTGCAAGGAACATTGTTAGTCACACTGACGCAAGCGCATACCAACTCATTGCTGTAAAGTAAAAACAAAAAATGAACTTGCATTTTACCTTTGAAAAGAATCGCGACAGAGCGGAGTTTCTGTGTAAGGCAGAGTGTGTGTGTGTACTGTATGTGTGTGTGCGAAGCCTGGAGGAGGGGGGCTGTTAAGGCGAGAGTTTGTGTGTGTGTGTGTGTGTGTGTGTGTGTGTGTGTGTGTGTGTGTGTGTGTGTGTGTGTGTGTGTGTGTTGCTGTGAGTGAAGGAGCACGGTGTCAAATTACGCACACACACACACATCCTCCCCCTCTTGGCTTCCCAAACACACACACCCTCTGCCTTACACAGAAACTCTGCTCTGTCGTGATTCTTTTCAAAAGGTAAAGTGCAGGACCATTCTTTTTGTTACTTTACAGCAGTGATTCCGTTAGTAAGCACACATGCGTGCTGTACAAACACAAAATAAAATATGTTTCACACACACACATGGTCACAGCAGTAAACATGTGCACGGATGATGATTATACCAGTGAGAGACGAGCACTAAGAGCCAGCAGGGGAGTCGATTATCCACAATTCCGCATCGCAAGAGAGAGAAAAACCATCGGCTCAGTTGTGATACATGATACTCGGAACTCGTAAACCAAGACAATGCTCGTTTTTCAAGTCAAAATTTATTTAAAAATCTTTGCTCGTCTTGCGGAACATTTGCAAACCGCGTTACTCTTAATCCGAGGTTCCACGGTATATCCTAACAAACACTGATTAATCTTTTATAATAGAAGTTGTGATAGTAGTGCCAGCTGCTATTTGAATCAAGGGTTTATATTAATGCTCTTGTTCTAATGTTCTAATGTCTTTTCACATAATCTAAGCTTAATAATAAACAGATTTAGCAGTTTGGCACACATGTCAACCATTTATTAATTGCAATGTCTAAACATCAAAGTGCTAAATAAAAATTAACTACCGCTATGCTGTTATATTTGGGCATATTCCTCTACCTATCAGTTATTATTTAGCCTTTTTAGACTCCAGGAATTAACCCTGAATGGGGTGGCAAACCTTCTCAGGACAGAAACACACACACATACATACACACACATACATAATGGACAGTTTTATATCACCTTAGCATGATCCAAGCCAGGAGAACATGCACATTTTTAAAGCTTATAAAAAGTATTCCAATCATTATTGATATTTCATTCATTAAATAGCATCTCAAAAAAGTGCAAAAGAAACATAATCCCTCTTACAGTATGGCTCACTTTGGCATCGCAGTAAAGTATTGAATATTTTAGGATTTTATTAAAACTTTTTTAATGTTGTTTTCATTTAAGACAATGGACAACCGTTTCTTGTTTGTGTTATAACGTCTACAATAATAAATGGGAAGAAAAAGTATATATTTCTTCTCATTTCCCCTTGTTGTTTTTTTGTCCCTGATCCAAAAAAATTATCAAATTTTTGACCAAAAACAGCTATATGATCTGAAACGAGTTGTGTAATGTGTCGCACATCCAATAAACAGAGAAGTTTTTAGCGTGATTATTTTATTCATTATAAGTAATTGTTTAATTATAAATTTAATAGCACTTTCTAAATACAGAACTTTCCATTGTGCTTTATTTCTTATCTATTGCCTGGCTTTATGGTACTACTGTAGGTTATTAATTAATACACTTTTGATAGCACTCTGTCTATAAAAAACCAATTACTACCAAAGCTGTAATGTCACTGTCACTGGAATGGCACCTTTGCTACCATAACTTGTCAGCACAGGTACTGTGGGACTGCAGTTTAGCATTATAGCTATGGTTCATAATACATCACACACTTTGTTTTTTTCCATATCTACAATGTTTTTGGTGCATTTTTGTTTATTATATTGATATAGGCGTATCTGTTTAAGTTGTTAGAGTGGGACACTCCTAGTTTCAGACTCCTTGGCTTAATTGGCTATAAAATGTCTTCTCTTTCACTTCACTGACAAACAGTGTCCAAAACTCTGATGAAGATATTTTTAATTTCAGCATTCTTTCCACTTAAATCTAATTACTATGGAAGTGACTGTGAAGAAGGCTTAGTCACATTGTCATTTATTCCGTAAAAGCTTGTTTTCCATGATGTGTCAATTTATTTGTCATTAAGATACGCACATTCTTAGAAACAACTTTTTAAACCATAATTATTAGTGTGCAAACATTAATGTATGCACATTCATTCATTCAATATTCCAATAAATGGCAGTAATTTGTGCGACATGGTATACTCCAAAATGGCTAATTATTATAATGAGATTCAATAAACTGTTCTGTAAGAATACATTTTCTCAGAAGTCTTCACAGTAAAAAAAAAAAAATCTAATAATAATGTTAATTCTCTAATAATGTGATCGAATAATGTGTTTCATTAGGTATGCACATTTTTGCCCATTTCATCAGATTAATCCTGAGTGGTTTGAATACATTTAATTGTAAAATGTGACTATATAAGCAGTGGTGTGTGATTTTAAAGGATAACCCTCTAATGTTTTGCTTCTGAGAAATCAACAATGCAAACCTATAAAGTGTAATATTTTATTGTGTAGCAAAGATTTAATTGTGTGTGTATTTTAAGTGCATCAGAGTGTGTAGACGCCTAATACCTTAATCTCTCTCTCTATCTATCTATCTATCTATCTATCTATCTATCTATCTATCTGTCTATCTGTCTATCTATCTATCTATCTATCTATCTATCTACTTATCTCTCTCTCTCTCTCTCTCTCTAGGCTTTCCCCTGTATTTCCACCGGGGTGTATGGTGAGTGACAGACCTAAAGACACTTAGTTCCTAAACATATAAAATGTTTCATGCTATTTTTAATGTAATATTAATATTTAGCTCATTATTTCAGTTATTCCCAAGAGCAGTTTTGCTCCGTTTGGATTTCCACATAATTCAAATAATTTCCAATTCTATTTTTGTTATACATTTGTGAAGCAGATCCTGTGGTTTTTCATTAGCACTGCTTATAAAGATGCTCACAGTTGTTCATCATGATCAGAGCTTTGCAGCTGTTTTTAAGACAGGAGCATTAAGACATTTCTTTCTGGATTTCTGGATATCGGTTGCAGTAGCATGTGGGATTATTTAGATGAACAAATGGGGGTAGATGTTGAGATTAAGCAGGATTGGGAGATTGAGCAAGTATGTCAGGCAGATTGGAATCTGTGTGCCCTGATTAAAGTAAGATACAGCACTCAGAAATACTCTCAGAAATACAACTCTCAGAAATACTCTACATCAGTTTTGATGTTTTTGTACAGTAAGTGTATATGAAATGAATATATATACATATATATATAATAAATAGACTTGGCACATACGAATGTTAGGTATTTCATTTTCTCAGATCTTAAATGATTGTAATTGGTTTCCACAGTCACAACAGGAGGCAGGAGATGGTATGGAGACAGATGCTGACAGAAATCACTGATACTAAATGAGAAGATCCTTCTGGTCTACTTTCAGATCTGTTACTGAGTGCTCTAAATGAAGTTCACTAGCATTCTGTTAAGCTTTATGAATCCTCTAGTGGATACAGTATGTAATTTAGCTGTTAGTTGTGAGTGAGAGTAATTATCTACACTGTAACACAATGCTGAAGGCGTCCAAAATATGCAATAATCTCCTCTGAACAGTTGATATTGAGATCTATCTGCTACTTATGCTCTGTAAAGTCTTCAAAACGGCTCTAATCCGAGGTGCTTTAATTGGTGATTTTTGAGGCTGGTAACTCTAAATGAACTTCTCCTCTGCAGCAGATGGTAGTTTTGCCAGAATGTATGAAAGAAATCCAGACTTGTATTGACTGGTGTGTGCAAACGTCTGACTAGTGTAATACGAATTTAGTTTTTCTACGTTCTGAAACTATACTGGAGATTTCAAAACACTTATGGCATTAGGTAATTAAGTAACAACAGCAGCAATGGAAGTCAGTTGTAAGGCAGTTTTAAGACACAAAGGTCAGCTGTTCTGGAATAGTTCATGCTAGAACAGTATTGTCAAAAACCATGAAGCACCTTGAAAGCAAGACCAAAACTCTGCTGCAGAGGACTTAGAGGTTGTGTCCAATCCTTAGACTGGCACTGTAATCATAATAATAATAATAATAATAATATTATTATTATTATTATTATTATAGTTGTTGTTATGATCGATAATGACATAAATTTATAATTTAATTAATAATGAATACTATTACCACTAATGTTGCTGTTTTTGGTATATTAATTCTTCATTTATCATATAAATTTATGTAATTATGGGTAATAATAATAATAATAATAATGTCCATAATTACATAAATAAATATTATTAAATGATAATAAATACTATTATTAATAATTATTAATATAATATTGCTAATGTTGTCTGTTATTTATCTAGAAAAGGATCATTCCTCTTTATGAATTGTAGAGGTAGTTAAAGTTAATAACAATCAACAAGTCACAACACTGTTGAATCCTGATTGATCTTTTCTCTAAAAGTGCAGTCATTCCATTGTGAGATTGCACACAACATTAAACGTACTGTAACTATTAGCAGATTAAAAGTATGCCATGTTGTACTTTATTGAGCATACAACAAATCATTGGAAAATTTGCTGTGGTGGATTAAACCACTTCAGGGTGTGCTAATATAGGAGAATAAATTTTAAGGTAGAAAACTGCTTCAGTGTTTTGTAATGCTCTGTATAATATCTTGAACACGAGGATAGCCTGGGTATTACTGCAGAACACACACATTACTTTCCTTATCATCTAATAATCAGAGGTAACGTTTTATTCATCTGTCAGTCAACGAGACCAGAATAGGAAATTATCCACAAAGTTCTTAATGGTTTGCAAATCGGGATTAAAACTGGGTGCTATCTTTTGGGTTGGAAGGAAGAGACAATCACAGCAACACAAGAATGCAGAAGAGGGCAAGTAGTCTATTGCCACTTTTCCACTGTATACTGTAGTACGGCACGACACGGTTCAGTTCAACTCACTTTTGGGGGGTTTTCCACTGGGAACAGTACCTGGTACCTGGTCCTTTTTTTAGTATCACCTCAGCCGAGGTTCCAAGCGCGCCGAACTGTTACCAAAACGTGACTGGTAACCTCCGCTGGTCACTGATTGGCCGGAGAAAATCGTCATTACTGCGTCACCGAACTTGCGACAAGAGACACAACACAACCGCTATATTTAGAACAGCCAGAGAAGGATCGGATGCACCTTTTTGTATTAACCAAAAATTTTCTTTGGCTGCCATCAGCCTCTTTTGAAACAAACTCCTTCGTCTCGCTGTTAAAAACATCCACATGCCGAGAATGAAGAACACCATGCCGTCGATATGCTCCATTGTTGTGTGTTTGTTTGTTGCGCGTTTACGATGACGTCACGGCAGTAGCGGCGCCGCACGTGAGTAATCCCGCCCACTCTAAAGCGTCACTAAACTGCAGTGGAAGCGCAAACCGAGCCAAACTGCGCCGAACCGAAGTGAGTTGAACTGAACCGTGTTGTGCCGTACTATGCAGTGGAAAAGAGGCATACTGTATGTGTCCTGTTATGCAGCACAAGCAGCTGGTTCGTGACTATCAATGGGGGTCAAGGAAGGCTTCAGAGGAATGTTTCAGAGGAAGCACATGTTAGTCTGACTAGTGGCAGAAAATTTTCACATGATACAATTAAGAATAGCTTTTGTTGATTAGTGGTTAAAAGTTCTATATGCAGATGTGTTGTATTGCACTACAGTCTATTAAGAATATGTGTGTGACGTCATTAGTGTGTATCTAGTAACGTTTATATATATATATATATATGTCTGTGTGTGTGTGTGTGTGTGTGTGTGTGTGTGTGTGTGTGTGTGTGTGATGAAGGATATCCACCTGAGCAGGCAGTGGAAGTGGCTCTGAAGACAGTAAGAGAATACCTGGAGGACAACCCAGCGCAGGTGTGTGTGAGCGGGGCAAACTCCCTGTTGGGGTTCTTTTATAGCTGCTGCTGTTTTTGTATGAAGCTGAATAGTGCATCATGTTGTCATGGTGGTCACAGAGGGACGTAGGTTCTGTCTCATCTTTATCACATGCTTGCGTACTATTCTAGGTAAGGATGCTTAACCGTCTGTTGGGTTCACGCTGAAAAATAAGGAGAAAGTTGGTATATTAAAATTGACAGAACACACCGTTTTAACCAATCTGGTAAGATAAGGTCAGTTTCCTAGTTCCTACCTGCTGTGTGCACTGTGTCTCATACAGTACACACACACACACACACACACACACACACACACACACACACTCACAGAGGAGTCATTCCTTGGTGGAAAAAACGAAATCCCAAGGTAGGTTTAACACGTAATGAAGCATCAGGTAAACCGCCTGCCTTTTTTGTCTCTCTCTATCTCTCTCTCTCACTCTCTCTCACTGTCACTTTGTCCATCCGGTCCTAAGCGTACGTGCTGACTCGCTGACAGTACCTCAAACCTCTACAGTTCTGTGCAGTGACAGAAACGAGCTAATTAGAGAGTCCTAATTAACAAGCCTTCTCCTCCCCCCACCAGCCACACTCCACCAACAACACACACCAAATTAGCGAGCACGGGCGAGGCGGGAAGTGAAAGAGAGACAGACGAGAGATATCTGCTAAAGGAAAGGGAAAACTAAAGGAAAGAGGACAAAACAGGTGTTAGTGAAGAGAAAGAATTTTCAGGTGATAAAGAGAAAACAGGAACATAAGAAACGCTGGTTATGTGGACAAACTGACAAGTCAGATCATAATTCAGTATGAACATAAAGATTTTTTTACATTAAATCAAATGATCAAAACATTGTATATAGTAAGTCAGATGTAAAACTATATATATATATATATATATATATATATATATATATATATATATAAAAGTATTGGACAATATTGCATGGAGACATTTTTTCGCAAATGTAATATAATACATAATAACATAAAACAATATCATATTTAAAAAATTTCTAAGATGGAAAAATGGTAAGCAGTAAACAAACATCTGAAAGAAGATATATTGTTTTTAAATCTTGTTTATTTGAACATGGCTTATTATTATTATTATTATTATTATTATTGCAAAACTTATAAAATAGCACTTGATCCAGTACATCCTTTTTTGCAATGCTTTTCCTTTTCTTTTTAACGTACTAGTGGTTAGCACTGTGGCCTCGCACCTTCAGGGTCGAGGGTTTGATTCCCACCCCGGGTCTGTGTGCATGGAGTTTACATGTTCTTGTGGATTTTCTCCAGGTTCTTTGCTTTCCACCCGCAGTCTTAAGCCATGCAGGTTGAGTTAATTGGCCTTCTCAAATTGTCCATAGTGTGTGTGTGTGTGTGTGTGTGTGTGTGTGTGTGTGTGTGTGTGTGTGTGTGTGTGTGTGTGTGTGTGTGTGTGTGTGTGTGCGCATGCAATAGATTGGCCCCACCTTGTGCCGCATGTCTCCTAAGATAAGATCTATAGAAGTTTGTACTCCATGAACTGTGTGTGTGATATAAGTTATTTTTAGCAATCTTTGAATTCAGTTTCGAGTTGTCACATTAATAAATAATACCCAAGCTTTTGTTAACTTGTGCTGTTCTGTAAAGAAAATGTGCTGATGGTTTGATGGGTAAGACATGCACGCACACATCTGCCAGGCTCACAGCTCACTTTAATTAAAGTTAATAAAATGATGTTTAAAACTTGAGATGTAATTTGTAATCCATATTAAATAGTGTCGTATACATAATTTACTATTGCTCTCAAAGACCATTTCTGTTTGCACAAAACATACTTTTGATTTTTAAGGAGAACAGAAAATGTTTACGAGAGTAAAAACTCCCTTTATTTCTCTATACAATCCCCTGCTACACTAATGCACTTATCCAAGTGTTTTACTGGTACTACTTGAATGTCATGAAGGTCAAATATTTTTGGACTATGTGCTTCACGTCTGAAATGGCTTGATAGCACAAATGTGGAAATGGCTTGGAGCGAGGTCAGGACTGTAGGGGTTATGTGGCAATAACTCCCAGCTGAGTTCCTGTAATGTGCAAGTGGTATTGGTGAATGATCATTCAATGGTTTTCAAGGATCAGGTGTTCCACTTGCTGAATGTTCACAGGAATGACTGCAGTGAGCTCTGAGCCACCTCGGCCAGGATCGTCATCACGGACGTACGGCTTTCTTTAAAACTTTTGCACCATTCGGCAGCTAAAATTGTTGAGTCTCATCACCGTACTGTGCTTGAAGTCTTCTGTAAATGTCAATGCTTTCACACCTTCATTTATGAGAAATTCAATCACATGTTGTGGTGTGATGCACTGCCAGAGGACTTAACTGTCCCTGGCTATGCATGAGGTCTGAATAACAACACATGCAATATCAATATTAAATTCCTCGTTATGTGCACTTAACCCAACTGTAAATACAGCTTGCTGTGTCTTATTTACTTCAATATTAACAGAAAACATAATTAGAAATAATGTCTAACATTGTCCAGCTGGGTAAATTTAACCAAATGGACCAGAATCACAATCTGTATTGTTAATTAAAAGATTTCTCTCAGTCATGATATACTGTCATTTTGTTAGAAATACCAGTAATAATACTTTGTAGATAGATTTTTTTTTTATCATTGGTTTAATGCAGTTTAAGTTTAAATTCAACATCATGTCACACCCTCAATAGAGAATCTGAGGTATGTGTAGTGCATCTATAATGTGCAGTGTGCATGGAAACAAATGTTACAGTAACAGTATCTCTATACAGCCTATAATTAAACAAGAAGCAGGAATTGTAATCTTGATTAAATGACACTTAATTGAGCAGCACAGCTTTGCATCTCTAAGCGCTGAAGCTGAAGAGAACAGAGTCAAGTCGAGTGTGTCTGTACTGGAAGCGAATGACACCCAGTTCACATGACACCCAGATGCTGGTTATATAACATTTTATGGACAGTGATTTCATGTGCGTGCGTGTGTGTGCGTGTGTGTGTGTGTGTGTGTGTGTGTGTGTGTGTGCAGGTTTGTCGTGATTTTGTGGCTATGCATAAACAAGCCTTTAGCCTCAGTTAACCGTCTCTGCATCTGCTCACAGGATTAGAAGAGCTTGTCGATGAGCTTGTTGATGAATTTGCAGACGAATTTGTATTCAAGCTGATATGAATGAGCTCATAGGCTTGTAGACCGAGTTTGCTGAACTTGTGGTTGAGCTTGTAGACTAAACATTAGAGCTTGCATTATAAGTTCTAAATAATCTTGTAGAACAACTTGTAGACTGAGTTTGGAGAGCATTTTAGACTCTCCAGTTTCTTCAATTACTCATTACTTCAGTACTTCAATTAAGTCATCATTATACAGTAGTAAGGATTTGCTCAAACTGGGGTTGTCCTGGTGATGACACGTGCAGACTAAGTGTAGTATTATTGCAGATCTCTTTAGCATTCTCCTTCTCTTGACATCTTATGCTCTCATCCTTACTGGAGCGCTGATTTTTATTTGTTTATTTTCTTCTCAGTTGGACCGGGTCATCTTCTGCGTTTTCCTTAAGTCAGACGAGGATCTGTACAAGAGCAGACTTCCTGCCTACTTTCCAAAAGGTCTGTTACTATCTTACTTTCCTTTTTTAAAACACTTTCTCTTCCTCTAGCTTGAGGAAAAGACATTTTTCACTCTGGCACATATATATTCTCACTATTTCCCACTCTATCTTGGACACATACACACACAAACAAACACACAGTGGTCCCAGTTGTCCTCTCTGCTAAAGGGCTTTTTCCAATGACACCAGCCAAAAGTCACTCTGAGCCCGGCATCTATTAGATTGCATTAAATTCTGCGGCCTGGCTTTTTATTTTCAGCATCATTTTTTTTCCCCTTCAATTGTTGTCAACATTAATCTAGTTTGATCAAGCATAGTACACGCCATGGGACTGGGGCTGTCACTTTCAATCATCTCTAATGTTATTTTGCCTTTCTAAACAAATAACGCACTGTCCATGGTGTAGAAAAGAACAGCGTTCAGTGCTTCGGATCCGGCATGCCAAACTTGTTCAAGCCTGAAGAGAGAAAAGACATTTAGTCAGTCATTCTTTTTCTTCCCCTCAAAATCTCATCTCTGTCCCCACCCCCTTTCATCCTGCAGACCAATCAGAGAGACTGGTTGAGGACAGGTAACGAGCATGGTGTGCCCTAATCTATGTGTGTATGTGCTGGTGTTTGTCTGGGAGATTAAAATTTAAAAATGTAGTGGAATAGAAGCATATCAGTGGCAGTACTTTAGCTGTAATGTTTATAGATAAGCATATGATAATAGTTTGCAGTGCTAACAAACTCACACGCTGAATATATTAACATTTTCCATAAAAAAAATTTCTTCTTGCAAATAGAAGGTTTAATTGTTTTGTTTTGATTCTAATTTCTAGTTTCTGAAGCGCAGATTTTACTGACTTTAATATCATTCTTACTTTCTTTATTAAGCATAAAAGTTCCTGTGATCTCTCCCTATATCTGTTCCACAAGCAGTTTAATTGACAGGTGGTGTGAGTGTAACCCTGCTCCATGTTAGTGTTGCTACGTGCCAGTGCAAGTGTGACACCTATGTGTGATCTTCGTGATTTCTTGTGCGAAGCGTCTCAGCTGAATGCATTGTTCTTCACTTACAGATCCGCTTCCTAAAAGCAAATTATGAGTGGATGTAAAGTCTGCGTTGAATGCCGCACTCATCGCCTGCTCCTGCTTCCCCAGCGTCCGCCCTGCCGGCAACACCTACTGATTATTTTTGAATCTTCTGATTTTTTTCCCCTTATTTTTTTTTTTTTGATGGCAAGCGTCATGTAATTTCTTATCGCACCAGTCACTGCACCGCTACAGAATGTTGTTGATCAAAGGATGGCTTTTTTGCCATTGCATTAAAGTTGACTGCCATCATACACGCACATGAAGAAAATAAAAATGACAAGTGTTTCATTATGTCTTTGATGTTCATTCTGGAATCCGAAAAGATTCTGTCCATACACATCTTAGTTCTGATAAACAGGATTTGACTGCAATGTGTAATCTGGTTCAATCTTCTCCACAATATCTACAGAATTTACAGCAGTTACACCTGATATGACTAATCAGTTGTTTGAATCCAGATTACCGTATAATTGTAATTAATGTTAATGTCACCGCTTATTTGGAACATAATCACCGTCGCCATCATCAGCCGTATCCTGAATTGGAAAATTACAAAATATTTAAAGGTTCTTATTTTCAGACGTGCATAAACATGCACATTCAGAACACATTTTATTTGAAGTTGCATTTGCTGTTCAGAAGGGTTAGTTGCGAAACCGTGTCACTAAGCAACCAAAAATGGACAGTAAGTTTCTAACCTGAGATCATAATTTAGCTAGCGATCACATATACATGGAGACCTTTAAAGGACTTTTGATAACAGAACATGAGACTAAAACTCTCTTAATTTCTCTATCTAATCCAACTACTAATAAAAATTTGTGGTGGGATGCCATCGAGGTAGAACGTTTTGGACTGCCTGCTTCACATCTGAAATGCTTTAATGTGTAAACAGCTTGGAGTGAGGTCAGGACAGTACGGAGAAGGGGTAATAACTACTAGCCAAGTTCCTGTAATGTGCATGTGGTGTTCGTGAATGATTGTGCATACACTTCCCACAGACAAATGCAGGTGTTCCTGTTTACTAGAAAGACTGCAGGGGGCTCAGAGCCACCTCAGCCAGGATTGTCGTTCTGAAACTTCTTTAAAAAGTTTGCACTATTCAAATGTTTTACTGCGGCTAGGAGTCCCCGTCATCACCGTACCGTGCTTGAAGTATTTTGGAAATGTTGATCAGTTTTACAGCTTTATTCACGAGAAATTTCACTCATACGCCACTCATAGATTACTAAGGAAAAAACTCACTCATTTATTGTCTATACCGCATTAACCTATATACATGGTCATGGGGGGCCTGCATCCTTTCCCAGGAAGAGCACGAGGCGGGGTACACCCCAGACAGGGTGCTGATCCATCGCAGGGCCTAATCTTTGTACTGTGGGAGGAAACCAGAGAAACCGGAGGAAACCCAACAAGCACAGGGAGAACATGGAAACTCCAATCAAACCTGACTGAGAATCGAACTCGGACCCTGGAGGTACAAGGCGACACGACTAAGCCACCATGCCACCTAAGAAAAAGTCTTTGGAGGTAAAAATTACCCTCTTTTTTACTTATTTTCTGTTTCTTATCTTTTTTTTTCATGGCATTTACCTTACCTAAAAGCAAACATTGCATCACATTTGTTGAACTTGAACTTCTGAAGCATTAAATTCAAGCTTTCAAGGAATTCATTTATATTGAATTGGCTTCTAACCTTATTTAGAGGGAGCATACAGTGACTAAGGTTCTACAGTCACTTGTATTTGGAGGCATTCCTAATGCCAGTCAAAAGTTCGGACACACCTTTTAATTCCATGGTCTGCCCTGATCTGATTTCTTTTTTATTTCTGTCTACATTGTAAAACAATACTGAAGCCGTCCAAAATATGCAATAATCTCCAGTGATTATCGTCTGCTACTTATGCTCTGGTCTTCGTGAGAGCCAGGTTCATTATAGTGCTTGTTGGGTTTTGCAAATGTACTTAACAGTACTGTTTTTGGATCTATTCCAGTACATCTCATTTTCATGTCTTAAATAACAACTGACTGGTGTTGTTACTTAATTACCTAATGCCATATGTGTTATTTGCATATTTAAAAAAAAAAAAAAGAAAACAGTATTGTTCTAGAAAGTAGAAAATAAATCCAAACTTGTGTCCAAACTTTGTACTTCTACTGTATGTCATATTTCCTTTCTTCTCTTTTAATGTAGTCTCAAAAAATTCAATAGAAATCGTGGGCAATAAAATGTGGATTTGCGGGAAAGGTATGATTAGAACACCATAATTTGAAGCTCTTATAATGGATCTGAACATTACATATAAAGTTCTCAACTGGAAATGAGTTTTAAAAAAGATACCAGGCATATTGTAACCTATTCACGGGCATTCTTGCAGGCCAGTGCTCATAACACTTAACCTACAATGAAAATGCACTCTTTCTTCCTTTGCTGTGTAGTTTATGTAGGTCGCTATGATGAAGGATTCTCATTAAATCCCATTCCTCCCACTGAATGAATGGCCAGTCCTCTTCTTAATGCAACTTTCATTAATTACGCCTTGTGCCTCGGTGGTAGCGAGAGGCAATAGAGCAGCACCAGCAGAACGCTTCAAAATAGAGCAAACGTTTTGAAATATTGATTTTAAATCAAGTGCACATTAGCCAAACTAGCAGTCGCAAGAGAGTCATTCTTTTAATGCAGTGCTTTTTGTTTCCACAACATTTTCTCCACCCAGACGTTGCACAATGTCACATTCTTCTTCATCTTTATCTCCTCTGCCCTTCCCCTGAGGAGGAGGACGGCGAGTAAGCGCCTGAGAGAGAAAGATAGTGTAAAGGAGAGTTTGATGAACTCGTCTGAAGCCGTGTTCATTTTTTAATAAGCAGTGGGCAGCTCAGGTACTGTCATCAGATGAGCCGTGTATAATATGGAACCGAGGAGGAAAAAGACAGGAGGGAATGAGGGAACGAAAGAGAGAAAGTGCAGGAGAGTAATTATCCTAAATCGAGACTTCAGTGCTGTCTTATCAGCACTTTCTCTTTTTTTTTTCTTCATCCTTCATCTCTCTCATGCTCAGTCTCTGTCTGTCCTGCTTACTGAAAGTGTTATTTAATTTGCACTACTGGTGTGCTAAATGCAGGATGGAGAGCTGCTGACAGAGTTTCTCCTCACTGGAACTGAGATGCTCTAAAGTGTTTGCTTCATGCCAACAGCACAGCCATGGAGAGAGACAAGAGAATTCTCTTTTTTTAAACCTTTTCTCTCTCATCTCGTTCAGCTCTGTGCCCTTTTCGCTCCCCTTCCTCAATGATTTCATCTTTCTTCCTTTTAGTTTGTGTCGCTCACTCACTCTCCCTTCCTCTGCACTCCCTATTTAACTCCCTGTTTAACCAAGTATACAATAACCACTAAATGATGCAGAGCTTGTCTTTGTATTATTTGTTTTCACCGGTATTTGAAAAAATATCTTCGTACACTTCCAGTCAAAGGTTTGGACACACTTTCTAATTTCATGGCTTTTCCTGATTTTTATATTTTTTCTTCACTGTAAAGCAATGCTGAAGGCATCTAAAATATTCATAAATCAAGTTGATATTGAGATGTGTCTGCTACTTACAGTAGGCTCTGTCAAGCCTTCATAGCAGCTCTAATCTGAGGTGCTGTTTGAGGTTAATTGGTGATTTCTGAGGCTGGTAACTCTAAATGAACTTTTCCACTGCAGCAGAGGTAGGTTTTGGTCTTATGTTTCTGGAAAGGACTTCATGAGAGCCAGTTTCATTATGGGGCTTAAACCAATGCATTCGACAACATTGTTCTTGCAAGAACTATTCTAGAATAGCTGACATTCATGTCTTAAAATAGAAGCTAACGTTTTTTGTTGGTGTTACTTAATTACCTAAATCCATATGTGTATTTCATGCTGTAGTTTTGAAAACTTCAGCATTGTTCCAGAATGTAGAACGTAAATCCAAACTTGCATCCACTGTTTGACTGGTACTGTATGCTGCATCCTGCATTTTGTACTATACAGTACATTGTTAAAGGTATAACATCAAGACATTAAAGTTGATTATCAGTTATATACCAGTAAACTGGTGACAGGATCTTGGGCAGACAAGGTTCACCCATGACCACAGGGACCAAAGGCTAGCCTGTCTAGTTCAATCCCTCTGAAAAGCAAGTGCAGCACAAATCACCTAAAAAAAAGACAATGCTGGCCACGAAAGAAAGCCACCAGAACATTTAGTGCCATGCATGGGGCCAGGCAGGCAAAGTGCCCAAGGCTGCGGATCTGACCTCCAAACTGCCCAGATACCAATACAACTGAGCATCCATTGAAGCAACTGGACAAACAAGCCAAATCCATGGAGGCCCCATTCCGCAACCCATAGCACCCAAGCATCCGCTGCCAATGTCCCCACAATCTGCCCCAAGTTCCCAGAGCTGCCAAGGTAGCACAAGGGAAACCTATACAATGCTGGGCACAATGTTTTACGTTCTAATGGTACAGTTGATTAGTGTATCATTCCTTGTGTATGTGGGAACCAACATGTTACTTCTTTACTCTTATTTTACTTTCACCTTATTTCCATTCAACTGAACTTTAAACCTGTGCAGCCCCCTGGTAATGCAAATATGACTGGAATCTTTCAGAAACTACAAAAATATCAAAGTCGCTCAACAATTTTTTAAACAAATCATTTATTCATAAATAACCCTGCAATGTGTAAAATTCCTCGATGCCAAAAAATGAAAGTAGCATGAAGATCAAGGAGATATGGGCTGTCAAACGTTGTAAGTAATTTGCATTTACACCTAAGATTTCCACTGGGATGATCACACAAAATTCATTGCTAGAGTGTATTATGCAGTGCTACACTGTGTGTGGCATCGATCCCTGTGTCTGCAGCTGCGTCGCTATCAGTCTGTTAGTTTGCTGCATTTACTTACGTCTTTCTTTAACACCTCTCATTTCTTTAATCTGCCCGCCTATTCTTTTTTTGTGTCCTTATTGATTAAATGCTGAAGCTGAGTTCCCACAATCTTTGCTGCAGATCACTAAGGGTACAGAATGAGGGCCACACACTAGTTAACTATGGGGTAACCACGTTTTACCCTGGAGAACCCATGGAGTCATATTTGACCCAGACATTTATTTCATCGTCATATTCAACCCACACACCAAAGTAAAGATTTCTTTTTGCATTACAACCCAGTGTGCCCTATGTGAACCCATAACATTGACATTTAGTGGTAACTGACTGAACTAACCTGATTTTTTTCACATCAAACATGGCTGCTACTGTGCTTTTTATTTGGTGATATAAAAGCTGATGCCAGTGTTTTTAGTTCCTGCCTTAGAACAAAATTTTATGTGCATAGTTAAAATCAATACATATATTTTGAAATGAGAATCTGGTCTTTCCTTACTAAGAAAGAACTCCTGACTTTATGTCATGAGTGAAAGTTACCAGTTGGTAAAACATACTGGATATCCCAAGGGGTCATATATGACCCATGTCATTACATGTAGTAGGAAAGGGTTAATTTAAAAAAAAAACACCTGTTTTAGGGTTCACTGGGTCTGTACCATCATTTCAGCCAAAGGAGATAGATTTCCTATTAGGATAAGGTGGTCTGGGTTTTCCAGGGTTAAAGCAGATCTAAAACAAAAATAAACTGGTGCTAAATAAAGGCACAGAAAAATCATACAATTTAGTATGGGCACGGTTTGAACACTGATTGCTGAAAAATAACTCTACAGTACATTGTTACACAAGCCTACAGAGAAACATGTGGTTACCAAGGAAGTGCTAATGGGGGCATTCATTCATCTTCTATAACATATTCTTATACTGTGTACAAGGTCATGAGCCTTTCCCAGAAGACTTTAGGCACGAAGCAGAGTACACCCTTGATAGGTGACACACACACTTGGAAATTTGGGAACACCAATTCGGCTAATCAGCATGGACTGTGGGAGGAAGATTACCTGGAGGACACCCAACAAACACAGGCGGAACATCCAAACTCCATTCACACCGACCTGAGGCAAAAAAGAACCTCTGACCCTGGAAGTGCGAGGCCACAGTGCTATATATATGAAATTCTCTACTTTAACCCCACTGTTCATTACTTTGTGGACGATGCTTATGGATAGTACTGATTTCAACATGCACAACTTATCACAGTTATCATCCTTGAGATACCATCCTTGCACATTAAACTCTTTACTGTCACATGACGGAGCTGCCATGCATAAGATTGAATATGACCACAGGAAGGCCCTTAGTGGACATAAACCAGACGGTTATGGTTGCATAAAAAGTTGTAGCTCGGCTACAATTTTTTTAAGCATGTTTAAAAAATATCTAGCCCATGCATCGCTACCCAAGGCTCATCACGATTTTTTTAATTCATCACAATTTTTAGAAATTGTGAAAGTTTGCACTTAGCTTAAGAGGGGACCAATCAGACCACGCTCAGTATCTACTGTAGTGAGGCACATGAGCGGTTGTGTTTATGAGTATGTGGCTTAGAGTCGCGCTGCCTGCAGCCTACACTGTAACAAGTAGTTATTATGCTAACAATGTATTTATCATGTCACTAATCACTGAGAATTCTCACGGTTCTCTCAATCAGCCACTCTGACTTTGCTTGCTGGGCATTTGGAAAATATGGATGGTGAGCATTAGCTAGCTACTGACTGAGCCTAAGGCGTGACAACCCCTACACATTTCTGCATAAGTGTTCTGCATTTTAACAGGAGTAGGCTGCTGCTTTGTACTGTATGTTGTGATACACTAAAAAGTTAGTCTTCTTGTATCCCTCCAGTATAAAACAGCAGATGATGTATTCAGCAAATCGACTATTTGTAACTCACCGATATTAACCCGACAACCTATGAAAGCCTTGCCCTCATCCTTTCTCACATTAGTAATCTTCCAGCTGAGACTCCTGTCTCGTTTTGATTTCCGCACTTGAAAGATGCTCTGATGTGGTACCCCAGCTTGTCATCTGCAAGGTCAGTAGACAAGGTTCTGAGTTCATTACAGTGAAACGAAATCCATCCATGTCTGTTCAACTTTGCTAACATTACGCAAGTACCAAAAAGTTTTTAAAATACCTACAATTCAAAAAGGTTTGTGAGGTTTGCAGATCAGCAGGCAGTGAATATAGAGCCTGCATGGAAACGCTTCACAGGTTCTACCAAAGACATTAGATAAACGATTTGTTTTTAATACCCCTCGTGCATCACCCCCAATTCTTAGGCAGAATTGTGCAGTTTGGGGTTTGCATTTCTACGGGCTGTTGATTTAACTACCTAGCACAAAGCAACAACGTTTTATATGAACAGTGTAAAAGAAAAGCGAGAGTAATAAAATTCATGACTGTGAACTTTTCGTTCAGAAATGTTTTTTTTTTCCCGTCTGGTACATCAAAAGTAATAAACTATAATGCTTCGGGAAGTTAAGTTGATGACCAGATGGATTCGCTCTCAGCATTGTAAGCTCGGCATTGTAAGCGTTGTCGTTAGACGGTTTTTTCCCAGAAATGTGATTTGAGCAGGTGTCTTTAGCCCATTGCAAACATTCATGTTGCCTGATTATAGTATTCTACAGTACATACAGTACTCTCAAGTAAGTGTAAGTGTAAGAGTAGTATGCTGTTTTGTTGAACACAGCCTTGTTCTTGTAACACCTACAAGTTTAGTTATAGAGCCATCACACTACACATAATTAGCTGACATCATGTGTGTGGCGCAAGAAAGCCTTTTGACGTTGTAGTGTTGGACACAGTCACGATGAGAGGTTTTTTTTTTTCAAGCTACAATTAAGCAGAGGCCAATGCAATGCAATCCAAAACGAAAATGGACCTTGTGAGCTACCCGGAGAGAGTCACGCTCGTCTGAGCCATGTGTGCGTTTGGACAAGCAGTGCTCGGTGTTGTAGGTGAAGTCGATTGGTGATGTTTATGGATGCTGATGGAGAGGGCAGAAAGGTTGTGTGAGAGGGGGTTGTAAACCGCTAGTGAAATGAAAATGGCTCTTTAGCAGAAACCAGGACGCTCCGCTGCCCCCACAATCAATGTGTTGATTTACTAGCTGAAAGCTTGTCAGACCAAGAGAAAAGTGTGTGTGTGTGTGTGAGTGTGTGTGTGTGTGTGTGTGTGTGTCAGTTTGCGGTGACAAGAAGTTCAACAAGGTGGGAGTAAGATTGAGGTAAGATTTAGATAGCAATATATAAAGGTATGAACATTTTCATTATAAAATATCACAACTCGACATAAATTTACGTAAACCCCCTTACATAAGGTTATGTGAGACTCCCCAGTACAGGAAATCAGGTGCTGTGATTAGTCGGGTATGAACATTGCACCTAAAAGCTCTGCTTGTTTTTCTTGCTTTTTCTTGCTTTCTTTTCCTTTTTTGGATAAAGTGGATTATATGTCTTCGTCTAAAGTGTACGCTACGATAGGCTTGAGATGAATTCATCTGTGTTTGTGAAATGTTACTGTCTTCCTAACAGCCCGCTGTGTTGTCTACCTGCTGTGTTTCTCACACTGAATTGCGTCTAATGAAATATTTATCATGTTTACTTGATGGTAGTGCGCTGTATTGGAAGGGGAAGACGTATAAAATATAACAAGTCACGAATATAAAGTAACAAATCTTCTGAGTGTATATAATATTTTCTCATTCTGTCTTTCACCCAAACACGTGTGTGTGTGTGTGTTTGTGTGTGTGTGTATGTGTCTCGATCCAAATCAAGCGCTATTTTCTAAACATACTGCATGTGCTCATTCACAGAACTAATAACACATTTAAGTGTCTTCACACTTCATTCTAATGAATAAATGTTTCGACGGAACTGAATTCCAAGGAATTAAATTTAAGATCTCTGACTCGGATTAGAATTATATTCATGCAAATTGATTATTTGATTCATTTTTTTTTTTTTTTTTGCAAATGATTTTTTCCATCTGGAGTAATAAAAACATGCATGATGTCTACTTCTAAGTGTTGTAAAGACAACATTTCTGTCGTCGGAAATTAAGGCAGCCATTACTCACCCTATTTTAAATGTAATAATAGAATGTTTTCTTTGTTTTTTCAAAAATAAAAAAGTTGCATATACAAAATATTTATATATTAAGCCATCTATACTGTATTATGTTATAATAACATTAATTATATTATTTATTATTTAATATTATTTATATATTATTATATGAATATATTACATAGTATAATATCTTGAAAATAATTTATTTTTAAACATTTAATCCTGCATTAGAAAACAACATTAATATGTTAATATTAATTTATTATTAAATGGCTTTGGAAAAATTACATAAATCAGTTATTAAATTTAAAAGTAAAAAAGTTGCATCAATAATGTATGTTATAATAACTTGTTTATTATATTATTTATTAGTATTTATATATTATTATATACATATATTACTTATTATAATAACTTTATTACCAAATTTTTAGTAAACATTTAATCCTGCATGAGGAAACAACATTAATATGCTAGAACTTATGCTAAAATTTTATTTTATTATTAAATCCTTGTGGACAAATAATTAAATAATTTGAATTGTTAAATTTTAAATAAATTGCTAATAATTAAAATTGTTCATGTTAAAAGAATTAAAGGAAAACACTGCCAGTGGAAACAACTAACATCAGTCAGTTGATGACCTGAATGTACTGAATGACCAGCGTATCACATCTATCAAATTTTCATTGGAATATTCCAGAACTTAAACTACAAGAGTAATTCTAGCGGCATGAGGAATCATTTTGATACAGGAATATGCATTGCACTCTGTAATCATCAAAACTATAAACTAAGAGAAGTTAAATTAATTATTAGTGTATGCGACTAGGCCGTGTAGTACAGGGTCACAAAATATGCTCCTATATTCAAATGCAGTGCATGTAGAACCAATATTCAATTAATCTAGAAAATAATAATGGTTATTATAATAAGTTAAAAACCTGCCTACTAATGATACCCTAAAATTTTATAAGAAATGAATGTGGTGGTGGTTTATTTAGCTGATATTTGCTCATTTGCTTAATAGACGATGATGATGATGATGATGATGATCATATAATGTTCACCTGGTACTTCATTATCCTACTTGCTTTTCTTGTTCACGGTCTGGTGTGTTCGTGTATTAATATAGAGTCGAATTGTAGATTTTTGGTGTATTCAACCAGCAGTCTTTTTTTTTCCTTCTCTGTTCACACTCAAGCACAACAGATGGTCTTCATACAAAGTGTTGCTTTGGGTTTCACTTTCCTCTGTAATTATAAATCCATTAATAACGTTCCCGTCGAAATGTAGGATTAAGAGAGGTGAAGCTCATTTACATTTTCACAAAGCAGATCTGAACCACTTCCACACAAGCTCTCGCTGTGTAAAAGCTGTGATAGTGGGGTTCAAAAATAAATGGAGCATTTCAGATAGTGGCTGTGGAGGTGTGTGATGTGATGTGTGTGTGTGTGTGTGATTCCCTAATTAACGAGACTCATTTGACACATACAGATGCAATATACTTGCAACACACATGTATTATTCATGTAAACGGAAACATATTTCACACACGGCATAAAAACTGATGAGTTTTGTTTATTCCGCCCCCGTCTCCTTGTGCTTTTCTTCAAGTGGCTGAGTTACTAAGAGCCCTGAGGATATGTGCATTTATCAGAAGTGTCCATCCTTACTAATGCATCTGTGAAAGTGAAAATGTGTGTGTCTCTGTGGAGCTTTGGCTGTGTGTGTGTGTGTGATTTTTTTGGTCCAAATCTAACACATTTGTGCTGCATAAATGTAAATATCATGGGGTTTAGACTGGGATCTTAATGCACTTGAAGTTTGTTTGACTATGTGTGAGTGTGTGTGTTTGAAAGAAAAAGTAATTGAAACACACAGGTGTGTGTGCACAAGAGAGAGGGAGAGAGAGCTCTCGCGTAGACAGTACTTGAGTGCTCTCCCCTCACCCAACCCTATTTTGTTTTATTTTATTTTTATTTTGAGCGTTTAATGTATTAAAAGGGCTGCGGTAATGAATTATAATCTTTAATGCAGCGACCGATCGATACGTCCACAAAATAAATCAGCTTTTTACTGAGAGCGTCAAAGCCTTTAATACACTGGGGGCGAAATGGTGGAGGGAGGAGGAGGTGGAGGGGAGGCTGGCTGACAAGAGCTGGTGATGGAGGAAAGAGAGAGAGAGAGAGAGAGAGTAAAACGTAGGGAGAGAATGAGGATAGATGGGAGTGCTTGAAATGGATATTAGTAGTGACTATGTTTAAGAGCATTCCCATCGAGACCATACATTCATAATGAATGTTTGTGAGGTCAAGAGGTCAGGATGCTGTTCCCTCAGGTTCAGCCTTGGAGCCACAAAGGATTTCAGTTACTCTCGCTCACATTTATCCAAAAGGTAACAACCACGCAGGCAGTCTGGCTGACTGATTGTGCGGATGACTTTGGCACGATCGTTGTTGCTTTGCTGATATTTGATTCTACCTTCTGGCAAACGAGCAGAAACGCTAATGCAGTTTCTTTTCAATAGGATCCCATGCCCTTTTCCTAGCACTTTTATTTATACGCACGCCTACAAATCAGTCGCTTAAAACTTTTAAGCAGAATAGCTCTGACACGGTGTGAACCGCGGCCAGCGAAACGACACTGCCTGATCGTCAGTGAAGAGTCAGACGTGGTATATCATCATTTCATAAACAAAATGCTCCTTGCACTGATGCATTTTGATGAACGTCGCCATGACAACTGCATAATTCATGAATTGTATTAGCGCTCCATTTGTCACTTTTGAGTTACAGTTCTCCCTAGGGATTGTCAAAAAACCTCTTCGCTTGCACCCATGATGTTTTAAGATCCTTTAACCCAACCAACCAACCAACCACCACCAGCCCTCCTTCCAAATGTCAGCGTCAGCTGGTGTGGTGTGATGCAGGCCGAATTAATCTGCCCTCATAAATATCTTGTTAGCATCACTTTGTGCGAGAGACACACTCGTATTTATTCTACTGGCAGCGACAGCATGTTCAGCAGCTCCGGAGCATCATTGCTGCCACCGAGTGGTGATGGAGGGGAGTATAACTGTCATAATGTTTTATTGCTGCTCTGAAATGACTCAGAAAACAGTGTATTCAGTGTACAAAGAAGAAGAAAAAGAAGTAGCTGTATTCAAAATATTGCTTTTAAATAATAGTGCAAATGCAATTCTGTTGCAAATCGATAAACATCCCTCTCCACTATTACAAGTTTATAAAATATAAAACAGTATACATAAAATAGTATATTCATGGAAAAAAAAAAAACATCAAACACATCCAACAGCTGCTTTGAATCTTGCTGCCGTTCCTACTCCTGGGTCTTTTCAAAACTGGAATGTGAATCTGAGACAGAGAAGGGGAAATGGGCAGTGGTTACTTTACAAGAACTTGCCTTGGTTGGGTGAGTTTCTGAAGGCTGGGCATGAGAGATAAATCATTAATGACCAGCAGAGTGCGGCTCGCTCTAATGTACTGACCTTCAGCTCCGGAAGAGACACGACTAGCATCTGAGTGCTCGGGAGTGATGTTCTCTTCGCTCTCACCTTAAATACACACATTTAATAATCACTCAGACGGGTTTCTAGGTTCAACAAATGTCAGAGTTTAATTTACTCTGCTCTTCTATATGAATGTTTTTTTATGTGTCATTCCTGCTTTTGTTTTAAAGGGAAAATGGAAAACATTATTTCAAATCGAATGATGATTCCTGAGTCTTTGCAGGATTGTCGGAAGTTGCTAATGACTAAATTGCAAGAGGAATCCCATTTAATTGACCATTTAATGTGCAATACAGTAACATCAGCCATTGATCAGCCATAACACCAACACCACCGCCAGGTGAATTGAATAATATTGATTATCAATTATATATCAGCAAACTGGTGACAGGATCATGAGCACCCAAGGCTCACCTTTGTCTGTGGGGACTAAAGGCCAACCTGTCTTTTTTTGATCCCACAGAAAGGCCAATGTAGCTCAAATTGCTGTAAAAAAAAAAGTTGGCTATGATAAAAAGGCACCAGGACACTTATGCATGGGGCTTAAGCAGATTAACAGTTCAAGGTTGTTGATCCAGCTTCCAAATTCACCAGATCTCAATCCAAGTGAGCATCCATGGAATGCACCGGCCAATCCAACCCACAGCACCTAAAGGATCTGACAGTAATTTCCTGGTGCCAGACGCAAGAGGTCTTGTGGCGTCATGCTCCGAAAGTCCAGAGCCACCCCAGCAGCACAAGGGGAACCCATTTGTGTTTTAATGTTATGGCTGATACATTATATTTTCAGACTATAACGAGCATACTATCGTTTTGTGTAAAGTTAATGACTTAATTACCTTTATATTATAATAATAATACTTTACGTTACCAAAGTGACCCTATATTCTTTCCTCTCAATTGCTCTCAATTTCCTTTGTTCCTCTCTCTTACTCATGTTTTGTCCTTCCTCATCTTTCTCTGTCCTCGGCATCCCATCTCTTTCTTACCTCGTCCCTCCTCGCTAGGCGTTGGACTCCCATCCAGGTCTTTTTCCCACAAGGCACTGGATGGCGTGATTACGCGCTGGATCGGCCGTGAGCGCCGATCTCCCGGACTGAAGGATTGAGACACGCCTCCGTCACGACCCCTGCCTAAACCCCAGCCATGTCTGGAGGAGCCCAGTTTACGGCGTGCTGTCCTCAGGACCACTTTGGACGGGTCATCTGTGTCTCCCTGAGAGGACGCTCTCCTCATGGCCGACGGAGACCCCGGGGCACTGCTAGGGTCTCGCTCGTGACCTGTAAAGATGCGCTCATTACAGATCATATTATTATAGCACTGCTTATAAATATTGTTAACAGCCACACTGATAAATTATTATAGTGGTCACTTGTGAGATATTTGCTTATCCTGTGAGGACATTCAGAACAGACTTCCACAGCACTATAAAGAATTACTGCTCTCTAAGGTGGGCTTAAGCGAACACCCCTGGTAGAGGTCCAGGAATGAGAATTATAGCAAGACTGCTTTAGAGAGCAAGCCTCTTATTGTAATGGGCTTTGTAGGTCAGAGTTTTACAGAGTCCATTGGTGTGTGTTTGGTGTGTGTGTGTGGTCTGAGTTGCATTAACTCTGCTGTCTCTTACTGTGAGCTGATGTTAGGGTGGAAGGCAGTGCATTTTCTCCCGTCTCTTCCTGTACATCCATGCTTCCTATGGTGATAAACTGAGCTCGACCTTCCCTGCCTCCTTTAGGCTTTATCAGCTTTTTCATACGGTCCGCGATCCAATTAGACTTCCTGCGGAGTCAAGAAATAGGTATATGGGCATGAAAAACACTTGTAGCCAGACGGCAGAACAGCAATGAGTTAGATACCAAGTAGAGACAAGGAACAAAGTCACAAAGAAGTTGCCAAGAAATGGAAGTTTACATAAAATACCCTGAGGATTCATATCGAGTAGAGGCATGGTAAAAAAAAAAAAAAAACGTGAATCAGAAGAAGAAGAAAAAAAATCAAGTGTACAAATGGTCCTTTTAGTTTGGTGTCTGACATTTTCTACTTTACTTTTGCAAGACACAGACATCAATCTTATCTGTTCTGTGAATATGTATCCAAATGATAAACTACAAAAAAACAAGCTAAATGTTAAACTGTTCTAAAGCACATCAATAAAAGTTTATAACATTACTCCGAGAGTGCAATATGAGGGAAATATTTATAGAACAGAAGAAAAAATTGCGGAAGGATATATTTTGTTACATTTTGACTCGTTTGAGTACAATACAAAAAAAAAACATACTTTAGACATAAAACATGTCTTTGCTGATAGACGGCATCTGCGGCAAGAGGAAAATTGTGTGACATTTAATTTCTAAAATCTTATTTAAATCTGACTGACTTGGGCTGTTTGGGTCCAGACATGCCAGGCTCCAGAACCCGATATTGATCCATTATCTTCTCCACCAATTTCTGCTTCTCTCTCCGTAGCTCGTTCAGTTTATCGCTGTAAGACGATAAGGAAGAGGAAGAAGGAAATGCGTTACGTAGTCATTAGAGAAGTAATCAATGGACTTTGGGAGAGATATGCTGAGGGCGTATGTTGTGTAAGGGGACAAATGAAATGCAGTTAGGAACTCGCTACGATAATTAATAACTCGATGGAAAAGGCGAGTATTAGATACGCACAGATACTCTCTCTGCTGGTTGTGGTGCTGGTCTCGGCTCTCGAGGCTGCGCTCCAGGAGAGCTCGGTTCTCTTTGGCTAGACTCTGGTTCTGCTCTACCAGGTGCCTGTTCTCCTCCTCCATATTCCCTTTCAGCTGAGTAAGAAGCTAAACGCAAAACACACACACACAAACACCTTCAAAAAAACAATATGATTACCAAAATGTTTATAATGTTTTGGTGTTATTAACATAGTGCGTGCGATAATCCATGTGTCACAACATTGTGGCATTCTTAATGCTGGTCTTGTTCACAACTGTCACTGCTATTAATGAAAAATAATAATACTAACACATCAAAAAATAACTCTTGCTGGATGTTAAACAGCTAAATGTACAGGGATGTTCTCCATCTGTAATCAATCTGGGAGCAGTGATGTGTGTTGTTTTGTTCGACCTGGTATTGGCTGTTGAGGCGGACATTGCTGAGGTCCAGCTGTTGGTTCTGTTCTTTGAGCGTGTTGAGTTCTCCCTCCAGTTTGGTGCGCTCTAGCTGGGCAGCGCTTATTTCACTACGCAGGACCGAAACCTGCGCCAGTAATTCCGACTGCACCTGGACCCACTCCTTCTGCTGGTTCACATACCTGCAGGTAATTCATTTTAAAATCACTCGGGCAGTAAGGGAAGGCCTTGGTCCACTCCACCTGCTATCTTAATGGAGTAATCACTCAGTCTTAATGTATTTTCATTTATTATTTTTGCAGATTGTACTGTAAATCATTAACACAACTAAATAATTAATAAATATCACTTAATAATCAATAACGCCATTAAACAAAGCTAAGTTCATCTAGAAGTTAAAAAAAAAGCATGCATTTTTTATCTCTGTTTTAATATGCTTATCTCCATTCAATTAATTAAAAATCTCAAAACCCCAAAATGTATTAATACAGGTATTAATTACTGTTTTAACCCTAGTGTGTGTAGGATATTATTGTTGACAATAAAAGAAAAAGCATTCTTTAATCAAGGCATAAAAATATATACAGTACTGTAAAACATAAGTCTCATTCATTATATTGTACAGAAAGCTTGTATAGTGCTGTGAAAAAGTATTTGCCCCTTCCTGACTTAAATCCGAGTGAGATGCTGTGGTATGACCTTAAACAGGTCGTTCATGCTCAAACACTCTCCAATGTGGCTGCATTAAAAACAATTCCAAAGAGTGGAACAAAATTCTGTAAACGAATGATTGCAGTTATTGCCATCAAGGCTGAGACAAACATTAGGTTTATAGAGCAAATACGTTTTCACATAGGGCCAGGTAGGTTTGGACAGACTTTTTTCACAAAAAATATATAAACAAATAATATCACAAAAAATAAATAAATCTGGAAGGGACAAATACTTTTTCATATTTATGTACAGTATATGCGTTCCAATTTACCTTTGTATACATTAGTCTAGTTTATGCAGGAGATGCATAAATGCAATTGTGAACCTATAAAAGTAAACTTTAATGGTAGACTTCACTTAAACAGAACTGGAGAAAAGAATTCAGTCTTGGCGGGAAAAATACATTTACGTCAAGCTGAGTTAGAGCGGCTTGTGGCTGCAAAGAAAATTTTTCGAATATAGAGTCGCATGTAGCATAACAGAAAGAAGCCACGATAATCAGGTTCAAAGACACATGGAGCCCTGCAAGCTTACACTTACAGTAGTTGTCCTGTGTTCAAATAAAATATATACAGAAAACAGTTCGACCATGGCGCCAGCATAGCAGAAGAAATTGAACCAACTTTCTGAGTAATTTGTCATAGTTAAACTGGTAGCAGTCAGGTATGGGATTATTTAAAATAGTGTACAGTACAATACCAAAATCCAGCAGCTTTTAACATTACTTAAGGTTTATTAAGAAATTCTTAATGTCAACTACTTGTTAAGAACTTTAACATATACCGCATTGCCGGTGTGTCAAATAATGGCAGTGCATATAAATCTGTGTTTGTTATCAGTGTTTTAAGTTGCCAAGCAGCACAAACCTACGAATATAGAAACTGGGCCATGACTCAGATCAAACAGTGCATCTCTCTGACTCACTCATCTGGGTTTAGGTTTTTCTCTGTGGGTTCCTTCATCACTTCCTGTCTTTATCTCCTTCTGGTAATGGAACAAGTGAATTTCAGACTTGCCTCTCGTTCTCCATTTTGAGCCTTTCCAACTCCTTGTCTCTGTCGGCCTGCTCCTGTACACCCCTCTCCATTCTCTCTCTCTCTGCTTGTACCTCTTTCTCAGCCTCCTCCAGCTTAGCTTTGCTCTCCATCAGCTCTTTATGTCTGAAGATAAATGGTGCAAAGAAAGCAAACAAAATCGGGAAGCGTATTATGTTATGAAAGCAAATTCATTTAGGACATATTGGAACTTCTGAGTCACATTAGACATCAGTGGATAAAGTGCAATAGTTTCTGAACAAATACAGACATGTGTATTAATTGACTAATATTGATCAGGAATTATATACGAGTAAACTGGTGACAGGATCATGGCCACCCAATGCCATTATTGTGAGAATGCTTAGTATATACAGTATGTCAATTCTGTAGCAGTTTGTTGGTTTCACATTTCTTAAAATCTGATTTTGGAATAAGAAAAATATGCAAAGTGTCATTTTTTTGGTCGATTAGAAAGCACACTGCGCCTGGCGAAAAAGGTCAATATTTTATAACACATTAACATTATTGGCCGCTGTCAAGCAAATGGCGATTTGATTTGAATTACTGGAATAAGTCAAATACACAAAAGGATAGTGCTGAACCATCAACTTCTTGAAAAAATAAAGAGGTTGGAAAAGAACAATGAATAAAAATCACTTAAACACAATTGACAGTGTAAATCACAGCTATGTTTAAAAGTAAAAGTGAGAGCACTTCTACACACACTCATAGGAACTCATCGGAAGCTGCAATTATGCTATAGTATTACTCTTAATTCAATGGAATTAAGAGGCTAAAACATGTCCTACAAAGACCCTGACAATGGTTTGCCAAGGTTGGAGTGATCTCGACTCTTCTGAACTCTTTTGGAATGAACTGGGATGCAAGTGGAAAGCCTTCTCTGAACAAGGCTTTTATGTAGGCTGTTATGGCAGCAACTAGGGAACTAAATCTGTGATATTCAACAAACCGTTGGCCATATAGTGTATGACTCTGATCTGATTTATTGCAATAAAATGACTTCTAGTTTTTAGTCTATTTTTCTTTCTTTGTACTTTATCTGATCATTGTGTTTGTATATAACTATGATTAGAGTTTATGTTGTTTAGTTGAAAAGAAAATGACCTTAGGTTTAAATGCAGAATTAGGCATCTACTCTCCAAAGATTCATAGCATTGTTCAGAAGGCTTTTTAATTTTAAGGGTCTTTAGGTATGATTCCCAGAACATTTGTCCTTGGTGTAATGAACCTTACCTGGCCTCCAGTTCTCTGTACTGAGCCTCTACACCTCGACTGCTGCTTTTTAGCTGACTGTGCTTGGCGAGTAGCTCTTCCAGCTCTGCCTCCTGCCTCTGCTGTAAAGCTGTCAGCCTCTCATGGTCCCGTCTTAACGATTCACAACGTACTGCTGACTCTTCTTTCTCCTTCTGCCACACCTTAGACTCGGCCTCTAGAGTAGCGCAGCGCACCTCGATCTCTCTGCACCGTGCCAATACCGAAGCATTCTGGGAACTTAGAGAAGCCTGCTCCACCTACGTTAGAATTAATAGATTCATGTAAAGAAGATGATAGTGACATGATAGGGAAGTGATGGTGATGTGATAGGGGTGTGATGGGGATATGATAAAAAATGTAATGGGAAAGTAATTGGGATGCATTGGGGACATGATAAGGATTTGATGAGGGCACACTGGGTGCATGATCAGGACATGAAGGGGACATGACTGCCACCACACTGATAGCTGCTAGAGAACGCATGCTTGGCATCCCAGGAATTTTTTTTTTGAAAAGCTATTAATTACACAAACCCATAAGCACCTGTAGTTTGGTGTTGAGGTCCTGCAGTTTAGAGCAGCTCTCCTGCAGGCTGATGAAGTGACGCTGAAATCCATCCAGCTGTTCTCGCAATTGAGCGCAGGCTGCCTGTGACTGTGCCAGTTGTGACAGTAATACCTCTCGTTCCCGCTGCAGCACTGCATTCTGGGATATAGGCACATTGGCAGGAAAGTCAAGAAAGTCACGATAATATGTTGTTAGGATGGACTCTATAGTTATATATTATGACTAAACTGCATAAATATAAAAACTGCAGCACTATTTGAGCAGGTTTCTAATTATATATATATAATAACATAATGGAAAATATACACAAGTCAAAAAGAAAAAAATTAATAATATATTGAACTTTGCTGTTTGTATACCACTTAAATTTCTAACTACTGAAATAAAAAAATATATTTTATTATAACTGTGCAAATAGAAGCATTCTCGGGACAACCATATACAAACCTCCTTTTCCAAATTGACCAGTTTTTCACTAAGAAGCTGTTGGCTCTCATTGTCGATTTCAAAACTCTGTGTTTTTGTGTCTTCATGAGTTTTCGTGTCCTCGAAGGAAGAGACAATGGAATCATGTTCCGAGATCTGCCTATCTGCTATCTGATCCGCAGAATTGATATCTGCCTCCTCTGGACTTTCTCTCTGCATTGTACTTTGTCTGTTTGATTTAGAGTCTTCTGTCTCTCCAGCGCTTGCATTGCAGAGAGATGCTGTGACCTCTGCTACTACTCTGGCATGCTCAGCTTGTAGCTGCTCAAGTTGTGAAGTGGCAATTTTAAGCTTGTTTTCCGTCTCTTCAAGTGACTGATTTAACTCAGCAACCTGAGTGGTCAGCTTCTGGGACTGAACCCTCTCACTGGTCAACTCCTAAAATAAATGAGAAATATAACAGATTCTAAAGAATTCGTACTGAGTAACACATTCTTCCAGCATAAAAAGAGAGTTAAATATTTGAAATGAGTAAATTACTGATCAGACCTGTGTTAGAGAGGTGATCTGTGTGCTGTTCTCAGCATTCAGTAAACTCAGTTGTTGGTTCTCCTTCTGCAGTTCCTCTAGTTGGATGCAGGTCTCTTTAAGCTGGGCAAGTTCCTGGCATACCCGTCTACAGAAACATGGGGTGATGAGAAAGTCTGTGCTTCAACAATACAATCTTGTCCTAACTACCTTATATATAAAACGGCTTAATGGACACTCTAAAATGAAATTTTAGAGCCATTTAAATCCTTTTGAGGCAAACTGCAACTGTTTGAAAACAAGCCATTCGATCCATATGCCTTAAGCGGTGTCTGTTATGGCTGGGATGGAGATCATCTGGGACACTCAACATAAGCCTAAAATAAAGAATCTCAACAATCCAGGATAACATTGCAACCATTATGTGCTTGGGGAAAACCCAAACACAAGTCTGGTTTAGAGCAAAAAAAATACTTTTTTATTTCTCACTTAAACAGTGTTATGTACAGCTTTTTAGTAGACAGTGTACATGCAAACATTTATAGCGCATATATCTTAATTAAAAGTAAGAAGCAGCTTTTAAAGTGTCAACACAGCTAATTTAATCTTTGACTAATTATAATCATTAAAATTATTTTCTTATGTTTCACCTAATTTGACTTTGCTATATGCAACTTTAATCTTTGTATTATTCTTTTTAAAAAATTCTCTCTCATTTTATATGCTTTCACATTGTGTGCATATGGAAATGCTTTTAATGCTCCACCACTTGTTAGTGAAAAAAAAAAAACCCCACTTGAATCTGGAGATTGCTAGTTCGATTCCCGGGTGATGCTGTAGTCTCCCACAACCTAGAGGCCTCTAGGAGAGAGCTCTCACAGCAGGGTGGGATGGAAGGCACTTAGTGCTCTCACATCAATGATAGTGTCTGTGAGCTCACGCAAGTGGCACTGTCTTTTGAGGGTGTTACGCCGCCAAAGGTTTAGAGGAAAAACAATAATCTTCGCCCCTCCCTGGTAGCCGCCTTAATGTGGGAGTCTCCTAGTGGTGGGTGGGAATTGAATATGACTAGATTGGGAGGACATTTGGGGGAAAATCACCTCAAAAAAAGGTGAATCAAGGTAAGAAGGGAAGCGCATGAAGCGATGCACTCATCTGGTATGTATTCACAACCTCTGAAGGTAGTGTTATGATCTGGGGTTACTTCACAGTTGGTCAGGTCTAGGCTCAGCAATGTTATGGACCAATAAAATACCAGCCAAGTGCAGTGCACTTCCAGGATGTGAGTTAATATCAGATCATTCATAACACATGCCTAATTTGTTAGTCATTTCAGAGACACATACTGTACTGAGGTCCACTCAGTTTATTTTACCATTAAATGGATCTGTGAGGACCCCTGTTCTCGAGTATTTTGATACCCTAGTCCTGTAAATAGGAGGTTATTATTGTTATAGGAGGTATTATTAAATAGGAGGTTATCACTGTGGTATAGTAATCAGGGTCTGAACCTGTGCTGGAGTTCCAGGCTGCAGGCCCTCTGGTTGCCATGTTCCAGGGCTGAGGCGGTGCTCTCTAGCTGCTGTCGGAGTCTGGCCATCTCACGCTCTTTCTGTCTCTGCTCACGCCGTTGACTGTCCAGCTCGGACTGACACACCTCCTTCTCTTGCTCTAGACGTGTGACCTCCAGCATGGCCTCGTCCCGCCTCTTGTTCAGAGATTCAATCTCAAGGCCAGACTCCTTCAGCTCAGCTTCCAGCTCCTCCTCCCGTCGACGGGCAGACTCCAAGCTCCGGCCTAACCGTTCAAGCTCCGCCTTCAGAGTTTGATTGGTCAACTCAAGCTGATCACCCTTTCAAATGTCAAGGAGTAAAGATCTCAAATTATCAAAAATCTATTTAAGTCACTGTACATGTTATAAAAAATACTTTTCAATTCAAACATTCTGTTAAGAGTGAAACCTTATCACCATGTAAGCTGTCACTGTGATGTTTAATGAGCCCTCAAGAAGTGAATAAAAAGTTTTACTCATCTACTTTTGACCTTTTCGACTTACAATTGGATATAAATTAGGCTAATAAAATGTTTTTACAGCATTAAAATGACAGTGATTAAAGTTTTATTGGTGTGTCTCCTTACTTTGCGCACTGAGGTCCGAAGAGAATCTATGGTAGCTTTGAGGGTTTCTCTCTCCCTCTCCAATGCAGCTCTCTCTCCCTCTAGCTGAGGAATAACTGCAGCCTCCATCTTCTGCAGCTCTGACTGACTGCGCAGACGCATCAGCTCCTCCTCCTGGTGCATGGACTCACACTGCAAAATCTAGCAAAAACATATAGGTATATATCAATATAGTCCAAGATTGGGATTGACTTTTTGGCTGAAATGCTGGTCTTTTTTTCCCTAGATTACCAACAATACTGTTCTCCTACTTGCTGTTGATCATGTCATGTAGCCCTTGGTTTAACTCCATCTAAAGAGAATGATGCAGCAGTACTTTATCCGGCTCTGTACTATCTAGACAAATGCATCATCTCCCACCAAGAAGGCTATTATGCACATCATTGCATGCATCACTCGCTAGCCAATTTAAGTTTCCGTAATAACTCAGAGCAATAGTAATGTATAGCTGCACTGGATTCTGAATCTTTGTGTTCATCACAGATAACTCAAAATGAACATCCAGGCTGGAAGTGTTTCAGGCTGGGCATTTGCATTAAGCATTTCAATTGATATAGATGTTTACTGAAACTCTGTGACTATTGTGGGTTTTAAACACATGCCACCACTGAGGATGATATATGGCTTTGCTCTGGATGACGTCTCTCGTTGTGTATGACTGATACGGGTTATACAGTATGAATAGTTATGCGACCACCATTGTGTTAAACTGAGAAGTTTAAGTATGAATAAGTATATGGTCTCATTATCAGTTTTGGGATATTATTTCCCAGCACAGCACAATTATTCAGAAATATATTCATTTATATATACTGTATATTTGTTTGTCAAATAACCAGTGGTAAACTTTATAATACCTCTATCTGTTTCCTGGCCTCTGTGAGGCTTTCCGCTGCTTTCCTCAGTCTCTGGCTCTCAACTTCCAGAAGAGCCATTTTCTGCTCCGTCTCCCGGGTCTTCTTAGTCTGCTCTCCGAGTTTGGAGTGCAGCTCTTGGACCAGTTTTGCCTGCTGATCTGCCTCCTCCACCGCCTGCTGCAGCTGAGTGGATAGAGTATGGATCTCCTTGCGGAGCTTATCCAACTCCACCTCCATTTCTCTCATGTCTTCTTCTGGTTTTCCTTTTTGTTTGGGTATCTGATCCTCTGATTTGCTTTCCTCCTTTGATGTCATGCTTTCAGGCTTATCTTTACCTGTCCCAGTCCATTTCTCGCCTTCTGCTTCTCCTCTTTCTTTTGTCTCTATATCATTTTTTTTTGTCTCCTCTTTTCCATCTTCAAGGAGGACTTCCTCTCCTTCTCCATCCTCCCTCTGTGCTCTCACCATCTCCTCTTTTCTCTTTTCCTCTTTTGCTATATCTTTTCCTTCACACTCCCCCCTTGAGATCTCTTTTTCCACCTTTCCAGCTGACCTCTCCTTCTGCTTTTCTTGGAGTCGAAGTTTCTCCAGTTCTTTAAGGGTTTTCTTCAGGCTGGTATTTTCATTCTTGAGGTTCTGAAACTGACATTTGGGAGAAAAGCCCAAAAGTAGAAGATCAAACCATCTCAAAGCATCTCTGTAGTGTAAGCAGTGGTTATTTTTGTTGGTTGTTGTTTTTTTTTTTGCATGTGTGCATTTGAATGATCTTACCTCTCTGAGGGTATTCTGATGTTCTTCTTCCAGTTGTTTGA
This sequence comes from Channallabes apus, assembly GCA_030522415.1. Lineage (NCBI taxonomy): Eukaryota > Metazoa > Chordata > Actinopteri > Siluriformes > Clariidae > Channallabes > Channallabes apus. The sequence goes on from CM060113.1 coordinate 32,861,486, forward strand.
ATCTGTCTGTCTGTCTCTGAAGAGCCTCTGTCACCTCAGGACAGTTTGCCTGCAGAGCCTAAGAAAAGCAAGTTCTGTGTCTCATTATCACCAACAGAGTGAGGAAACTGAGTGAAGGTTAATGGTCGGATTGCAATCAAAGCCAATTATGTATTTTGCCACTGTTTCTATCTATCAACTATTAAAGATCATCAACTGCCTTTAGTTGTTCGGCAAACTTACGTGCTATTAAAAAAAGAAAAAAAAAAGTTATTGTCAGTAACTGTCCATGAAAAAATAATTGCATTTCCCAGCTCAGAACAAATTGGCAATTATTTTTTACGAGCCTTAGTTCATTATCCTTTACAATGAAGGCTCACACATGTGTGCATTAACCCTGCCAGACTTTCCTCAGCACACTCAGTGGGTGTGAATCTTGTATTTGATACCCTCATCAAAGTCATAACCAGTGTACGGTTTAAAAAAACAATGTTATTGAAATAAAGCTTAATCTGATTGCTCCTCCCAATATACATATTTTAAACGGTGCTTAGCAAATGCTCCACATCATATATAAAAGTTCTTTGGTTTTCATGGCTGGAGTGTTTAACCATGACATTGTCATCTGGAGTCATTAAAATGACTGTGGACAGCCCGTAATTACAACATGCTCTGTAATTAAATATTTGTAATTCAAATGTCAGTCAAACAGACAAACTGGTGCTAAGGTCTACGGACAAAACGGCTATTGAATTAAATTCCTGTCCAACTTAATTATGCATGATGCATTGGAATATTGATTTTATCTTTATGCATCATCAATCTCATTATTGTTTCTGTAACTATAGAGTTCTATCACAAATCTGAGGTAACATTTAAGGACGAAGATTCATATAGATCATATAGATCTTAAACTCTTATTGTTGCATTACAAGCCAGCCACAATGACCCCTGACCTCTTGCTCGGCTTCCAGGCGCTCCAGTCGTCTCCTCAGTTCAGCATTTTCATTCTCAGCTCCCAGAAGCCTTAGGGAGGACGCCTCGTTCACCTCGACGCTCAGGGGCTTCTGGTCAACTTTTAAGTAGAATTAAAGGAAAGGGAATAAAAAGAGGTTATGGAGGAGCTGCTAAATAGGAGGAAACAGTATTCGTCATGAAGAGATGGCACTAAATCAGAAAGCGACAGGGTGGTTGAGTGCTATATAGTCACCAGGATCCTCAGGGGTTTTGGGCTCCTGAAGCTCTTCATCAGATTCCAGCTCAGAGTAGAGGACACGAGGATGATTCATACTCCGCGTGACATCAACAGAGTGAGACGGAGTCATCTGCAGACTCATATTCATCTCCAGCAGCTCATCGACCCTCTGCCTCTCCACATCCCGCTCCTACGCAAACACGCACACAAACAGGCATATGTATGGTACATACACATACTCATACACGCACACACACACAGCATCCTTCTTCCTAATGAAGCTATTCATTATGGGTGCTACTTATCCGTTACTATATTTAACATTTCTATTCAGTAAACATCTGACCAAAGAAATCAGCAGCACTCTCATACCGCCTCCATGTCCATGAGTTTCTGTCTGAGCAAAAGATTGTCTTTTTCCAGTTCCCGTAGGGCAGAACATCTGGCTCGCGCGTCGTCCAGTTGCTCCTCCAGGAGGGCCTTGTTCTCCTGCAGTGAAGCACAGTATTGCTGCTGCTCCTGTAGGGGACAATGAAGAGGCTTGATCACACTCGTTACCTTAATGTAGGCCTTAAATTTCTTTTAGTCTTAAAAAAAAAAAAAAAAGGTTACTCTTAGATTATCCATGGGCTTTTATTTTGTTGAAACTTCCAGTGTCTGTGCAATTTGGATTATGCCTACATTTTTCTGTATTAACATAAGAAACGGAATATGATAAGGATCAACCTAAATACCTCCATAACTTCAGTCAGTACAAAGTTTTCAAAATTTTGTTGATTGAAATAGTCTCTTGGTTACCTAGCAGCCAGATGTTAATGTTACCATAAAAACAAACTAATGTTAAAATAAAACCACTGACAGGATGAGTTGTGAACCTCTGTACTGTCAAAAAGATCTTATTTTATTCTAATAAAACCAAGAAATTCTGGAAAAACCAAAAGCAACATTTCTTTGGTTATAATTTATGCTTTTGCAGGAGAAATCAGTAGAAAATAAAATTAACCGACACATATAACTGATAAGTACCTTTCATAGAAAGCAGAATAGGCAATCAAATTAATGACTATGAGCACACAGTTAATGTGTTCATGCATGAGCCGGATTGGGAAGTGCTGAACATTTTGATGTTTTCTGGCATGTGTGGTACGAATCAGGCAGGGGACGCAGATGGCTTATGCTGAATGACTCATAAAAAGTGCAGCAAGCTTTGTGTTGGACAGCTGCTGCCAAAAGTCATCACATTTTTTAGCAACCTGCAATCACCTCAAATTTGTTAATAGTCCCTTGGATAACAAGAAGCCTTTATGAGTTTTGTTCCGCTGTGTCGGTGCCGATGTTTTTACCTTCAGCTGAGTGCGGTAGAGTTCCATGCTGCGCAGACGGTGTGTGCAGGTCTTTAGCTCCATCTGTAGCTGCTCTGCTCTGCTTGCACGCTCACGCAGACAGTCCACTTCGTCTCGTAGACTCCGACTGACACGAAGCTCGCCCTGCTGCGCTCGGTTCTGAGAGCGGAAATCATACGACAGAAGGAAAAAAATCGTATTAAATTGATTGTAAGTTCTACATCCTCTAGTTAATGAAGTAGAAATTCCACACCAATATAATATAATATGTGATATAACAGTTGCGTATAGTGCTCAGTATATGAAAAATGTCAAAAGAATACGTAGATTTTGCTTACTGCAAAGAGCTCACCTCACACTGCAGTTTCTTAAGCTCCTCTTCCATAGTTTGTATTTCTCGCTTGTAATCGATTAATTGATCTTCTTTATCCTCCCTGAGAATTATTCCAAGATGTTACTACACAACATTGATTTTGTTTGTTTTGTTTTTTGGCCTGGGACATTAAGCTCATAAACACGTTCACACACCAATTAAGCAGAAATATATTTTCTGCACCTTAACCTAAATATGCATACACACTGATACACTCACAGTTCCTGTTTGAGTCTGCGTAGTTTGGCTTTGCTGTCCGCCAGTTGGATTGACAGTCCCTCTGGGGCGTCGTGCCAGGGTCCTGTAGGTGGCGCTGTGGGGGATGAAACTGACTCACTTTGCATAGTCAGTTCTGCTATTCGCTGAAAATCACACAGGGAGACAAAGATGGGCAGTGAAATCATGACTGAGTAGACCTATTGTTATTCTAATAATATGCAAGGTATGCTTCTCTCTTCTGCAAACCCATGTGGCGTTGTGGTTAGAGCTGCTCTGCAGGCACTTAGGTATATGTCAGCTGGCTTCACAAACATGAAATAGAGTTGAATTTTTTTTTTAAATGAGAGAAAAACGCTGAACATTGATTGGCTGTGACTGATGATTTTCTAATCTCATCTTCTTTGAGTGGGACAGTTAAACTGTCAGAGAAATACCCCTGTATGTAGGACATAATTATCACCATCCATCCATCCATCCATCAATCTTCAACCACCTATCTCAAAAAGGGTCAAAATTGGGGGTAGCAGTTCCAGCAGGGAACCTCAAGCTTCCTTTTCCTCAGGCACCTTAGCTATAATCATTTAATGATGACTTCTTGACTATGTTGAAATTCTTAAATGCATTTGAATGTTTGCGAAAGTCGTCTGGGCCTAAATTACATCATACACCTGGCCTGTTTCAGATGATCACTCCTACAGAAGATTAAGCTGTGTCTATGAAATGGGAGTGTTTTTTTGTCGTCTCGCACCTCTAGATGTGTGTCTCTCTGAGATAGGAGGCTCTGGATCTGCCGAGCAAGGGAACAGAGCAGCGTCTGTAACTCCAGCCCATCCAGCGCACACATCTCTCCGTACTGCAGGGGCAGGACTGCACTCGGGTCCTGGGTCACCTGCAGAAAATCAAACTGAATATTAGACATCACTGCTTCAGCTACAGTCGATAATGTATGTGAAACACATAGGGCTCCCAAAGCCAAACATCTCTGTACAAAGGTTTTTATTGCGTTGGTGTTGTTTTTCTCTGAAATTTGCAAAATTATTCCAGTAAATGGATTGTTTTACATGCGGCGTAATTGTGTGGAGGCATATTCTGTACATAATAAATTAGCAAATATCATTAGGTATTTCTGTGGTAAAAAAAAAATTATAATAATTACAGCAAACTGACAGTTTTTTTTTTTTTTACAAAATGAGAGTAATTCTGTATTTTTTTTTTAATTCTAATTAAGCAAAATAGTATTGCAAACTGAAAGATAATATTTTGTGCATGCTTTCTTTGAATCACTAGGAAAAAAAGCATGATTACTTTCAAATTGCTTTGCTTATTTCAATGAGAATTGAAAAAAGCTCCCACAGTTTTGTCACAATAGATGAATCAACCTAAAGTTGTGTTCATGGTAATCAATTTAGGATCAATAATATGTTGACTATGTTTTAGTAAAACAAAATCAATATAGCAAACTTGTGCTTTGATTGTGATTTTGCAGCGAGTCAAACATAAAGAAATGGCAGCAAATTAGATCAAGGAGATTGTTGATGATCATAGGAAACATTATAAACAATACAAAAACTTCATCAGCTTCCTCCTCCATCAGTTTCAGTTTTACTTCTGTACTAGACGAAAGCTCAACATCACAGGTATACATCGTGTAACATCCGTTTGTGCATCAAACAACTACACATAAATCAAACCCTAAGGGTATAACAGACAGAACCAGCGTGAAACCAACAGCTTCCTACACACAGCATGCACATTGTTCGTCTCTTGTAAACAAATTGATCAATTGTGATGTAATTTCTGTGCTTATTTTTAGTATAAATACAAGCATATGTATATATATATATATATATATATATATATGCCATATATGTTAAGTGACTACCTTTAATTTAATTATCTGTAGTCCAATGCTTTGGCAAAGTTATGGATGTATTTAGGTTGATCCTTATCATATTTAATTTATTATGTTAGTACACAAAGTCTATGCATTATCCAAATTGCACACTGGAAACACTGGAGGTTTAAACAGAAATTTAAGGTCTAAATTCACATAGCTAGTGTGATCTTTTTCCTGGCTACAACATTTTTTTTTATTGACTTTTTTAACTGATCACATGACAGAAAGAAGACATAGTAACATACACGCTTACTAAGCATGTTCTAGGGTGATAAAATCTTTTGTTATGGAACACTGACCTCCTGTATACACAGAGCGAGTTCTGCCTGAGTCTCGATGTTGAGTGACTGGATCTGCTGAATGAACGTTTGCTTCGTTTCACACTGGCATCAACAAGCACAAAGACACAAACACAATACCAGTTCATTCGTTTTATCTGATGATTAGTCGCTATGATAGTGTGGATGTTAGAGGCACAAAAAAAAGTTACCTGTACTGCACATCCCAATAAAAGCAGCAACAACCTTCTTAGTTCTTCCAGAGCACCCTCTGTTATCCATACACAGAATGTAAATCAGGAGAAGAAATTACTGTATACACTTTATACAGTAGTTTATTACTTACTAATAACTTATTGCACCATATTATATTTGCATAATGTAATGAAACAGACATGTTACTAGCATTTAGTGGAAAACGCAGGGCTAATAACTAGAATAATTGAAAGGTGCTATCTTACCTGTGAGGGGATCTCGCCCCAAAACTGCCACATTGGGAAGAGGCATCAAAACCAACTGCTGAAGATTGTCCTAAAGACATTAGAACAAGACAAAGAGAAAGCAAAATCACTGTATCTCTAATTTTTTTTTATCAGAGTATACAACACAGGGCTAAATTGGTCAAAAGGCCACATTATAAATTCATTCATCTTCTTTCGTGCCAATCCATCGCAGGTAACACACAATTACACACACTACGGATAATTAGGGAACACCTATCAACCTAATCTGCCTGTCTTTGGATAGTAACCGGAAATACCCGGTACTCACACATACCCGAGGTGGGAATTGAACCCTTGACACTGGAGATGCGAGGCTACTGTGCTAACCACTACATCACTGTGCCACCCACATTATAGATGTTATAATAATATTACAGTGCAGGATCTTTCCTTCTAACATTAGAAGCATATTTCTCAGACATGGCAAAGAAATGTTTAGCATACAGATATATGATGTAATTTTATGTCAAATATATTTTTTTTGTAAAAACTAAATTTCATACCAGCAGTAACTGTTAAAGCGCAAGTTACGAACAGCTTAACCTAACAAGAAAAAAATGGTCTTGCTAGTCTCTGAATCCCATTTAATTAGCATTAATCAGTATCAGCCAGCTTAGAACAACACTGAATTTATAATTATTAAGTGTTTTTCTAAAAGTTTAAATAATCAAATTTAGCCTAAGATAGTCTCTACTGTACTGTATCCATAAATTTTGGCAATGGCACTTAAAGAGGTTTTTAATTAAATTAAGCTTCAATTAAAGTTTGCTGTCAGAAACTAAATATCCACTCTAAGCAAATTTATATAATTAGTTGGTAGCTATTCAATACAAATTATTTATTCAAAGAAAAGTACTATATTCGGACAGAGATTTACACTATATGGACAAAAGTATTTGGCCAAACCTGCAATGACATTGTATCCAAATACACACATTTCAATATGGAGCCTGTCCTCCTTTTGCAACTATAACAGCCTCTGCTCTTCTTGGAAAGCTGTCCACAAATTTTGGAGTGTTTCTGTGGGAATTCGTGTCTGTTCATTCTGTAGAGCATTTACAGTGGCTTGCAAAAGTATTCGGCCCCCTTGAACCTTTCCACATTTTGTCACATTACAGCCACAAACATGAATCAGTTTTATTGGAATTCCACGTGAAAGACCAATACAAAGTGGTGTACACGTGAGAAGTGGAACGAAAATCATACATGATTTCAAACATTTTTTACAAATAAATAACTGCAAAGTGGGGTGTGCGTAATTATTCAGCCCCCTTTGGTCTGAGTGCAGTCAGTTGCCCATAGACATTGCCTGATGAGTGCTAATGACTAAATAGAGTGCACCTGTGTGTAATCTAATGTCAGTACAAATACAGCTGCTCTGTGACGGCCTCAGAGGTTGTCTAAGAAAATATTGGGAGCAACAACACCATGAAGTCCAAAGAACACACCAGATAGGTCAGGGATAAAGTTATTGAGAAATTTAAAGCAGGCGTAGGCTACAAAAAGATTTCCAAAGCCTTGAACATCCCACGGAGCCACTGTTCAAGCGATCATTCAGAAATGGAAGGAGTATGGCAGAACTGTAAACCTACCAAGACAAGGCCGTCCACCTAGGGTTTGCAGTTTGCCACAAGCCATGTGGGGGACACAGCAAACATGTGGAAGAAGGTGCTCTGGTCAGATGAGACCAAAATTGAACTTTTTGGCCAAAATGCAAAACGCTATGTGTGGCGGAAAACTAACACTGCACATCACTCTGAACACACCATCCCCACTGTGAAATATGGTGGTGGCAGCATCATGCTCTGGGGGTGCTTCTCTTCAGCAGGGACAGGGAAGCTGGTCAGAGTTGATGGGAAGATGGACGGAGCCAAATACAGGGCAATCTTGGAAGAAAACCTCTTGGAGTCTGCAAAAGACTTGAGACTGGGGCGGAGGTTCACCTTCCAGCAGGACAACGACCCTAAACATAAAGCCAGGGCAACAATGGAATGGTTTAAAACAAAACATATCCATGTGTTAGAATGGCCCAGTCAAAGTCCAGATCTAAATCCAATCGAGAATCTGTGGCAAGATCTGAAAACTACTGTTCACAAACGCTGTCCATCTAATCTGACTGAGCTGGAGCTGTTTTGCAAAGAAGAATGGGCAAGGATTTCAGTCTCTAGATGTGCAAAGCTGGTAGAGACATACCCTAAAAGACTGGCAGCTGTAATTGCAGCAAAAGGTGGTTCTACAAAGTATTGACTCAGGGCCACCATATGAGGCCAGGTACTGATGCTGGACGAGAAGGCCTGGCTCGCAATCTCCGTTCTAGTTCATCCCAAAGGTGCTTGATGGAGTTGAGGTCAGCGCTCTATGTGCTAGTCAGGTTCTTCCACGCTGAACTTATCAAATCATGTCTTTATAGTCCTTGCTTTGTGCACTGGGGCACAGTCATATTGGAATAGAAAAAGGTCTTCCCCAAACACCTGCCACACAAGCATAGCATTGTCCAAGATGTATGCTGAAGCATGAAGATTGCCCTTCATTGGGAATAGGGGGCCTGATTCAAACACCTGAACTAAATAATTAACAGGTTCTGCCAAATAGTTTTGTCCATATAGTGTATGGTGTTTATTTAGATGATGGTGACTGTGCTGTTAAGCACGATGCAAAACTATTCATCTCTGCACAACTAATATTGATTTCATGAAAATGAAAGCAAAGATGATTTTGAACAATATATTTTTCTGCAACACCTCTGGTTGTGCCAACTACAGATTTAAGTTGCACAGACATGCCACTGTATATGCTAGTGGATATTCCACACGCCTCACAACCACTTCACCCCAGCCTCACCCAAACTGAAACACCACTACTACTAAATGCCCACCAATCAAATCATATAAAAAAATATTAGCTGTATTTATTTTTTTGCGGAGCAGACAATTCATAGAACTCTTAATCCTGGTGTTCAAAAATTGTCTGATATCTCTTAAATAACATTCACAGCATGTCTATATTAATACTGTTTTAAAAAAGATAATTGAAACATAAAGGGCTGTTTAAAAATTAAGGTCATTTTGTCCAATAGACTCTGACCTTTGCTTAATCAAAAAAACAATGCAGCCTGTAATACGTCACAAGATTGAATCAAAACTGTGCTTTCTAACAATTTGAGACATAAGCAGATTAAAAATGCACAGAGCAGCAGTGTTTTCAGAGACTCCTAAGGAATTCTTCTCTTTGCATTTGCCATAATAATAAACTGCACAGTGAATGATGACTAATATGGCCACATGGTTAAACATTTCATTTAGAGGAAGCTGTGTTTCCCGTGCAGTTTTAAAACTTTTTCCTGTGCAGGATTAACCAGCCACGTTTAAATGAAACATGCTGCGAATTCTTAAAAATGTTAGAAGGAAAGCAGTTAAAATAAGGCAAGAGAAAGAGAATGAGCGAGAAAAAAAATCACTATTTCCTTCAAAATAACTATATATATTACAGTTGCTGTTGATGTTAGGAAACCCAAAACAAGAAGTGAAAACACTTGCAAAAAAAAAAAAAGATGACCACATATTTTTGTGTTAAACTGCATCTTAAAGACATCTTTAAAAAAAAAAAAAAGACATTCAATCTAATTCATCAAACATTAATGTACACAAATGCACATGTAACAACTGGGAAAAAACCATATCTAGTTACTTAAATGTATATTTATATTTACAGTATATTGAGTAAAATATATTAACATATTTGAAATCAAGTAAAATATGTAAGTGGAACAAAAATAAATGATGGTAAATAATGGTTAAAATTGGTACGTTTATGTTAAACCATTGATAAGAATTAACTACGTAATATATTGTAGTATAATAACCATAATATTAATATGTAAAGGCTACATGAGGCCTACATCATTTTTAATGTACTGTAAGTCCTGGTTTTAAAGTTGATGATCACTTCATATAACTACTTATCATTCCATTAAAATGATATTATACTGATATATCATACTAATAAATCCTACAAATTATTAATCCATACCACAGTAGCGTTAATAAGAAAATCTATGTAGCTGTTAGGTCAAGGAATGTACTGTATGTCTTGATACTCTAATTCGTACTGAGACTTTCTGGGGCATTTATAATTACATTAACATGCAGTATATTACTGATCTCACTGTACATGATAACCCTGAACCAGGCTGAATCACGATCATGGTAGGATTTTAAACTTAAGTCCTGCACAAACAGGTGAATTTGTTCACATAGAAATCTTTGTTGAATCTCGTACCTGATAGTATGACCTGAGGTGCCGATTGAGAATGGAGAAGTTTTGAACTCTGAGAATCTTGTCGTCGCCCACGTTGTGATAGAGCTGCTCTACCTTTGGGTTAGGATCACTGGGGAATCCAAAACGATGCAGGTCAGTGCTAATGACTGTCGTGGTGCTACATTTTATCAGTGTGATGTTAATGTGTCTTACATGATTCTCATGACTTCATTGAGGTAGATTCCATTAGTGAGGCGCAGGTACTGCCCTAGTGCATTATGGGAGTTGGAGTTGACTTCCATGTAGTCCTGGCCCTCATCATCAACCATGTCTTCAAAGAGATGCACCTTAGGGAAAGGATTAACAGACTGGTTTATAATTATTCATAAATAACAGCATGTGAGAGATTGTAGATTAGTTAAGCTTAACTTTAATCATATGAAAGCATATGATTACATATAAACTATATACACTGATCAGCCACAACATTATGAGCACCAGTCTAATATTGAGTAGATCCACTTTTGCCACCAAACAGTAATGACCTGTGTGTCCTGACACCTTTATACTGGAACCAGCATTACACGTATCCTCAAATTAAGCTACAGTAGCTCTTCTATTGGATCAGACTATGCAGGCCACCCTTCACTTTCCATGTGCATCAGTGAGCCTTGGCCATTCATGACCTTGTTGCCAGTTCACCAGTTTTTCTTCCTTGTATCACTTTTTGTTATGTCCTGATCACTGCAGCTTGGAAATATCCCAAGGGTTTTGGAGTTGCACTGATCTGGTTGTCTAGCCATTAGAATTTGGTTCTTCTCACAGTAGCTACATTTTCAATATCTTATTATGACCTGGAACTGGGTGGGATATATTAGGCAACATGTGAACCTTTTTGTTTGAGTTGATGTTTTGAACGCACAAAAAAATGGGCAAGCGTAAGGATTGTCAGAGCAACTCCAACACTGCAGCTCTTGTGGGATGTTCCTGGTCTGCAGTGGTCAGGACAGACGATCCAAGCAAGGAAAACTGGTGAACTGGCGACAGGATCACGAGTGGCCAAGGCTTACTGATGCACATGGGGAGCAAAGGCTGGCCTGTGTAGTCTGATCCAATAGAAGCGCTAGTGCATCACTGTTATGGTGGCACAAGGGGTGGACCTACTCAATATTAGGCAGGAGGTCATAATGTTACGGATGATGGGTGTATATACTATGTATAAAACCATACAGATAACTGTGCAAATGCTTACTATTATACTCTAACTACTTTATGACCTGTTCTTTGAATAAAAAGGTAACCAACACCAACCAAAATCATGACACAAATCTGTCAAATTGAACATCATTTAGGCTTCATTGTAACTGAGGCTTCACTAAATACTGTTTGAAAACTTTTTTTTTATTCATTTATTTAAAATGTAACACGACTTACCCATGTAACAAGTGCACTTCCCATAAACTCTTCTAACGTTTCTGTGAAGATCGCGTCCATCTTGTTCATCTCCAGGTGTCTGTTAGTTCCAAGAAGAGTTCGTTATGCTTCACGGATCATTTCAAATATAAATGTCTAGCCATAATTCTAACCTTTCAGGCAACCAAAAGGAACAAATAAATAAAAACCAACTACTTTTCTGCCCTTCATCAACCCGTTAGCTCATAGACTTTTCTCCCTGCCACGGCCCTTCTGCTTTTCTGTCATGTTAGTGACACATTGTGTAACCACCCCGGAATCAAGAAAGTGCTGTTACACCACGAGAGCGGTTCCCCTCCTGAGCAATGTGTTTCTGAACAACACCGCTGTGTGTGTGTCTCTGTGTGTGTGTGTGTGTGCGTGCGAGTGTGTTTGCGTTTGTTGGGGAGGGGGCGAGCATCTATCTGAAGGAAAGTTCCACACCCTTCAAAACACATCGGTACTTTTTCATGATGGAAAATTTGTTAAATGCCTAACATGTGACAGCTCAATCAGTTAGACAGAGCAGATGTCAGAGTGAGGAGACATCACCAGCTTTACTCGACAGCGCCATCCTGTGGTAACCAGCGTAAAGTACTAAAGTACAATTTCAACGCATGAATAAATAGTTAAAAGGTTAAAGCTGATCAGTTTTGATGTAATCAGTGATGTACATACATTTTTGTTCAGGTTGAAGCTCACGTACATGTCTGCATGTCGTTCTGTACAGCAGAACTCTCTGCTTAACCTATTAATACAAAAGAAATCTTTTTTTTCTTTTTAAGATTGACCCTGTTTACACTAAGTTGTACTTCTTTCGTCGTCAACCAAATACAGTCCTGTTTCTCATCACAGATGAGAAATTAAAAAATGTGAAGTTTTGTCTCCAAACGAATCCAGCACATTAAAATTCACTTATATAATTTCAGCGCTGTTTATTTCAACCGTGAAAATATTAACTATTCCCAGTACAAATATGCAGTATACATTTTCTAATTAATGTTTCTTGATGCTGGTGTTTTGTTTTGTTTTTTACATTGAGAAAGTAGCTTATTTTAAAGTAGATTATTAAATCTGGCACATAACCTGTTCATACCATCGCTTTTCCTCGACATTTTGATTTCAATTATGGTGCAGGATAAACTTCAGACAGATATTTAAGCACTGCAAAAGTTTCGTTAAATTCTGTCTGTTACATTTAAGACGCATTCGCAGTACGCTGTGGTTTCTAATCTGGCACAAAACTCCTCATAACTTCACTTCTACTAAACAGTCTTATTTCATTCATGGCGCATGTTTAACTTCAGGCAAATACCTTGGCCCTGCCAAATCTTTTAGTACTTTATTAATGCCAAAGGTAAATTGTCTCCTTACAGCAGCCAGTTCACAGATTATACAAAGTAAGCAACAAGAAAAATAGTAATAGAGTCAAATAAAAAAATATATAATTGAAGTTGCATTAATGAGGTAAAAATGTGTAATATAATAAGAATATACTGTTTTTATGTAGATGTGCATGATGATTGTATAGACAGGTGGAACTTAAGAAACTGTACATAAGGTAAGTCAGCAAGTTGAAATAGTAATAAACAGAGAGAATGAACCAGCGAGTTGAAATATTTATAGAAGAGAGAATGAAATGAATGAAAGGACATGATCGTATCAGTACAATAAAGACAGAATGTATATGAGCTTATTTACAGTGATGTCAGAGAAGGAGATTCCTCTCCTGACACAGAGCAAGGTTATTGTAATGTCTAATTGCAGTTGGCAGAAAAGACTTCCTGTAGCATTCTTTGTCAAAGCAGAGCTGTTCTCTTAGTGAAAGTTGTGCGGGGGATGTGAGGTTTTCTTCACGATGGTTAGCAGTTTGTACAACATCCTTCTCTCCACTACCAACTCCAAACACTTCTGGGAAGAGCTAGCCTTTCTGATAAGCTTGTTGAGTTTCTTAGAGTCACTGCATCTGATGTTGCTGCACCAGCAGATAGCATCAAAGAATTGTGCACTTGCCACAAAGGACTGATAAAAGATCTGCAACATTTTGCTGCAGACATTAAAGGACCTGAGTTTCCTCAGAAAGTAGAGTCTTCTCTGTCCTTTCTTGTAGACAGCATGTATGTTGCAATTCCAGTCCAATCTGTTGTCAATGTGAACTCCAAGGTATCAGTAACTCTCCACCACCTCCACTTCCTCACCCAAAATGTAGACTGTGTTTGGTGTCGCCTTGGTCTTCCTGAGATCCACAAGGTTTTCCTGGTTTCAGATTTGTACTTGGAAGTCCAAAGTGTATAATGTGAAAAGGAAAGGAAGGTATACTGTATATACAGTACAGTATACGTACAGTACTGTTCATGTTGTCATTTTTGTGGTGTGTTTAGCTACGTTTTTACACAGACTAACAAGAAGTAAATATACACCAATAAGTTTATGAAAAAATTGTCAGTTTGGATTATATCCATCTTTAAGCATACATAAAAGTGTAAATACAAATAAATCCCAGAGTCATGACCTGGACCTTCTTAAAGAAGTATTTATGCTGTTTTAACATCTGTTGAGAACACTCCTTTCATATGCCTGTTTTCTATGCCAATTTTAACAAATATTGGGGGATGATTTATTATAAAATGGAGTGTTTGTTAACTTCTTGAATGGCTGTGTATTTTTGCTATTCCTGTGGAAAATAGGACAGTTGCCTAATACCTCAAACCTTGAGCTCTACCTACCCTTTACTGCTACCTACCACTTACCCAGAAGTACTGTAAATCAACTACTGTATGTTTTAAAAAAAAACATCTGAGAAAGAAACATGATCCTCAGCAACTGCAGCATGTAGAATTTTTAATTCTGGTTCATATACTGAAAAATAAACAAAACAAATAACAGCACAAAGCTGATACAAACTCATATCTTTATTTGTGTCATGCATCCTTTGCATACAGTATGCTCTATAATGATATTTTTACAGCCTGCATAAAGCGAAAACAATGACCTACAAACAACATGCGGTGTGGTTTCCTTTATGTTCCACAGTCATGTGTCATTTATATATATATATATATATATATATATATATATATATATATATATATATATATATATATATATATATATAAATTGTAAAATTAGTAAGAAACCGAAAAAAATATTGTCAGGGTTTAAAGTTACTAAAAAGCTTAACTGATCATATAATTTCAATTCTGTTATAGTAAATGAATAATAAAGATATAGTGTAGAGAAAGGTTGTGTTTTTTTTCTCCTTCTCTGGATTATGTATTCATATCAAAGTGAAGTCAGAAATTCTTTCCACTAATAAACCCACAGGTCATTTAATTTATTCTGCTTTCTCTGCTGACGCTGCTGCTTCTGGGTTGCCCACTGGAGGAGCGACCTCCACCTGAGCCTGCTGAAACAACTTTGTCACCTTCTCTTTCAACTCTATGGCTGTCTCCTTTACACCTTTCTCCAGGATATAGCCTTCTGTCTCGATCTCCACATTCTCCTGGCCTTCAACGGATTCCATGGAGGTCTGCAGGTAGCGCAGGCCAATCAGCACGGTCATCTACAACAGCCAGAATGGACAGGCATGAACTGAAACTCATTGACTGCGTATATATATATATATATATAAACGGGTTGTAATGTGATATATTTTTGGTGTTATTTTTTAAACATCAAATTCACAGAAAATATTGTGTTTTTCTTGTTATTCTGATGTGAAGGTATGCAAAATTTTGCACTCAAATAAATGTTAAATATAGGGTTGTCAGGCATAGTTACAGGGAAGTCATTAATAAGCATATCTGGTGTGTTTGTTTTGCATTTCGTTAAGCTGGCTGTATAGCTTAGTAACAATAAAAATTTAATAAAAAAGGAAATACATGTATCAGATTTTTATATTGCGAACATTCAAGTTTGGGAATATACGGGAAAAAACACTGATGTTTTCTCTACCAATTCCTCTGCCAATTTACATAGTGGAAATAAGTAAGAGATGGAACTTTGGATAGAGATCATACCGCATATAAGATAGCTTAAGCTCTTCCAGCATTATTAGTTGGGAAGTGACAAATATTTTAGTATGTGTATTAGATTACACAGCTAAAATTATTTTAGACTGATTTTTAAATAATGTAATAATCAATAATATTTTAACAATATACTATACAGATATGACAATTTAGCTTTCTATCCAACTATGCATTAATATCCAGCATTAATCATCTCACATCAAATCAGTTCATATTTCATCCAACTATGGAAAACCTGTATCCACAGGCAGTCAGTTGGTATTGATTGGTTTATGAACTAATTTATTGGTTTTCTACTTCAGCACACAATATTTTTCAAAACCCCAATACATATGTCAACATAATAGGGCAGTTATGGCGCAAACAATTGAGGCTCTGGGTTACTGATTGAAAGGTTGGGGGTTTACGCTCCAGGACCACCAATAATAGCCACTACTGCCACTGTTGAGCCCTTGAGCAGCATCACTGTATCCTAGCTGACGCTGTGCTCTGATCCCAGCTCCTTAACTAGCATATGCGGGGAAAAATAATTTTATTGTGCTGTAAGGTACTTGTGACAAATAATTAAATCACATTGCAGCATTTGGGTTTGTGCAACCTCAAAAAGTGCTTTTAATAAGAAATGAAAGGTCTAAAAAAAGTTCTAACAGATGTCTAAAGTTAGTTGTTTGGTCGTCTATACACATGTACAGTACATGTAGGCAAAACCAACAACATGTAGATTCTTAGCGGATTATAATTTTAGCTCGTGAAAAAAGAACATGAACACAGAAGTGCCTCAGTTGAAAACTGATTCGTAGATGTGGTGAACAGTGATCTTAAAATAATGTTGCATTTCGTTGAACATAATCTTCCTCCACTGTACCTGAATTAGAAATACAGACAGTACTGCAGGACCAATCGTGTTCATTAGACCCATGTAATAGTTAACCAGAGCCTGACGACAGCCATGGCTATACAGATTCAGTTCCTCGCTTTGGTACTCGTAGTTGTAATGGGCTGTGTTGTCTAAGAGGTGATACTGGATGCAGGGTCTGGGTGAAGCTGGGTTGCAGCAGCTGAAAGGGACTCCATCCACTAGGAAACGGCCATCCACATTACTCTTTACACGGCTAGAAAAGAGGCAAAGCACCACACAATAAAGAGTTTGCTCAGATTTGTGAACACTCTTCTATAAATACATTATAGAAGAACTTATAATATAATTATGTTCAACTAAAAGGGTGTCATTTTTTTTTATTCCTGCAAAAATAAAGTAGCCGGCCTGCAGTCACTGGGTATTCAGGTCATTACTCAAAAGGATCTGCAATCACATGTGATTGATTTTAAACGACTGATGCAAATTATCTGAGTTGGGACATGTGATCTGCAGTTTCCAACCATTCATTAATTTAAAAGCAATGCTCCAGGACTATTGTGGTGCTTGTAAGAAACTGAAGAAGCAACTTCACACCACATGGTGCTAATGCTGTTTTCACGCCTCAATCCTTCTTCCTTAAAAATGTGCTAAGAGGAAGGATGAAGAAGTCTGTTTTTTTTATCTGCTTTTTACTCACTCTTTCACTTCCTTTGAGGTAAAGTCCAGGTAGCGGTTGTTGACCCACTGCACTTCGAACCAGTCCCTGTAGTTGGTGTTGCCACAGCACTGGAACTCTATCTGCAGATGGTCAATGGTCTCCTTCTGGAAGCACCGGCCTGGTGTGTCTGTGTCCTATGTGATGGATTACAGCTGCACACTTAGCTCATGCAAAATAAGTATGAAACATTACAGATAGTTTTAAACTAAGGAATACAGTTAATGGGAATATTCATATGGAATTTATAGATATTTATATAGAATACTGTGGTATTATCCCCCGCCTTACAAATTTCTTTCTTAAGAACTAAAATTTTGCAAGAAATTTACTTTGGCATGCAAATCACTTTTGGTATACGAGTGACCAGAATGAGAAGTGAGGAGAATTCGTGGTTTTTTTTTTTTTGCATTTTGTGCAAGATTTACTGTAGCACCATGGGGCCCAAGAATGTTAGCAAGGATGGTAGCAAGAAGAAAAAGGAGCCATTTTCAGTTTTTAAAGCAGCCAGTTCCAAGAGTAATCATAAATTTAAGTAAGTTAAGTAAGATTTAATGTCATTTACTTATCTTTTCTTTTTCTATATGTTTTGATTGTTTTTCTATGCAAAATATGATTATACTGTTGAAAATGGGTAATATTGTTAATATTTTTAGGTGGCTGAAAAAAAATCTGCTTTTATATTATTTTCTATGGGAAAATGCATTTCACAATACAAAATTTCTATAATATAAATATATATATAAATCTTCTCTAGATTCTCTCCTGTGCTTCCAGTGACACAGACCTCATCTGCCCTCTGCACCTACTGACTCGTCCCTATGCTGAACTGGTCTTCATGTCATTTTAAATAATTTGTGTCATATTGAATTTAATATGAATTTAAATATAACACACAAGATGTTATATCATTTCTATCTGTTATCACCCAAATGAGGATGGGTTCCCTGTTGAGTCTGGTTCCTCTCAAGGTTTCTTCCTAATGCCATCTCAGGGAGTTTTTCCTTGCCACCGTCGCCGTCACCCTTGGCTTGCTCATCAGAGACATTTCATTCATTCGTCTCATTATTATCTAGACACATTTTTCTCACACATACACACTTCCAATTATTTTCTTTTCTAAATTTTTTTTTTCATTTTTTGTACATTTTCTTTCATTTTTGTGAAGCTGCTTTGAGACAATGACCATTGTTAAAAGCGCTATATAAATAAAATTGAATTGAATTGAATACTGTAAAACAGCAGTATAATTATATTCTCAATATCTCACATGTAACAATACACTGAAACTGCCACTTTAATCTCTAATTTACTCAAACTTCGACAAAAACTTAAACACGTTATTTGAATTATTATATCACTCAATGAATGAAAAGATCTATTTATCAACATATAATATGTTGAAATTATGATTATGATCATTCAACCAATATTATAAGAGTAGTGCATTATGTATGTGTAATTTACTCACTGTGAGTAATAAAGTAAAAAACTATTTTATTTTGTCACCTTATAGAACCGAATGCCATTCTTCAGGCCTACTTTCAGAGACTCCTCCAGGCTTGGCTGCAGGGCGTAGCTCAATATCATAGCGACCAGCAGTAGAGAGGTAAAGAAAAGAGAGATGCAGAAGAAGGGTGTAAGGAAGTTTTTCCAGCGTGGAAACCGCGAGGCATCCAATGAGTCCTGACACACTTTACCAGCACAGATGTTGATGCCCACAGATGTCAGACCCACCACTATGAGCAGGTTGGGCACAATATGGATGTCATTGTTATGCATTACCTAGGAAATAAGGAAGGTCAAATAAACAAAAATGAGCAGGGATTGTTCAAAATCATGGCATCATGCAGATGTTTTTGTTTATTAGTGATGTTTTGTTTCATTTTTCCACGTCATTAGGAACATGATGAAATTAGAAAGGCTCACAATAAATATGAGAAACTATGCCTCAAATCCCTAACATCATACTGCCAACCCAAACCCTGGTTTCTGTGTTTACATTTAGGCATTTTTACATTTACATTTAGGCATTTGGCAGACGTTCTTATCCAGAGCGACATACATTTTTATCTCATTATACATCTGAGCAGTTGAGGGTTAAGGGCCTTGCTCAAGGGCCCAACAGTGGCAACTTGGTGGTTGTGGGGTTTGATCCTGGGATCTTCCGAACCATAGTCCAATGCCTTAACCACTGATCTACCCCTGGCCCTGTTTAAGGAACAAAACATGACGTGACATGCTGTGTATATTAAACACAATGTAATTGTTATAATTGATTATTCTCCTGCATGTAGAAAACAAGTTTTTTTATTATCTATTTATTAATAAACAACAAACAATACGGTTTAACAGTTTATAGTAATTCCTACAGTACCATAATGAAACATAAACTTAATGTAGACCTGGTCCAGTTATTCTATTGGCAGCATTTTTCTCTCATTCTCTTGACATTAATAAGACAAAATACAAATCTAGTGTGTCATGTTGCCAAGAAACCAGAAAGTCCTAAACACTTTCCGCATAGAAACTTGGAAACTAGCCATTACAAAACAACGATATCTGAGAGTCCTCCCAGAAATGACTGTTAAATAAACATTTTATAACAGAAAACATTACCATATAGATACGTATACATTGTTCCTTGTTAAATGATAACACATTTTTATGAACTATTTTTAATGAGGCTATGAACTGTAATGTATGCCTATACAATGGATATTGAAATGGAGTACATCCACTATAAAAGACATTCTCTGTTTGGCTATGTTCAGTAATACCAAACTGGTAAGAGTTGCTAATATAAAAAATAAATCTACATATTTTGACAAATCAGCATAGAAAATTCAACAGCCTTTGAATAAAGCCCTGATATAATTGAATTTATTTGATAACTTTACTGCCTGAAATTGATTGACCTCTACTGTATCACTTTAAGTTTAGACAAAGTGGTTGGTGTTATGAGTTTAGTGCCCGATATCTTGTAATGTACTACACAAAAACAAGAACACTTTTACCCATCTGATTTAATAATACACATCTTGTTTAATAATAATAGTTATAATAATAATATAATTTTTTTTTCTACAAAATTCACACATTCAGAAAACTCTTAATAAATAATTAACTTATTGAAACATTAAATAACTGTACATCCCATCGCCTTGAAGGCATTTGACCTGTGAAATGTTTCTACACGAGGCATTTTAATGATGCAATTGCATGAAAAATAGGTTAATAAAAGCTTAGTACCTCAGCCCTGCGGAAAAGCTCGGTCTTGAGAAAGACTCCCAGGGCAAATGTCGTGGTTCCAGATACCATAGCAACCCATGACAGCAGCCACAGACCCTGGGCCAGACGTACTCTCTTCTGGAAAGGAAACTTGATCTTGAGGAGTGCCATGCTAGAAAGAAGAAACAGAGTGCAAAAAATGGATGAGTTGTGGTGAAATGAGAAGAATAAATAAAAGCTCAAAATTATAATTATCCTTACATTGTCCTAACACACTACAGGGATAATGAGAGAAAACCCAAGATTAAATATCTTAATAAATATCTTCAATATCTTGAAGTAACATGTAATGTAACATGCAAAACAAATCTCTTCATTTCTCCATTGATTTTTGTAAAATGTTTGAAATTCATTAATCCATTAATCCAAGCTTTGTTGAAAATAAAAGCTCCATCCAACTCATTTTTTTTTAAATGCAGAAAAATTATGATTACCTTCATAGATTGTTTAGCGTCCTTTTATTGAGACTAAAACAGCACACTGTCTACAATTCTGCAGCCATTTTGTCGAGGGCTCAGGAATGTAATATATATGAACACGTATAATGTATTATGTCTTGAGTGTCATAATCTGTCCTGCTCAGAACTGATCCAATTAAACTAACCAATAAGAAGAGCCAATAGCAACCGAGACCCCTGTCCTCTAAATAAGCCTGCCCTTGAACTGCAAAGCCAGAGAGAAGGAGGTAGAAGAAAGCACTCTGAGTTATCCTTATGGGAGGCAGTAAAAAGAGTAGAATTGATGAGAGGAGAAACTGGAACAATGAAGGAGAAAGTTGTATACAGGTTTTCAGTGTGTAAGAGAAGTAGAATATGCCTTAGCAGTTTTTGTACAGATGTTTATTATAATAGGAGTACAAGAATAGGAGTACAAGACAAGCTGAATTCCATTGCATATTAATAACCACAGCTGAGATATGCATGCTAAAGTCTCAGTCAGCCACACAAGAAGGTTCACAAAACAGATGTATAATTATTAACTTGCATCAACTATAAAAATTTATTATTTTTTTTTTTACATGCTTAGCTCAGTTGTCTTTAATGTGTAATAGTATATCTATCTATCTATCTATCTATCTATCTATCTGTCTGTCTGTCTGTCTGTCTTTAAATATGACGGTTGGTTGGACATTTGTGATTGATGATCCCAAGGCTGCAGTTGGGGTGTGAACATTCCGGTGAACATTCAGCGAGTGGATCACCTGATCCTTGAAAATCTACAGATAACTTGTCCCCAACCTGTGGAAGAACTGTGGAAACTGTACACATAATCATTCATGAACACCACTTGCGCATTACATGAACTCAGCTGGGAGTTATTGACACATTCGCTGTACAGTTCTGCTCCAAGCCATTTCCACATGTTTGGGCCATTAAAGGAAATTCTGGAAGGCTGGTGTTTCAGACGTGAAGCAGGCAGACTGAGAAAACTTTCTACGTTGATGGGGATTATATAAAGAAATAAAGGGAGATTTTATTCTCATAACTGTGTTCTGTTATTCTATTGTTCTATTGACTTGAACAGCCCTCGTAAAAAGGGCTCATCATGGATTCTTTGAACTACTAGAAACTGTCCTTATAATTATTTACTTACACATAAAGCTGTATAAAATGAACACAAATAAGGTATAATTGTATAAATGTTATCAATATATGTATATAACTACATATATTGATAACATTTATACAATTATACTACTATCCTTTTATTTTTGTTCATAACAAAAAAATAAAGTAAATAACAACTTGAATAACTGGAATACTCAAATAAAGAGGGCATGACCTTTGGGTTTACCTTCCAAAACATAGATTTTGTGTTTTTTTTGCATTTATGTTTTAAATTTATATTTTGTTTATGTTGATTCTTAGTTGAAAATTCTTTTTGGTTGTGAAGTAATGTGATGTAATACCCAGGAAACCAATGCAAAATTTCTATAAAGAAATAATAAATGCATTACCAGTTGAAGGTCCTGTCTGATGAATAACATTGTCTTTAATGAGAAAATTAATTGGAAAATCCCTATCTTAATTTCTCCAATTATACCCAGACAGGTCTGAATAAATTGGCCAACATGAATTAAACATTAAAATTAGACTAAAGCTCCTCTCTAGGACGTCTGGTGCAGTCCCATTCCTCATGGTCATTTTGTAATTGCCTCTCCTTTGGCTGGGGAGGAATTTGGCTTATAAAATGCCTATGCTCTATGATAGCTACTTTTAAAAATATATATTTTTGCCTTTTGTAGGTTTTATATATTAATATTGTCTAATACGTTGAGCATACAAAATATCAATGGTTTACATTACATATCCTTATTTATTTTTGTTCAACATACATGTTTCAGTTGAGTGGAAATTCTGCACTTAATTTAAATATGCTGATACACCAGGCCTATGGGCCAGCATGTTGATGAAGTTTATTTCTGTCTCTAAGCCTAACCAATGTCTTGTGACCCAGGGGATGTGCTCGTTGGCCTTCTTGTATCTTCCTGCAGATGGCAGAGTTAACATCTACAGCAGTAGCATGAATGTTGAAATTCCCAGACTTAGGAAGTGGGAGGGCACTTGCATCTGTCTTTTTTAATCCAACCCAGGGGTCTTGAATTTCCGGCCAGGGCAAAAAAGCTGCCACATGCTCCTGTCTGTCAGCTGAAGCTCCCTGAACGGGAAGTAACCAATCAGTTATCCCGTAATCCCTTTTCCCTACAGATGATTGGTTGTCCCTGGGTCCTAAGATCCTATCTGATTTGTCAGTATCCATCTGACCACATGATGAGGACGAGAATAATAAGTTTGTCACAGCATCTTCTGAGGTACAATGTGTGTCCAAAATCTCCCCAATGAAGGAGGGAATCTGAAAATGGAATAGAACGGCATGTTAAACCAAATTTATCAGTAATTAACATGAATTATATTATTCAGATTTTATTAGAAATGTATCAGTAATTTGTACAGTGATTAAACCACAGCCTTAAATGTTGTTTCTTGTCCCATGTTTGTGCTCACATTGATGGTTTCTTTAGCAATGATTGTATTTTTTCCTGAAACCAGTTGTTTGGTCAGCTCTGAAATCCTGTAGAAGTGATTCTGTTGCTCTGAGGTCATGCTGTCCACCTTGAACCACAAAAAAAAGGGTTATTTCATTTTCTCATTAATTTATGGAATAAAACATGAGACATTTTGTTACGGGAAAAATCAGTGAATCAGTGGTTATATGCATTTGGGAATTTCATCATATCCAATAGCAATTTGTCAACACTAAACATTTTACTTTATTAAGAAATAAAAAAATATATGATTTACCCATTTGTTAGTAAATTTACTATTATTATTATTATACTGTAGATGTTCTTATTTGTTTGTTTTCTTGTTGTTGTTTTCTTAATGCTGTGTACAGTAGATCTTTTGTCGACACCATTTGTGTCTCACCACAGAATGAAGTTTTTGTTCCAGGACACTGTAGGCTTGCTGACAGCTGGTGTAGTTCTCCTGAAGCCTGTAAGGGAACAAGAGCTTACCCATTATATCTGGGTTACCCCAGTCATGGACATTACTGTACACTGGAAAAATGCTCCTAGCAAGCAAAAAATATTGTTACATATATCTATTTCCTAATAAAAGATTACAGTAAACTGGATGTATGATTAGTCTTGTTCTGTTGGCAAATATTTATGTACTTATTTCTAGAAAGATACAAAATAGAATATCCTGAAATATGTTACGCCCGGCAGCGTCTCTACCACCTCAGACGCTTGAGAGACTTTAGACTGCCCTCCAAGGTGCTCAGGAACTTCTACTCCTGCACCATTGAGAGCATCCTGACGGGAAACATCACGACCTGGTTCGGGAACAGCACCATGCAGGACAGACGAGCTCTACAGAGGGTGGTGCGATCAGCCGAGCGCATCATCCGCACTGAGCTCCCTGACCTGCACTCCATCTACAGCAAGCGGTGCTGGACTAAGGCCAGGAAGATCATGAAGGACCTCAGTCACCCCAGTAATGGACTGTTCTCTTTGTTGCGGTCTGGGAAGCGATTCCGCTCCCTAAAGGCCAACACAGAGAGGCTGAGGAGGAGCTTCTTCCCGCAGGCGATAAGGTCTCTCACTCACACCTCCACACAGGACTAATAACATCTTTTTAAGCTCACAACACTGACTGGACAATCATGGACACATTCATACACACTTGCACTAAATATTTATACATCTGGACAATTGCACATGTCACTTTCATTAGTCACTTTTCATTAATCACTTTCATGCATATTTGCACAACCACTGACACTTTAAATTCTATATACATATATACTCTATCTACCCTATATTTCTATATTTTGCAATATTTTATTATGCCCTTATTATACAGTTAATTTTACTAGTTAAATTTATTTCTTTAGTATTTCCTTTTTATTGATTATTTATTTTACGTACAAGCTTTTATTTTCTTTTTAAGGTCACTGGCGGTCGTGTAAGCATTTCACTGCATATTATACTGTGTATGACTGTGTATGTGGCAAATAAAATTTGAATTTGAATTTAAAGCTTTACAGGCATAATTTGCAGGCATTATGTTTGATTTATAATAAAGTTATAACAATAAGTATTTAATACATTCCAACCATATTCAAAAGAAATTCCACTTGCTGAAATATGGTGTTTTTAGTACAGCATACTGCATTGGACAATGTTTTTATTAAATCCTTAGTGGCAACTTGGTGGTTGTGGAGTTTGAACCTGGGATCTTCCGAACCGTAGTCCAATGCCTTAACCACTGAGCTACCCCTGGCCACTAAGCTACCACTTACAGTAGTAACCACTTAGTAACAGAAAACATTTACCCGTAAAACAGCTGCTATAATAGCAGCTAAACATTTGGGAAATGTGTGATCAAAACGTAATGAAATTGATGGATTAATCCAACAGAATGCATCCAGGTGCAGCAACGACACAGTCGAAACAACACCAGGGGGAGTTGAATTAGGCTCCTCAACACCCACAAAATGAACACCAAAATATTACACCGCTTCAGAGTAACTCTAAACACCGGCCGTAGTCAAAATTAGAAAATAAACTCCATAAATTTAACTCTTTCACATTTTTATGTCTAACTCCAAATTATTCAACTCCAGAAATTTGCTGTGTATATGGCGTAGAGTTAAGGGGGGGGGGGGGGGTTGAAAACCTTTCATTCTGTAATATTTCTCCTGTGTAATATTATCATCTTTAGGTTTACTATGGTGAAAAAATAGTAATGTAAAAATATGTTATCCACATAATATAATACAAACTGTGTGAACTATGCTTTCACCATCAAATCTTACCTTCTACATTTCTCTTTAAGACTGTTTAATTCTGTCTTGGAACACTGAAGCTCCGCCTCCAAGTTTTCGATACATGTCACTAAATGCGAGAAATTTTCATGTGGGTCCTTGTTGTAGTTCTCCAGCAATCTGCAAGACATCATGGGAAATTCCATATTTCAACCTGCATTCATAATTAGAGATAACTGTTTTCATTTGAATCGACAAAAGATTAAACATTTTTGTGTGAACCTGTGTACAACTAACTGTGTTACAAAATTGCTGCATCTACTATGGCCTCAAAAACAGGTAGTCTTCAGCTAACTGGCTGGCAGAATATGAAATAGGACACACGAAACAGATATCAGAATAAGGAGAATCAATAATTCAAAGTAATAGAGCAGATAGGAAGAAAAAAAAACACTCACTCTGCCCTGTCCATGCTGCTCACTGAATCCTGAGCGTGGAGGCATAAGGGGATGAAAGATAAACAGAGAATTGATTGTTAAAGTCATGTGTTTCCAGATAGCTCATTGATTTATACGGATTCACTGAACCAGGACTAATGAACCGATATAGACAACTCGATTGTGGCCTATTTTTTTGTCTCTTGGAATGAGCTGCCAAATCAAAATGCCAAATGACTACTAGACAACTGTAAAATAATTTGGTAATGATTCGCTAATCCATGCTCACATTCTTCAAAAATTCTCAAGCTTTTAAAAAATACACCCCTGCTATGAATGTTAGTGGCAAAGTAACAATGATATCCAAGGATATAGAAGAAATAAACATTTGGAGTATTTTAGATAGGAAGAGAAATGCGTGGAATTTATACCTGTATTTAAGGTTCACACGTTTAAAAGGCTTAGTGGCACTGTTGCTTCACACCCTCAGCATTGCAGGTATACTGTAAAACTCGACTGTGTGAAATCTTTGATGTGTGAACATTGAGTTTGCATGTTCTCCCCATGCTTGTTGGGTCCTCCAAGTACTCCAGTTTCCTTCCAAACTACACAGACATGTGATCTAAGTTGATTGGTGTGTACAAGTGTGTGTATGTGCTTGTGTCATGCAAAGCGTTCTCACTCCATCCAGTGTATAACCCACCTTGTGCCCTAATTTCCCTGGGAAATTACATAAGGGGTGAATGGAAAAAGGCTTAGAGACAAATGTGTAATAATAGATCAGTGGTTCTTAAACTTTTTTGACTAAAATACTTTTTTTATATGCCAAGTATCCCAACCTAGTCATTATTAAACTAATTAAAGTCATTATAATTTATATATTATAAAATATACTCCATCCTGTAATGCATTTTTTAAACTCACCCTGTGCAATTGTCTGTAATCTTTGTATTTGTGCTTGCTGAAATTCTCCAAGTTAGAGGCAGTCATTGTGGAGGATGTTGTAAACTCCATGCCCAGTTCAGCAGGCAAGGATGACACTTTGTGCTCAAGTTCTCTACATATTCCATAGCCACCATTATAACCACATTTGTCTTTAGCTTGATGGTACTTATCCTGCAGAATAGACTCAGGGTTGGTGCTGTTACCTTCAGTGAGGACCTGGCTGTTTTTTCTATCATAGTTTTTTAGTGATGTGGTGATAAAACATTTAGAAGTAGAGTGCTGCTTCTCTCGTCTGCGCTGTGGCTGATGTTGCGGTGCACTCTCAGTTTCACACCTATCACCATGATTTCTTCCTTTTTCATGGTTAGGTGTTCTAGGCTGGATGCTGTGCTGTCTGGATGATTTCTGAAAATGTACCGGTTCTTGGTTGGATGCTTTAGCAGGCTGTCTTTGGTCTTTATGGGGCAACTTGCGAGATGTCGGTGTAGTGTGGGGATTGATCCTGAATGAGCTGAGCCTTGAGGGGCTGATAACCTGCCTGGTAATCTCATCCAGAAAGGCAGAGAATTCAAGCTTCTCTTTTACAAAGTTATCCTTCAGTGGCTCCACACATCTCTGCTTATGAGAACCGGTATTGTATCCCTTGGTGGACAGTGCTTCCATGGACTTAGCTTTGCGGAAGTTTCCATGTTGCTGTGCTTCATCTTTGTTTTTAAGAATTCCCTTACTTGGCAGGTGAATAGATGAGGTAGCCCTCTTAGGTCTTGGCATATTTACTGTTGC
Organism: Channallabes apus; assembly: GCA_030522415.1. NCBI lineage: Eukaryota > Metazoa > Chordata > Actinopteri > Siluriformes > Clariidae > Channallabes > Channallabes apus. The sequence continues at coordinate 32,889,314 of CM060113.1, forward strand.
AGCAGCCTTATCGTTGACAGCAAGGTTTTGTCCCAGGCTGGTGGTCTTGTAAAGTTTTTGTAGTCTTTGATGTGGCCTAGGGTTGTGCTCTCGAACTATACCCTGCAGAAGCCCCTCAACACTTTTGCTCTGGCATCTGTGTAGGGATGATTTCCTGAGATCTAGCTCTAAGACCTGTAGTTGCTGTTGAGAATGACCAAATTGTTGTTGTTTTTGTTTATAATGGTGGACAGAAAGTGCTGTGTCTCTCAAATCAAAGTTCGCGATTCCTGATGCCTCGTCTTGAAAAATATTGGTTTCTGGAAGATCGGAACAGGACACAGAATGCTGGGGTTTGTTTATCAAGAAATGCCACTCATTGTCCAAGCTGGACTCAGAAAGCAAAGATGCAGAAGAAGAGGAAGAAGAGGATAAGTGACTGGATATCAATGACCTAAAAAGGGCATTATGTTGTCCTTTTTGGGTTTCAGTTCCCCCAACGTTTTGAGGATGATCCAGATGGTTTTGGAAGTCATACTTATCATTATTGTTCCTAAAGAAATTATTGAGACAGGAATTATCTTCAATGAGCTGCGCCAATTTACATAAAATGTATAAACCTGCAATATTTCAGGATTCACACTTGAGTTTAATTTCAGTAAAAAAAAAATGTACATACCCAGTTGATCTTCTGGAGTTGTGTTGGTTGGGGTGGTGAAGTGGTTCATCCTCATTAGGAAAAAGATGTTGATGTTTCCGTTCATCTTTGGATGATTTACGCATAGTATACTATTCCACACTGTTGCTATTCATATAAATCTAATAACAGTCTAAAAGTTTTCTTCCACTATAAAGGCTTATAGCAGTATCCACTGACGCATCGAAAACAATCTCAGTCAATGTTGAATCTCACATGCCAAGTAACCCTCTAGCACTCAGTTGCAATGAAACTGTGATGACATTACGCTACATTGAACGTAATGACTTCTGTAATGCATTACACAAGCGACTTTGTTAACAGGCAACAATGGGAACAAAATTGATCAGCCTTTCTTGCAAAATAAAAAGTTCAATAGTCTTAAATTACTTCCCTGTTGTATAAGCATGAGGAATAGTGAAGGATTTATGTGTATATTTTGTGCTGTATTTATCATTTATCTCTTTATAATATTTAAAGTTTGCGTAATGTGCAATATGTTAAACATTGAATGAACAAGACGTTCTCTCTCTCTTTCTCTCTCAGCAGGAGTTCAAAATAATCCATATGATTCATACAGCTCCATCTAATTCAGACCTTCAGGCAGTTCCCTACTGCATAATAGAAGAATTCAACATTATTTTGATGTTTTGTGTAGCGAGACATATCTTTTTGTTATTACAATACAACGAATTGCTTACATAGTGCTGACAATATTCATATATACTGTACATGTTAATAAGCAGAAGTGTTGATATGTCCGATAATTCGGGGCTTTACATTACATACTGTACGAGCCTGAACATTTTATCCATGAGATGGATGTGTGTTTTTAACAATGCAACAGACAAAGTTACAGAGTGGAACTTTACTTGCACTCAGTGTCCGATGGAGGGGTGGATTTAAGCGCCGCTTTCAGGAGGGAAAAATCAAGGTAAAGTGACTGGCAAGTGAGTTGTTATTGTTCTGTTGCTCCCTTAGTTTACTTCAGTTAAGTTATAAATCACTGCAAATAATATTTAATACATAATATTTAATAACCGATAGTGTCAGTTTATTGTGCCTATTTAACCAGTCACTTTTCTGATGATCCCATAACCATACTTCTCACAACTTGATTCCTGCAGTACGCCTGTTCCATCAGAGAAGAAAAAATTCCATTGTTATGTCCAGGTCATTGAGTACATTCAGGTTGACACCTAGACCTGACCAACTGAAGCAACAACAGATCATAACACTGCCTCCAGAGGCTTGTACAGTGGCCACTATGCAGGATCTTTTCATGCACTTCTCTTCTGATGTGCCCATAGCTCTGGTATCAGTCTGGACTCATCAGACCACATGACCTTTTTCCATTGCTCCAAAGTCCAATCTTTAAGTGTTTTTCCTAATTAGTTTCATTAACAAGTGGTTTTCTTAAGGCCACACAGCTATTTACAAAATCATGTGAGTTCTCATCACATGGAAACATAATTGAGAGTTCTACTGTCATTTTATTTCTATGGATTTATGTGATCTGTATGTGAATGTAACATTGTTCATACCTTTTCCCACCAAAAGGGGCAAAAAAGACTTATAAGGGATCCAAGATTGTGGTGAACTGCAAGAATTAATTATAAGTATGAGTAATTGTGCACTGATCAAAACTGTGGATTGCATACTGGTCCTCAGGGCCCAAGACAGGGCCCACAGTTTTTTCTTTATCACCGTCTGGACCATCTGAGGTCCTGATGATTGCTTTGAGAAGGGATGGTACTTACACTAAAGTCATTCAAATGTAAACAAGACAGTATTCACTTACTTTCAGACAATACACATTCTTCTGCTTTGCACTGTTTCTCTGTATGCCTTGAAAGAGAACATGCAAATGGTCAGTAATGAAATACCTGAAGTGATTACCAGTCCCAGTGATTCATATGTTGATGAACAAACGAAGCTCCCAGGTTTTGGCCTCTGTTGAACTGCTCTATAACACATTAAAATGCTCATCTAAATGTAAATGTCTATAAATTTATATCTGCTTTTAAAAAGCACATGCTCATCTGTCTATCCTGAATTCTTCATAAATTATTTAATGTAAAGAATAATCTTGTCATAGTGGTATCCCCAATTATAATTTTTATTCAACACTATGCTTTTTGTGCCCTCTTGTGGGGAAGGAAATTAAGTAGTGTAAAATGAGCAAGGATATTTCTGGAGGGCGGAAGAAAACAGATTTACAGGACGTTTATTGTTCATGTCAGATCATCACACCATTACAGCTAAAATGTTGGTAGCATACCATGTGATGATTTACACCTAATAAACATAATCACTGTTACACTGCTATGATATACTTTACTTATTTTATCAAATACTTTCACCCATGAGATTTTTTTGCATACATGTAATATCTTTCAGCAATTTTTCTTCCTCAAATATTCTAAGGATCTGAAAATGTTTTCAAAACTTTAAAAGTCTTCCAGTTTTTATATTTTAATAATCAATTTGTCTATATTTGGGTCAAGTTTTGCAAACTGTTTTAATTAAAGAAATACTTAAAATTATTATACACACTATCAGTCATGGTCTTTCCTGAATTTTATTTCTTTCTACATTGTAAAGCTGAAGGTAGCCAAAATATGCAATAATCTCCATTGAACAGTTAATATTGAGATGTATCTTCTACTTATGCTGTGTAAAACCTTCATAACAGCTCTAATATGAGGTGCTATTTGTTAATTGTTAATTTCTGAGGCTGGTAATTTTAATTTCCGCTGTAGCAGAGGTAAGTTTTGATTTTGCTTTCCTGGGAGTGTATTGTAATTATTTGAGGTAAAATATAATCTGAATTTCTTTTTAAGTTAACCAGAAGTAGACTGAAGGGAATTAAAGCACATTATTGTAAGACGTTAAACGAGAAAGACTTGCCTGCAGTTTTTGCGAGCCTAGGGGTGGGGGTTGATCTTTTTAGGAGTAGCTTCTCCTGTTTCAGACTTTGAAAACTGAGATTCCACCCTTGTGTTATTCATGTGTGGACTAGACTAACTGCTCTTTATTTGTTTTTAACTGTTTTATTTCTATATTTTATTGTTCTGCCCAATCTTCTATTTTGATATTTAGGCAGTTACTTTGGTAGTTTAGTTATTGTTGTTTCAGATGGAGAATTGCTGTTTAAATGTAATTGATAACTTAAATCTGGTGAGAAATGCAGATGGAGACTTTTAAGTCAAAGGAACTGCATTTCTGATCTGGCTGTATCTGTGTTGTTTAGTGTATGAATGTGACTCTTTGAATCGACTCAGCTGATTTTTAATCCTTTGAATAATCGATGTATACGACACGCACCCCCAGCGGGGTAAATACTGCTGCTCTGTGCGTGTTGTACGTGACCAAAACAAAAACCCGTCACCAAAGCCACGTAGGCATATAGATATGTTGTGTATTTATAGTAACATTGCTTAACACGAATACTTGTTTTATTAGTTATCTTGCCCATCTCATAACTAAGGGCGTAATGGCATGTGTTTGCTTTTATTTCTGCTACCTCTTAATGTTTTAGGATTTATTAATACAATGACTTAAGAATTACAATAACATGTGTGTGTCTGTGTGTAAATCTACTATATTTTACTGAGGAATTGTTTACTTAATGGGGATTTTTCCAGAACATTCCGCTACTTTCTGGACTAAACCAGAACGTTGTTTTCGTTTAAATGGCCAGAGCATGCGCACTGATGCACTGCGGTAAAAACAGCAAAGTAGACCCAGCCACAGAAACCGGTTTAAACCGGACTGAGCGAGGTCTTTTTTACCTCTAAACATATTCATCCGCGCTGCGCCTGTGATGTCATTGTTTGGAAAGTCACTGGAGTCAGTATTAGTCATCAATTTGTGTACTTTCCATAAAAAAGCACTCACTATTTCTTTATAAAAACAAATCTGAGTAGGCTGTTTGTCTACTGGAGGCAAAAAGAATTTGATCAGCTTGTGTAAGTGAGCGTAAAAGTGAAACATCACTTGACAGTCCCAAAGAAGTTGTTACAAGAGTTTAGCTAGTCGTTAATTGTTAGCAAGAATTTACCTCCAGTTTAAGGTAAATTAATTTACAAATTTTGCCAGTAAACACGTTTAAAGCCCGAACTCCTGCTCCCTGTTTTGTGACTGCATCAGTGTCGGGAACGCCATGCCACAATAAACCGAGCCAGTAAGAGGCTCGAGACCTCAAAGAACGCAAGAAAGTGACTAGAGGAACAAAGGTAGCTCAGAAGCCCTCATGTTGAGGGTGACGACGAGGGAAAGGATATATATATATATATATATATATATATATATATATATATATATATATAAAATGTTACATAGTATACCTTCTCCGTATTGTGTGGTACATCAAGCCCTCAAAGTGACTGTGAAGCACCAGAGACCTCAGGAAGTGAAAAAGAAGTTGTTCTGAGCCATAGCTGAGTGGTATAAGAAAGGTGGGCAGAAACAAATCAGCACAAATTTCGGGAAGGGGTCGTGTGACATTTGTGGCGCACTGATAGACAAGAAGAAGGACTGTCTAGAGCAACCCAGTATCCAGTAATACTGGATAAGTATAAGGAACACTGTTTGGATTATGATGGGAAGATATGTAAGGGCTACAGAGGCATACAGGAGGCATACTAGAAGGGGACGAATGTTGACCTGCAAGGCTGATCTTACCAAGCTGGAGCCGCTACATCAGTCCTTCAAGGCCAAGAAGGAAAGTTTCGAATAACAACAAAGTATGGGGTCGGGAGTGTCTTGAGGTTCCTCTGCTCAATCAGACAGAGGATTACGCAGAGACACGCAGCCGCAATTCAAGGCCAATAGAAACTAGGGCTGCAACAACTAATCGATAAAATTGATAATTATCGATAATGAAATTTGTTGTCAACGAATGCCGTTATCGATTAGTTGGGCTGCTCACGTTACTGAGAAGCGCGACCACAAGATGCACAAATACAAATGCAAAAAAAAAGACACACACATGGAGGTTACAGAAGCGTTTGCAGGAAAAAGCGTGCGCACCAAGTCCTCCCAGGTATGGGAGCAATTTACATTAAACGCCTCTTATCGGGCGTTAAAGTCGAGCGTTTTTAATCAGGCGTTCATAGTGTCCGGTGAGCGCGAATGAAGCACCAAGGGTTTTTTCTACACATAGGAGTCAATGAGAATGTTCACACAGGCTTTGGTGACATGCGTTTGTCCGGCTGTGCGGTTATACGGTGTCAAAAAAACATTGCATGCAGCTTTTATTATTTTATTTTATTAAATAGCCACTGGATACAGTGCCGGTCCCAAGCCCGGATAAAATGGGAGGGTTGCGTCAGGAAGGGCATCCGGCGTAAAACCTGTGCCAAGTTGTAGTGCGGACTGGATATTCCGCTGTGGCGACCCCTTGCCGGGAGCAGCCGAAAGACCAACAACAACAATTAATTAATTATTTAAAAAAATACTTTTTATTGAAACAACAAAAAAAAGGATAAAATACAAGAGAGGAATAATGTATAAACCAGGAAAAGGAAGTAGCAAGAGACACTTCAATTAAAAATATAATATATTAAATATTCAATTAAATAATATCATAATAATCTAGAAGTCTATTATTCTTCTTATTAAGTTGAATTAATTTAAGAGAATTTAAAATTGAGGTAATTCATAACAACTGAATATGTCAGTGTATTTTTTAAACTATATATATATATATATATATATATATATATATATATATATATATATATATATATATGTGTGTGTGTGTACACTGTCAACTTGCCATCTGCAATTATTGTTAAAAACAAAAATGTTGATTTACATAAAATAAGGTTTAAATGTCAAAATTAAAGATCATTAATTAGATAATTAAAAAGATAATTAATGTGGCTATTGCATTTTTTTAAAGTTTACTTTTATATATAAATTATACCCTGATTTATGGTTTTATATAGTCAAGCAAAACATCAGATTAAAGCATTTAGTTTTTATCCGATTAATCGAAGAAAAAATTAATTGACCAACTAATCGATTATCAAAATAATCGTTAGTTGCAGCCCTAATAGAAACCCATATCCCACTCCAAAAACTTAGAGAATGTCCTGTACCAATACCGCAAATAACATTTAAACAATCTTCAGCATTTCAGTGCATAATAGATTCTTCACACAAATTTTAATACTTAAATGTTCATGCATCAAATTAAGTTATGTGAAATCAAACAATAAACATTAGTGCTATTCAATTGTATCAGTTAAAATAATTGTAAATCTTCTGACCAATCTGACCATGAATGGAGTGAAAGAAAGTGGACAAAGTGGTTAAAATGTCTCTTTACTAGTGAGAAAACATGAGATAAAACACTAAATATGAAACATCTAAGCTTATCCACTATTAGCACTTATTAACGTATAAACCTCCAAAGCCGGACACTATTGATCTAGAATAATTTTATTGTGCTACTTAATTTTGTTCAAACAACAGAGTTACTGTGATTATCTGCTTATTTTACAACGTAAAATTCGTAAGATCTCGTCCAAATATTACGTAACTGGCGTCTGTGGATCTACTTTTTTGCTTACACGCGGAAGGGTCTTTGTAACGAACCGAATCACTTCAGCAAATAAAGGAGGCAGTCAGGGTCTGCGTGTCACTCTCGGGCGGCGCGGCTGTGGTGTAGTGTAGGTTTGCTGCTGAATGGAATCGCGATGGTCTGATTCGGTTCCTTTGTCTTCGTGTTTGATTTAACGAAGGTCCTCAGATGTAGTTCCTTGTTTATAAGGGCTTCAATTTTATTTTTTACGTAGAATTGTAGCAGATGTGTTGTCTAAGTAGGCTCTGAATTGCTGAAACGTTTATTTTACCAAACAATGTTTGACCTAGTCGTTTGTAATTTAAATAAGGCTGGTTAAATGTGCCGTTTTCATAGCTTATATAACTGTTAAATGGTAATTTCAGTTTTTTAACATTTATTTTGTAAACGTTTAGTAGATTTTCTTGTATTGGAAAACTTTTTTTTAAGCATCATGTTATTATAATGGATAAGAGTGTTGTGTTTTTGATACTTTTATACAGAGTTATTTGTTTCAGACATTATAATCTGACGGGCATTACATGAGGTTAGCGACAGAGAGGAAAATTCCAGGCCAAGTTGCGCAGCCAGATATTTTATGGTGCATACAAAATGGCGCCGCTTTTTAACAAAATGGCCGCTTTAGAGGAGCCGTTTGTAGATTCCGTATAAGGATTTATTTTTTCCGTTAGTCATTTTAAGTCCCCAATTGATTTCTTTTAGGATAATTTTTTTTATTCATATCTTTTATATTTATTTACGGTTGAAAAATTATTTTGTTACAGTTAAAGAGCAAATCTGCTTTAAAAGCACTTGCCGATTTAGCGTTTTTAAGTTATAGTTTTGAGTTTTTATTTATTTTTTATACGTTTGCCAGAGAATGGACAGTTGTGCGAATATTTTTCCTTCAAAAAAAAAATTCAGTGGCTTCAAGCTTTTTTTTCCCCCCCCATTCCTTTTTTTTTGCGTGTTTGGAAGATTGGACTGAGTTTATACAAAGGACTTAGTAAATTAGTTGTAACCATTGAAGAAGATCTCGGGGCAGGAGTGAGGACCAGAGGAGAGCTCAGGCCAGAATGGAGAAGAGGCAGCGGGGAGAAGGCGTTGTTCCGGAGAGGAAAAGAGGTCGACAGAGTAGCAACACCACAAGTGTCCACAAGAGGGAGCACAGACCAGCCGTAGACCAGCTGAAGCCAAAGACGGCAGATACAGTGCAGGGAGAGGGAGACGTGCAGGGCCTCTACGTAGCATCTCAAAGTCATTAGAAAAGGCAGTTTGGTTTGTATAACGGGTATAGGTACATCTGTACAAATAAAAAAAAAAAAAGTTTTTTTCCCTTCTCAGGTTTTTGTAGGACGCATTTGCTCGCGAAGCTCTGTTCTTTCTTTTCAGACGTGGTGTATGAGTGCGTCATTCGCCATCAATGTGTGAGCCATCCTGTTGTTCAAGTCGAGTTTCTGCCGAGATGAGTGCCTGTAATCAACGAAGCACCCACGCTCCGTTCAGATGTAGCCTCCTGGGAGGAAAGGCGTGTCTCTCTCTCTGTCCGACTTGTAATCCAGTAGGTCTGTCTCGAGGCGTGAGCAACGTGAATGGTTGTATGGAGTCGAAGCTCTTCTGCGTCAGTACGCTGCTACATCATCTTCCGCTGCTCCTGTCACACCCCATGTTCTTCGTGTATTAACGATTGAGGCCATTTTATCGATTGCTGGTAATCCTGATCTCCATACGTATATGCATGGTTTACAAAAAAAAAAAAAAAAACACTAATGCGCGCTTAATTAAAAGGGAGTAACTATTCCCTTGTAAAAAAATTAAAAAAAATTGTAGACTTTGCAAATGCAGTCTATAAATCTATTATACTATACCAATATATAGCGTCTTTTGGGGAAAAGGGGAGGGGCAACTGCGTTTGAGTTTTTTCTTTCACAGGCTCGGTCTCTTAAAGCAATAGCACCAAAGGCATCCTTTGCTGTAGCGCCATCCAGAGGTTTAAGTTTGTATTCATCGAAGTAATGATGTAAGGACCCAAGTGAGTCCTCTGCTTTGGTTGGATTTACAAAGGTACAATGTTGATTTGTGTATTTTCCTACATTGCTTATGTCATAAAATATCACTGTACTTTGTACACATTTTTGTATGTTTTTTTTGGGCTGTAATTTGTGTGGGGGAGGGGGTGGGCGTTAACTGAAATCTCTTCCGAGCCTTTGCAGCTTTTCGGCGTGGCTTAGTTAGAGAACTGTGAGTAATGTTGTATCGGGATGGAACCTGCAGTCTGTGGATGTGATCAAGGCATGGGACGAAGGAAGGAGCCCAAAGGTGTCAAATACAGACGTTGTATCGTAAGATGGCACATTATCAGGATTGTGTTGAATGTGTACCCATTGCGTTGATGAATATTAAGTCGTGGGGGTAATGGGGGCCGGGGACTGCTTAATTGTCACTTTTGCAGATTTAGAGACCCAACCCCTTAAAATCCGGTGGTTCATCTGCTAGCTATTCCCCCTACGTAAGGAGCAAAGCTGCTGAAAGGAAAGCTCAGCACGGTTTTTACCTGGTCAAACGGCAAGTAATCGGTATTTCTATAAATAAAATTAATTTTAAGTTTATTTTACTTTAGTGAGCTGTTGGTTGTTTTTGTATTTGTTTGGTGTGTTTAAATGGGTGGGGTTGGCTTGTAGGCTTTTCTCCCCCCTTTTTCAGTGTGCCGTGTCCAAGTGCTTTCATGCTCAAGATCTCCTGAAGATCACACTCTAACACATTGTGTATCAAGGTTTGCTTTTGTATTTGTCAGCCTCTATTGGCCTTGCTAAGTCTCATATACCTTAACATTCATTGTACTTGGTAATTGTCACTTTGTCTGAATGCTTGAATTTTGTAATTACACATTCTTGGTTAATAAATTCATAGCATTGTGATTGAAACACTAGTATGCATTTTTCTTGGTGTTTTTTTGGGGGGGCTTGTCTTGGGTATTTCTTGTGCTTTTTCAGGTGTGAATGTTGAGCTTGGCGCTTTAAAGCACAGGGTGATCCCAGGGCTTGATGGCAACTCTTTTCAAGGTGGAAAGGAAGGCAGCTAAAGTCCAGTCCTACTGCTTTATGGGAAGCCCATGAGAAAAGGCAAAAGTGTCCAAATTTAAGCATTTAACCTGGCTTAATGTTCAATTGCTTGAATTGAATCTGTATTTTAGTGCAAGTATATTATGCCCTAGTTTCCTCTGAAAGGAGTAGGCACAATTCTGATTATGCTTTACAAGCATTTCAAAATATTTTGGATGCTATGTGAGGGATGGGCATGGGGTCTCTTTTTGCCTTTTGGTCTTTCAGAATCGTAAAGCCCTTGAAGAATGCCATCTATCCAGGAAATAGCTTGTCCAGGAGTCATCTGCTCCCTTGAGTTCCAACAGGCAGGACGACTGTAATTTGAGGCAAAACTTTAAGATGCTTGGCCATTACTTCTGTGCAACTGTGCAGATGTTGATCCGTTTTTAAAGAAGGAAAAATGCTATGCAAATGTAGAGCAAATAATTAATTCTCAGCTGTTGTGCAACTGCACTGCAGACTTTAAATTTAGAGTGGCTGAGTTAAGCTGTGCAACTGTACAGCTGATATTGGTCATGTAGTTTTGCTTACAGTGTTCAAATATACAAGTGTGGGCTGGGGAGGGGACTCTGCTTCTGTTTCTTCTGCAGAAATCACACCAGTTGTCCAAAGCAAGCTAGATGTGTGGAGCATGTAGAGACCAGGTGTATGCTAATTTTAAACTTTTCTTAAAACGGCTAACCTGAATAACAATTACAAGCTTAAGTATATATATTTTTTTTTAAGCCGTTACAGCAACCTTGATTGCTTGGCCCCTTTTTTTTTCTTTTGTATTGCAATCAGTGTGGTGGAAGTGTGTGTAGAAGCTTCTTTGTTCCAGATCACTCGTCTGTCAACTTGATTCATAACTGCATCTGAATGCTGAGCTGTCTGTGGTCAGAGTGTCCTCGCTGAATGGCGTTCCCACCTCCTGTCTGCTTAAGAACTTGGTTCAACCCTCTGAAGGCCTTCCTCCATGTTCTCTGCGTGCTGTGTTAGTGTGTGCGCGTCTTCCTCTTCTGTTTCCCCTCCATTCTCTCAGGTTAATTTTGCTTAGGGGCAAAATTTTGTCTTGAGTGTGTGCCGCCTTGGACAGCCCTAACTTTGATGGAGCACTGGGATATCCAGTCACTCTCTGATCAACCTGAGGCTTGTCTTGCTGCTATTTGAGCATCACTCTGCTGCTACCTGATAATGGAGTTAAGTAAACTTGGTTTTCAATTTATGGGTATGTGTAGCCTTAAATCTTAATTGCATGCACACCAGCTTTGCACTACATAAACATTACATATCAAATTGACCATTGTGAAGTGGGATTCATGTGAAAGTGTAGCTGTTGGGTTGATTGGGGGGTGGAGGGGTGGGGCAACACTTCTCTTTTTTTCCCTTTTTTTGCAGATGCTATCTTGCCTCAACTAATTTTGCAACTGTCCGGTAACGTTGAGTGGATGGATGTGTGTTGAATGGAAACATTCCTACAATCTGGAGTCGCTCCAGCTGTCCGCAGCAGTTTACAACAAAACTTTGTAAATTTTGAATTATTGGATGGGTGGATTCAAAATTAATTGGGGGGAGGGGGGGCACATAATCTCTGCTGTTTTTTTCCCTTTTATTCCAGCTCTTTATGGCGATTGGGAAGTTTGTAAGGCTTCGCAGAAGAGATCGATAAGTTTATTCAACTATTAAGATTGATTCCTTTTTGTTAAGAAAAAAAAATCCAAAAGCAATTGGGGGCTTGTTTGGGAAGGGAAGAGACCTGCACCATGTGTCTAGTTACAGGAAAAGCAGTCAAGTTTGGGTCACATCATACTGTATCTGTATCGGCCATGTGTAACTCTCCGAGCTTCGGGACCATGGAGGATTGAACGGTGGTAATCACTAAATTTAATATCGCATAAGGGGGATTGGGGGGGATATAAACATTGTGTGTGTTTCATTTTGTCATTTCAGGTGTTCACATTGGAAATGAACATGGTGGTTGCCTTAAATGATCATCAGCCCAGTCTTAAAGTTTGATCCAGTTTGCTGTCAATGAAGTGACTATTTTATTTAGAGATCATGACCAAGCAATTTCTCCTCATAAATGTAAAGGGATTGTGTGGGGATGGGGAAACCTTCCGTCTTGTGTGTAGTTTCAGGCAAAAAGAAAAGCCAGTGAAGAAAGGCCGGAATATCGTAGAGCAGCAGTTGCGAGGTTTTTCTTTTCCTGAGGGAACAATCTTGTTCCTTCAGGTTTTGCTTTTTAGCCTCAAAAGAAAAAAAGCAAAAGACTCCGGTGATGGCACTCCCGGGTTACCTGGGACGGGGTTCAATTCCCTGCGGTGTCTTTGCTTTTCAAACTGCTGTTCTGTTGATCTTACGGTCTTGGCTTGCCAAAATAAATGGGAACGCGTAATGGCACAGATTACAAACTCGCTTGATCATACAATTGAGTCGTTGCTTCTTGAAAGCCATACATGCAACAGTTTGTGCTGCTGGTTCCTCAAAGCTCATGTTCGTAATGATATCCATCATACAGTGATAACACCTCAATTCATTTTTCATAAATGGTTGGTGGGTGAGTGACGATCAGTGTATGAACCACAAACACTGCAATTTATTTTTAATTTTTTCCCCCCTGCCATGTGTAGTGGTTAAAGCACTTTTACTAAGACACAAGATTAACGTCTATCCTTCAGTAAACTTTTTTTAGTTTTGAGCTCTGTCGGATAACTAGAATATTGATCATATACTTGTTAGTATTATGTACATAGTAATTGTGCCAGAAGTCCAGAAAGTCGGTCTTAAACGTCCTAAAATGCGAGATTATTTTAAAGTGTGGTCAGCATAATGCAGTGTAACTTTAAAAAAAAAAATAGTGGTTGTCAATCATATATGTTTATAATATTTAAAAGCATTAGGATTAATCTGCTCTTATGTGGTACATTTTGTTTCAAGGAGTATGTCACACGGCTGGGGCGGAAGATTATAAATCAAAATGTGTGCGGAGATGTACATAATTTACTGTTATTAATCCTTTACATAACTACTTTTACTGGTGGTTTCCTACTGTGAACTTTATGTAACTATACATATTTAAACTATCACATAATTAAAACCTGGAAGGATGATGCTGTGTTGTGGTTTTAACAAGATCATGGCTGGAGATGACGGACAAATACTTGAAGTTGCATCCTAAATAAAACTGGCTGGAGAAATCACATTTAATTGACAGCTTTTCCATAACATGAGATGAGAACTATGGATTGAGTTTTGAACAGCCATATGGTCATAAGAAAAGTTTAAGACTAATCAGAAAACAGCTTTAAATTTGCTAGGCAATATAAAGAGTGAACCTAGTAGCAATCGAAAAACGGCAAAGACTTAATATCTAAAGAAAAATGTTATATTAGTAGATAATGCAAGAGTGAAGCAAACCTGCTGGTAAACACTGAAAAAGGTCATGTGGTATGAGTTCAGATTGAAGTCAGGTGATGACCTAAATGACCAGGGGGCTGTTCCATGAAAGTAGCTAAATAAAGCCAGACTTCCGCGCAAAAGTGAGACTCAAATTAGCCTCATGTCGTTCCACAAACGGAGCTCAGCTGTAACTAATCGAGGCTTATTTAAGGCAGGCTTGCATAGTCTCACTTTGTGCGCGCGCCCGCGATATTTAAAAAGCCCATATGAATGGATGAACGAAGCATTGATCCGAAATGAGCCAGACAGGTAAAACACGGGCAGTTTTTTTTGCCCGTGCATGGTGATTTAATACACGGACATATTTTTGCACCTTGAATAAAGTATTCCAACTTGTTCAAATTATTTTGTTTTTTATTTATTTATTGGGAAAGTGTATTTTACATGAAAAGATGTTATGTTAATGTTTTTTTTTTTTAAGTTACTAATTAGACCATCTCTAGTTCTGAAATGCCATCTGTTCTGGACAATGTGAATAAAGGAAATAGTGTCCATTTTGAGCATACAGGCATAAGGACCCCAAGCAGGACTCCATTAAACTCCCCTGCAAAAGAAGGTATCGATTACATATGCTGTGACTCCTACAGTTCAAGACTGTGTGTGTGTGTATATATATGTATATATGAAGACTTATAAAGTTGTGTGCCTACTTATTGTTACAACTATTTATCTTTTAACATTATGATCACTAGTTTCCATGAAAAATGCTTGTGAAGTAAAAACCCTTGCTTGAAATGTTCTCTTGCCTTCTCTGTGCCAGTCAGGATGCTCGAAAGATCCTGGAGTCATGGACAGAGCCTGTCCATTTTGCCTCAACATTAGTAATTAGGCAGTTGCTGTCACAGATCATCTGAACACAGAGAGTGGATTTAGTGATGTAGCATATTTTGTCTGGCAGAGCATTAATTTAAGATTGCTCAATATATGAATTGATGAACAATGTCAAATTCAGAGCTAAATCACTGTCAATGTATGGAGTTATTGCCGATCTACATACCTGGACATTGAGGCTATGGAAAGATTTCCTGTTCACATAGTCTGCCTCAGTTGGTCCAGCTGGGGCCTGTATTTTGATGTGGGTGCCATCCACAGCACCCAAGACATTGGGAAAACCCGAGGAACAAATTTAGCTTAATACAGGCATATCAATTTTTAAGTCTACTTTAATTGTCACATACCTGCTATTGCATAAAAGTTCTCCTTGATCCTCTGTGTTGGTAGATGGCCAGGAAAGGTGATTTAAATATTTATCAGAGAAAGGTAGACCATCCTTATTTCATGGCATACGGTTGCTTTAAATGCTCAGCATCACCAACACTGTAGAGGAATGTCCCACTGGCGAAGAAACGCAGTGCAATAAAGAAAGATTGCACTGTGGTCAGGCATTGCCTTCGCCATGTTTGCTGAGGTATGGTTCCAACAGCTCATATAGGTAGACTATGCTGAAGTGGCAGAGAATTATGTTGGAGTGGTGCAGGACATGTCTGAGAGCGCTAAGACAGTGGTGAGATGTGCTGTAGGTGTGACAGAAGAGTTCAAGGTGAAGGTGGGTTTGCTGAGGTGTGGTTCCAACAGCTCATAGGTAGACTATGCTGGGTCTGCTGAACCGGTATCTCGTCCACAGATAGTCATCTGGGAAAGCAACAGGGTTTACTCTGTCCCTAAAGACTCTTGGGGCTGGTGGTCTGAAAGCTCTTTCTAATATCCGTGCACCCTCATCCACAGGGTCTTCAATAAATGGACAGGCCATAATTACGTACTGGGGCTTCTCTGTTTCTCTTTCGTTCTGAATCTCCATGCAGGTGTTGGTCTCACTCAGTACTGCTTAAATAGGCCTGACCTTCATTAGGCAATTAAGCTGACATCTCGTTTTTTTTTATTATTATTATTTTGGTAAATGTAATAAGGCTTTTTTGTGTAACTGTTCATATGAATTTATGATTTTCTGTTTTCAGTCATTGCATTTCATGTTTGACCTTTTTTAATATGCTTACGATTTTATTTAAATTATTTTGTGGATAATTCAAATGCTGAGACATGATTTTTATAGGCTTAATAATTTTTTATTACACGACATGATTAGTGAGAGCGCGGAAATTAAACTGACGGAACGATCTTTAGGAAATATGTTCCCACACGTCGGAGATTGTTTGAGACACCGCTTAAATAAGCGAGACAGTTAGCCTGCCCCGGACCAGGTTAATTTGCCAGCATACGTTGCCGGGGTAACTGAGTTTGAACTTTTTTAAGTTTGATTTATGAAACCGAATCTACCAAAAATAAGCCTGACTAACCCGAAATAAGCCTGGCTTATACTCTAATCTTGGTTTATGGAACAGCCCCCAGGTTATCCCATCAATGGATTATAACAAGCATATTCCAGGGCAAAAAAGTCACAATTTCAAAGGGATCACAAAGGAAGCAACTGGGGAAATGACTGGAATTGGGTTAAGAATTCTTCACCACATTATCAAAACCTGAAAGGATAGTGCTGTACCATCAACTTTGTGGAAGAAATGTGTGGTCATAAATAAATTATGAATAGAGAATTTAAACACTTGAAGTTGCATGGTAAAACAAAAATATAAACATTAAAAAACAGCTATGTTTAGTCAAAGTAGGATGGTTTCCATGCACACACAATGTAATGAGAACTCAGGATTGGGACTAAACTAAACAGCTTTGTGCTTATAAGAAAATCACATTAGTGAGACTGAACAGAGAAAGGGCTTGAATTTGCTTGGGAGCATAAAGACTTTGGAGCAATGGAAAAAGGGTCAGAAGGAAGCGCATGAAGCGATGCACCCATCATTCATAGGGGCCAGTGTACTCGCCTCTGGAGGCAGTGTTATGATCTGGGATTGGTCAGGTCTAGGCTCAGCAATATTATGAAGCAATAGAAAAAAAAGTCAGCTGAGGGCCGGAATGTACTGAATAACCAGGTTATCACATCTCACTCTCTTTCACTCATTGCCTATTCCTCTGTACATTTTATCCTGTAGGGCCTGGAGCCTAGCCAAGGCGATTTAGGGCATGAGGTGCTACACCCTGGACAGGGTGACAATTCATTGCAGGGCACGTGCGCTCGTTCACCCATTATGGGCAATTTGGGAACACCAAATAGCCTAATCTGCATGTGGGAGGGAAAAAAAACATAGTACCCTGAGGAAAACCACCAAGCAATCCATGCACACAGACCCAAGGCAGGAATCAAACCCTGTGAGGTGCAAAGCAACAGTGCTAACCACTAAGTCACTTTGCTGCCAGGTATTATATTTATAGATATTTTTTTCTTTCCTGGAAACAGTAGTATATTTCAGGGCTCAAATTGTTGTTCTGTGAGCATCAGAAATCATTTTCACACATGAACTGGTTACCACATTATTAAATGTTAATCGAATTAAGTACATTTTCTCATTTCCCCGCTCGTTATCCTGGTATTGGTAAATGCCTCCCCCTGGCGGTGATTAGGATTTCCTAGCTCCGGTGTTAGACCGGTTACTAGCACGGCTCTTAGTGTTTAATGCCCCTCAAACGATTGAAGGATGTGGTCTTTCTTTGCGAGGGATCCCGTTAAAGATTTCAACTATGAAATCGTACCAGATAGTCCAGATAAAACAGGTATATGGACGCTTCATCGTGGGAAACGCAAGGTGAGACACCAAAGATCCTGTTATTAAAAATCGCTGTGTTGTTACGCGAATAATTACAGGCCGCGACTGCATCCTCGGGCTGGAGTTATGGAGCTAACCCGTTAGCATTCACATAAGCCCCCGCGATACATTAAACATTAATATCAGGGAGTTGAACGACTTGACAACTTGTTCTTTTTGTTTCTCTGTATATCATGTGTATCATTTATCGTTCATATAATGGCTTATCGTTATTATATGAAAGTGTGTAATGTGAAAATAATTTAACGTGAAACCGGTTTAGAAATATTAACAGCCACGTAGCTAGCTGAGGAAGCTAGCATCTTCGCCACGTCAGTCGGTCCACTGTGGCACCGAGCTAGCTGTTAGCTCGATTAGCTGGCTAGCATTAGTGGTGATGCTGTGTATTTTATCCCAAAGGGGAAAAGACATTTAATGCATCTGAATTTTTAATAGTAAACCCTTATATTATTTTCGTTTTCTATGTTTTGCAAAAATCGACAAGACAACGTGAACACCTGAGCCTGTGAACTGTAAGTCTTAATGCTAGGCTTTAAAAATACATAGCGCTAGTTATCCTTTATGCTAAAGGGATAAAAGTTAATTAAACAGGTCATTAAACACTTTGCACGTTTTAGTAAAACGTTGCAGAAACATTTGCGATTAGTACTGTGACCTATTAAATGAATAAGCATTGGATAATCTATTTATTACGTTTAATTTATTCATTCATCCTCACTAGCTGTGGGTCTGCAGAACCACAATGGCTGAACCATTAAACTTCGTAATTAAGGCATTTATTAAGGTTATCTTTGATTGTTCGAAATGTTTCAGTCTCTCCAATGCAGCTGCTCACTTATTTAGTATTCTGTTAAGGGCACACCACTCTTATCATGACCTCCTGAAATACTGAACTGTTATCAGAATATATTTGATGTGACATGTCTCACAATGTGATCCGGTAGGTTTCTGCCAACAACACTAACTCCACCGTAGGCCAACAAAACACATACATCAATCAGCCACACCACCAAGACCAGTAAAATTAATAATATTGATTATCAGTTATCATGGGCACTCAAGGCACATTTATGCCTGCGGGGATTCTGGGCCGATCACACAGAGAAGCCAGTGTAACACAAAAACCGTCTATGCTCGCCATGATAGAAAGGACTATCACTCAGAATATCCAGTGCAAGGGGGTTAGCAGGCTAAGAGTACAAGGTTGTTGTGCCGGCCTCCAGATTTCCCAACTTTCAATCTGCCTGATTGTCCATGGAGGCCCCATCAAGCAATCTGTAGCGTCCAAAGGATCCACCACTAACTAACGTCCTGGTGCTGAACACCACAAGACACCCCCAGAGGTTTTGTGTAGTCATGCCATGAAGAGCCAGATCTGTCCCAGTTGCACACGGGGAACCCACGCAATATTGTTCATGTTTTATGTTTTTGATACAGTTAAGAGTCTTGTGTTGATTGCATGTAGAGAGAGAGAGTTTTATTTATCAGAATATTTTATTCTCTGCAGTTGTCCATATGGTTGAATTTATTTTTTTTACTTTGCAGACGACTGGGGAGCCAGTGTCTGTGTTTTTGTACGAAGTGGCCCAGGGTACAGAGGAGCAGACGCAGCTGGCCAAAGCAGCATTCAAGCGCATGAAGACACTGCGGCATCCCAACATTCTGGCTTATGTCGATGGACTGGAGGTGAGGACTGATTGAGGTAGATTAGGTGAACGTACAGCAGTGCTGACTCATTCAATACAGTGGATGGCTCAAAGCAGAGTTTGTTGTTCTTCCTGTAATATTGTGCTTTAAGATTTGAGTTATGGTTTTGATGGCATATCTCTGAAGAAGCAGCGAGTTTAGTTTTTACATTTAGTTGTTTGAATTCAATTCAAGACTGACACTAATTCTTTCAGATTGAAGTTCGCGAATGAGCCTTCAAGATAGGGATGCCGTACTGTTTTATTTGAATACAGTGTTTTTACAGAATAGTTAAAAACTATGTGTTTCAATAATTTTGAAACTAGCCCTTTGCAAGCAATGAATAAGTGAAAACTCTCTTTTGAGTAAGAGCACTGAGACTCTTCTGGTTATGGCAAGGAGCTCGTCATTTAAAGTCTGACAAGCAGTGTACTCTTGACAGGGATCCTGGACCACTCCTTTATGTACAAGTCATACTATTTAATCTTCTTGGGTAGGTACATCTGAGGAAGCTGAAATGGTCATTGTAAAAAACATTTAATTTAATTTGACTTTTTTTGCATTCTTTTTTGGGGTTACTTTGTTTGAGTTTTTTTTATTATTGTTTTTTTAATACAGCCTCTTTTTTTTCCTCTGGATGCTGAGCTACAATTTAATGCCACTTTGAGGTGTTTTTGATTAGCAGCTCTGAACTACAGGGTGAGAGATTGTTTGCGTTTACTTCAAATATATTCCTTAAGGGAATTAATAATTTTGCCCTTTTATTTTTGAAGGAAAATACTTGTCTACATGTCAATATGCTGCAAATTTTTGCAATTATGTAGGGTTTTATGTGTAATATAAAACCCTACGTAATGGACAAATAAGCAATATGCACAAGAGGGAGGGCTGTTGTACTAAATGTCAGCACTGCTTTGATGCTCAGTAGAACAGCATGGGTTATGCTCTTGTAGTAAAATAATCATCAGCTAGGTTGTGTGATGCAACCTGATGCAAAGAGGAGTTATTGTTAACATCCCACACTAAGATGTTATTTGTGTCCTGTGTCTGATGTCAGACAGAGAAAAGCTTGTACTTGGTCACAGAACCGGTGACTCCACTTGCAGCACATTTGAAAACTCAGACAGAGAAGGGTGGCTCAGGAGAGCTGGAGATTTCTTGGGGCCTTCATCAGATTGTGGTAAGTAAATGGAGTATTGCACACACATGGGGGTACCCTTTCCTATATAATTTTTTATTTTCTTCATTATTTACTGACACAATTCTTTGTCACTTTGTCATTCTTTTTTTCTCTTTTTCTAATTTCTCATTCCTCTGCAATCAGAAAGCACTGAGCTTCTTGGTGAACGACTGCCATCTCTTGCACAACAACCTTGGCATTTGGGCTGTGTTTGTGGACCGAGCTGGTGAATGGAAGCTAGGAGGGTTGGATCATGTAACATCAGAACAAGGAGAACCTTCCTCGTTGCCCCCTGCGAAAATAGTGAACCCAGACCTGGAGAAGTATGACCCACCAGAAGGCTCCAGAGGTGGGGGAGATAAATGGTGAGTGAGATATTAAGAGGGAGGAACAAGCTCACTTTCACAGGATAACACAGGACTAAACTCTGGGAAAACCCAGGGCTTTCATAGTCTTTTAGAAAAGTAGAAGGATCTGTCTATCAAACAAGGCTGCAGTTCTGTTTCACTCTTTAGTCTTTTAATATGATGGAACTTTTCCAACATGAGGACAGGTACAGTACCAGTTGAAAGTTTGGTCACACTTCAAATTAAATGTTTTTTGTTTTGTTATTTATTTTTTACATTTTAAAACAGTACCAGAGATTTCAAAACCTTGAAATAACACACATGGAATTAGGTAATGAAATAAAAACAACAGTTAGTTATTTTAAGACACAAAGGTGACCTGTTCTGGAATAGTTCTTACAAGAACAGTATTGTCAAGTGCATATGTAAAACCCATCAAGCATCGTAATGAAACTGCCTCTCACACGAAAAACAGGAAAAGCAAGACCAAAACTTACTTTGTATATTTCCTAAAGTGGTTAAGAACATGATAATGTATGTCCAGAAACATAAGACCATGTATAAATAATGCAAGAAAATAAAACTATTTTCTAATGTTTGTGTTCACTCAGGTCAGGAGATGTGTGGAGACTGGGTTGTCTCATTTGGGAGGTTTTTAATGGACCTCTGCCTCGTGCCTCATCGTTACGATCTCTTGGAAAGGTAATATTATTTGCTAAAGTCCCTAGAACAACCCTACACCAAATTTGTAGCCGAACAAACGATTGCCAGAGACTATTTTGCTGCAGTGTATTTTTATAGATATGGTTTTAGGCATAAAGAAATACTTCAGAAACCCTCATGGAAATCCAGTTCTTTAAATACTTTATTACCCTTTATAAATACTTCTCCCTCGTGGCACTTTGACTTATATGTAGAATGACGAAAGTAATGCAGATTGTGAGACTGATTGTAAGGATTTCTTGTTTTTTGGTAGACCCTCTTTGGTCTACTCAGTCCTCTACTCGTATTCTGCTGTCTGAGCTCAATGAATCCCTCAATGAAAATGAGATGTTCAAAGTTTATTGTGGAAGACAGAATAATATATGCGCACACACACACACACACACACACACACAAAGCACCAAAAGAAGGGTGCAGGAGCAGTTACATCTGGTTTGGAATGTTTATAAAAAGATAACAAAAAAAAGAATAGGAGCTTGGGAGTTGTTCTTAGTTAGGAACAACAGTTTTGCCTCCAAGGAATGTGTTTGCAGCGTGTCAAGGTGAAAGAAAGAAAACACTCTATTCTCATACACACACTATAATGAAACACACTAAAAATTAAATATTCCCTACACGGATATAATTCAGTACGTGGCTACATGCTACTCAAGTTCTACATGAATCCACTATTCATCTTTCCTGGGCCAGGAAATAACATACCTAAATTTGAGTCCCTGTGTTAAGAAGAATCGTCATAATGTGTGAAGTGAGAATGGCTGGGGAGAAAAAAAAGGAAACATTGTCTTTCTTTGATTTTTTTATCATTATTTTTTTAAACAGAACCCCAAAGTAATTTATCAGTGACGTTGCCCGTTTTAAATTCTGTACCTTCACTGTGGAATTGATATAAATGTAATTGTTTAGATAAAGAAATTATGTTCAAGTAGATCACTCTGTTTGATTTTTTATTTTTTTCATATGTGCAAATTTTGTGTGTGTGATAGGTTCCAAAGCAGTTAGTGCCGCATTACTGTGAGCTGGTAGGAGCGAATCCAAAGGCTCGGCCCAACCCAGCCCGCTTCCTGCAGAACTGTCGCACTCCTGGGGGCTTTCTGAGCAACATCTTCGTGGAGAGTAACCTGTTCCTGGAGCAGATTCAGGTAGATTTTTACCACTGTGTACATGCCGCATCCTTCACAATGTCCTATAGGTAGATTTATGTAAGCAAACTAGCATTGTGTCCCTATGGGTAAATCAACGTGATGTTAATATACTGCTCTTTCTTCCATATATTAGTTTTTCACTTTGCTTTTTAAGTTTGTTTCTTTTAGTGACCAGATTGAAGATTTGATATGTATTTGTATCGGGATTTGTTGTATCGGGATTTGAATCTCAAGTAAGATGTGTCTCTGTGTTTAGATTAAAGAACCATCAGAGAAACAACAGTTTTTCCAGGACTTGAGTGACAATCTTGATTCTTTCCCTGAAGATTTCTGCAAGCATAAAGTCCTGCCTCAGCTCCTCACAGCCTTTGAGTTTGGCAATGCTGGTGCCGTCGTCTTAACACCCCTTTTTAAGGTAGTTTTAGATATGGGCTTTTGGTGCTTGTGTTAATTCTTACACATATTTTGTATTTTCATTCAAGCAAAATCTTGTTTGTTTGAGGTATAATTTATTAATCAGTGTTGTGAACTTGGCCTTTTGCAACAGTTTAGCATCTTTTGATGCATGAAGATATCTGAATGATGTTGTAATGCTGAAAATTCTTGATTAATGGTTTGATACAGTAATTTAATAAAATTAATACAGTAATTAATGTACTATTGCACAGTTTTAATCAGAAAGATTCCCCCCCCCCCCCCCCCCCCCCCCCGGGAACTGAAATATTCTGCCCCCCTCTGGTTATATCCCTACCCCAAATATATTAGGGGAATAGAATATGTTACTCTGTATAATATAATTCTACAGTATATTGGGTTTTCCAGTCAGCCTAATTTGTTTTTCAATATTATTGGGGGGTGGGGGAGCCTTCCCCATAAAATATATCATGACATGTACTTCTGTAGTTAATAAGAATCCTACAATAGAATTATCCCAAGGCAGAATCTGACTTTACAACTCGGCTTCATCTGATGTTTGGCTCCAGGTGGGAAAGTATTTATCTGCGGAAGAATACCAGCAGAAGATCATCCCAGTCATAGTGAAGATGTTTTCCTCTACTGATCGGGCAATGAGGATACGACTTCTGCAGCAGGTCACGATTTGCGTGCAATCTTTTAAACTCTCCATACATCTATGTAAAAATATCTATCTAAGTAAAAGTCCATTAACTAGTAATATTAATATTATGTGGTGTTCTTCTTTTCTTGCTTTCTAACACAGATGGAGCAGTTTATTCAGTATTTAAATGAAGCAGCAGTCAACTCCCAAATCTTTCCTCACGTAGTTCACGGATTCACAGACACAAATCCAGCCATCAGAGAACAGACAGTTAAGGTAATGTTTCACCTGTTTGTCATCTTTTTTTCGCCTTTTACTCACTTTGCAGTATTTTATCTTTTTTCCTTAAAGTTTAATATTCCCTGCTAGAACATTAGTTCTATTAATTTTCAAGTAACATCAGGTGCACTTCAGGGAAATTATTGCTTTGTATTTTAGATTACAGGTCCCTTTATAAAGTATGTGATCAGATGTGAATGTCTTGTTGATTTTTGCCCTCTGCAGTCTATGCTTTTGTTGGCTCCCAAGCTGAACGAGACCAACCTGAACCAGGAGCTTTTGCGCCACTTCGCAAGACTGCAAGCAAAAGATGATCAGGGTCCCATTCGCTGCAACACGACCGTTTGTTTGGGCAAGATTGCCCCCTATCTCAATGCTGGGGTAATTTATTTTTGAAATTCTACCCTACTTACCCACATCCCGCAGACTTCACCCAAACACCACACACATGCACTTTGACTTTGTACTGGTTTAATCATGACCATATATATTATTATAGTATTTTTTTTTTTTAACTCTGCTTACTGATTAACATTCATTGATGTCTAGTGTGCAGTCTGTTATAATGTTATTTTTTTTTAAATAACACAATAATAAGCTAAATATATACCTCCTAAGGATCCAAGCCATCAACCCTATAAGCTATTTAGATTAATATTTATTTCTTTAGACACTTTTGTAGTGCCATCCAATGTAACTGAACTTTAGCCTTCTCTACTCTTGTTTACTATCAGCAACTGCCATGCACTTTGAGGGCTTATCTTCTTTTAAATCACATAATATTTTCCTTCCTCTTCATTTATAGTCTACTCTTGTGTGGACATATGCAAATAACTGACAGCTGTGTTCCTTTCTGTGTTCCATTATGTAAAAGTTGCCTGATTAGATCATACAATATTATTGTTTTGCAATTTTCCACTCCTGATTATACATTCCAGGTGAATCATATGTATGTACAGAATTCTGAAGATAAAATAGTTTTGTTCATAGGCCGCAATCTTTGTCCAGGACTAATATATAAATGTCACCTGACGGTGTTTTTGCTCTTTCCAAACTGGATCAGATGCGTCAGCGGGTGTTAACCTCAGCATTCTCCCGTGCCACTAAAGATCCATTCCCTGCATCACGTGCAGCAGGAGTCCTTGGCTTTGCTGCCACTCATCACTATTACAGTGTGAGTGAGTGTGCCATGCGTGTCCTGCCCACCCTCTGCCCGCTCACTGTGGACCCTGACAAGAACGTTCGAGACCAGGTGAATGACCTTCCATTGAGCCCAGCACTCGTATTACACTGGAATACAATAGATAAATATATAGATAGATAAATACTTTATTGATACTGAAGGAAATGTACAAAATGGTTCTAAATTTTTTTTAATTCATCCCTGTAGGCATTTAAAGCCATTAAGAGTTTCCTGAATAAGCTGGAGGCTGTTTCTGAAGACCCGTCAAAGCTGGCTGAAATAGGCATGACTTATCTAAGCATCAATTCCAATATTTCTCCTTAATGGCTATGACTTGGCTTTTCCTTTTCGTAACCACGCTCTTCTGTGTTCCTTTTGTTTTAGAGAAGGATGTGACTGCATCTGCACAAGCAGGTAGTTCAGCAGCAACATGGGCCGGCTGGGCGGTAACGGGAGTCTCATCTCTCACGTCCAAACTCATCCGGAATGCTCCTGCGGGCACTGAGGGGGCAACAGCTGAAAACGTCCCTGCTGCTCAACCTGCAGCTGCTACCAGTGCCACAAATACATCAGGTAAAGTACACTCAGTCAAAAATTTAAGTAAGTAGCTTGTACACTTTATGTTGTGAAACATTTCTTCACTTACAATATTTGGTCTATTTCATCAGGTTCCGAGACAAAAGCACACACAACCAGTGCTCCCTCCTCCACTACAGTTACTGACCAAACAGAGCACACACACCATACGGAACAGACAGAAGAGCCAGTTGGAGATCGATGGGACGATGAAGATTGGGGAAGTCTTGAGGTGATTGATTCAGCAGTCTTTCTCACAGTTATTTATATAATAATGTTCAGTTATGGTTTACAGATAAGGGTCCTTGGTTATTAGAAACACCTGTACATTTGCTCATTTATGCAGAACTCATTTTGCACATTCAGCACAATGAACAGAGATCATGCACTCATATCTGCATAACAAAACACAACACTTGGTTATGTACCAGCCAGTTAGTTAGCACTGATGAAGCTTTTCAGACTAGAGGGGAAACATCTGTCCCTAAAAAATAGAAACAGAACTGCACATGATGAGGTAATTAAATGGTTGTGTCAGAGTAACCAAGCAAACTTTCAGTCTGGAGTGATGTAATTTTCATATACATTTGAATACAAGTTAAATATATCATGCCAGAAGGAAATCTTCTTGACCCAAAACCAAAAAGTAGGAGCAAGAGTACCATCTTGGTACTAGCATCTGTCACAAATGAATGAGACATTAGGTTAAACTTTATTTAGTTTAGTTCTAGAAAAGTGCAGTCTATGTATTAGATTTTAAAACTTTTAGTTCTGAAAGTTAAGTTGTACAACTTAATTTTTTTGTATAATTATTTATTTTAATGTGTGCCTTTAGTTTTTTTTAAGTCATTTGAAATACCTTTTTTTTTTTTTTTTTTTTTTAAGTTTTTGCATCTGAGAAAAGGCTTTAAAATAAGAATGTATGGCGCTGTAATACCCCTATCTCACCTATGCGGTTTAACTCGCGGTGAGATGCGGTGTTGTGCACCATGAGCCGCAGCGATTGCCCGCTGATGTTCTGCAAGGTCTGCAAGCTTCCGCGAGGACCGCCAAAAAAATGAAACGTTTAATTTTTCACACTGAAAGATGGAAACGTAATCACAGCGCCAAAGCTTGCGGTGAATCATGATGAACCGTACTTACGGCCACCGCGCAAAACCGCGTAGGTGAGATAGGGGCCTAATGCACTTAATTTATCTCAGTCAACTTTAAGCTATTCCTTGTATTGTGAATGACAGTTTATTTTTGATAAAATGCAGTATGCATTTAAAAATTTTATTAAATTGAACATTGCTGTTTAATTAAGCAAAAGTACATTATCCGATTAATCGATTACATTTTTGGTAGAATACTCGATTCCTAAAATATTCGATAGCTCCAACCCTAGTGTGTGTGTTCGGTCCTTAGTCTTTGTGTCTCTTTTGACCTCTCACTTGTTAACATCATGTTCCCACCAGCAGAACTGCTGCTTCTTGAAAGTTTTTTTGTTGTGTAAATCCAAGGATTTGAAATCATGCCACAGTAAAATTCTCTGAGATCACATTTTTTTCCCAGATTTTAATACTTGATGCATGTGAACAGTAAATGAAGCTCCTGACCTTAATTGACTGAATAAAATGTAGTTCAAAATCACAGATCATTCTAATAAAGTAGACAGTGAATATATAATGTTTTTATTTTAACAATGTTTTATTGTGCTATGTGCTCATAGGACCCTGAGAAAGTTCAAACAGACCCAGATGACTGGAACTCTGATTGGTCCACTATGTCTTCAACACAGAAGAAGAGCAGTGTATGTGCATCCTGAATTTTGTGTTGGAGTAATATCAGATGTAAAGTAAACTTTGGAGTTTAAAAGGATGTTATTCAGTGTGCTTAACATGTATAAAAGAAATAGCAAGAAATCACAAATTATCACTAAAAAGAAATCTGCCAATTCTTATATTGCTAATTTTATATTCATTTAGTTTCACTAATTAATTTTGTTGAATGATGTCATCATTTGCTGAGAACTTCTCATGTGAAAATCTATTTTACTTTCTGTTATGTCCCCATAATGCATCTCATGTTCTTGCATTTGTTATGACTTTGATGTGTGTTGTATTATGCATACAGGGAGTTTAGGGTTATTTAACAACTGTGTGGTTTGTTGGTTTTACTGCAGGCGGGGCGGACTTCTTCTGTAGCCATGAAAAAGCAGAGCTCTGATTGGAGCAGCTCTGGCTGGGACGCAGATGATAGCTGGTCCAACGAGAAGGATACAGACGGTCAGGGTCAGAGTTCACCAGCAGATGAGGGATGGGGCAATGACTGGGAAGACGATGGGGCATTAGCAGAGAGCTTTACCCCGACCCCACGGACCACTGCTGCAGCCTTTCTCCCTAAAAGTGCTAGTCCTAGCCCTGGACAGGAAGGTCCACGACTGGCTAGTGAATATAACTGGGATAGTTCAGGTGCAAAAGGGACAACATCTGACCTGTTCTCTGGCATGTCTCAGAGGGCCAGCTCTGCTATGGTGAGATTATGAATGAAAGAAAGTAAGGAGAAATGAAAGCAAGATGCATTTACGGGAAACGAAATATGTTTCCTGTAAGAGCCTTGGCATGTTCTAATTCTGTCTGTGTGTCTGTCTGTGTGGTCTCTTTTTAGAAGCCTGATGAGGGTTGGGGAACAAATGCTGGAAATGAGTGGGGAGCAGAGAACTGGGAGTCCTTGGATGGTGATCAAGGTTAGTTTAGCTATATCGCCTTTCCACCACCGTTCCTGCACAGGGTTTGCATTTTACAAACATAGTGTTAAAAGGAAACAAAGACATGATGAATAACAGCTGGACAGTGGTCTAAAAGTTTAAGATTAAGCTCTTTAATACTTCTGCATTTTGTCCAGTAAAAAAAAAAAAGCATGAGCTTCCACGATAGCAATAAAAACCTGTTACCTGTTCTTTAAATACAATTCTGCTACTAAGTACATGAATATAAAATCTATTGTTGTGGCACTTTGTAGTGAAATAGATTTTTAGGTCTCATGAAGTCTTATATTTTATTTATACCTATTTTACAGTTCAGTTTTTAATTTAGTTGAGGAGAAATAATTTATCCTATGGGTAAATCAATGCATAAACATACTTGAGTGCAAGCAGGTTCCAAAACTGGAAATAATAATAAACTGATAAATAATGGGAGACTTATGTAAGTTTCCGGACAACTCTACAATATTATAGTCAATATTTACATTATTTTTAACTGTATAAACCTGTGGTATTTTTATGTGCCAATAGTTTTTGAAGACAATTGTTTACCTTATTCTTTTTTTTTTTTTTTTAAGGTCTCAGTAAAGCTGAATTAGCCAAGAAGAAGCGTGAGGAAAGAAGAAAAGAGTTGGAGGCAAAACGAGCAGAAAGAAAGGCTGCTAAAGGTCCCCTTAAACTGGGTGCACGCAAACTGGACTGAGGGAGAGAAAGAGAGAAGAGAGAAAGCGCTGTCTTGAAACAGAGTCATATCTGAGGATCAGGGTGGACCAGCAGCTGAACAGAGACGAAGGGGAATTTGGTCAATGCTTGTTCTTAAGGCAACATTCCATGAAGCATGTGAAATGCAAGTTAGAGGAATCAGAGCTCTCTCTTCATTGGCTGTTGGTTGGGGTGGGGTAAAAGCGTGACCTCGTACTGTTGACTCAGTAACACAGATATTTCTGAGTAATGGATCATCCACTCTAAATCAATGACTTTAATCTTATCGCCTGATATTAGAATAGAGGAATGGTTCTTTTTATACGGTATCAGTACATCACTTGTGCATGGACACCTTTTGTTGGTAAATGGCACTGGGAGTTAATGACATTTTTTTTATATTAAAAAATATATATATAAATATATATATATACATGTTCTTCAACTTAGATAAGTAGTATGTGTGTATGTTGAATATACACATCATACTGTTTCCTCATGCCCCTTAATGAACAGCAATGATCTTTGAACAAGACTGGAAGGCTGCTTTTGTGTGTGTAGCAATCACAACCCTGTCCTGCTCCCAGGTGGACTTGCATAATTCCAGTGCATGTGTGGACAGTAATAAATGTTACAATACAAAATACCCATGACAGCTGCTGTGATGGGGCCTATGATGATTTGAGGAGGCTATTCAGTGTTTTTATTGTGCCTTTTTTCGTTTCCTTTCAGGCTGGTCGGGGAAGTCTTAAGATATCGAACGATATTTCCTACACCCCCCCCCCCCCCAGTGTTTTATGAAATGATTTCAGTCTGAATGTTAGTTTTATGATCGGGTGCAATATCTGCAGAAGGACAAATCCTGTATTGTAGACACACATTACAACCTTAAACGATATTAATAAAATCCTATGGGAGCGTGTCTCTTCACATGAACTTCTGCCACTTTTACTCTTGCTGAAATGTAGTGTGTTTTACTGCCAGGCATTCACTAAGCATCAACAAATCTGTTCTGTCAGCAGAGCTGGACATGAATGACTTTTTGAAACATCCTAAATACAGGAGGTTATTAATAAGGACTGTAAGGGACAGAAATGTCAGTCTTAAAAAGAACATTGGTTCACATATGGATGTGCTCTTATAGGAAAATAATCAGTGATATAAGTAATTTTTCTATACTAGCATGTTGTAAACTGTTCCTCCTTATATAACAGTTTGCCAGCAAATAGAATTTCAATTTGTTAAAGAATGTGACACTTTTTTTTTTTTCTTTTGTTGTATTTAAAGTCAAAAGTATGATAAATAATCTAGTTCACTACAGACACATTTGTAAATTCAGTCTGTCTGAAGCTCAACAGCTAGTTTGAAAAATTACACATTTTGCATTTGCCAAATTAAGGAAATTCTGTGGTGTGAACTAGGAAAACTCTCACATCATACAACTGTTAGTTTCGGACGAATTTCTGTTTGATAAAGAATGTCACACTTTTTTTTTTGTTGTTTATATAACAGACCACTACATCAAATACTAGTTGTAAATTATCTACCATATACTTCCTTGTTTTCCTTCCGTGTAAGACATTAAAATATTTAAATGCTATTTAAATACGTGTGTTATAATAAATCTATGACTGGAATTGTAGCCGAAACTTCTATCCGAGCTACTTTTATTGAATATTAATGTATATCTTTCATTGACCAGCAAAGATTTCTAATTCAACAGTGGTGTAATTAAACATATGTAGCTTTAACCAGACATAAAGTAAATTGGCACTACTATGTAAACTTGTTCATAAAACAGATTTTCTTTTTTCAATTACAAGCTTAATTAACATAAATTTCGGCCCATGACTCAAATAAGTAGCTCACTGGGGAGAGGAGCTACTTAATTGAGTCATGAGGCTAAAGTTAATTTGTTTTGACTGGCACACTTGTCTTATTATTTTTTTTTTCAAAGGTTTTTGTCATCTTTGATATCTCTCCTTAAGACTCTTACAGCAAGCAGAGGTTCTTGAATGATTGCTGAAGTAATACAGTCCAATTTTCCACACCTGCAAATACCACAGCGACTTGACAGTATCCAAGTTTAAATGATCAAAGCAGCTTTCTTTAATATTTAGTTTAATATTTCAAGGTCACTTAAGGCAGACACTGCATGAATTCAGTTAAATTTTAGCCCCAAAAACAGATGTTCTATTAATATTGTCAATATTATTATAAATTATACACCACTTAGTGTCAACTGAGCAATCTGATTGGAGAGGCATTCCGTGAGTGGTGAAACAATCAGAAAATAAGGTTTTATTCCTCTGGATCACTGCTGTGTTCTTGCTAAAAATGCTCATTTTCATTTTCATACTCACTCTCTTCAAAGACCTCTGGAACCTACTGTAGCATAGCTATAATGTAAAATCATGCAACAATCAACGTTACCCACAATGTTGTGTGTGACTCTGTAAAAGCCCTGTTTTGGTGTATTTTAAAGGACATTATTAACTGCAAAATTTATTACAAAAATGTTAGTAAAGTTTAAAGCTCTGATATTGCGTTATTAACAAGGGTTCTTAAACTTTTTAGCTCAAATGTCTAAATGTAGTTTTTATTTAAAGTCAAAAGTATGATAAATAATCTAGTTCACTACAGACACATTTGTAAATTCAGTCTGTCTGAAGCTCAACAGCTAGTTTGAAAAATGACACATTTTGCATTTGCCAAATTAAGGGAATTCTATGGTGTAAACTGTGAACTAGGAAAACTCTCACAGCAACGTCATACAACTGTTCGTTTCTGACAAATTTACTGTTTTCTGATCGGACAGGAGAATTTCATTAGTCACTCAATAGATGCATCTATTGGTTTTTGGACCAATAAGTAATATTTCTTATCTTATCTGAATTTGGTAATAGAAAATTATCAGTCATCCAATCCTTTATATCTTTGACATGCTCAGTTAATCTACTGTAGACAACTTAGATATTTCACCTGGTTTTGATAAAATATGTAACTGGGTATCTTCAGCATAGCAAACTAATCCCATATCTTTTATTGATGTTACCCAAGGGAAGCATGTATATTGAGAACAGCAGAGGTCCTAAAATTGACCTTTGTGGGACTTTTATTTCACTGGCATTACATCAGACTGTTCCCTATTTAGATCTACAAAATGTTATTGATCAGACAAGTAGGATCTAAACCATTAATGCCTATCCCTGAATACCTACATGTGATGTATGTGATTTTGGAAGCGATCTATGAGAATATTATGATCTATAGTGCCGAATGCAGGACTAAGATCATTTAAGACTATTATTGAGATGCAGCCTTGGTCCAAAGCTAATAACAAGGCACTAGCACATTTCCTGTATTATGATGCGGCCTGAAACCTGACTGAAATTCTTCATATTCAAGATATTGTTTTCCTATAAGAAGGCACATCTATGAGCTGACACCATGATGTGATGTCATTTTGGGCCTCTGAGTGGCACAGTGGTAAAGTGCTCGCCCTATCATCCGGAGATCGCTGGTTCGGTTCACATGTGATGCTGTAAACTCTCACAGCCGGAGGTCTCGAGAGAGCTGATTGGCCGAGCTCTCTCAGAGGGGGAGGGATGAGAGTTATTTAGTGCTCCCACATTAATCATGGCTCTACAGCCAATCAGGGGCGTCTGTGAGCTCACGCAAGCGGAAGGAGCGGATAGTGCTGTCCTCCGAGTGTGTTACTCCGCCCCTAACGGAGCATAAGTGAGCAGTTCAAAAAGATGCGGTTGGCTGGCATCACGTGGTTCGGAGGAAACACGACTGGGTGGTTGTAGTAGTCTTAATTTTGTAGCCCCCTAGTGACGGGGAGGAATTGGACACGAGTAAATTAGGGAGAAAATCAGGAAAGAAATTATGATGTCATTTCCTCAGAGAAGAGTTATCATACCTAGTTAATGTATGTAAAAAGGTACACAGAGATATGTTGTTATAAATGTTTAATTTGTTTACTTCTTTACTTCCTTTAAAATGAACAAGGCTACATTTTTTTGTTTTTGCAATATTTTAACAAAAAAAAGGAAAAAAGTTTTTTTTTTAATTCTTTATTGTTTCACTATGACTTTTTGCTGCTTCGTTAGAAAAAGAGAAAAGGGAACAATGCATCCCATAAGATCAATTTCCTGACTTTCAGTTCCCTTTCTACACCATTGTGAGTTAACATGACCAGTAAAAATTGTACAGTGTCTGTCTGGCTTTAGACTTGACTGCAAACTAATGACACATTAATCCTTGACCTCTCGAGCTCAGCCTTGCCCTGTATCTAAAGTCTGTTACAGTATGTTCACAATTTGTCAAGACCACTCAGTAAGGCAGCTGATTCCCTGCATATCTTCTTTCTTCATTTAGAATGTCTTCGATGGGAATTTTTTCTTATACACTTCATTCTTAACGATGTACTTTATTTAGTGACCTTGATGACTGATAATGTTCCATGTGGCTGTCTCTGAGAGATTGGTCAGCAATAAAGTAAACTAAAAAGGCAATTTCATGTGGTCATGATAAATATGAGGACTATACTGAACGTACTGCATAAGTTGGCATAACTTACATACAATGGAGAATTTGAGCTTATGTTTAGTAGTACGTTTATATAAAGGGTTCCTCTACTTGTTAATAAATATTGTTTTATGTTACTTTTGTATTACTTCTCATACAAGCCCTCATATATTTGCACAAACTGTAAGTGTGAATATCATACTGATATCTATATAACGTTAAAAAAAAAAAACTGTACATTAGTCAGAGCTCTTTTAATGAAATCTTTATGTTTCATACATTGGAGGACCAGAAACTCCGGATCAGTCTCCGAAAATTTTCTGTCACCACAATCCTCAGAAACGAAAATGAAAGCATGACACAGCATGGCTCCATTAAATATCTTAATTTATAAGATATAATAAATAACATAATTTTATCATCTATATAAATAAAGGGCAGATTTTGTCTGTATATTGTTCAGAACCCACTCTTTTTTATGATATCTTTAAAGATTTGCTGTCTGTCTGTCATCACACAAAACTGGCTGGACAGAATTGAATGAAACTTTGGCATTACTTAGATATCTGCCTGAATTTATGACTTTCTTAAGTCATAAATATATCTTGGATTATGTTCTAATAGTGCTAATCATAACTATACAATTTTTTATGAATGTTAGTTTTGACATAAAATTTGAAAGCTCTTTAATATGATGAGAATAAGAAAGAAGGGAAAGCAATTTTACAAGGAGAATCTTTAAAAGTAACATACAAATCAATGTGTGCTAGCTGACCCGCGAAAAGACATGCATATAAAGTAAATGTGGCTTTTTCCTAGTGGAACAAAAATAAACACAACATTTGGCCATATTTATTCATTGTACTGTAATAAAGCTCTATCACACTCACAAGCATGCTGTTTTTGCTGAACATACTGATTTACTCAAATTCAGTTTCTTGTGCAATGTTGATTGAGTAATACAAGAAAATTATTCCATCCATTCCCAGTTTTTCAGTTGTGCTTTACAGTGTCAGGATGGCTTCTTTCTAAAGGAAAAAAATATATTTTTAATGTATTATCTTCTGTTTTTGAAACTTTTTTGTTCTGTTCTAAATGTGTACTGAAAGTCTCCATAGCACAACCATAGTTGTACCAAAACCTGATTAACTAAATAGCCCATTAGATTTTCGTGTATCGTTAGTGAGAGTGTTCTTTCATGAGATTGGTGAGGTATTACGATCACATCATCTGTGATTGATGTAAGACCTTCCTTTGCTAGTGTTGTAGATGGCTAAAGGAGATAAATCTGTGAAAATCTGTGTTATTTATTTATTTATTTATTTACTTACTTACTTTTGGCTATATGAAACTTATGAGACTTTTGCGGCTGAGGCTTGCTTTTGGATTTATTAAAGCCAGTATGATCTGCAGGGCCTAGCCTGCTTCATTTATCTTCAAGTAAACTGGTGAGCTCATTCTATTTGTTTTTATTGTTGAATGCTATTTGCTAAAACCAGTGTGATACTGTCTTTCCCAACTGTTTGAGCTGTAGTGCTTCTTGTTTAGGTATCAAAGTACCGTTTTCATTGCTATTACCTTTAAATCTGTCCCAAAAAGTTAGAAGTGTGTGGAAGGATAGGATAGTTTTGATAATCTTTTAAGGGATTCTTAATCCAGTTCAAGTAATTTCAACTCTCCTTAGGTGTTTTCTTTGCTTGATTCAACCCAAGAATTTGACCCTTCTGAAATAATGACATTATCCTATCCATAATAAAATGTTTCTACACAATAAAATCCCTACATAATTTTCTGCATAATAAAATTTGAGTGCAGCTGGGCTTAGACAGCTGGGTCTTAATTTAACACTGGGGAATTTGCTGTGTTAACTTACTTAATTTACTTTTCCTTCAAGGTGATTTTGACATTTATGATGTTTTTATACAGTATCATGTTACTGGTATGGACGTCATTTCCATTTCTCCTTCTGAGAACGTTTTTCTTGTTTACTCATTATATCAGCTTCAAAGTTAATGCAACACATTTGCATATCCTAAAAGTCACGAGTGCTGAGATTAGATCACATTTACACACAGTTGCTCATGGGAACAAGGTCCTTGACCACAACAAAGCATAAGAAGCAGAGCTCATGTTTAAACATAAGTGAACAACATGGTTTAACACGTATGAAACAAAATAACTAAGTCACGGCCACAACATGGTAAGTGTGTGCCCACTTGTGGCATATAGGGGCCACACAGTACAATTGAATTAGTTTATATGATTCACAAAAAACAGGACTATAGCTACTGTAATGTAAAAAAAACGGCATTACACATGTCGCTATTTGACAAACCAATATAGTTATCTGTCAAATGTTATTTAAGATATTGTTGGAAGTCTTTAGAACATTTACATCAGACGGTTCAGGTCCAGAGGACAGCGCATAATTAAAGACACTTCATAAACACCCAAATCATAAACTGTTTCAGTGCCTGCCATCTGGCAAGAGACTCCAGTCACTCAGGGCACGAACTAAAAGACTGAACAGAAGCTTTTTTTAAGGGCATTAATTACACAACCATAACAATAAAATATTGCACTACTAGGCAGTCACACAGTCACTTTACAACATCATGACAATAAAGCTTACAGTTTGTATATTTACATATTAATCATATATTACAGTCTGTATATTTTCACAGAATAACTTATATTCTCATCTACTAGTCTTGTTACACACATAAGTTGTACATACTTATTATTAGTATTATTATTAGAGTGTTTATCTATTATTAAAATGTACATATACATAAGTATTCACAGCCTTTGCCATGACACTCAAAATTGAGGTCAGGTGCATCCTGTTTTCACTGATCATCCTTGAGATGTTTCTCAGCTTGATTGGGGTTCACTTGTGGTAAATTCAGACATCATTTTAAAAGACTCACACCTGTCTATATAAGGTCCCACAGTTAACAGTGCACGTCAGAGCACAAACTTCTACCCTTGTTACTCCAGTGCTGAACTGTACATGATTTATATATGAACACGATCATAACAGCCCACAAAGATTCTCTTTGCCCTCACACCTTAAACATGTCCATAAGCTTTTTGTTGACTGTTCCCATTTATGTACACTAAAAAATATTGACCATAGCAGAAATACAGCCACTGGTTAAAAAAAACTCTTTAGAATTTCATAATATGGTAACAAGTTGTGTTTGAAGCAATTATTTGCAATGTACAGTAAACATGGTTGGCTGTTAGTTAAAAGCATATTGTTCTTGACCTCCTGACAGTTTATTGCATGCACAAAGACAACCTGAGCGTGTGTTATGTAGGTACAAAGAACATATACGTACATGATACAGCAAATCCTGAAGGCCAAGATAATAAACAAAGGAGATAAGCGTAATCAAAGAGAACAACATAACCAACATAACCAAGTGAGCAAAACCACTTACAGAAATTATACTAACAATGGTTGATCTTAATGAATTATATTAATTTACTTAATAATAGGAAAAGAATTAACAACCCTATAGTTATCCATAAAAGTAAGCTTAAACTTCCTGGACTATGCTACATCCCATAACCACTGGCCAGGTGATTGTCCATCTACATATCCAAAAAAAACTAGGATAGGTGTTAAACTTCTATTCATGTACCAGCATAAAATGATGATGTCATATTAAATGTAGGAGTCAGGTCTTACAGTAGGAGTCAACAAAATGTAGATCCTACTACTTAAGCATTTTCCATAATCACACACACACACACACACACACACACACACACACACAACATACAGTACAAGATACAATCTATTTTCACATATGGGCGTGTTGTTAGGAAAATAGAAAATAATTAAATAATCAGTGATGGTGTGATGTAGTCCTGTTAAAAAACAATTATAGTCCAATAACAGCACAGAATGTTGCTGATGGGTCATGTGTTTTATTTGTTTCTAACTAGATTTTATGTAGCGGACCCTTCTGTGGCAGAAAACATAAAGCTCACATAACAACATTTGTCAACGTTCACCATATATATGGCTCCAGATGTTCCAACTGAATGGCTGAATTAGATCATGGTAATGGTTGGCTGTTTACTGGAATGAAGATTTAGGTCCAGCCCCAAAACCTGCTGGTGTTTGTCTTCACAGCTACTCCCCATTTGAGGGCTCACTGTTTTTGCTTCTTTTCATTTTTGCTGGACGTCAACTCAGCAAGACCACCAACAACAAGTGCAGCAACACCCATGCCCACTTTCACAGCTTTCCGGACCTGCAAGTAGCATAGAGATAACGTAAAACTATGCAAGTTCAAATAATCATAGCAGCTTTTTTGTTTCATATTTTGAAACAAAATGGTACAGTGAGTTAACACGACATACTGTACGTGATCAGTAAAAATTACACATTGTCTTCCTGGTTTTAGACTTGACCACAAACTCTTGATAGATTCATCCTTTACCTGTTGTGACTCAGGCTTTCCATATCTCAACCATGTTACAAAATGTTCACAATTCTTCGAGACCACACTATAAGGCAGATCCTTTCCCACAAAGCTTTCTGCTTCCTTTAGAATTTCATCGACAGGATGTGGCTTGTATTTTGTATCCAGCTGATTATTGATGGTGTATTTGTCATTGCCAGCTACATCACTGAGCTTCTCTTTCTTCACCACAGTCTTGTTTTCCATCATACACGCCATGCTGTTGGAAGCCGCTTGGGCAAAGTCAGCTATAGTGTAAAAACAAGAACAAAGCAATCGGTCATAATCATCAGTAACTAAATATATACTGCATCCTACTGGAAATACTTCTTATAATATGATTGTATATCTAACATTATTTATTTAAATTTATCCTAAGCTCATAATATACTGTATGGAAATGATTTACGTAGCTTTATTATAAGGTGTTATGTGTTAACTCACATGAAACTAGGTGAATGATGTAGCCATCTCCAACATAAATGCCCCAGTGCTGGTATGCCCCACGATCGATCTCAATCAAGTCACCAGGCTCTGGTTTCTTCTCAGGCTAACTCACAATCATTGTAGAAACATTTTAAAATGATGGTTATTTAAAGTTATTAAATTATTATCAGTACATTTATATTTCCTTATAATAACAAAAGCATGAAAACATCTTAAATCTACATATAATTTGGAGATTTCATACCTGGTCTGGTTCCATCGTAATGCAGAGAAAGGTTTCGAGTGTGTAAAGAGACAACAATGTGGTGAAACTTTGAGTTTCATTTTCCCACCCTTGGAGAAAACAAGAGAATGTTAAGCCCAGAATGTTAAACCCACCGAACCAGTTACTGCAAACTTTACTGATACACCCATATCACTATCACTCATCTAGATCTTTAATGCACTGAATGAATGAATGAATGAATGAATGCCTTTATTGTCACTATACACGCATGTACAATGAGATTAAAACTACTCCTTCAGTGCAAACATATATATTATATAGGGGGGGGGGGAACAAGAATCAGTGCAAATGTAAGTTTAATGTGATTACTGCTTTTGGAAAAAAACTGTTCTTGAATCTATTTGCCCTTGCTGTGATGCACCTGTAGCGCCTCCCTGAGGGCATCAGGTCAAACAGATCGAAACCCGGGTGTGAATTGTCTTTAATGATATTTTTTGCTTTGATGAGGCAGCGGGAGGTGTAGATATCCGTCAGGGCGGGGAGAGGGCAGCCGATGATCTTCTGTGCTGTCTTTACTATTTTATGGAGCCTGATTCAAATGTATGGTTGTTTATTTAAAAAATATGTACTGTAATATAAATGTTCTATAACTTATAATAGCATAGTATGTGTGTAAGTTGAATATACACTCCATACTGTTCTCATGACCCCTTAATGAACAGTAATGATGTTTGATCAAGACTGGAAGGCTGCTCCTGTGTGTCAAAATCCTGTCATGCTTCCAGTTTGACTTTCGTATGGGTGTATATGGGTGTGTTGTTAGGAAAATAGGAAATGAGTAAATAATCAGTGCAGGTTTGGTGTAGTGCTGATCAGTTATCTTCCAATAACAGCACAATAGAACATTTTTAGGTGTCATGTGTTTTTTTCTTTGTTTCTAACTAGATTTTATGTTGTGGACCCTTCGGTGGCAGAAAACATAACGTTTCTCACCATATACATGCCTACAAACTGAGTGTTGAATTACAGTCGACACTACTGTCAGAACTGCTGTTACAGGAATTGAATACACATCTTCTGACCGATCAAAATGAAGAATTCAACAAGCAGTGTAAATAAACAAACTTTATTCAGACATGTTAAAGAACATTTGGATGTATGAAAGTGAATTGGCACCAACATATAAAACTGATTATGAACAGGTTTCATTACAAGCTTATTTAAAATTAATTTCAACAATTCATTAAAATTAGCAACTCATCAGAAATAGAAGAGGCTGCACCAATGGTTAAAAACATCAACTTTGTTTTTGTAACAGTCTAGATTTTAGATTTCTGATGGTGATGAGTTTCATTAGAGATTGATAATGCTCGAACCCACACCCTATGCCTCACCTTACATTCCTGAACTACGTTATTAAATCTCCAGTTTGGCCATCTGTATACCCTAATACTGTATACCCTACATACACGCACATCCCAATAAATTAGAATATCATCAAAAGGTTGATTTATTTTCGTAATTTAATTTAAAAAGTAAAACTCTTATTATATAGATTAATTACACACACAGACTGATATTTCAAGTGCTTATTTCTTTTATCCAAAGTAAAACGAAGTAAATTGGTTTTGTGTTACACACTTGTTGCTATTTGGTGGGATCAGCACCCATCTTTTTTTTTGGCACTATAAGGCATTAAAAATGCTTAGCATATACTTGGCGATAGAAAATACAGAAAAGTTTTTCCTTATATGAAATTGAATACGTTACTTTTTACTTCAGTCACAAACTGGCTTAGAAACTACAGATCCAGGCCCAACACTACTCCAACTGTTGAACAGAAGGATGAAATCATCCCTATGTGCAAAATGAGTTCTGAAATGTTTAACAATCTCATATTCAGTATTTAAAAATTTGATTATGGATGCAGATATTCCATCTGAATTAGATCATAGTAATGGTTGGCTGTTTACTGGATAGAAGAGGTCTTTAGGGACGGGGCCAAAAACCTGCTGGTGTTTGTCTTTACAGCTACTCCCCATCTCACTTTTTTTGCGGTTCTTCTTTGTTTTTCGTGCCAAAAAAGCTTGATGCAACTGCTGCAAGAAATCCAGCACCGAGAAGGATAACACCAACGCCTACTCCCACTTCCACAGCTTTCC
Organism: Channallabes apus; assembly: GCA_030522415.1. Taxonomy (NCBI): domain Eukaryota; kingdom Metazoa; phylum Chordata; class Actinopteri; order Siluriformes; family Clariidae; genus Channallabes; species Channallabes apus. Next base: position 32,930,247 of record CM060113.1, read on the forward strand.
GGACCTGCAAATATCATAAACAAGATAAAGTAAATCTATATCTATACTAATTAAAATAATCAGAGCAGCTTTTTTGTTTGATAATTTCATATAGGTGTTTTTATATACATATATATACATATATATATATATATATATATATATATATATATATATATATATATATATACACACTGTATATATATATATATAATGTCTATATATATTCTTAATAAAGCGCTGCAAGCTGAAACTTAACAGATTGATCTTGTACCTGTCGTGACTCAGGCTTCCCGTATCGCAAGTCTGTAACAAAATGCTCACAATTCCTACTGAACACACAGTAGGGCAGCACCTGTCTCAAGAGGCTGAATGCTTCCTGGAGGATGACATCGATGGGACATGGCTCATATTTATCATCCAGCAGATTGTTAACAGTGTACTCGTCCTCGCCAACCACAACCCAGAGCTTCTCTTTCTTCACTATTGCCTTATCACTTAGCACAGACATCATGCTGTAGGCACCCGCTTGAGGGACCTCACCTACAATGTAAACACAGGGACAATATTAAAGGAGTCTTGTATTAGAAAATTTGTATAATACAGGTATAATACTGGAGTCAATACAGATATTTGTTCATTGGTTTGAATGGGTGATAAGACATCTTTAGGAACACCTGATACGTTGCCCTGATTTTCTCCTAGGTTACTAAACAATCTAGGGATGACTCAGGTCCCTATGATAGAAAAGTAAATAAAATAAAAAGCCAATTTCTTATGATCATAAGGGCATGCAAAAATGAAGGAACAACATAAGAAGTAAATACAGGTGCATCTCAATAAACTAGAATATTATCGAAAAGTTAATTTATTTCAGTAATTCGATTGAAAAAGTGAAACTTATCATATATCATTATACACAGACTGATTTATGCAAAGGAAGCCCTGACCAAGTATTGAGTGCTGTACATGTTCATACTTACATACATACATATTGAGTGCTGTACATAATATTGTGATTTTCTGAGACACTGAATTTCGGGTTTTCATTAGCTGTAAGCCATAATAAAAATTTAAAGAAATAAAACGTGAAATATATACGTCTATGTGTAATGAATCTATATAATACATGAACTTCACTTTGTGAATAGAATTATTGAAATAAAATCAACATTTCGATGATATTCTAATTAACTGAGATGCACCTGTATATTGAATTCAATTTAATTCATATTGATTATTGAAGTGATATAAAACTAGTGCAATGGGCAACATTCCTCAGGGAGTGACAATGTTTTATCACCAAACACCAATTATAAATAAAAAACAAACGATACATGAATATGTACTTATGCATGTCATGCACATATTTAATAATAGTCATGATGCATTTGATAACATAAACTATGACAAATACAAGCTATTATAGTATAAAATTCTAGCAGCTTAGAGGAAATAAACCAAAACTTTTTGAGCCAGATAAAGATTTTAAGATGTGTGTGAGGGGTTTGGTCATTATATTGGGCTGCCAATGTAATCCTCAGCTTTTTTCTTGATTTTAAATAAATATATAAACAGATGCACGCACACAAAGCAATATTGTAATGCCAACTGTTTGGTTGTGCTGAAAATACTAATCTTCAGTAAAACGCAGTCTTCATTTGTAATATTTCTCAAGTAATAGAAGTAAATTATTCTCTCCATAAAACTCACTTTATTTATTTTTACTCACTCTGCTATCTTGAATCTAATCATAATGTTCTGTAAATACATTAACAGGTTGGTGCACCATGAGCAAAAACTATTTCTTTCTACAAGAACCAAGTTGTAATTTATGTTTTTTTTTTATTTTTGACATTAAAATATATTATATAAAAATGATCACAATGCAATAGTATGAAAACAAACTTTCCCTTAAAAAGACTTGCAACACTTCATTTTTCTTCCACTTACAGAGACTACATGTCTGAACTTTATCCTGTACTACTCTGATTATGTTAAATGATTCATAATATCCTTTTGAAAACACCTTTATTAAGGTTAGTTTTATTATTAGGCGTGGGGAAATATTTTCTCTATTGTTAGTGTTTCAGTAGACTCACAAGGTGGTGCCAGGTGAATGATGTAGCCATCTCCAACATAAATGCCCCAGTGCTGGTACGTCCCACGGAATATCTCGATCAAGTCACCCGGCTGTGGTTTTATCTCTAACTGAGTCAAAAAACAATTTCAATTCAACATGTAATTCAATTCTACTTTAGATTAATTGTTCATAGTAAAAATTAATGCTTATGTAATGTAGTGAAACTTGTAATAGTTCCTTATTATAAGGGTGAAGAAAAGGATAAAACACCTTATAACACTATATAATGTATATACATGTAAATGTATAACTGCTACCATTACACTCACTCAGTCAGCCAAAAGAATTGAAGGAAAAAGATATATTATATATGATTTATATTATATTTATTTAATTTATATATATATAAACTTCAGGTGTACATACCTGGACTGGAGCCATTGTGATGCAGAGAACTGTTGCTCTGTAGACAGAAGGTGTACTTTCCCTTTCGTTTCTCCTCCCTGTTTGGAGATTTAAAAGAATCAGTGAGTTCAATGTTTTACACCACAGCTGATAAGATGAACTTATAATAAACGATGTTGCTCTCTGATCACACTGAGGCACTTCTGCAATCCGTCGTCTAGAAGTCCAGACCTGACGAAATAAGAATGAAAGCACTAACCAGGACAGAGTTACTCCTCTGAGATGGAGGCGGTGTTTGTCTCCGAGTGGACACGGGCAACGCTTTTAAACGCCAGAGATCAGCTGACGAGCCGGTTAAAAACAGAGGGGTGTCTTTAAAGCGGCCGCTACCACATTTACTGAGAGCCGAGTCACCACCACCTCTGTAACACTTTATTGATGCCGATCAAATGGAGCAAATGATGATGATGATGTGGATTCAGGATGTGTGTTATAGACGGCAGGTGAGATGCACGCGCTTTACAGGTGCAAAAAAAAATGTTGCACAACACGTTTGCGCTTCGTGTAAGCCCCGAGGGCTGAGGTTGGGTCACATGTCCACACAGACACACGCACGCGCGCGTTCACACGCGGATCCCCGATGTTAAGTCATCGTTTCCACAGAGCGCGTGAAGAGTCCTCCCTACTCCCTGAATAAGGGAACTTCCCTCAAACCAATTCCTCCATTCAGATCAAGTCACCGCCTCAGGCATCACTTCATCCGCTCTACACTTGCTGCAACTGAGACAATTGTCACACTACTAAAATAAAATATTCAATCTATATGGAAGCAAGAACTGTTACCATTACACTCACTCATCATCTATACCGCTTCATCATATGTACAGGGTCACTGGGGCCTAGAGCCTATCCCAGGAGACGTAGGGCACGAGACGGGGTACACACTGGACGGGGTGCTAACCCATCACAGGGGGCACACACACACACACACACACTCATTCACACACTGCAGGCAATTTTGAAATGCCAATTAGCCTAATCTTCATGTCTTTGGATTGTGGAAGATTCATTCAAGATTCAAAGAACTTTATTAATCCCAGAGGGAAATTTGCATGGAACTACTAGCTGAAGGATAGGAATGTTGGTCTTAAAAAGAACATTTACTTTCACATATGGGTGTGTTGTTAGGAAAATAGGAAATGAGTAAATAATCAGCGCAGGTTTGGTTTAGTGCTGATCAATTATCTGCCAATAACAGCACATTAGAACATTTATAGGTGTCGTGTTTTTTCTTTGTTTCTAACTAGATTTTATGTTGTGGACCCTTCTGTGGCAGAAAACATAACATTTCTCACCATATACATGCCTACAAATTGTGTCTGTGCCTTGAATTACAGCCGACACTACTGTCAGAACTGCTGTTACAGAAATTGAATACACTTCTCACTCAGAAGCCACCAATTATTTTTGAAGCACACTTAAAATAGAACCGGTGTGCTTGGTGGCAGAAAACATAACATTTCTCACCATATACACGCCTGCAAATTAACACAAATGCCTGCAAAACACTGTCAGAACTGCTGTTACAAGGAATTGAATACACATCTTCTGACCGATCAAAATTAAGAATTCAACAAGCATAAATAAACATAAACTTTATTCAGACATGTTAAAATACATTTGTATGTATGAAAGTGAATTGGCACCAACATATAAACTTGATTATGAACAGGTTTAATTTTACATTACAAGCTTATTTAAAATTAATTTCAACAATTCACTTAAATTAGCAACTCATCAGAAATAGAAGAGGCTGCACCAATGGTTAAAAACATCAACTTTGTTTTTGTAACAGTCTAGATTTTAGATTTCTGATGGTGATGAGTTTCATTAGAGATTGATAATGCTCGAACCCACACCCTATGCCTCACCTTACATTCCTGAACTACGTTATTAAATCTCCAGTTTATACCCTAATATACTCTACATACACGCACATCGCAATAAATTAGAATACAATCAAAAAGTTTATTTATTTCAGTAATTCAATTCAAAAAGTAAAACTCTTATTATATAGATTAATTACACACACAGACTGATATTTCAAGTGCTTATTTCTTTTATCCAAAGTAAAACGAAAGTAAATTGGTTTTGTGTTACACACTTGTTGCTATTTGGTGGGATCAGCACCCATCTTTTTTTTGGCAGTATAAGGCATTAAAATGCTTAGCATATACTTGGTGGTAGAAAAGCTTTTCCTTATATGAAATTTAATATTGTTACTTTTTACTTCAGACAGAAGTTGGCTTAGAAACTACAGATCCAGGCCCAACACTACTCCAACTGTTGAACAGAAGGATGAAATCATCCCTATGTGCAAAATGAGTTCTGAAATGTTTAACAATCTCATATTCAGTATTTAAAAATTAGATTATGGATCCAGATATTCCAACTGAATTAGATCATAGTAATGGTTGGCTGTTTACTGGATTGAAGAGGTCTTTAGGGACGGGGCCAAAAACCTGCTGGTGTTTGTCTTTACAGCTACTCCCCATCTGAGGTCTCACTTTTTTTGCGGCTCCTCTTTCTTTCTCGAGCCAAAAAAGCTTGCTGCAACTGCAAGAACTCCAACACCGAGAAGTGCAGCAATACCAACGCCTACTCCCATTTCCACAGCTTTCCGGACCTGCAAATATCATAAACAAGATAAAGTAAATCTATGCAAATTCAAATAATCATAGCAGCTTTTTTGTTTGATATTTTCATATACTGTAGGTGTTTTCTATATACATATTAGATTCTTAATAAAGAGCTGTAAGCTTAAACTTAACAGATTAATCTTGTACCTGTCGTGACTCAGGCTTCCCGTATCGCAAGTCTGTCACAAAATGCTCACAATTCCTACGGACCACACAGTAGGGCAGCTCCTGTCCCAAACGGCTGTGTGCTTCCTGGAGGATGACATCGATGGAACGTGGCTCGTACTCATCATCCCGCAGATTGTTAACGGTGTACTTGTCCTCGCCAACCACATCCCAGAGCTGCTCTTTCTTCACTATTGCCTTATCACTTAGCACAGACATCATGCTGTAGGCACCCGCTTGAGGGACCTCACCTACAATGTAAACACAGGGACAATATTAAAGGAGTCTTGTATTAGAAAATTTGTATAATACAGGTATAATACTGGAGTCAATACAGATATTTGTTCATTGGTTTGAATGGGTGATAAGACATCTTTAGGAACACCTGATACGTTGCCCTGACTTTCTCCTAGGTTACTAAACAATCTAGGGACCTGGATGACTCAGGTCCCTATGATAGAAAAGTAAATAAAATAAAAAGCCAATTTCTTATGATCATAAGGGCATGCAAAAATGAAGGAACAACATAAGAAGTAAATACAGGTGCATCTCAATAAACTAGAATATTATCGAAAAGTTAATTTATTTCAGTAATTCGATTGAAAAAGTGAAACTTATCATATAGATTCATTATACACAGACTGATTTATGCAAAGGAAGCCCTGACCAAGTATTGAGTGCTGTACATGTTCATACTTACATACATACATATTGAGTGCTGTACATAATATTATGATTTTCTGAGACACTGAATTTCGGGTTTTCATTAGCTGTAAGCCATAATCAAAATTAAAAGAAATAAAAAGTGAAATATATACGTCTATGTGTAATGAATCTATATAATACATGAACTTCACTTTGTGAATAGAATTATTGAAATAAAATCAACATTTCGATGATATTCTAATTTACTGAGATGCACCTGTATATTGAATTCAATTTAATTCATATTGATTATTGAAGTGATATAAAACTAGTGTAATGGGCAACATTCCTCAGGGAGTGACAATGTTTTATCACCAAACACCAATTATAAATTAAAAAAACCAAAAGATACATGAATATGTACTTATGCATGTCATGCACATATTTAATAATATTCATGATGCATTTGATAACATAAACTATGACAAATACAAGCTATTATAGTATAAAATTCTAGCAGCTTAGAGGAAATAAACCAAAACTTTTTGAGCCAGATAAAGATTTTAAGATGTGTGTGAGGGGTTTGGTCATTATATTGGGCTGCCAATGTAATCCTCAGCTTTTTTCTTGATTTTAAAATCCCTTTATGGCTATATTTAGAATTGTCAAACAATTAGTGTTGGCCAACTAATCTTACTGGTAGAGCTGCATTCTGTTCATATATATATATATATATATATATAAACAGATGCACGCACACAAAGCAGTATTGTAGTGCCAACTGTTTGTTTGTGCTGAAAATACTGATCTTCAGTACAACGCAGTCTTCATTTGTAATATTTCTCAAGTAATAGAAGTAAATTATTCTCCCCATAAAACTCACTTTATTTATTTTTACTCACTCTGCTATCTTGAATCTAATCATAATGTTCTGTAAATACATTAACAGGTTGGTGCACCATGAGCAAAAACTATTTCTTTCTACAAGAACCAAGTTGTAATTGATATTTTTTTATTTTTGACATTAAAATATATTATATAAAAATGATCATAATGCAATAGTATGAAAACAAACTTTCCCTTAAAAAGACTTGCAACACTTCATTTTTCTTCCACTTACAGAGACTACATGTCTGAACTTTATCCTGTACTACTCTGATTATATTAAATGATTCATAATATCCTTTTGAAAACACCCTTATTAAGGTTAGTTTTATTATTAGGCGTGGGGAAATATTTTCTCTATTGTTAGTGTTTCAGTAGACTCACAAGGTGGTGCCAGGTGAATGATGTAGCCATCTCCAACATAAATGCCCCAGTGCTGGTACGTCCCACGGAATATCTCGATCAAGTCACCCGGCTGTGGTTTTATCTCTAACTGAGTCAAAAAACAATTTCAATTCAACATGTAATTCAATTCTACTTTAGATTAATTGTTCATAGTAAAAATGAATGCTTATGTAAATGTAGTGAAACTTGTAATGTAGGTAACAAGGTAAGTTACATTGTTTTTAAATGTAATAGTTCCTTATTATAAGGGTGAAGAAAAGGATAAAACACCTTATAACACTATATAATGTATATACATACAGACACACACACACACAGTCAGCCCAAACAAATGTAAGGAAAAAATATATACATTATAAAGTTTTTATATATATATATATATATATATATATATATATATATATATATAAACTTCAGGTGTACATACCTGGACTGGAGCCATTGTGATGGAGAGAACTGTTGCTCTGTAGACAGACGGTGTACTTGTACTTTCCCTTTCGTTTCTCCTCCCTGTTTGGAGATTTAAAAGAATCAGTGAGTTCATTCAATATCAGACAAGCATCTGAACATTAACAACAAAAAATACGCCACTAAAACGAGCTACATGCTGTTGGTAACTAAAGCGACTAAAGCGGAAAGTGAACTCCATACAGCAGGAGGCAGAATGTTTTACACCACAGCTGATAAGATGAACTTATAATAAACGATGTTGCTCTCTGATCACACTGAGGCACTTCTGCAATCCGTCGTCTAGAAGTCCAGACCTGACGAAATAAGAATGAAAGCACTAACCAGGACAGAGTTACTCCTCTGAGATGGAGGCGGTGTTTGTCTCCGAGTGGACACGGGCAACGCTTTTAAACGCCAGAGATCAGCTGACGAGCCGGTTAAAAACAGAGGGGTGTCTTTAAAGCGGCCGCTACCACATTTACTGAGAGCCGAGTCACCACCACCTCTGTAACACTTTATTGATGCCGATCAAATGGAGCAAATGATGATGATGATGTGGATTCAGGATGTGTGTTATAGACGGCAGGTGAGATGCACGCGCTTAACAGGTGCAAAAAAAATGTTGCACAACACGTTTGAGGTTGGGTCACATGTCCACACAGACACACGCGCGCGCGCGTTCACACGCGGATCCCCGATGTTAAGTCATCGGTTCCACAGAGCGCGTGAAGAGTCCTCCCTACTCCCTGAATAAGGGAACTTCCCTCAAACTAATTCCTCCATTCAGATCAAGTCACAGCCTCAGGCATCACTTCATCCGCTCTACACTTGCTGCAACTGAGACAATTGTCACACTACTAAAATAAAATATTCAATTTATATGGAAGCAAGAACTGTTACCATTACACTCACTCATCATCTATACCGCTTCATCATATGTACAGGGTCACTGGGGCCTAGAGCCTATCCCAGGAAACGTAGGGCACGAGACGGGGTACACACTGGACGGGGTACTAACCCATCACAGGGGGCACACACACACACACACATACACATTCACACACTGCAGGCAATTTGGAAACGCCAATTAGCCTAATCTTCATGTCTTTGGATTGTGGGAGGAAACCAGATTACCCAGAGGAAACCCACCAAGCACTGAGGAGAACATGCAAACCCCACACACACAGACCCCAACGCGTCAGTGCTAACCACTACATCCCAGTGCCACCTTTTACCATTAATAAATTTATAATATTGAAATGTATACAACCTGTTAATGCATTTATTTTATAAATTTTTACGATATATAATGCCATTCCTAAAGAGATTATTATTATTATTATGCAGATTATTTACAGATCAATACGCTATGGTGTAGTGGTTATCGCTTTGTGGCCTTGTATCTCCAGGTTCGAGGATTCAATTTCCGTCTTAGGTCTGTATGCAAGGAGTTTGCATGGTCTCCATGTGTTGTATGTGCCCTTCATGTGTTGTATAGGCACCCTTTTAGCATGTGCAGTCCCTCGTTCCCTTAGTCTCCTGGGATAGGCTCAAGGCCCCTCATGATGTATCCAATCTAGCACCGGGCACACGAGCACAATCTTGCAGAAAACTATTTGCTGATGGGAGTGGACCATAGTCATGACTGATAAGGCTTAGGAACTAGATAATGAAATCATAGGCATATCTTAGTAAGACATATGAATAACATTCTTAAGTCATGGTCTCAATAAGGTAAGGGATAAGAATGAGATAAAGTTATGACCATAACTTGGTAAGTCATAGGCATAGGATTAAAATTAAATAATGGCCAAGGATTAGTGAATAAGTAGTTAGAGGACATTATAAGCACTTCAGGAGTGACAGCTCAAAGCCATGTAAACAATAAAAATTTATGATCCATTATAAACATCTATTACATCTTTGGGTGTGTCCGACCATGGTTGTGAAAATGAGGATAAATACAATGGTCAGCACTGGCCTTCACAGTCCCTAGTTGGATTACAGAGGTTCCTAGATAGATGGATGGATGGATTACATCTACGAAATCTAGGAAATCCTATAAAATCTGCTAAGATATAAATCAACTTTCAAACTGCTATAATGTTTTTCAGTCAGCAACTACACTCTAGGTCTAGTAATTAAATAATAGTTCTTACCACAGTAATAAGGCTATACCCATAAAAAAGAAGACACATATGGCATCACAGACTACACATTATACAATCAATCAATCAATCAAATTTATTTATAAAGCACATTTAAAACAGCTTCCGCTGACCAAGTATAAAACAATAAGTCAGCAGGTACTATACCGCCGTAACTACTTAATATTCATCGCTCACTATTACAAACCACAAGACAGAAATCCATAGGATAAAATAAAATAAAAATAATCATAATAATAGTAATACATAAGATAAAGCTAGCTTAATAAATCAAAAGGAAAATGCACATGAAAACAGATGTGTTTTAAGCATGGTTTTAAAATGATTAAGATTCTGGGTGGCTCTCAACTGCAAAGGGAGGCTGTTCCACAGGCTGGGGGATTCTACCGAAAAGGTTCTGCCACCTCTGGTTTTGAGCTTTGTTCTGGGGATGTGCAGTAAATGATGATCAGAGGATCGCAAGTCTCTGGAAGAGGAGTACGGAACAAGAAGCTCCAACAGATAGGCAGATGCCAAATTATTTAGGCTTTTAAAAACAAGAAGTACTATTTTAAACTGGATCCTGAAATGTACAGGAAGCCAGTGAAGGGAAGTCAGTATGGACATAATATGATCACATCTTCTCCTCCCAGTCAGAAGGCGAGCTGCTGCATTTTGAACGGCTTGTAGCCGTTGAAGTTGTGACTGACTGAAACCTACAGTATGTATAACGAGTTACAGTAGTCAAGGCGTGACGTGATGAAAGCATGAATTACTGTCTCAAACTGTTCAGGAGGGATATAGTGCTTAACTTTACTAAGAAGTCCAATCCTATAGTTATTGCATGTTAACAAATTAATGTACAGTACTTATTACTTCCCAAACAAAATATATATTTTTACCTGCTTTTATTTATTTATTTATTCTACTAAAGTTGCTTCTTAAATGTGTATTTCATATCACACTAGGGTTGTAAATCAGTTACAGCTACAATTTCTCTCTCAGGTAACAATGGCCTGGACATCCCTGTTTTGGATACCTGTGGTGGTAACTGTGTTACAAACTTCAGCATAAAAAAAATTTCCAGATGCAGTGTACTATCTATTATGTAGTGTCTATTAGTACTATATAGTAGTTCAGTGTCTATATATTTAGGACTACAGTATAAGTTCAGCCTAAACACTGTACATTACTGCATAGTGAAATTCTATATTTTTCGCATATTCCAGCTTCTTATTGGTAGGCTGGGGTCCGAGCACAGGGTTGAGGGCCTTGCTCAAGAGCCCAACAGCAACGACCAGGTGGAGCTGGGGCTCGAACCATCAACCTCCTGGTTAGTAACTCAGAGCCTTACATATCCTCAACCTTCATATATCCTTTTCAGCTTTTCAGGAAGTATTATGTAAACAACTTACCACCTTTGTGAGGTAACAGTCAGTGTAATATATATATATATATATATATATATATATATATATATATATATATATATATATATATATTGTTGTTGGTCTTTCTGCCACAGCGGAATATCCAGTCCGCACAACAACTTGGCACAGGTTTTATGCCGAATGCCCTTCCTGACGCAACCCTCCCATTTTATCCGGGCTAGGGACCGGCACTGCATCCAGTGGCTGGGGGGTTTGGGTACTGACTGGGAATCGAACCCGGGCCTTCCGCATGGCAGGCGAAACACCTACCACTGAGCCACCATATATATATCAGCAATTGGGAACACCAATTGGCCTAATCCATGCACACTTTGACAGGAATCGAGCCTGGCCGGGAATCGAACCTGGCAGGGAATCGAACCTGGACCTTGGAGGTGAAAGGCGACAGGTAAAAAACTCACTTCCATATACACAAGTGAGTTTTACCAGGTTTATATATATATATATATTTTTTTTTTCCAGGTTTCTTATATTTTTCCAAATATAAATATAATTTTATTTTATTTTATTAAGCAAACACATTTTTCTTACTCACCTTTGTTGTATCTTCGCACGGCCTTTACAGGAGCAAATTTCAAACACAGCCATAGGTTTGTGTAGAGAACTTTTGAGTTTGGCCCGCTCAGTAGACTCCAATACACTGCCGTCTTAAACTTTGGAAAGGCCACCTACAGTGGTAATTTAGTTTCTCGGCCAGCAGAGGGCAGTCATTCCCCGACCCCGCAGTGGTGCATTGATTGCCTCCGGCCCGGCAGAGGGCAGCAGTGTACTCAAAGCGCCACTTTGTCTAAGACTAGCGAGAAAGCGGTCGTGAACTTCCGCTGGTTGATGTATGTTCTCTATCATTCATATAAAAGCCGTTATTAAGTCTAAACCTGGGGTTATAATTACATGAATAAGTCATTTAAATCCGGTCAGTTAATAAACCGATAGTTGTACATGTCGTGTTTGGGTTGAGCGCGTGAACCATGTCTGCCATGTTTGATGGGAGCAGTTTGTCAGCGGTGCAGACTGCACAGTGCCACACTCAGAGCAACTACAGGTGGGAACCACTGCACTCCTTTTATATATACTCTTATATATACACACTGCTTTTAACACTTATATAGCAGATGACTATATATGAGACGACTCAAATACTTGCACTACACAATAAGTAAAATAATGTAGTATGAATAATTTAGTTATAGCTTGGCTTCATAAAGTGTTAGTTATTTATAATCCACTTTCCTTTATCATATCTCTAAGACTTGATTTTACTATAGTAAGCAATGTAAATAACATTCTGTATATTCTATCTTGTTCTTTCTACAGTCCCCAGGAACTTGCATTGGAAATTAAAGCATTCATCAGTGGGGTCGACCAGACACACGGGCGTAAACTCAGCGTCCGGGATCATGCCCGCTGTGCTGTGCGTCTCCTCCGCACCGTCCCTGCGTGCCGAGGTGCGGTCCTAGAGCACCTGCGGGGCGTTTACGACGAATACGTGGCATCCTTTTTTCAAGACCTGGAGGCTGAGAGTGATGGCGGCAATAACAGTACGACTTCAGGAACCAACGCCAGCGTGTCCAACCTGGAAGATGTGATTAAAGAGATCCACGGCGTGCTGTTAGAATTTATTCGGCTTAACCCGAAAGCCTGGGCTCCACTGGTGTCTTCTTGGGCCGTGGATTTGCTCGGCCAGCTCAGCAGCAAGCACGCAGGGAGAAGAGCAGCTCCTCACTCATCTAGCCTGAATGAACTTCTGCAGCTATGGATGTCCTGTGCAGCCACTCGCTCCCTCATGGAGTGTTACTCCCAGTGTCTGGCAGCGATGTTGGCTTGGTGCCCCGATGCTTGCGTGGACGCTTTGTTGGACACGTCTGTACAGCACTCGCCTCATTTTGACTGGGTGGTTGCCCACATCGGCTCTGCTTTCCCTGGCACCATCATCAGCCGGGTGCTTGCCTGTGGACTCAAGGACTTCTATGCACATGGATACTCTTCAGGTGAAAAATCCAGCCAGCTGCAAGTCATAGACAAAACCAGCAGGGTGCCAAAAATAGGCTCTGTCGTGGGCATCCTTGGACATTTAACCTCCAGGCATTCTGACAGCATTAAGAGAGAGCTCCTTAGGATGTTCCAGGATAGTTTGTCTTCCCCACCGCAAAACGTGCCTCCGTCTTCCGGGGCTGCATGGTGGGAGAATTCACCTCATCTCCGCAGAGCTACTGTGCCTTTCTTGCTTCAGTTGGCTGCCCTGTCTCCAACTCTGCTCGGTGCCGTGTCAGTCGAACTGGTGGAGTTCCTCCGTCCGCCTGTGCTGCTCCAGCTGCACACTCAGTTCCAGGGCTTGCCCAGAGAAGAGCTAGAGAACATGTTGGGCTTAGCAGTGCACCTGATCAGCCAGAGCCCTGCAGGTGGAGCGCGGGTGCTGCGCTTTCTTGCCGACACAGCCACGCCAGCCTCTGTTATCATTTCAGGTCCGACGCCCTCGCCGCATGACGGCGTACGTGAAGCTTGCGACCGTCTACTTCAGATGCTCCTCCTGCATCTCCACAAGCTTGTGTACAACCGACCTGACGGTGAAGAACAATATCCGCAGTCGACCCCCACCTGTGCAGCGCCACGTGTAATACCGTTTCTCGAGGAGCTACAGGCACATGTTGGTGACCTCTGCGCCGAGACTCTCAAACTTGAAAGAAAAAGGCATCTCTGGTTACATCAGCTGCTCTGTCTTCTGTCTGTTTATGGTGGTCCTAGTGTGGCTACTGAAGCCTTGTGCCAGTTGCTCACACAAGCCAGGAACCCAGAGGAGCTGGCATTAGCATCACAACTCCACTCCCCTCTTTCCTCCTCCATCACGGGGCTCCTTCCAGCAGCTGTGGCGCGCTGTGTTGCTCAAATCCACACCCAAAACTTGAACAGTAGAGAGTTAGTGCAGCTCCTGAACAATTTGGCCACAGCAGTACAGAGCCAGGAAGAAGCCAGTGCTCCATCTGGAAGTTCTGCACAGTCATCCATGGCAGCTCAGGTTGGAGCTGCAGTTTCTAGCCATCTCCATGATTTCTGCCCACTTCTCCTTCACGGTGACACCATGGTGTCCAGAGCAGCAGCTCGCCTTCTGTCCTGCAGCCAGCTATCGAAAGCTTGCACACCTGCACAGCTACTAATGATATCACGGGCAGCAGTGGCCCATTTTTTCATAGCTCTGAGACAAAGAGGGGAGGGACTAAAGGTTGGGGGTCAGGCTGGTGGAGAGGCAGTCGGATATTCTATGCGCTTGCTCTCCCACCTTTCAGCATTCTCCTCCCTGACACTTAAAATTGTCCTGCAGCATCTCGTGGAAGGAGCGCTACACAAGGGCAACCAGGATCTGTTTGGAGGCCAAAATGAAACCCCTGGTGAAGATGGTGCTCTCGCACCCACCCATGTTCCTGACTTGGGTGCTTCACTGCTGGACATTAACTGTAAATTTGGCACAACTGTGAACTTCTCCGGTAGCGTGTGGTCTGTGTTTCATGCTGGGGTGATCGGAAAGGGTCTGAAACCTCCTTATTTTGCTTCACAATCAGATCCCGATAAGGTTAACCAGAACTTGCAGACTTTGCTTGCCGTGACAGTGCAGTGCTGCAGCTCCGGGGCTGGAGGAAGCAGCAGTAATGGCTCAGGCTCGGGAAATCCCCGCCACCATCTTGCACCTGGTGAATTCGTTTTGGATGACCCCTCCCCAATCAATGCAGAAGCTGCCAAGGTTATCGCAGTAACTCTGGTGGAGAACGTTTGCCCAGACGTAGCAAATGGAGAACTGTCCTGGCCACCTGAAGAACATGCCAAGACCACTGTGGAACGGGATATTCACATTCGTAGATGTTTCGAAGCCAATCCTGTGTTGTTCCACCTTCTGCGAGTGGTAGCAGCTGGACGCCCAGCTCTCTGTTATTGTTCGGCTGTTTTGAGAGGACTTCTGGCCACACTGTTGGCCCACTGGGAGGCTTCAAGAGAGCCCTCGGTGACAGATTCCCCGTGGCATCTCCAAGCATCTTGCCTGCTTGTATCCTGTATGGGAGAAGGTCAACTTTTGCCCCCGGTGCTGAGTAACATTCATGAGGTCTTTCCTCATCTCTCGCCATTTGAGGTTAGGCTTTTACTGCTGGGCGTGTGGGAGTACATGCGCGGAAACAGCCCCATGCCACAGAAATTTACTTTTATTGCTGAGAAGGGAATGTTTTTCAGAGATTTCTCTCGGGACGGTGATGTGGCACGTTACATTGCACCAATCCACAGCGTACTTCACAAGAACATTGCCCGACTCGGACACTTATGTTGGAGGTTTCAGGTTTAGCGAACTTGTTTTTGAGGATAATGAATGTTCCTGAGCACTGAGTTTGTATTTCCCATAATGTTTCTTTTACATATTAAACTGTCTTTATCTCTGAATTATTTTGTTTTAAAAGTTTATAGTCAGCAAAAAAGAATCTAAGTGGAATGTTCAGTTAATATGATTAGTTTAGATGAGTTTTTTTTTTATTTTTTTTTTTTAATTGAGCGCAAACATCAGTTTAAACATCGTGAGTTTAAACTGAAATAGGAGAAGAAATGCATTCTTTATAATTGGACCATTGTAAGTAAAATACCGCTAATGCCTTTTCTATCTTGTGGTTATTATTATTATATCTTTTTTTTACGTTAGTGTTTGTTTCTAAGGCCTTGCCACTAATACGAGGGTGAATCAAACATTATCCACACTCTGGCTGTAGAATTTATTTTAATTAACTTTCGGTAAAGACAAATACATTCTTTTTTAACATAATCTCTTTGCTTTTCAATACACTTTGTCCATCTGTCAACAAGCTATTGTATTCTCTCATTAAAAATGTTTTAGGCCGAGCTGCGAGCCACGAATGCACCTCTGTTTTCACTTCATCAAAATTGAATCTTTGTTCTCATAGGACTTCTTTCAGGGGACCTGAGTGTCGACAGTGTGGGCAGAAGTGTGCGAACGTGCATTGTCATGTGAGATCACAACGCCCTTGGATAGCAGTTTTATGTGTTTAATCTGAAGTTCAGGCTTTAGCTCTTTAATAAGC
Organism: Channallabes apus; assembly: GCA_030522415.1. NCBI lineage: Eukaryota > Metazoa > Chordata > Actinopteri > Siluriformes > Clariidae > Channallabes > Channallabes apus. Next base: position 32,946,630 of record CM060113.1, read on the forward strand.
ATTTCACTATAATGAACACTTTTGATTGCTGAACCTTTTTCCTGATCATGTTCCAATACTGGCTCTTGAGAATCCCAGAGAACTCTAAGCATTGATGCATTTTCTAGCTGATGGTTAACTTTTGTTTGTTTTGTTTCCTTTGATTATGGATATTTCCCTTCCATACTCAGCCGTTTACTCTCTGGCATATAGTGGTGAATCCATGTCTCATCACCAGTAATAATTCTCTATAAGAAACTTTCTCCTTAGAAATCTTGTTCGCAGCGATCTAAAGGCATCTGTTTATGCTCTTTTGTGAGTTATTTCGGCATCTGCTCTCAGGCAATAAATAAAAAGAAATCACTGCTCGTCTTTTGTGCGAATCACAAGTGTGGCATCCATTTTTGCTTGCACCACAGTTACAAATAAACTGATGTAACATTTTCACACCTACACAGCAATGACTGGGTTCAGTAACCTTGAACAGAAAGCGCTGATAAGACAAGAGAGGACAACAATAATAAATTATGACTCGCCTCATAGTTTAAGATTAGAGCTCGTGTTTGGTAAACGAGTCGTATGTATATAACACATGGATGAGTTACATGCTCTTTGAATTTTTTTCTTTTCAACTTACCCTGTTCTTTAAAGGGGAGGGAATAATTTTTTTTTTTTATCTTCTTTTAAATGTAATAGTTTCACTCAAACTGTCCATATTATGGTTGTTAGGAAATAACACACATGACGTAGGTTAAACTTTTAAACTGTTCATTTATTTGCATAAGTTATGATTTGCATGTTAGTTTATCCATGGCGAGTCTGCAGCGTTTGGTTTTTAGTTTAAGATCCCGCCAATTATGCGCGTCCACGTACTGATAAACTGGCGTTCATTTCTGTTACCATGGTGACCAGTCATTCGCGCTTTGATGAACGAGCCGAGATCCGGTGGGCGGAGTTAATCCGGTCAATCCAAGATGGCGGCTGCCTCCAACGAAAGGTAGATTAAAGATTTATTCTTTATCAGTTGTACTTCCACTCTTTCTCTCTCCGTCAGGTTGTTCTGCGTGTGCCTCGATAGCACGTCGTTTTTTAAATTTTTATTTATTTTTGATTTATTCTTGGTGTTAGTTATGTGAAGACCGTGAGAATTCATGCAGATATTGAACGAGGAAGCCGGATGAATGCGTGGCTGTGGATTAGCTAACATTTGAACTAGCTACATGCTATTCATAATGCAGTCCTGGTCTGTGACGAAGATATTTTATATTCAAGCGTATTTATATATTAATATTTATTGCTCCACGCATTTAAACAAGTAGCTCAGACCTCGAATGCCGCTGGTGTCCGGTTTGTTCTGAACTATCCGTCATGTGTCTGTTGCTAGCTAACACCAGAAGATGGTTTATATAAACTCAAAGTGAGGATCTGGTTATAAGCAGGATTGTCTCCTCTTCAGCATCCCTGTGCTTAAAAGCAGCACCTGCGTCCGACAGCTCGGTTGCCATTTGCACATTAATCTCCCTAATCCGTCTCCTTTTGTGTGTGCGGTCTTGTGTAGTCAGCTCTGTGGTTTTTTTCCTCCCTGTTTAAGCCAAATGTACTACTGCGATGTTTCTTAGTGTCGATCACACATTTTCCCCCTCAACATATTTGTGTTTGTAAAATATCTGGTTTATTATTTTTAAAAAATACTAATAACCTTTTTTTTTTTTTTTTTTTAAACAGAAGAGTGCTTGAACTAGGAAGCTTCTAGAAGCTTGTCAGTTATGCCTAAATCAATAGTAGATTTCGATATGGAGCAGTGTTTATCGCACTTGTTAAAGGCTAATAATCATGTTAAAATATATAAATTTATTGCTGTATTTGCACAAAAGAGTTGTAAGTCGCCAGCATTCGACATCTACTTCCCTACTGTATCTGACTGAATGGTGATATCGTGGATGTCCTGACCAAAATTATTTAAAATTATGTTAAAGTCCTGCTTGGCTGGAAAAATGAAGAGTATATAATCTGATTAATTTGTGGTGGTGTTGAGGTTAGCATTGTCGCCTTGTTCCTCAAGGGTCCCGCCTTGGGGACTGTGTGCGTGAACTTTCCATGGTTTCCTGCGGGTACATCTGTTTCCTCCCCCAGTCCAAATACATGCAGATTAGGTTAATTGGCGGTCCCAAATTGTGTGACTGAGCGTGTGTGTGTGCACGCACCATGTAATGGATTGGCACCCCGTTCAGGTTGTACCTGCCTTGTGCCCCAAGACTCCTGGGATAGGCTCTGTGTCCCCCGCGACCGTGTATACATGATAGACCGATATAGTCTAAGCGAGAGTGATGCACATCACAGTATATAGGTTTGCTTAGAAGCCTTCAGAAGAACAGTAATGTAACATTAAAATCCTGTGGAAAGAAGGAGTCTACAAAAAATATATTTTAAGAAAATAAAGACCATGTTTTTGGGACATGCACTAAGGCCACCTTTATCCACAAGGCCATCTGGATCAGGGATAGAAGATAATATCTATATATTTTATATATATATATATATATATATATATATATATATATATATATATATATAATTTTTTTTTTTTTTTTTTTTTTTTTTATATGTATATATGTATGTATATTTTAGTATTACAGAAGACAGGATTGGAAAGTCAGCTTTAAAAGACTGGAAAGTTGAGGGAGAGTGAGATCTATAGCTGGCAGTAATGCAACGTACAGGATGAAAACTAAAGGCACAGAACAGTACTAATAGGGAACATGAATATAGCATATAGATCAGGGAAGGATGCATTTAATTGTTCGTTTAAAAAATTTAAAAGCCTGGGAAGATGAGGGAGAGTAAGACATATAGGTGGTGGCAATGCCACATATTGGGTGCCAAAGTTTAACCTTAAATCCAGTGTTTCACTTAGTTTCTAGTTGTTGAGTGTTTTAAAAAGGCTATGATATCTGCTATCTCCTTTGTTAGTCATATTGCTTAGCCCTGGTTACAGGAACTGTAAATGTCCTTAAACCTTCTGGCAAGAATTTTGTTTAAAAGGTGAAACTGTATTCATGAACAGTGGCATGTGTACTTTCTCTTTTGACTTGTTTAGGATGAGGCTGCTGTTTGGGATCTGCATCTTTTTGCTTTTAGGCAGCGCCTGGGCTGTGGACCGGGGGAACTTCAAAACCTGCGATCAGAGTGCCTTCTGCAAGTAAGTTATCGCCAGTGATGTGTTGAACTCTTTCTACTTTATGAACTCGAGTAAATAGACTTTAGGATGTTTTATATTGAAACCAATTCTATATGCTTTTCATGGTCCTGTGTGTTTTAAAACATCAATTGAGCTTCATTTTGTTTCTTCCCAGACGTCAGAGGGCCATGAAGCCCGGTCAATCTCCATACCGAGCTTTACTGGACACTTTGGAGCTCAGTGACTCCAGACTCACTCTACAACTCATCAATGACAACAACAAGGTAAATGTTGAAATAAATATCAGTAACTCTAACATAGAGACTTTCTGATGTAGATTCTGTAGCCCAAAATGGAGTTTTCTGAGCGATTTTTATAACCGTGCGTCTGTAACTGTCCCCAATGGTAGGTACACTTGCTGTTGGAGCTCTATAGGCTGCAGGGGAACATCACTCGTGTAAAAATAAATGAGTTGAAACCCCTGAAGCCTCGATTTGAGGTGCCAGATGTGCTTGTAGGGGAGCCACCGACTGAGCCGTGAGTACTGCTGAGCATTGCAGAAAGTTCTGATTATGTATTATACTTATTATTTTTGTATGCAGTGTGATGCCTGATTTATATGTGTGTGTGTGTTAGTCTTTCAGTGCTGTCTAAGGATGATAATGGTGTGGTTTTGTCTCTGGGTGCGGAGAGCCAGAGGCTGATAGTTAGCGCTCGCCCCTTCAGGCTGGATATCATGGAGGGGCCTGAAGTGCTGCTTTCGCTTAACTCCCGCGGCCTGCTCGCTTTTGAGCACTTGAGGCTGCGGAAAGACACGTGAGTCTCCCATCTGACTTTTGTTTTATTCTTGTATCTCTTCTGAGGTTCGGTTTAACCTCTGGTGTCTGCTTCTTTTCTCTAAGGACTTTAGATCTCAGCGATTAAGCCACATTACGCTTGTTAGTTGTGTTCTCTGAGCATGGTAGGAGAAAAGAGGGAGAGAACATGATGTATACAGTTTTTTTTTTTTTTGTTTTTTTTTATATATATATATATATATATATATATATATATATATATATATATATATATATATATATAATTCTTGAGACCTGGGACAAAACATGTTTTAATATAAAAAAACTATTTCTATTTTATAAACTTTTAAACTATTATTTCTAAAAACTTATTATATTGTTGAACAGTGAGGTCTGGGTTATAAAACCCTGTTCTGGAACAACCTCCCAGTTGTCCCATTTTTGTACAAATAACCTTTTCAGTGGCTTTCCAGGTTTTTTGTCAACACACACAATTTGTGAAAATGTGAATTATTTCTGAATTTTACAGAAAATCTTTTTAAAGATTTAATATTTGTCATATAGAGAGCCAAGTTATTTTAAGAGAGAAAAAAAACAGATATTTGTTGTTTTCATAAGTAGTCGTCCCTGGGGTCAATACTTGGCAGAACTTCCCTTCAGCTGCTTCTGGGATATGTCTTGTGGGATTTCACAGAACGAAAGAAAATAAATTTTCTTGTATCTAAGAGTCCTTATTGTTGCTAATGATGTTCTCTCCTTTTCATTTTGGCTTTTTTGGTTGGACCAAATATTGTTGGTCTTAATGCTGAATGTACAGTATCTCACAAAAGTGAGTACACCCCTCACATTTTTGTAAATATTTTATATCTTTTCAAGGGCCAACGCTAAAGATATGAAACTCTGATAGAATGTAAAGTAATCAGTGTACAGCTTGTATAATGGTGTAAAGTTGATGTCCCCTCAAAATAACTCAACACACAGCCATTAATGTCTGAACTGCTGGCAACAAAAGTGAGTACACCCCTAAATGAAAATGTTCAAACTGTGCCCAGTGTCAATATTTTGTGTGGCCACCATTATTTTCCAGCACTGCCTTAACTCTCTTGGGCATGGAGTTCACTAGAGCTTCACAAGTTGCCATGGGAATCCTCTTCCACTCCTCCTTGATCACGTCACGAAGCTGGTGGATGTTACACCTTGCGCTTCTCCACCTTCCGTTTGAGGATGCCCCACAGATGCACAATACGGTTTAGGTCTGGAGACATGCTTGGCCAGTCCAGCACCTTTACCCTCAGGTTCTTCAGCAAGGCAATGGTTGCTCATTATCATGTTGGAATTCTGCTCTAAGGCTCAGTTTCCGAAGGCAGGGGATCATGCTCTTCTTCAGTATGGCACAGTTGGCATTCATGGTTCCCTCAATGAACTGTAGTCCCCCAGTGCTGGCAGCACTCATGCAGCCCCAAACCATGACACTCCCACCACCATGCTTGACTGTAGGCAAGACACATCTGTCTTTGTACTCCTCACCTGGTCACCGCCACACACGCTTGACACCATCTGAACCAAATAAGTTTATCTTGGTCTCGTCAGACCACAGGATGTGGTTCCAGTATTCCATGTCCTTAGGCTGCTTGTCTTCAGCAAACTGTTTGCGGGCTTTCTTGTGCACCATCTTTAGAAGAGGCTTTCTTCTGGGACGACAGCCATGCAGACCATATGGTTTGAGCACTGACAGGCTGGCTCCCATTCCCTTCAACCTCTGCAGCAATGCTGGCAGCAGTCGCACGTCTATTTTCAAAAGCCAACCTCTGGACATGACGCTGAGCACGTCCACTCAACTTCTTTGGTCTACCATGGCAGGGCCTGTTCTGAGTGGAACCCGTCCTTTTAAACCGCTGTATGGTCTTAGCCACAGTGTTGCAGCTCAGTTTCAGGGTGTTAGCAATCTTCTTATAGCCTAGGCCATCTTTGTGTAGAGCAGTAATTTTCTTTCAGATCCTCATAGAATTCTTTGCCATGAGGTGCCATGTTAAACGTCTAGTGACCAGTGTGAGAGCGATAACACCAAATTGAACACATCTGCTCCCCAAGGGACACCTGAGATCTTGTAAAACTAACGAGTGACATGACAACGGGAAGGGAAAAGGGCTAATTGGGCACAATTTGGGCATTTTCATTTAGCGGTGTACTCACTTTTGTTGCCAGCAGTTCAGACATTAATGGCTGTGTGCCGAGTTATTTTGAAGGGACATCACTGATTACTTTACATTCTATCAGAGTTTTATATCTTTAGCATTGTCCCTTGAAAATATATAATAAAATATTTTCAAAAATGTGAAGGGTGTACTCACTTTTGTGAGATACTGTAAGTGAGGCATCTGTTTTTGTATGTGATCTTGACATTTAAAGGAGTGTTAATAGGGTAGGTGTAGATGCAAAGAGGAAAGAGTGCTGTGAGCTTCCTGTGAGTGCACATAAAGAAAGCTGCCTGTGCACTGAACGTTGTAAAGTGTTCTGCAGAATGAAAGATGCATCTACAATATTACTGTACAGTGTAACACAGTGCTGAGGGAAGAAACCGATGCATAGACTGCTTTCTGTTTGAAGAATTTTTTTTCTTGCAGAATTGAATTATTCTTTTAATAATATAATTAGTCTGAATTATTCATTCTCAACTTAACTCTTGCTCCTTCTGTGTGTGTGTGTGTGTGTGGGTGTGCACGCATCCATCACAGTCAGACAGAACCAGAGAGTGCAGAAGTGAAAGAAACTGTTGATGGAGCTGAAGAACAGGACAATGAAGAAAAGGTAGGCTGTGTATTTATATTTCATTAAATTGTTGAACAAGAAGCTCTAAACCTGAAGTGGTCCTTGTTAGGTGCCTTATTTCTAATTTTTGTTATTGTGCTACAGGCAGAAGATGGAGAGAAAGAAGATAAAGAAGAGAAAGAAGATGGCTTGTGGGAGGAGACGTTTAAGTCGCACACAGACAGTAAACCCAATGGTGTGTGATCTCAGCATGACATAGTTCTGTTAAAAGAACAAAACATAATAAATTAAAGATCCTATTTTTAGAGGCAGAGCTTTAATAATCAGAACATTCAGTTTTCTCAGCAATGTACTGTTCAAGGACTATTATTACAGTTGTCCAATGTTTACTTTGTTGAGAGTTCACTTTTCTGATCTTAGCAGATGTCTTTCTTCTGCCGAAAACGTTCAAGCATTGTTGTTTGAATGGTAACCTCTCCTTTTCTCAGGACCAACGTCGATTAGTTTAGACTTCTCTTTGCCTGGAGTAGAACATGTATATGGCATACCGGAGCATGCGGACAACCTAAAACTCAAAACCACAGAGTGAGTACCCATAGAGAGCCGCTGGCTTGTTCTAATTTATTTAATACGTGCCATTGCTTGCTTTGACTGTCAGAATGATGCATCATTGAATCCTTTAAATGGTGAATATTAGAAAACCTGCGTATGAATGATTGATTTTTCTTTGTTTCACTGCTGCAGCGGGGGAGAACCATATAGGTTGTACAATCTGGATGTGTTCCAGTATGAGCTCTATAACCCCATGGCGTTGTATGGATCAGTGCCGGTCATGCTGTCCCATAATGCTCAGAGGACCATGGGCATTTTCTGGTTGAATGCTGCTGAGACCTGGGTAGACATCAGCTCCAACACTGCTGGCAAAGTAGGGAGACATAGTTATTTTACAAAGATTATAATAATAAATAAATTATTTAAGGGATAAAATTTGACATGGGGAGGAAATAATCAACAATGGAGTGATGTATTGCATTCACCACCTCAAGTTTGATAATTTCCCATTAACATTCGTTAAGAAAGATGATATATTTTAAAAGGATTTAATTGAGCATTTGTGACCTGAAATGTGATTGAGGGTCAGGTCTTGTTCTTAGGAGATCCAGAGGAGTTTATTCTTAAATGTAGCCTCAGTGATCTATTTTCATTTTATGCACTGACCCGTGCTGTGTTGTACTTTTTTTTAAATTTTATTTTAGTCCACCAGCACCGATCGGTGCATAGGGCAACAAGTGTTCTTTCCTCTTTGTTTTCGTAGCGGTTGATTTTTTTTCTTTTTTTTTTTTTTTTTTTTCTTTTACGGGGTGGGTTGCTAGCCCTACGCACAACCCTTCTCCTTTCTCATCCGGCACTTGGGAACTGGCTGTGGTGTACTTACCATTGTTCAATTCAGTGGTTTATTGAGTGACTAATGCAATATAGAGAACCATACAATTCAATAAAGGTGCACTAGTAAGATGTTTGCATGTGTTTTGTGTGTGTGTGGGGGGGTTCCCCCCCCCCCTTTTCCTTGAGGTAAAACTGTTTGTTCTCTCGATTCAAAATTTTTTTTCTACTTTGCTCGCTGCAGACTGTCTTTGGGAAGATGCTTGACTTTGTTCAGGGCTCCAGTGAGACGCCTCAGACCGACGTGCGCTGGATTTCAGAGAGTGGCATCATCGACGTCTTCATCATGCTTGGACCCAAACCGTCTGATGTCTTCACACAATACGCCTCACTTACAGGTGCACAAACACACAGCTGAAAATAACAGTAATTAAGACAGTTGTTCAAGTGAAACTAGGACTTTCTTATGAATGAAAAAATTTCTTATGAATAAAGGTGTAAAACCAATTGACATTTACAGAAGACTTCAAGCATAATATATTGATGAGATTCTTAGCCGCAGTAAAACATTTGGATGATGCAAATGTTAAAAAAAAAAAATAAAATAGGCTATACGCCCATGAATGACATACAGTACCTGGTCGATGTGGCTCAGAGCCCACTGCAGCCGTTCCCGTGAACATTCAGTGAAAACAGCCTGGTTAGATGAACAAAGACATTGTTTCTGCAGGACAATGCGTGACCTCATATTGCCCACCACACCCCTTGCACATTACAGGAACTTAGCTGGGAGTAACTGCTATATCGCCTGTACGTTTATCACCTCATTCCATTTCCACATTAAAGAAGTTCCTGGGAGACTGATATCTTAGACACGAAGCAGGCAGTCCGATCATGGCAAGTGTATTAGTGTAGCAGGGGATTATTTAAAGAAATAAAAGTCTTAGTTTGACTTGAATGTAAACTAAAATATACCACGTATTGAGAGATTTTTTTTTTTCATCCATACAGTAATCTTTATGGTTCATGTTCATGGAAACAGATCATTCATAGTCTGGGATTAGAATCCCCAAACATTAATACTGATGAAAAATCTCCAGGGTTTTTTTTTTTTTTGGCTGCCTCATTTTCATCTGTTTATCTATACACACGCACATACACCAGGCACCCAGGCCTTTCCTCCTCTGTCTGCGCTGGCCTACCACCAATGTCGCTGGAACTACAATGACCAGGATGATGTAACGGCAGTGGACCAGGGTTTCGACGAGCATGACATCCCATACGACTTCATCTGGCTGGACATCGAACACACAGATGGCAAGCGCTACTTCACCTGGGACCCTCACAAGTTCCCGCAGCCCAAGGAGATGCTGCAGAACATCATGGACAAGAGACGCATGGTCAGTCAGAGCACAGTGCCAGATTTGTTGAAAGGTTGCCTAGGTAGTAAAATCTCATGAGTGAATTTGACTTTATAATAAGCCCTGTTGAATGACATGCAAAACAGTTAGTCGTTTAGCTATCGCTTTGAAGATGTGCCTCGTTTAAATTATTTGATTTCAGGTCTGTTTAAATGGCTTTTTTTTCAATAATCGAGTGCAATAACCTGTGCAAAACAGCAGAACTACCATCAAAAGAAACTACTGTATATACTGAGCAAACGTTCATGTAAAGAAGCATCTTTAAAACAAAGTCTTCAACAATAGGATAACTAGCATTTTAGAAATTTACGAAGTCTGAATTCATGCAAATCCTCTCTTTGACAGATGGTGGCCATCGTAGACCCTCATATCAAAGTGGACAGCGGCTACAAGATCCATAACGAGATAACTGCCAAAAACTTCTACGTCAAAAACAAAGACGGCAAAGACTACGAGGGATGGTGCTGGCCAGGTCAGAGTGATGTCTGCAGACGTTGAGCAACAAATGGACATGTATTGTTGTTAATGAATGTTGTGCATTGTGATTTGAAGGAAGTATAACTCAAATTTGATTTCTCTTTTGGAAATTCTTTCTTTTTATTTTCCTCACATACAGGGAACGCTGGGTATCCAGACTTCACAAAACCAGAGATGAGAGCCTGGTGGGCCAGTATGTTCTCATTTGATCAGTATGAGGTAAGACTGTATCTTGGTATTGCATCACATTTTCAGCTCCATGGGCATCTCGAACATCATCCTCTAGGCTAGGCTTCTCCCACACATTCTCATTTTTCTCAAAGTTCCACCCACTACAGTACAAGCTTTTAGCACGGTAGCAAGGCATAGTTCCTGATTAATAATCAGTTGTATCAGAATTGGAAGGGGTTGAATTCTACCCATTTCCAAACATAAATGAAAAAAGAAAAGGTCTGTGTGGTACCAGTTCGCCAACCTGATCTAGAGAGCTACGTCTTTTCATCTAAATGCATGCCTAAAAATAGCTGGCTTGCTTAGCATTAGCTTACATGTTTTTGAATAAGATGCAAGATGACATTACCCAAGTTGGAACTTTATCCAGAAAAGGAAGTATGTAAGCAGATATTTCCATTCTGTTCGCTCTTTTTGATTGTTTAAAGAAATTTAAACCAAATAACTGCTGACTGACCCATTATGGTTTCTTTAATAAGTTGAATAGTAATTCATAAGGTGGATGCTCCTCATAGACAGATTTAGATAGTTGATATGTTGTAAGAACATTTTAACAGAAAAAGCTGCATGTTTTTCCACACAGCAAAGTCCTAAAGGCTGGTATGTGTTTTGTCTGTAAAGGTATTTATAGCTGCAATAACGTAAATAAAGTCGTTTTGCAAATGTTTTACAATGTTGTTCCTCGGCAGGGGAATCACCACCCAATACGATATCACGAATTTATAAATATCCCGATTCAATATTATATTTTGCGCAAAATTTTTAGCGATTAATAAAATGTAGCCTGTTTCTTGATATTCCTTCAGTAATACAAACTAAATTCAAATACAAGAGTTTAACATTTAACTTAAAATTAAATAAAATGTAAAGCTACATTTTTACTGAGGAGCGTGTATCTTTGTCATCCACCATAAGGATTATTTCTAAATAAGGTTGGCAAATAATTCACTCCTACCACAGTTTAGAGAAAAAGCCATAACGGTGCATAAGATTTTTGATAAAGTAATGCCATAAAAATGCATTTCTCCGAAGCTTCTGCATTCAATACAGAATTGTTTATATCTGAGGCCGATCGGCTGATCACCAGTCATGGACGTTCAGAAAACTGGTTAATCTCTAATCTAAATGTAACAATTTTTATTATTTTTTTTTTTTTGGTTATGTTGAAAAAATTAAATGTCCCCCCACATCTCTGTCACATCACTGTGTCCATAAATGGATTCCAAAGTTCAGTAAATTTGTAATTTTTATTCATTTTTTTTTTTTAAATACTCCATCATGAATTGTTTTCGTTTACCAAGCTTATGCTTTAACTTAAATTTTTATCTACTGTACACCCCATCTCCTAAAGCTTACACAGTGCATCTTGTGATCTCTGAAGGCTCTGTTTTTCAGAGCAGAGCTCTATGAACAATAACCTGCATCTAGATCTAGGAATTGACCAGATCCAGGGGTGTTTTTTTGTTTTCATATTTATTTCATGTTTTCTTTGTAATGTTTTAATAAGCTGTTTTTGGCATTTTTCCTTAGCGGTCTAGTTAAGATTGATGTATTTTTAGAGCTATATAGCTGTGTACGTGGCAACAGGAAATGGATACATTCACTCTTATCTAAAAATCCACCAATAATCACAGTATTTAGTTGTCTTTTGGTTAAATATGTTGCCTTATGCACTTTTCTAGTAGTTAATTTGTGTCATCTTTTCCAATACCTTAGGGTTCCATGAGCAACCTGTACACATGGAATGATATGAATGAGCCTTCCGTGTTCAATGGCCCAGAGGTTACCATGTACAAAGACGCTGTACACGGCAACTGGGAACACCGGGACCTCCACAACCTGTATGGATTCTATGTGGTAAGCTATACTTCATCTTCGTTAAGGTGCTGTTTTTTGTTTTTGTTTTTGGCTCGTTCCTAAAGGATAAATTTCAGTACTTCTCTGAGTAAAAAAAAAAAAATGCCCTCACTTTGCCAGTGTTATTAATTTTATTTTTTTGCCACATCCTGAATAGCAAATGGCCACAAGTGATGGTCTGATCCAGAGGTCTGGTGGAACAGAGAGGCCATTTGTTCTCACTAGGGCCTTCTTTGCTGGCTCACAGAGATATGGTTAGTACGGAGAACCCGCTTTTGGTACACTGGAGAAACGAGTTTCTTAGAAATGAAGGTACACACGATACACTTTTTCATTTTTGTTTGTTTGTGTGAAGGCGCTGTATGGACTGGAGATAATGCTGCCGAGTGGGACCATCTGAAGGTCTCTATCCCTATGTGTCTGAGTCTTGGACTGGTGGGCATCTCATTCTGTGGAGGTTAGTTAATAGCCATTCCATGATTTATATTTAAAACAAAATTAAGGTAATAGCAGGTAATAGAAGACCACAATGTTTTTTTTTTTTTCACCATTTCTTTAATCAGTTTTGCTTGTAAATAAAGGTGTGCTGTGTAGCCCTATTTAATACTTGATTTCAATAGCTATCATATGTTTATCTTGCTTTCTTTTAAGGGCAATAAGAAAAAGTTGAAGGATGCTTTTTTTTTTTTTTTTTTTTTTTCCCCCCCAGTAAGCATTCTTTTATTACATACTTCTTTATTGTAGCATGACAAACTAGACTGTACACTGAACTTGTACTTGTTATGTAACAACACTCACCTGATATATAAATTCAGCCATTGCATGCTGTTCTTGTGAAGCCATCCAGTCTGCCAGCCCATGTTAGATTTTTTTTTTCTTCTTCTTTCTTTTCTTTCCCCTCTATGAAAGTTCCTGTTATCAATGTTGGTGCTACAGTGATCATATCAGCCCAGTCCCACAGGAAGACCACAAAGCTTGCAGCTGTCTTCATAATATTCTGTTGACTCAATAATAAACCCTTTTGTATGAGAAATCCCCAGTTGAAATTTTGTTTTTCTCTTTTTCCATAGCTGATGTTGGAGGCTTCTTTAAGTCCCCCAGTACTGAGCTGCTGGTGCGTTGGTACCAGACTGGCGCCTACCAGCCGTTCTTTCGTGCACATGCCCACCTGGATACCCCCAGACGCGAGCCTTGGTTGTTTGGCCGTGAGAACACTGCCGTCATTCGGGATGCTATCCGTCAGCGCTATACTCTCCTGCCCTACTGGTACCAGCAGTTCTACAATGCATACAGGACTGGCCAGCCTGTTATGAGGTCAGAGGGAGACCCTGCTCACTCCTGCTCACACTTGCTCAATCATTTCAGATGAGAATACACCAGTTGGACTATTCTTAAAGTGTATTTTATTTGTTCCTCTTGTGTTTGTTAGGCCTCTTTGGGTTGAGTATCCTAAAGACACAGCCACTTTCACCATTGATGATGAGTTTCTGATTGGTGAGTGACCTATTTGTGTTGTGTGGTTTAGTCTTTTTATTTGCTCTTCAATGTAACCGGGGAATCATTAGCACCTTCACTGAAGGATATTTCTGGACATATAAGTAAGTTGTAACATGTGAACGTGTTTTTCTGATTCAGGTCAAGATTTGCTGGTCCACCCGGTCACTGAGGAAGGGGCACGAGGAGTTACAGCTTACCTGCCTGGATCTGGGGAGGTGTGTAGATTTTTTTTTTAAGTGTTAAATCTAGGGCTGCAACAACTAATCGATAATTATCGATAATGAAATTCGTTGTCAACGAATGCCGTTATCGATTAGTTGGGCTGCTCACGTTATTGAGGCGCGCAACAACGAGATGCACAAAAACACACACAGATACGCAGTCGTTCGCGCAATGGAGGTTACAGAAGCGTTTGCAGGAAAAAGCGCGCGCCCCAAGTCCTCCAAGGTATGGGAGCAATTTACATTGAACGCCTCTTATCGGGCGTTAAAATCTTAACGTTTTTCTGCCGTTCGTAGTGTCCGGTGAGCGCGGATGAAGCGCAGAGGGTTTTCTACACATGCATAGACATAGGAGTCAGTGAGAGAGTTCACACGGGCTTTGGTGACGTGCGTTTGTCCGGCTGCGCGGTTATACAGGGTTAAAAAAAAGTTGCATGTAGCTTTTTCTTTGCGTTCAGATCCCAACGAACCCAAGGAAAACACTTCTAGTTCGTTTTCTTCACGTTCATTTTAGACTTCGGAGGACCGGATATATCCCATGATCCTACACGCTATACTGTACAGAGGGAAATGCGGAAAAAGGGCAAAATAAACAGAGTGAACCCAGTAGCGGCGAGATTTTTTTCTCTCCCCACGTCGGTGTATTACGAGAATGTCTAGTATAGCAAAATGGTCTAATTTATTTCTTTTATTGAGACTACAAACAAAAAGGATAAAATACACGAGAGTAACGAAATGTATAAACCGTGAAAAGGATGTAGTCAATCAATTAATTTTTCAATTAAAAATATCATAATCTGGAGATATACTATATATATATATACTGTGAACTTGCCATCTGCAATTATTGTTAAAAACAAATGTTGATTTACATAAAATAAGGTTTAAATGTCAAAATTAAAGATAATTAAACTGTGGCTATTGCATTTTTTAAAGTTTACTTTTATACATAAATAATACCCTGATTTATGGTTTTATATAGTTAAGCAAAACATCAAATTAAAGCGTCTAGCTTTTATCCGATAAAAGTCTAGCTTTTTATCCGATTTAATCGATATACATGTATGTATATATATATAGATGGCAAGTTGACGGTGTAACACTGTCAACTTGCCATCTGCAATTATTGTTAAAAACAAATGTAGGTATGGTTTTATATATATATAATTATAAGCAAAACATCAAAGTAAAGAAGCGCTTAGCTTTATCCGATTAATCAAAACAATAATCGGCCAACTAATCAATTATCAAAATAATCGTTAGTTGCAGCCCTAGTTAAATCCTTTTAGGATAAGACCGCCAGCGGTTAGTGTTGAAATAAATAAATGTGTCTGAAGCATTCTTATTTAGATTTCTCTCCATTCTTCTTCTTACAGTCCTTATTTTACCTGATTTCTGTTTCTTTCCCCCCCTTCAGGTCTGGTATGATGTCAACACATTCCAGAAACACAATGGTGCTCAGAACCTCTACATTCCAGTCACTATAAACTCTGTATGTGGTTCCTTTAAATGTAAAAATAATAAATATTTTTGTTAATCCACATTTGATTTCATGCAATCTCTACTTTTGCATGGGGTAGATTCCAGTGTTCCAGCGTGGTGGCTCCATCATTTCAAGAAAGAGCAGAGTTCGTAGGTCATCTGTGTGCATGGAGAATGACCCCTACACCTTGTATGTGGCTCTCAGCCCACAGGTACATTTTTAAAAGTTGTATAATCTTTCTTCAACATAAATGAGAGATTTTAGCTTTATATTCCTCAAACTAAACTTCATCAAGGAGGAAGGCAAGGTGTTTTCTCCTAAACCTGTATATCTTGTATTCGCAGAGAGTTGCTGAAGGTGAGCTCTACATAGACGATGGCCACACCTTTGATTTCCAAGTGAAGAAAGCATTTGTTCATCGGAGCCTAACCTTCTCCAGCAATGCTCTGACATCCAAGTATGCCATACCCACTTTTTTTTTTTTTTTTTTTTTTTTTTTGCTTGCTTGACATTTTCTTTGTTTAAACATGCTTTTTACTGATGATATTAATGGAGGTTTACTAAGAAGTATTTTTTTTCTTTTCAGGAACTTGTGTCTGAATTGCAAGTTCAATACCAAATCTTGGATTGAAAAGATTTTCATATTGGGAACCAGTAAGCCCAATAAGGTTATTCTTCAAATGGATGGTATGTCTTAGTTTATTGACTCTTTAACTGATTTTGGCTTTTGACCTGCCCAAGTTTTAATACCATAAGAAAACAATTTCTACCAAAACATGATTTAAAAAACATATTCCGTAAGACAAAACCAGAAACACTTTTTTACAATTTTTAGCAAGACTTAGCTCTAACTAAAGAACCTTATGTAAAGTCTTGTTCTTCTGGCCAAGGCCATGTTATAATGTGATATTTATTTTTTTTTTCATTTACTTTTTCCACTAATCTTTAAATCCCTTGCATTCTAACATGTTATATTGGTTTGAATAAATCAAGTTTAATGTTTAATATGTATCTGCTATAAAATTGTATGGCAATAAATCCACAAACAAAAAATGAATCCGGTACTTGATGCAGGGTAACAATTTGACTTTTTTGTATTTCAGTAAACACTGAGCTAGTTGTTCTGATTATTTCCTTGTTCTTTCCCAAAGGCCGACACACTGCCGTGGAGTTTGAGTTTAATGCCTCCATGTCAGTTATAACCCTGCGTAAGCCAGGCATGAACGCTGCAGCAGACTGGACCATCCTACTGCAGTAACACACTGGATGAAAACAGTAGCCTGGGGGTGTGGGTGCAGAATCCAAGCACTTAATCTAAGCAACGAAGACTGGGTGGCTCACTGAGACTGACCAAGACATGCAAGACTACTCTGAAAGATTTAATTTTTGTTAGTTACTATCTCATACAATGTTTTTGCGCACACAAACAGGTAAAGGGTGAATTTTGACCCAGAAGGAGGGTGTTTGAGTTTAGTTTGGGGGGTTAATAGGAGGGAAATGGTAGGTGTTTCAGGTTTTAAAATTTGTAAGCAAAAGTCCAAAAATTTAGCAAGATTTCAAACTGTTTTCTTGTAGTAAGTGGTGTAGTCAGCCTGTTCATATATGACTGTGATTAAAAGAAATGGAGAGCATGTGTTCAATGCACATGATTTATTCCATTTTGTTTTAATTCAATTTAAAGTAGAGGACTTTTTATTTTTTTTTGTTGTTCCTAAATTTCATTCTTTATTTTATAGTTGATTGATGGGTAAAGGGGTTGGGTATCATAACAGATTTACAAACTGGGAATATGTTTAAGGGAATTAAACCACTGACTTGAAGGAAGTGTTTCCAGATTCTTTAATATTTTTTGTTAGTTTGTCTCCTCTCCCACCTAGCAAAATCTGAAGTCATACATCTAATCACCCTCAAGATATATTTATCTTGAGGATGATTAGATGTATGCCTTCAGATTTACAATTACTGGAGCAAAGTTGATTATGTAATAATGTGAAGGTTACAATTATTGAGGAGATGATGACATCTTTAAAATTACTTACATCGATTACATCAAGTGCAATCTCTTTTTTTTTTTTTTTTTGTTGTTGTTGTTCCTGTACATTCC
Source organism: Channallabes apus (assembly GCA_030522415.1). Lineage (NCBI taxonomy): Eukaryota > Metazoa > Chordata > Actinopteri > Siluriformes > Clariidae > Channallabes > Channallabes apus. The sequence goes on from CM060113.1 coordinate 32,964,027, forward strand.
TGTCATGTCTGCTGTTAATGAATACATTAAAATCTTCCCTGATTGCTATAGTGAGGACCACACAGCTGTTTTTCCCTTCACAAATATGTAGTGTAATGAAACTTGAACAGACCTCCAAAGAGGTGGAAAGTTTGTCTTGGTTATTATTAAAGACCATGATGATTGATTGGCAACTTGAGCAAGACAATAATAAACAACAATATTCCCAAACTTTTGGGTGTAAGTCTTTTTATTTTTATTATTTTTTAAATATATTGGTGTGATTTGGTAGGTCCTGAACACAGCAGACCAGGAACATTAGCCTCATGAGCCACAGTGTTGAAGTTACTCTGACCCAGTCCTCTAGCCATCACTGTTTGGCCCTTGTCAAAGTAACTCAAATCTTTATGCTTTCCCATTTTATCTGCTTCCAACACATCAGCTTTATGAAAAAGGTTTTACTTGCAGCCTAGTATATCCTACCCACTTCCAGCTTCGATTGTAGGGAGATATTTAAAATGGCTACTGGCATTTAATATGGCTACTGTGAGAATTGACAAATTGTAATTGCTAAACAATTGGGTTCAGAGCAACTCCAAAACTGTTTCCAGGCTGCAGTGGTCAGGACATACCCAAAAGTGGCCAAGACGTACTGGTGCACATAGGGAGTGAAGGCGGGTCTGTGTAGTCCAATTAAGAAGATACTGTTACTCAAATTATTGAAACCAGCATTAACATTTTCCTCAAGGTGTCAGAACACACAGATCATTACTGTTTTAGTGGCAAATGAAGGACACATTTTATATTTGGCTGGTGGTCAGAATGTTATGGCCAATCAGTGTGTGTGTGTGTGTGTATATATATATATATATATATATATATATATCACATATATATATATATATATATATATATATATATATATATATATATATATAGCCTTATACTGTGTATTAATTAGGTTGCAATAAGGTCAAATATAGTTTAGTGGTTCAAGTTCTGCATTAATAGTTTAGTTGAACCGAAAAAGATACTGGGCCCTTAAAGATGGATTTTTCCCCCCTGAAACGTGAAAATGTTCCATACAAAACTGTACACGGTGCAGTAAACAAAAGACCAATTCGATTCCATTCGATCCTAGTTGTCGCACATTATTGACGTCACTTGTTACCTCTCGTTATGGCGACTGAAGGCGCAGAAGTGTTGAGCGAGGAATTCTCCAACCCGTCAGGTTTATACATGTTTTAAACATATACCGCTACACATACAAGTTTGTAATTGAATATAATGTAGTCGTTTTAAATGTTAATTTATTTTTGGGGGTGTTTTATTGATTTATTTAACTGTTAGTTATGCATTTCTGTCGGCTCGCTAACAAGCTAGTTTAAATTTAGCTTAGCTTAAAGATAATTAGTTGGTCTTATCATCCTTTTTGTTTTCTTTTCCGAGTAACTTCTTCTCCTTGGACACGAACAATTAAAACAGTGCTTTTTAGATGGAGTTTAAACGTGTGCCAAATCTGCAAACAGAAATCACCTTTGCACCTTCAGAGCAGTGAATATTAGACCAGCATGTGGTCAAAAGTATGCGGACACCTGTCCAGCACAGACCTTTGGAAGTACATTAGTTGCTGGTTAATATATCTAAATATTTAAAATGATTTAATGTAGGGCATTGGTGGCTTAATGGTAGGTTTCTTGCCTGCCACGCTGAAGGCCTGGATTCGATTTCCACCCAGGGGCCAGACACCAAACACAAGATAAAATCCAGCTTGACATCCGGCATTAAACCTGTGCTAAGGATCGCATAGTCTGCTGTGGTGACCCCTCAACGAGAACAGCCAAAATTCGAACAACAACAATAAATATATTTGTTATATTTACAGGTTATGAAGCCCTTGATGTCAGTAACTTGCCCCAGCCTGATTTAGGGGTATCTAAAGACACAGGAGTAACAGACATGGCAGCTCCATCATTAGCCTACAACGCACCTCCAGAGACTGGAGAAGAGGATATGGAGGATCGAGAATTGCCAGTGGATTTTGACAGACAGTGGAAGCTAGTGAATGAGAATCCACAGGATTTCAACAGCTGGACTGATTTATTACAGTACTGTGAACAGGAGGTGAGGAGAAAGAGTCCTGAGAATTTAATAATGTTACACTGAAATAAACTGCATGTAAGCTTTGCTAACAATAACGCTCTGTTGTGTTGTCAGTCTGACCTTTACATTTCCATTTTCACACTGTTGCAGGGGCATATAAGAGCGTCTCGTCAGGCTCTAAGCGCATTCCTGGCAAGATACCCGCTCTGCTACGGCTACTGGAAGAAGTTTGCAGATTTGGAAAGGCGAGCAGGACACAACACAAAAGCTGAGGAGGTGCGGAATGCAGTAAAAACCTGTGAGAGATTGAATTCCCTGAGTCATGGATCTAAAACTTGCACAGTTGAAAAACTCTATCAGCAGCAGGTTTTAATTGTGTTTATGTTGTTTGTTTGCACTGATGTCATACTTATCTAATATCAATATAACCAAAAAAAAAAAAAAATATATATATATATATATATATATATATATATATCTGTACAAGCAAACTGTATTCATTTAGTGTTTTGAATATGACTGGCACAGAAACTTGCTAGTGGACAAATGACGGAATTAAAGTCAGTATCTATCTAAATACCTTCAAGAGCAAACCACGTGGATGTCAGAATGTAATATCAGAATTTAAAACTGGCTCTTTCAACTTGCTTTGCTTGAAATCCTGAACGTCAAACATAACGTTCTAGTATAGAAATATAATTAGCTAAATGACTAAAGTAGTAATAAAAATGGTTTATACCTCTTTGCTGTTGTTGATGGTAAAGTCTGTCGATTTTCCTTTCTTTTTTTAAATTTTATATATGTTTGCAGTTCCTCAATAATCCTGCAGGTGGCATGCTCTAAAACTATTCATACAGCACCTGATAACTTTGTTTAGAATTGGAACTAAATCTGAGAATAAAAATCAGCATTTAGGTATCATGATAATATTCCCTGGTGATCCCTGATGATTTCCATCTCCACCAAATAGTTCTTAGTATTTTTGATCAATTTCTAATTTTATTTGCAAAAAGCATAGAAAAAATTTAGTTCCTCATGATGCTTTGATGACTTGCAGGTATGTGTGCAAGGACTGACAGCGGTCCCTCTCAGTGTGGATCTGTGGATACATTACATTAATCTTCTGCTTGGCACACTGAATATGAACCTGCCCGAGTCGACAGAGCGCATTCGCAGGTAATATGAAAAGCATTTTCTTTTTTTTTTATTCGGTTAGTCAATAAGGTCACGTTTCAAGGATTGATTTTTAGTCACTCACTAGCTCGGACTTGCTCACTTTCCTTTATTAAAACTAATGGACTGTTCATATCTCTTATACCAGGTTCTGCCTTACTATTTGTTAAATCTTGCTGCTTATCGCATGAGGAATAAAAGATAATTTTGCTTAAAAGTATTTTGGCCATTAGGTGGGAATCGAACCTGGGCATTCAGCGTGGCAGACGAGAAACCCACCACTAAGTCACCAATGCCCTACATATTAAATAAGTTATTTAAAATATTTAGATTTATAAACCAGCAACTAATGCATTTCCAAAAGTCCGTGCTAGCCAGGTGTCCGGATTCTTTTCACCATTTCCTGTTTGTTATTCTTATCATCACGCAGTCAGGCAAACTTAAAGACTGGCTTCTGACATTGAGAAACACAGTATTGATATATCGAAAAAATATCGTTATCGCGATAATGGCATGTGCAATATTATCGCAAAGAGTTGCGATAAATACTTTATTTGCCAAGCATTTGTGTGTCCAAATTTGACCAATCAGATGGGCCCTTACTATGTTTATACCCGCTTATATATATATATATATATATATATATATATATATATATATATATATATATATAATTTTTATATATATATATATATATATATATATATATATATATATATATATATATACACTTAATTCTGTCGCGAACTAAGCCCGGATGATCAGAAGACTTAGCGATTAGCCGTTAGCATTTTGTAGTGTGGACGGTAAACCCAAATGTGGAAGCAAGCGAGTAGGCAGGATAACCACGCGAATTAGTCACAGGACTCTAACAGAAGGAGAGCAAGGGAAAAACACACATTTAACCCGCGTCCTATAAACACACACTCAAATCAGAAAGTAAACAATCTGAACCGACATGGCGAACTCAGTGACTAAGCTCTATGCGATGGTTTGTTTACTCTTCTTATACTTCCGGGTTCGCGCCCGCATTACTTCCGGGCCCTAGTGCCGGTCGCGGAACGAGTGTGTGTGTGCGTGCGTGTGCGTGCATGAGTGTGTGTGTGTGTGACAAATAGTATTTTTTTTATTAAATTTTTGTTTAATAATATTTATTTTTATTTTTAAAAAACAGGCAAGCCAAAGAGAATATTTTGTATAAAAGAGGCTCTTGTTTTAAGACACTATTGATGAGTGTATGGTTACATGTAAATAAAAAGTAATGTTTGAAAGTAATTCATATTGTGTTGGCAGGTTTATAGTAACAGCAAACCAGAAGTCAGAATATCTGCTGAGGGTTTTAAGTCATTCATAGTGTTTTGAAGTCTAAATATTTGCAACTTCCTTGACATATAGTTTCTTTTTAGCCTGAATTAGATTGCATCAGACGAATATCTATTACCTGTTTCTTTTAGTATGATCATTACATATATAAATAATAAAAAAAAAGGCAATAATAATAATTAAAAAATGCATTTCTGTAGGGAAATGTTATATTGCAAGAAATATCGCTATCGCAATATTCAACAACAATATCGCATATTTTCCTAATATCGTGCAGCCCTAATATTGATGCTGCTTTTTTGTGTTGTACATATAATACAGAAAATGTGTGTACCAAAAAAGGCTACTTCTGAAGTTTATCCAACAAGGAAGTGACCAATATTGCTTCCCTAAAAAATTTAAGTTGCTTGTTACCTTTAGCTGTTTTGGAGAGATGATTTTTTTATGTTCCCCAAAAATGTAAAATTTTCAGCGTTATACCGACTCACTTCAAACAATAATATTTTAAAACGCAAATTATTCGGTTGTCTTTGAGTATTGTTCTTATAATTTTATTTATTTATTTTTTCCAATTTTCTCCCCAACATTAGTTGTAGCCAATTCCTCCCCGTCGCTAGGGGGCTCCCACATTAAGGCTACGACTACCACTCAGTCGGGAGAGCGAAGACTATCACGTGTTTCCTCCGAACTGCGTGATGTCAGCCGACTGCATCTTTTCGAACTGCTTGCTCACGCACCACACGCACAAGCCTCCGGCTGTGAGAGGAAAACAGCATCACCCGGGGTTCGAACCAGCGATCGCCTAAAAACAGCCTAAAAAACATTTGTAGTGTCCGTAACCATGTCAATTTCATGTTCCCATATTTTAACTATTTGGCATTTTAGAATAATACCCCTTTTCAGGTTTATGTCTTTTCATGTGAAATCGAAATTGGCCGAGTTTCATCTGAAAGACAATTAAGATCATTAAATGCTTTGGATTCAGAAAAGTTACAGATACTCCATAAAAGGGCACAAAATTACGTTTAGCGAATGTGTTTCTTTTTATCTAATAAAAACGTAAACGTGTATGCATATTTACCAAAAAAAAAGTATAGATCAGGGGACAAGAAGCATCAAGTATTGTGGAAAAATGGTGTTTTATGATCCTATCTGAAAATTCACTTTTTCAAAAAGCCGACACTTTTTAGCCCTAATACCATGTTTTAGCCGAAAGCAATGTTACGGGAAACTCTTTCCATAAACATTGAACATCTCCTTCCATGAAAAAAAAATCCCACCATATAAATGGTTTTCCTCGTTTATAATCTGTTCCTGCAGAGTGTTTGCATTACAAATTCTTTCGAGTGAAATCATTCCATTAACATAAATCTGAAAGTTGAATTACAGCCAAAACTACAGTATGTCAGAGCTGCTGTTATGGAAAATTAATACACACCTTCTGGTCATGATTCATGCATTCCGCCGATTTGAACAGAAATCTGAAGTCTGAGTGGCCTCGTTCTGCATCCTGTCTCTGTTCCACAGAGTGTTTGAGGATGCTCTGGCTGCGGGAGGCTGGGACTGGCATTCAGACCGCCTGTGGGACCTGTATGCCGAGTGGGAGAAAGAACAGGGAGACTCGAGAGCCATGACTGCAGTCTATGACCGCGCAACGAGAGTGCCCACCCAGCTCTACAGAACCCACTATGAAAAGTAAGTCACCACAAGAGAAGCAGGTTTTAGAGGGTTGTTTACACAGCTGTTCAGTTTGAGACACAAATCCGCATACAAACACAGAGATTTGTGAGAACTTGCTGATATTTCTTCTCACTATCATATCTTGTGATCTTTTTTCCCCCCTTCATATATAGATGCAGCTGAATTTATCACCCAAAGCCTTATTGGTAAACTGTCAAACACCTGCAATTCAGCACTACAAAATTACGATCTCCAAAATATCACAATTTTTTTTTTGTTTTTTTTTTGTCTTTTGCTTTCACAGTCCATAAGAAAATGAGTGTTGTGCTGAGTACTCTCAAGGCTAATATAAATTATTCTGGTTTTGTCCTTGCAGATTAAAGGCTCATTTAACATCAAGTCCACTCCAGGATGTGCTGAGCCCTGAGGAATACGAGAAGGTGCAGACTGAGTACAGGGAGAATCAGATTCAGGCTAAGAAAGAGGGAGCTGATGCTACAGCTGGCGAGGAAGAGGAGGAGGAGGAGGAGAGGCCGCCCGGCGAGGATGAACCTGCTAATGATGGCAAAGATTCGGTAATTAACATTGATAATAAGAGGGTTTAATACCAGTGCTGAGTTTCATGTACTTGTATGAGGGGCATTTAAGTCAAACCTGGCCTTGTGATGAAATTTCTTGTGAGTGAATGCATAAAACCGATATTTACAGAAGACTCAATGACGTTGATGAGACTCTTATTAAAGTGAAACATTTGAATGATGCAAACATTTTAAAGAAACCCATATGTCTGTGAATAGCATTCACGACCGAGGTAGTTCAGAGCCCACTGCAGTTGTTCCCGTGAACATTTAGCAAAATATCAACGGATAACTTGTGGAAGAGTTCGCCTGTGTGTGTGGAAAATGTACACACAATCATTCACAAACACCACTTGCATATCAGAGGAACTCGGCTGCCACATCCCCTGTACAGTCCTGACCTCACTTCAAGCCATTTCCTAATGTTTCTGCCATTAAAGGAGCTTCTTGGAGGCCAGCGTTTCAGGACAAAGCAGCCAGTCCGATCATGACTCCAGCGTACCAAGAACTTTCTACCTTTATGGTATCCAAGCACTAGTGAGTCACTGAGATAAGTGCATTAGTGTAGCAGGGGATTATATAGAGGAAATAAAGGGAGTTTTCAAAAGTACCAGTTTGACTTGAACGCCCCTCGTATTAAACACTATTTTAAACAATCTGTTATTGTTTTTGAGAGCAACTGATGAAAGTTTCTCAGAGGTGGGTCTGTTTTTGTTTAATATAGGCTGTTTATTATACAGATATTTTCTTTTCCATGTAAACAGGGGATGCATTATATTTTGATCACAGTCTGTTTTTAATAAGAATCTCACAGAAAATAGTGTAATATATTGGGGATCGATATTGAGCTTAAAAATAAATATATATTTTTAGTCCATGTCTCACACAGAGTGCTTTTGGTTTGTTAAATATAGACTGGGTGTTATCTGACATTTATTTTATATTCACAACACCCCTGTTTCTGAATTGTTCCAAATTCCCATTTCCGTTTTTGGGAATTTTTATTTATCTTTCAGCTATGAGGTCTTCCTTGCTTTGAGGGCTTACTCGCTTTGTGATTAATTATCATTTCTGCAAATGTGCATAAGTGACAATGGTTATACAATAAAACTGCTACCACAGTTGTCAGCTATTTTAACAGGTCATGTTGTGTGTATATATATTTATTTTTTATTTCCCCCCCCCCCCCATGCAGGAAGAGGCAGTGCAGAAAATGCGTGATCTGATCTTGGCCATCAGAGAGGAAATGTATCAGCAGAATGAAGCAGAGGTCCGGAAGAGATGGAACTATGAAGATGCGGTAAGAGTTCATCTGTAAAAAAAAAATCACTCCGTCTTTAAGTTGTGTTTTCTTGCTTTGAATCATGTGATGTTTTCTTTTCTCGTTCCCTATGTCAGATTAAGAGGCCATATTTCCATGTGAAGCCATTGGATCGGACCCAGCTGAAAGCCTGGCACACCTACCTGGACTGGGAGATAGCTGAAGCTGAGGCAGCATGTGCAGTCCCTGAGGGGGCGAATGTGGAAGGTCAGGAGTGTTCAGAGGTCAAAGAGGGCATTGGGGGCCATAGGAGAGTGCAGATTCTGTTTGAACGCTGCCTCATTGCTTGTGCACTCTATGAGGAGTTCTGGGATAAGGTAGGGAAAAACAAAATGAGCATGTCTGGATAAACATGCTGAAGAGTTTGTTTCAGTATGGCACTTTTAAGTAATTAACTTTGTTTGTGTGTTGTAGTATGTCCATTATCTAGAGCCACGCAGTCTGGAGGAGGCGCAAAATGTGTATCGACGAGCTTGTGAAATCCACTTGCCATACAAGCACAGTTTTCACTTGCAGTGGTCCATGTTTGAAGAGAGACACGGTAAGGAGCATTAAGGGGAAAATGTGAACATGACACATTTTGTGAACGTTGTAAAACAATGCGTTTGTCCCAAAGACAAAATGTGAGCAACATTGTGCACTTGTAGCAGTTTTTATAATAAAACTTTTTTTTTAATAATATAACTTTTTAATAATTAGCAAGATAATATCTCCAAAACATATATAATATAAAAAAAAATAGTGGCCAGTTACATGTCATATCCTTCCCCAAATACACAGAACCTAAACATTTCATTACAAGTAGCCATACACTCACCAGCCACTTCATTAGGTACATCTTGCTGGGTTCGACCACCTTTTGCCTTCAGAACTGCCTTAATTCTTCGTGGCATAGATTTTACAAGGTTCTGGAAACACCTTCCTCAGAGATTGTTGTCCATATTAACCTGATGCGCATCACGCAGTTGCTGCAGATTTTCCATGATGCGAATATCTGGTTACACTCCATCCCAAAGGTGCTCTATTGGATTGAGATCTGGTGACCATGGAGGCCATTTGAGTAGAGTTAACTCATTACCATTGTTCAGGAAAGCAGTTTGCGATGATACTAGCTTTGTGAGATGCTGCATTATCCTGTGGTCATAAAAGGATGGACTAGGTCAGCAACAATACTCAGGTAGGCTGTGGGATTTAAACCATGATCAATTGGTTCTACTGGGCCCATATTGTGCTGAGAAAATATCCCTCGCACCATTACACCACCACCAGCCTAAAACATTGATACAGGTCAGGATGGATCCATGCTTTCATGTTGTTTGACAAATTCTGACACTACCATCTGATTGTTGAGGCAGAAATCGAGACTCATCAGACCAGGCTAAGTTTTTCCATGTTGTGCATTCAGAGATGTCCTTCAGTATATCACGCTTGTAACAAAATGGTATTTAAGTTACTGTTGCCTTTTTATCAGCTGGCAATTTTCCTCTGCTCTCTGGCATCAACAAGGCATTTTTTGACCCTGCCTTCACTCTTTTTCAGACCATTCGCTAAACCCTATTGAAGGTTGTGTTAGAAAATCCCAGTAGATCAGCAGTTTCAGAAATGCTCAGATCAGCTTGTCTGGCACCAACAACCACACCACATTTAAATCCCCTTTCTTCCCCATTTTAATGCTTGGTTCGAATTTTAGCAGATAGCCTTGGCCATGTCTACGTGTCTAAATGCATTGAGTTGCTTTCATGTGTTTTTGACTAATTAGACAAGGAGTTGAACAGGTGTACCTGATGAAGTGGCCATATTCTCTGTGTAGCTGTTTTTTTTTTTTTTTAATATTTTCTTTTATCTTTAACGTAAAAACAAAAAGGCTGGAATGTATTCGCAAACTCAAGTGCGTTTTAAAAATTGTACAGCGCCATCTGTTGAATTTTTTTTATGAAATAAAATTTCTACGAGTTACTGTGAAGTGCGTGGAACGAATGAGTGAGATTGTGCTGATTTTTAAGTAGGTTTATTTATTTATTTTAAATATGATATAAAGGCATTTTCAATTTAACTGTAGCATTTAAATTAAAAATTATCGTCTCTTCCTGGGGGCCGACTGGGATGAAACAAAACCTATGTTATCTCATATATACTTGTGAAAACCCCCTTAAAATTCCTTCAGTATTTTGTTATGTGATGCGTGCACAAACAAACAGACAGGCAAAAAAATCCAAAAAACATCTTGATGTTTGATTCCTTATCTTGCGTCCCACCAAATTCTTTTTTTTCATAAATATCTTCGATGTACAGAAACGCCACCTTATTGTAGTTGTATTACAGTATATGTATAGGTAACATAATTTGTTGGTTACCATCCTGATGAAAAATGTAGTACCCTAGCCCCTGACAATATTAGTCCAACCCAACAGTATCTTAGGGCTTGACCCAAACTTATTCAGTCTGCAAAGTGCATGAAATCAGGAACTGGCTCACAGTATTATTTGATTTGTACTTCATCTTTGCTGAAATTAAATTGTCAAAAAAAGAGCTTTATGCTGTTATGTAAAATACAACTATTTATTTGCTCTTGGTTTCTTGCAGGTAACATCTCGGAGGCACAGCGAATACTAGAAGCTCTAGAGATGGCTATGCCTGGCCTGGCCGTGGTGCGCATCAGGAGGGCGGGGCTCGAAAGGAGAGTGGGTCGTCTGGATAAGGCAGAGTCGCTGCTACGGGAGGCAGTTGAGGAAAATAAAGATAAGCCGCACCTTCATGCCTTCTACTCCATTAAACTGGCCCGCTTTCTTCAAAAATTGGTCAAGAATCTATCGCGGGCTCGCACCGTGCTACAAGATGCCATTGAGATTAGTCCGGTAAGAAACTAGCTGCATCTGTGAATGTGGAATTTTTGGTGGTTTGTTTGGTTCTACGTATATCTGTTGTACATGTCTCAGTATGTGAGGCAGAAATTGACTTAAGTCCACCGTGTTTAAGGATTCGTACATTCTTACATATTAATATACCACTTCCTAAAACTATGGAAATAATAAAATAAAAAGTCCATGAATTCACCTTAATAGTGACACAAAATATGACGGCACGGTGCAGTAGTGTTTCACACCTCTAAGGCCGAGGGTTCGATTCCCGCCTCAGGTCTGTGGATGAGTTTGAATGTTCTCCTCCGTGCTTGGTGGCTACACCGGTTTCCTCCCACATTTCTAAATTGCCTGTAGTCTGCGAGTAAGTGTGTGTACTTGTGTTCCCTGCGTCGGATTGGCCTCTGACGACCCTGAACAGGAGGAGGGGTTTAGAGAGAATGAGTGAGTGAGAGACTAATCACATCACAAGTGCATCAGTGAGCAACGACGACTTGTACGGCAAAAATGCTATAATACATCCTTTCCCTATTTCTTCAGGAGGAGGACCTAAAATATAAATAAGGAAATCAAAGAGCACACGTATTTCGTGCTGCTTTCTGTTTAAGCTAGTTCTTGTCTTAACTACATGTTACAATGCCATGTGTGTATCCAGGACAACAGTAAGCTCTACCTGAATATGCTAGACCTGGAGCTGTCTGGTGATCTGCGGCTCAATGGAGGAGGTGTCCAGCAGTGCGTGAGCAAAGCTTTAGCCGCACCTCTTTCATCAGATTCGAAGATCCTCTTCTCCCAAAGAGGCCTGCAGTTTGCTGAGGATTTTGGGACCACAGTGCAAAGGTCAGACATCATTCAAGATAGATGAAGGATTTAATTCATTATAGAAGTTGTGTGCTTTTGCACCATTATTATCTTTTCATCTAAAGCATAACCAGATTACATTGTTGTTATACCTGTGGTAAGCTCTAGATCCTAGCCTGCACTCATACAAGCAGCATTTTGACCAAATACCATGCACTTGGCAGCTTGTGGGCATTTCTATCTTTAGTTTACTGCCAGTTGCTATGGTTTCACATGTAGTGCTAAGCTGCTTTGATATGCACACAGACTAACCACAGTGTCTAAAACCACACAAGATCACAAATCTGGTATCTTCCTAAAACTAACATCGTGGACAGACTAAAAAGTGCATCACTGTCTACGTGTGACAGGATGAGTCTACTTCTACTTTGTGACTCATGATTTCTGGCATCAGTTTTGGGTAAATTCTGTACAGAAGCCATGGCGTGTTAGTGAATGTGTGGAGAGGGGAAAAAAAACAAGTCTGGGGGAAAAATTCATGCCACAAGTTCCTCATCTGTTCCCGAATCATGTCTTATTTGCATCAAGCAATTTGTCATGCAGCTTGCCCAACCCAATTCAAGACAATAACAGTCACTTCACATAATATCTAATGTCCCAGGGAATTACCAGATTTTAGTATACATAATTCTTGTATACGTATTGTGTTTATGGGTCTAATGTGAATGATTACTGTTTGTGTGTTTGCAGTTTGCTGAGTATCTACGAAGACCACCAGAAGCTTTTAAATGATCTCGGTGCAAAGAAGCGTGGAGCAGAAAACAGGTAAGAAACACAACACACAGCATGGTTATTCAAACACTTTTTTTTCTCTCTCTTTTCATCTGCTTTTTAGCAGTGTTTAATTTGTTTATTTATTTAAATCTTTCCAGTGATGGCGATGATCCGGAGAAAATAAGTAAAATGGACGATGGCTCTGCTACAGCAGCACCTCAACAAGCAGTCCCGCCTACTATGCCCCCTGGTCCTCCTCCTCCTCCTCCAGTGGTGGGCGGAGATACAAGTGGTTATGGAAACTATGGCAACTGGTATCAGGTATGCTTCTGCTTTGCTTTGTATTGCAAGTTAATTGTACACTGTATAATAGTGAAGTGAAAGATGAAGGAGAGAGTAATATATTTTTTGTTTAAAAAATGAAGTCTAATTGTCTTATTGGGTAAATGATCGAGAAGTGATCATGCTCACGCTCTGTTACCACATTGCACAAGACTGTGATCATTTCATTAATTTCTTCTTTTCGATTTTCAAAAACAGCAGTATGGAGGATATGGTGGCTACTCCAACCCCTGGAACCAGTACTACCCTCCCAGTTAGGGGGCAAACAGGTCATTTTGCAGTACTTCACAATGCCTCACCTTTCATACACACAGGGCGAGATGTTTAATGGAAGTGTGATGATGAGCATGAGCCGAGTCACTTTTTTTTTTTTTATATATATCATGGATCCACTCATCTCAGTGCTCGTCCCGTGGTAATGACTGTTCCAACCTGGGTCTTGTACTTAGTACTTCTTCTGGACTCAGAAAAGATTCAGACTGAATTATATCAGCCTTTTAAACAGTGTCTCTCTTTGAGGATGTTTTTTTATTCCTCAGTATTATACAACAATGTTTTAAGCTTTTAACCTGTCTCAAGTGTACATGTTTGCATCAAGCAATGCAAGTAGTAAGCTAGCTCATGTTAATTGTGTGCATGTGTAAAAGTTAATAGTTGGACAGCAATGCAACAGAACGCACGTTGTACAATAGGGTTGTTGCTGTGTCACGGTTTCATGGGTAGATCTGATACTTAGTTTGCTGCCAACTGTCTTTACTCCAGTTTCTTTTAAGCCAGCTGTGACACCACAAATATTTGTCAAATGACCTCATTTGGACTCTGCGTGAATCAGATTTGCAGCAACTTTTGTTTGACCACCTGCATTAAAAAGGCTTTGTCCTTGTAATTTGTTACTGTGGTAAAAAGCTGACCAAAATCAAACAGCAATATTTGTCCACAGTCTTCAGTTTATAACATAAATACAAATGAAAAAAGAATCTAATATTCTCTAAAAGAAAAAATATTGCTTGCATGTTTTTTTAATCCATTTTATGAAATCATTGTTCCATAAATCTGTATTGTAATTGTCGTATTTGTAGACTAGCATACCATCATACCATGACCATTTTAAACTGTAACAACCTTATTGTACACTCATGCTTTACTTACAAAGGTGCTGTTTTTTTTTCCTCTCTTTAATTTTTTTTTTAATCATAATGTAAAACTTTATTTGATTATTGATTATTTGATTTTTACACATGTTGATTCCACTGAAAAATACAGAATGATGCCTGGATGCATTGTGTTCTTCAGAGAACACTAACATTTAAAGTTATTTAGACATGGAGTATTTCTTTCTGAATCTTGAGTGGTGTAAGGTGAAATGTTCAGGACGAAATCTAATAGTCAGAATTATATTTACTGGACATGCTTTGTATAGAGATGAGGTGCAGATAACATTATGTAAAAGGCTTTGTTTTATATGCGTTCTCTTTAAATCAAAAGGCAGGCATGTAAAGATTTTTTTTTTAAAGTGCAATCACCCTACAGGCATCCTTGTTTATATGAGGGGTGTTCAAGTCAAACCAGGACATTTCTTTGCACAGAACAACAGAACACTGCTATTGGGATTAAAACAACCTTTATTTCTCTATAGTAAAGCATTTTCAGTCTTTCTCTTGTCTTTGGACACCATCAAGGTAGAGTTTTCCTACCACACCGGAGCCATGATCGGGACTGCCTGCTTCACGTCTAAAATGCTGCCGTTTCATTCAGTCCCGGTGTGACTTGGATGCTCCTCATTTATTTCATATTATTTACCTGCATTTGTAATTTTTTGCCATGAATAAAGATGTCTATTTTAGAAGATTTGCTTGCCATATATAAGTAAGTAGCTCATTCATGACTGATATTTGTATTGACTGTAATTAAGTGCATTTTATTTACAGTGGGGCTACAGGCAAAAATCATTTTATTCCAAACATGAAGAAATGATTCAAAGCAGAATCATTGAAATCAGGATGGAAACCATAATTTCAGTGTTCGGTTAACTCTGCTGTTGTCAGTGTGAATATAAGTTTTATTGTTGTAGTACCCATGAAGGCCTGTTCGACTGTTTAAATGACGTATAAAATCAAATCCAGTCCGTTTTTTTTTTTCTTTTGTTGACCATACAAGCAGGGGTGGAAGAGCGTGGATTAAACTTATCTGCCTTTACTTCTTTGCAACCACAAGGACAGCAGAAGGCACCAAACCTAAAGAAAAGAGAAAACAAGACCTGAGTAAAATAAAAAAAAACCCAGATGCTCAATTTAGCATGCATCAATACAAATGTTATTTGACACACACACACAGTACGATACGCAGTGAAATGCTTATATAACCGGCTGTGACCTTAAAAAAAATTTTTTTATTCATATTTATTTCCTATTAATAAAGAAATACAATAGAAAATACATTTAGCTAGGATAATATATCTACAAATATAAAGGCAAGAAAAATATAAGAAACTTAGCTGTACAAATATAGAAAAGAAAATATTCTGATAGATGAAAGATACTACTCCAAAAGTCAGAAGTGAAGGGAGGAGAAAACATCATTTGCATCTCAAGATGCTTTACTGTTGGCATGACAGGAAATAGTGATCATCTTTTACTCCCGGACAAGCTTTTTTTTCCTGCATGCCCCAACCTATCGAAAAGATAATCACAGAAAATAACTCGGCAGTCCAATCCCTGTACATTTTGCAGAACGCAGTATCAGTCTGTTTTTAATGTTTTTTTTTTTTATAGTAGAGAAGTAGCTTCTTTGCTGCCCTTGTATGAAGATGAGCGCTACCATCGTGATGAGCGTTAGCTATGTGTCATGCCAGCAGTAAAGCATCCTGGGACCATTTATGTGTAGGGTTGCTTCTCAGCCAAGGGAATGGGCCCAAGAACACAGCTATGGTACATAAACATCCACTGAGAGTAACTTCTCCCAACCACCAATAAACAGTTTGGTGACCAGCAATGCCTTTTTCAGCATGATGGAGCACCTTGCATAACTAAGTGACTCAGAAGCAAAACATTGAAATTTTGTCTCCATGGCCAGGAAACTCCCCAGACCACGTCCCATTGAAAACTTGTGGTCCATCCTGAAAAGGCAAGAATGAGCTTTCATCAGTCAGGATGTGGCCCAGAAGTGAACTGACAGCATGCCAGGGTGAATTGCAAGGGTCTTAAAAAATACGGGTTAAATATAGACTCTCTGCATAAACGTAGTAGAATTCTCACTAAAAAACATTGACACTTGTAAAATGTCATTTACCACAGTAACATCTGGGGGAGGGGGAAAAAAATCTAAAAACACTGAAGCAGCAGACTTTTTGAAAATTCATATTTGTGTCACTCAAAACTTTCGGCCACGGCCGTACATGCGTGCTACTTGCACACCCTACATTATAACTACAGTTATCTTAATCCAAGTAATCTTGGATCAAGAGCATAATTCATTCTGGAAGCGGGCTCATTTCCAAAACACTCGTAAAAATCAAATTTTCCATAAGAAATAATGGAAACTCAAATTATTCGCTCCACAGCCCGAAAAAATAAACACATAAAAATAATTAACACAAAATATTAAGTAAAAATAAAACAAATTAGCCTGCACTATACCTTTGAAAAGAATCACGACAGAGCAGTGTTTCTGTGTAGAGCAAAGAGAAAGTGTGTGTGTCTGAGCAGAGAGAGAAAACGGATCTTTAACCTCTCTAAAGAGACTTGCTTTTGCTTTACACGTGCGATGTACACACACGAATACAGTCACGTAATAAAATGTTTTACACACACACGGTCACTGTGTTATAGTAAACAGTACATGCGTGCACGGATGTTGATTATACCAGTAAGAGACGAGCACTAAGACCCAGCAGGGGAGACTATTACCCATAAATCGCATGTGACGCTTGGCGTCAAAACAAGAAGCACATGCATGATACTTTGGTACTCGTAAACCAAGACGTGTTCGTTTCCAAGTCAAAATTTATTACAAATCTTTGCTCGTCTTGCGGAACATTCGTAAAACCGCGTTACTTGCAATCCGAGGTTTCAGTGTAAATCAGTTCCTTCAGTATAATAACAAAGATACCATTAAGCTTCTGAAAATAAAAGAAACACAGCAGGAAGGGTTAACATCAGCCCACTGTCCTGACGCTAATAAGTTGTCTTTCTGTACTGCCCGACTGTAGACAAAGCAACAAGAGGCACAAGAACGAACAGAAATATGTAAAAAATCCCAAGTCGGAGCAGCCTAATAAACATAACCCTATAAACATCACTACTAGAATTTCTCTCACCAAGCTCACGAAGAGGTTTTTCCATGTCGAGTTCTGTGTAGACACGGCGGGGGTAAGGGGACAGCAGGGTAAAGTCCTCGCCCACAGAGCTGTTCATCTGTACGTATACTCGCACTGCAGCCAGTGGCTCCTGGGCCTTGAAGACTGTCATCAGAGCAGAGCCGTCCATCAACCGAACCTAACACGGGGGAGAGAGAGGAGGATGGTGAGCTGCAGCGAACACAACCAGCTGGGACTAGAAGTCTGAACATATTCCGGAATCCTACCTGTATCCGACACTCATCATAGTCTTTCTTGGCTGGAGGAGGACCCTGGATCTCAGGGGGAGACTGGGGAGTGGCTTCAGAAGGAGATGTCAGGCCTGTACTTGAAGAGCTCCCACCAAACTGTAAATACACCAACATGTAATTGGTTAGTGGATTCTTAGTTACATACATTATGTGTGCTGCCGTATTCACCTTTAAAGCCATCACAACCCTGAAAAGGATAAAAACAGTTACAAGATAAAGAAGAAAAAAAAATAACTATAATAGTAACAAAAGAATGGATTTTGCCATGCGTTTGATCTGTGTAACTTTATTTTTTTTATCTGAGGCTTCAGCTGGATTGCTTTGGCCTAAATTTTATTTAGCTTTTATTTAGCTCTACCCCTTTTCCTTAAAAGGCAATCCATACGGTATACAGAATTTCATCAGAAGAAGTGAGATATGCCTCTAAAATTATAATCTTCTCCCTTAAATAATATAAGGGGAGCTCTCAGTCGAGAGAAATAGCACCCTTAATCCTAAAATATCCCTGTGGAAAACCCTTTCATTGATCACATCAATAAAAAAAATTAACCAAAAGCAAACACCTTGCGTGCCCTCTCTTCTCTGTCACGGGCAATCTTCTCTTTGACCCTCTGCCTGAAAAAGAACAAAGACCAAATAAGAACAGAAAAGCGTTGTTATAAAGATCCTTGGCACAGTATCATCCAGCTCTCACGGTACTTTGCCAATCGGTCTTCCATTTTCTCTCTCCTGCGCTGTTCAGCCAGCTGCTTCATTTCATCATCCTGCAGCTTCTGTCGGACCTGCTGGAGCTCCTGGCCCTGTTTCCTCCTCTGTTTCTCCCTGTCTACTTCCTCCTGACGCTCTCTCTCTCTCCTCTCCTCCTGCTTCACCCTCATCAATTCCTCAAGCCTGGGCATAAATGGAAAAAAAAAATTAACACTTCTCTTGTCAAGTCAACACATTTTTACTTCAAACTTTTAAATTCTGCCTTTTTAAATGTCACCAACCTCTTAATTTGTTCCTTCTTCTCCTCTTCGGTCATTGGTTGTTTATCATCTTCCTGTTCTTCCGTCTCTTCAGCATCTGCATAGCATATACAGTGGAACTTCGATTACGAACGTAATTTGTTCTGGAAGCGGGCTCGTATTTCAAAACACTCGTAAGTCAGAGCGAATTTACCCATAAGAAATAATGGAAACTCAAATTATTCATTCCACAGCCCCAAAAAATTAATACATAAAAATAATTAACACAAAATATAAAGTAAAAATAAAACAAATTTGCCTGCACTTTACCTTTAAAAAAAGTAAACATAAATCCATACAGATAAGTGTTTCCGTTTATGCATGCCCCCTCTCCCTCCTCTCGTCTTACACAGTAACACTTCCTCCTCTCTTATTTGAGTTTCTCACATACACACCTTAACGGAAAGTCTGTTTTATCGGGAAAATTAACAAGCAACATCGCTAGTAACACTTGCATGAGTGCACACTAATGGAATCACTGCTGTAAAGTAAAAATAAAACAAATGAACCTGCACTTTACCTATGAAAAAAGAAAAATCGCACCAAAGCAGTGTTTCCATTAAAGAGAGAGAGTGTGTGTGTGTGTGTGTGTGTGTGTGTGTGTGTAAAGGCGAGAGGGGGAGGGGTGTGTGTGAAGGGGCACGCTGTCCAATGACACGCGCACACACAATGTCATGAAAAAAGAAAGAAAATGGATCTTTAACCTCTCTAACGAGACTTTCTTTTGCTTTACATGCGTGCACACGTGTTATAAGATGCACACTGTACACATGCATACAAACATAAAATAAAACACACACATGGTAATAGTGTTACAGTAAACAGTACACACATGCACGGACGTTGATTATATCAGTAAGAGACGCGCACTAAAACCCAGCAGGGGAGACAATTACCCACAATTCCGCAGCTCAAAAGAGAGAACACCATTGTCTCAGTTGTGATCATGTGACAGTGTCAAAACAAGAAGCGCATGCGTGATACATGATACTAGGTACTCGTAAACCAAGACTTGTTTGTTTTTCAAGTAAATATGTATTAAAAATCTTTGCTCGTCTTGCGAAACACTCGCAAACCGCGTTACTCGTAATCCGAGGTTCCACTGTATAATGAAAACTAAATGTTTTCCATTTTACAGTGCATTAATGTATTAATGATGAGATTGATTAGAGACTGTGGTGAGGGAAAGCATTTCAGATTGAATGGATCTGATGGAAATACAGTGGTGTGAAAAACTATTTGCCCCCTTCCTGATTTTTTATTCTTTTGCATGTTTGTCACACTTAAATGTTTCTGCTCATCAAAAACCGTTAACTATTAGTCAAAGATAACATAATTGAACACAAAATGCAGTTTTTAAATGAAGGTTTACGTTATTAAGGGAGAAAAAAAAATCCAAATCTACATGGCCCTGTGTGAAAAAGTGATTGCCCCCCTTGTTAAAAAATAACTTAACTGTGGTTTATCACACCTGAGTTCAATTTCTGTAGTCACCCCCAGGCCTGATTACTGCCACACCTGTTTCAATCAAGAAATCACTTAAATAGGAGCTACCTGACACAGAGAAGTAGACCAAAAGCACCTCAAAAGCTAGACATCATGCCAAGATCCAAAGAAATTCAGGAACAAATGAGAACAAAAGTAATTGAGATCTATCAGTCTGGTAAAGGTTATAAAGCCTTTTCTAAAGCTTTGGGACTCCAGCGAACCACAGTGAGAGCCATTATCCACAAATGGCAAAAACATGGAACAGTGATGAACCTTCCCAGGAGTGGCCGGCCCACCAAAATTACCCCAAGAGCGCAGAGACAACTCATCCGAGAGGCCACAAAAGACCCCAGGACAACATCTAAAGAACTGCAGGCCTCACTTGCCTCAATTAAGGTCAGTGTTCACGACTCCACCATAAGAAAGAGACTGGGCAAAAACGGTCTGCATGGCAGATTTCCAAGGCGCAAACCACTTTTAAGCAAAAAGAACATTAAGGCTCGTCTCAATTTTGCTAAAAAACATCTCAATGATTGCCTAGACTTTTGGGAAAATACCTTGTGGACCGACGAGACAAAAGTTGAACTTTTTGGAAGGTGCGTGTCCCGTTACATCTGGCGTAAAAGTAACACAGCATTTCAGAAAAAGAACATCATACCAACAGTAAAATATGGTGGTGGTAGTGTGATGGTCTGGGGTTGTTTTGCTGCTTCAGGACCTGGAAGGCTTGCTGTGATAGATGGAACCATGAATTCTACTGTCTACCAAAAAATCCTGAAGGAGAATGTCCGGCCATCTGTTCGTCAACTCAAGCTGAAGCGATCTTGGGTGCTGCAGCAGGACAATGACCCAAAACACACCAGCAAATCCACCTCTGAATGACTGAAGAAAAACAAAATGAAGACTTTGGAGTGGCCTAGTCAAAGTCCTGACCTGAATCCTATTGAGATGTTGTGGCATGACCTTAAAAAGGCGGTTCATGCTAGAAAACCCTCAAATAAAGCTGAATTACAACAATTCTGAAAAGATGAGTGGGCCAAAATTCCTCCAGAGCGCTGTAAAAGACTTATCGCAAACGCTTGATTGCAGTTATTGCTGCTAAGGGTGGCCCAACCAGTTATTAGGTTCAGGGGGCAATTACTTTTTCACACAGGGCCATGTAGGTTTGGATTTTTTTTCTCCCTAAATAATAAAACCCCTCATTTAAAAACTGCATTTTGTGTTTACTTGTGTTATCTTTGACTAATAGTTAAATGTGTTTGATGATCAGAAACATTTTGTGTGACAAACATGCAAAAGAATAAGAAATCAGGAGGGGGGCAAATAGTTTTTCACACCACTGTAATTATATTCCCAAATTCGCCCAATTTTTTTTTTAGGTCCAAGTCTAGGCAATGGTAATGCATCTTTGACAGGATATCTCCCAAAAAGTTTTTCATGATGGACCAGCTTATCAACATGGATCACGCTTGTTTGTCTGACAAACATGTAGCACAAAAGAATTCTGTTCTTTCTTTCCGGATGATCTTGATCCCTCATTAAAGAATTTTGTGACATAATTTAAAAACATGTCATTATCTTTTCAGTTTTTAGCCAGAAGGACTGCATTTTGTTTTTCTAACAAACCCCACATTTAGAACAATGATGAACAACTGAGCACAAAGGTCTTACCCTCAGAGCGTTCAGAGGCAGGCTGGGACGGGCTCTGTTGTTGTTCTGTTGAGCCTAGAACATTCCCGGCTGGTGGAACGTACGGCTCGTCTATGTCCGGATCATTCTCGTGTTCCATCAGCCTGTGTAGGACAATGAGTAAAATTGAAAAAATCCCAGCCCACAGCACTGTTACATCAATCAATCACACCTACCAGTCCATAGCTCTCTCAATGCCCTGGTTGCCAGTGTGCGCTACAGCCTTCTCCCTTTCGCAGCAACACAGAAATAAATTATTAGTGCACGAGATTCGGATGCAAGAACTCAGAGTGAGAATAAACTGCCTGTTTACTTACGCTCTGTTTTTATTAAAGCCCATCTCCAGGAGGCTTTCTAACGTTGTGTACTCTGCCATGTTGCTGGAAAAAAAAATTATATATATATATATATATACATTCCGACAAGTTTATTAAAGCCAAATGCAGCATCTGAACTATACCCCATTAGAGTTTATATCTGTCTACAGTAACATTTCAAAACTATGAAAAAAAAAACACATGGAATTAGGCAATTAAGTAACAACAACATTCAATCATCTTCTATACCACTTATCCTGTGTACAGGGTCAGGGGAGGCTAGAGGCGGGGTAAGTTGCCAATCTATTGCAAGGCACAGGCGCACAGAAACAAACACACACAATAGGCTAATGGAAACACCAATTTACCTAATCAGCATGTCTTTGCACTGTGGAAGGAATCCAGAGTACCTGGAGAAAACCCACCAAGCACAAGGAGAACATGCAAACTCCATGCACACAGACCCTGAAGGGGGAATCGCACCCTCAACGCGGTAGACGTGAGGCCACAGCGCTAACCAATACGCCACCATGCCACCGTAACAACAAAAGTCAGTTGTTATTTTAAGGTCTGGAATAATTCTTGCAAGAACAGTTTTGTCAGGTGCATCTGCAAAACCCATCAAGCACCATGATGAAACTGGCTCTCATGCCATCCCATCCCAGGAAGGCAGACCCAAAACTTACCTCTGCTGCAGAGAAGTTCATTGAGAATTACCAGCCTCAAAAATCACCAATTAACAGCATCACAGATTAGAGCCATTGTAGATTAACAACACTTAACATTATTTTTTTTTTACCATGGCATAAGTTACCTCCTGCACCTCTGCAGTTAAATATGTTATTTATTATATAAAAAATAAGCCACATGATCTTCTCCTGAAATTCATTGGCATTGTAATTGCATGCATTTTGCACAAAGACAATAAACTGAATCTAATCTAATAAACCTAACAGCTAGCAAGCAAAGCATAATGCATACTGAACAAAGGAGGCTTGGCAATTATCTATATAGTAAAACTAAAATCTTACATTACACTGATTTCCGATTATGCTAAACCTCGCACACACCTCCTGCACTCATCACAATCACACCAGGTTAACACTCAGTAAGTTAAATGCTGAAGCAGTGCACGAACTAGCAGCTAGCCAACCGGCTAAATTGTGCCTTGTCAACCAACAGTCTAGCTAAGCTAAAGAGCTGCTTCTAAACTACTAAGTTGCACATATTACCCAGTGTTACATTTTAAAAAAAACATATACAAGTCGATATAAAATATTAGCGTTACATGAAATTTTTAAAATCATATTAATATGTTTATTTTAGCCATGCATGCTAGTTAGCATAACAGTTTCTTACATAGCTGCTGTCCCGTCCACACACAAGTACGGCAAGCGCACTGGGACAAACTGAAAACGCGATTCGCTCAGGGTTTCCAGAAACCACGCCTGAACATTTTAAAGGTATTTCTAGTACCTATCTCTTGAATAAAAAAAAGTAAGAAGTAAACTACTTGATTAAAGAATGTGTTTGTCTCTGTGGT
This sequence comes from Channallabes apus, assembly GCA_030522415.1. NCBI lineage: Eukaryota > Metazoa > Chordata > Actinopteri > Siluriformes > Clariidae > Channallabes > Channallabes apus. The sequence continues at coordinate 32,987,608 of CM060113.1, forward strand.
TGGGTGGTGTTTGTACAGGTAGGCAGTAGGAAGCATCTTAAACTTTTGTCATTCAACGGCGTTCCTCACCAACTCTAACAGTAGGCAGCGTCATTTACAACAAAAACGGACACGTCAAGCCAACTAAAAAAGTAAATGTTTAATAAAAGAAAAAGGTCAATATAAGATTTTCAAAGTCAGAGGGGGAAAGGTATAGTGTGGGGAAAGGCAAAACAACAATGGCAACACTCACTCACTCACTCACCATCTATATACTGCTTTATCTGGTGTACAGGGTAACAGGGACCTTGAGCCTATCCCAGGAAAGTTAGGGCATGAGGCGGGTTACACCCTGCACAGGGTGACAATCCATCACAGGGCTTACACACATCCACACATGCTCATTTACACACACAATATGGGCAATTTGGGAACGCCAACCGGCTAATCTGCATGTCTTTGTACTGTGGGAAGAAACCGGAGTATCCTGAGGAAATCCACCATGGACGGGGAGAACATGCAAACTCCAATCAGGCAGACCCGAGGCGGGAATCGAACCTGGACCCTGGAGGTGCAAGGTGACCGTGCTAATCACTGAACCATCGTGACAATGGCAACAGAAGTGGGTTGATGAACCAAAAGCAAGACATTTGCTTTCAATACAGGACAAAGAAGCGGAAAAGTCAGAAAGAGGAAACGTATTGATTAGCAGACTAAGAACTGGACACAGCACCCTTTATAATAGAACTTTATTTATAGTAGGTAAGCACCCAATGGGACTGTTGAGTATGTATTGCTCTTGTGCAGGAAATATATGCAGGACAGGCTCGATATAGTGGCCTAGCTTCAAAAACTAGGTAGAGCAGAACACAATGTTAATAGTCTTTTAGAAGGAGGAGTCACTAATTAGTTCCTAAATTGCCCAGTGTGTGAATGAGTGTGTGAGTGTATGTAATGGATTGGCACCCCATCCAGGGTGTACACCAAAGCTCCAAACCCTCCAACCATGTATCCAGGATAAAGCTTTATAATCAATGAGTGACTGAGTGAAAAGCAATTAATGTTGTTTTTAAGAAAGACTGGACTGGGAATTCAGCTTTAAAGGATTCCCAGCCAGTAGGTTTAACTGCCAGTAAACAAAGACGAAGGAAGAACTTGGAGCTCATATCTAGCGAAACCATACAGTAGATCAATCTATGGAGCATCTAGATCAATCTACGGAGCATCTACAGTGATGGCGCATATAACAGGCGGAATTTAGGGCTGACGAATTATTGGAGCAGCGTGAGGAGCGGCAGAGGATTGACCACACACTTCTTTCGCATATAATCATGTGGTAGCACGCAGGCATTACCTGAGTAACTAATATATACATTTTGTTTGGCCTGCTGCTGGTGGGCAGTGTTTGGGTGGGCAGTGTGGCGGGCTCCCATTACCGTGAAACAGTGCCATAAAATGTAACATAAGAGAGCATCATCATCACCTTTTATGTCATACTGTGAGGTAATAATACTGTTTATCATTCAAAACATTGGAGCGGCATGAGGAGCAGCACTGGGTTGACTGGCACACTCCTTTCAGGCGTCCGTATCTGCATGTGGGCAGAACCACGGGTAATCTCAGATATGTCAGAATACAAAGTTTCAATAGATCCAGGCATGCTTTGTGTATTGACTAAGTATTGAATCAGGGTGCATGCTGTAAAGGCTGGCAGTAGTGAGTGGTTAGTATTGTGGCATTGTGCCTTCAGGGTTGAGGGTGTAATTCCTGCCTCTGCTCTGTGTGCATGGAGTTTGCCTATTCTCCCCGTGCTTGGTGGGTTTTCTTCTACAGTAGGTTTCCTCCAGGGTACTGGTGGCTCAGTGGTAGGTGTTCCACTTGCCATGCGAAAGGCCCAAATTCGATTCCCAACCAGTGCCCAAATCCCAGCCACTGAATCCAGTGCAGGTCCCAAGCCCAGGTAAAATGGAAGGGTTGCGTCAGGAAGGGCATCTGGTGCAAAACCCGTGCTAAGCTTGTATAACTGCTGTGGCGACCCCTTGCTGGGAGCAGCCAAAAGACCAATAACAACAACTCCATGTTTCCTCGCAGAGTCCAAAGACATGCAGATTAGGTAAATTTGCATTCCCAAATTTTGTGTGTTTGAGTGAATGCCTGTGAGAGCCTGTGAGAGCTTGACACCCTGTCCAGGGTATACCCCACAAGTCTCCTGGCTCCAGATACTCGGTACACAGGATAAGCAGTATAGAAGATAAATAAATAAATGAACATGCTGTAAAGCTGTGGTTCTCAACCTTGAGCTTGGAGGACCTCCTGTCCTGCACATTTTAGTGTTTTACCAGCTCTATCACACCCACTTCAGTTCAGAAATGGCTGTTAATTGGCTAATTAGTTAAATCAGGTGTACTGGAAACTAAAAGGTTTAGGGATTGATAATGACTGTTGTAAAGGAAAATAATCACCAATTGAGTGGTGATAGGAGGGCTAGCATTACCTGCGAAAGTAGCAAGTGGTCAACTCGCTGCCACCCCTCATGCTGCTCCAATTCTTTGTCAGCCCCTTCTCTTGCCTGTCGTATGTGCTGTCGGTACAGATGTGTCGCAGTCTGATCCAGGGTTTCAGTAGCTATAAGCCTGGCATGACTTCCCCGTTTTCGCTATGGACAACGCTGCATACTTTACAGTCTGTGCGGAACGCCTGTGACACACTCACAGTATAACACAAAAGTTGATGTTGCCACTGCCTAATACTGAGGCGGCACTACCTTTAGAATCTTTTTTATATCTATTTATAAGTAGACACTGTTATATGACTAAATGGATGCACCAAAATTTGTTGGTATTATTATAATTACTGTTCATTTCTTTCTTTATAGAAATAATCATCTTTAAGCAGGTCTACAGGGGAAAATTTCCAATAAATTGAAACTGATTCTCAGAGAGGCTGTTGTTGCAGTTTCCCAGTTGACAAAAAGCTAGGAACCTTTAAATCCCCCATTACCTAAATTATGTTTTTTTTTTTGTTGTTGTTTTTTTTAATTGGCAGTACGGTGAAATAGTACCTACCTCCAAGGTCCGGGGTTCGAGTTCAACCCTGTGTGCATTGAGTTTGCATGTTCTCTGTGTGCTCCAGTTTCTTCCCACAGTCCAAAACTCATGACTTGGTCCTTCGTGTCTGTTTAAAAATTTCCAGGGAACAAACTTCTCATTCTACAACAAGAAGTTATTAATCTTAAAGCTATTAAGAAAAAGCCAAGAAATTCTTAATAATATATAAATAGCTAAACCTTACTTACTCAATGAATCAACCAATTTTAGTGCAGATATTTTATCATTAAGCTACAGCTATGTTTTCTTTTTGCATGATGTTGTATATGGACAATCATATGTAGACACCTATTCATCACATAATAAGTGTTTCTAATAAATGACTCTTGTCAAAAACTATTTGGAAGCATACATTGTACAAAATGTTCTTGTATGCTATAGCATTACACATTACACTGAATGGAATTAAAGAGCCTAGTCTTTAGGCCTAGGCCTTGATTTAAATTATGTTGAGTGGCCATGCTACAAGTCCTTGTGAATTAGTTCTTGCTATAGAAACGATGAGTGCGTTAAAATAATCCTATATGTGGTTTGTTTTTCAACTAGAGCAATTGTCAGCATTGCTGGTACAGGAAATTAATCGGCACCTTCTGTCCAATCAGGCTGAAGAATTCAATTGTGCCAAGGGTTACGTATTTATAACAAAATCTCCAAACCGGATACAGTATAGGGAGTGGGTTTTGTTACTTATTGAGAGCGTGAAGGTGTAATAATCTACTAACTGTTGCAATCCTCAGCAGCAATAAGGAACTCGGGACAGCACACTCCATTGTGCGGCTGTCTGTCAAAGGTATTACAGGTAATGTTCTCTCTCATTTTTGACTTTTGCCTCTCTATCTAGCTTTTAATCACTAAAATCTATTTGGTCTGATAATATAAAATAATGTGATATTTTATTTTTAATTTTTGATTTCCAGATACTGATAAGACTTCCTATAGCCCATTATTATCATACGAGATAAAAGCTGCAAAAAGTAAGTGGTTAATTTTATTTAAAAGGTGGCCAAAAAATATATATGTTTTAGGACAGTAGTTGCTGAAAAATTGGATATTGTCTCTGTGATGGGCAAGCATATTGCTAAGTTTCAGTGGAAATTAATCATTTTTAATCATCTGACTGAAGTACCTCATCCTCCTCATGTGCTCTCACACAATTTGCAACAAAAAAAAAAATTCTATTTTTTTCTTTTGTAAATTGTGTGAATCTGAATCTTGCGTACAGAAAAGTTTCTTAATCATATCTGTTAAGGCTTCTTGTTCCACGGGTCAAAGTGTCTAAATTCTAATTGTTTTATTGGTGCTTTCAAGGAAAAGGACAGGAGTGGGTAAAGTTCATTGTCCAAGTGCTTGATAGACGGAAAGAGAACAACTGATAGGTTCAGTCAGCAATAAGAGAGCCGGCGATAACACAAAGAAGAACATTTAACAATACAGAATCCATCATTCATTAGACATACATAATCTTTTGCTAGACTCGTACATGTATTGATTAAATAAACACCAAGCTATATTTGAGTGCTTTCTTAAATGTGTTGCTTCTTTTTTTTTTTTTTTCGCATGTGAAACCAGATGACCTCCTTCTGAGAGCTGCACTTGAACATGCAGATACCGTTTTCAGGTCCGGCTGTGGTGCTCGCTGTATGTAACAGTCTCTCCATATGGAAGACTTCTAAGTGCCAGTGGAGGAGCTGTTACTTGCAGAGCGTTACCAAGAGCTTCCTCAGGAGACAACGGAGAGTCTGGAGTCTTCAAACTACCGATGAACTAATAAACTACTATATACAGTAAATTGTTGTTTTTTTTTCTCAACATATTTTGGTGTACTGTGTTCAGACTGGGAGGGACTGGGACATGGTCACCTGATGTGTGAAGGAATTCATGCAATGCTGCCAATCTGTCATGGTTTCATGTTCCCTCTAAGAAATGTCTAGGTGTGCACGGGCGGGCATACAGAGTGAACCCTGTGTGTCACAAAACAACTACAGAACCGTTTATTCATAAAAAACTAAATATGGGTGTTTGGTGTCTGTATGGATGATTGGACAATTATTTAATATATTGTAGTGTATTTTCTGGATTGAAGTAAACTATGATGGTATTTATTTTATTTAGAAGAATAAAACCTCTTACATATTTTATTACTTGAAATATGAATTATCCTTTCAATAATTCTTGTTGTATGTATGTGTTCTTTTTTGTTGGATTTCAATGGCTTGAATATCCCTGCTATTCTTACACAGGGTCATGTGCTTCATATGAGTCAACTTTTACATGATTATATTAAGCAAATATAGTTATTCAAATCAAAGTATTCTTGTTGGATTTGGATCATCCTGTGTCACCCGGAGTAAATATTCAAAGGACGCTGTTTGTTTTTAGTCCTTATCATTTTTTGCTGACTACATCCAGTCTGCCTTACTGTTTATACTTTCTAAAATGTACATGTCATATTGCAATGCATTAACAAGAATTAATTTGAATTTAGAAAAATATCTAAAGAGTAGCATTTTTTTTATTCAATCTGCACCTTTTAGCAAACAGAAAGCAGGCAGATAAACCATGCAGATGTGATTTGCATGTAATTTGCCTGGCGCAGCTGTGACGATGCCTTTGCATCCTTACACAGGGGACTGAAAACAATCAGGCTGCACTTAAGTCTCACTAAACACTCATCTAAAGCACTGCATCTCTTTGCGTTATATTTAAACTTGATAATAATACAATTGTATAGGCTTTTATTATAATAAAAAAGACTCCATTGCAAAATACAATACGACCATACATAATAAAATGCCAGTTTAGGCGTTAAATAGAAGTATACATTTGTTAAATAGTCCGAATTCTTTTTCTGTCTGGAACGGAAGTGCGGGTTTTCAAGCGGGACTTTTGTTTTGAAATGAACATTCACTTCCGCTTTTCCTCTTCTGACTCCTGAAGCTTCATGTAGCTGTCGAGGCTTCCCGGGCATCAGGTTCACCTGAAGAGTCATTTCATGGAGCTTCATTTAAGAGCTTATTGCACTGGACAAACTGTGTGTAGCAAGTAGATCCTAAAATCACAAGCATAAAGCATAAGCATTCAAATTTTATTTGTCACATACACAGTCATAAACAGTACGATATGCAGTGAGATGCTTAAACGACCGCCCGTGGCCTTAAACATAAAAGATTATTAACAGAGATAAATATGGAATAAAATAAGAAATAAAATATAGAAAATAACTTTAGCAAATTATCACAGTTAATATGGACATGTTATCATACACACTTTAGGAAAAGACAAGCTTGTATAAATATTTTAATACTAATTTTATTGCTATATGTTATATATTGATAGATCTAATAATATCAATCTAAAATGTAAAATATCCACGTACTGTACATGGAAATTCTGTTTGTGTCTGCACATGTACTTCAGTCACAGGCATTCATAAATCATAAACTTTTATTACATACTGTGAGGTAATATATCTTCATTATGGGGTGTATGTTGACAGAGTAACTTCTATTAAATATATAACAGATTATATATATAACAAAAATGTTTTAGGGCTGATCAGTGTTAGCACAGGCGTCTTGATTTAACCACCAGATCATCATTAGGGGGAGTATATGGTTATATATGTAATTAAAAATTAATCATAGGGCCGGTCAATTTTTGTACAGGCATGACTCACCGAAGGCAGCTGTAGGCAGCATAATCATCAACTTTTATGTCATTCTGTGAGTGTGTAATAATACACAGTGTCACAGTGAAAACGGGTACGTCAGACCGCAGAGCATTTACAATGACGGCACATAAAACAGGCAGAATTAAGGGCTGCCGAAACATTGGAGCAGCAGGAGGAATGGCAGTGAGTTGACCACACACTTAATTTGCAGCTAAAGGTAGGATGCAGGCGTCAGGATCTGCACGCAGGCAGAACTACAGGTAACCTTACTCGCTCGCTCTCTCACTCATCGTCTACAGTATACCGCTTTCTCCTGTATTCAGGGAGGCCTGGAGCCTATCCCAGGAGACCTTGTGCAAGAGGCAGGGTACACCCTGAACAGGGTAGTTGCCTCTAGTATAAACAGAAATCTTACTGAGTCACTTTGTAATTTAATTATATTTAACCAAATACGTTTCTGACGGACTGTCAACCCTCACTGTCAATGTAATAATGCAGTTCTTGGCCTTTAGTTTTGATTACAGCACATAATGTGGTGGTAAATTCATATGTGAAAATTATTCCTCGTGCTCCCAAACCATGCTGCTGAATAGCTTAGTGGTTGGCATTGTTACCTTGCACCTCGAGGGTCAAGGTTTGTTCGATTCCTACATTGGGTCTGTGTATATGGAGTGCTTGGTGGGTCTCCTCTGTGTACTCTGCTTTGCTCTCACAGTCCAAAGACATGCATGTTAGGCTAATTGGCATTCCCAAATTGCTCATAGTGATTGAATGACAATTAAGCTCTGCCACGGAAACGATGGATATCTCACCAGGGGATAGAAGTAGCCGTCACCTGATGTGCCAGTTGACACATGGATGGACCAAAACTCCTACTACAAATTTATTATTTTTTTAAAACTTGCTGAGTATGTCTGAAGCAACCCCAGATCATACTGCATCCAGAGACTTATACAGTGGCCATGATGCCCACTTACCACGATGCATTCATCGGTACGGAATAGAGTCAATCTGAACTCATCAGGTCACATGACCTTTATCAATTTTTCCAAAGTCTTTATGCTCCAAGCCAAATCATGATTATTCTCACTAACAAATATAGCCACACAGCGGTTTAGTCTCAATCGCATTCTCACCTCATTGTGTGTACATAACTATACATACATTTCTACTGTCATTTATATATATATATATATATATATATATATATATATATATATATATATATAAATGGTGGCGTAGTGGTTAGCAATGTGGCCTTGCACCTCCAAAATCAAGTGTTTGAGTCTTGCCTCTGGTCTGTGTGAATGTTTTCCCTGTGCTTGGAGGGTTTCCACTCTGTAATCAGGTTTTCTTCCAAAGACATACAGATTAGGCTAATTGGTGTTCCCAAATTGTCTGAGTGTGCATATATTAATAAGCTAATACATATACTATTAGCTTATTAATATATGTATGTGTGTTTATATATATTAAAAAATTCCGAGGTGAATTTCAGAATATGAAAAACCCCTGACCACAATATCTCATTATTTATTAGGGTCTACGTTTAACTATTAGATTATGCGTTAGTTATTGCTTTAATGTGGGGAAACTACTTCAAACTAACGAGACCCGACACAGGCCTCGAAGCGAGGTTTCATTCAGACCCGCCCCTTCCGCCCCACACGAGCTCCAGAGCGCCGGAGTCACACGTAACAAAAGTACCGGAAAGTACGGGTAGCCGCCACCTCGCCTTTCATTTTCATTGAGGAAATAAAACTGAAAACCCGGGGTGACTTTCTCCGGGTTGTACACAGCTTCACAAGCTAGGATTTTTAAAGGAGAAGTCGCGTTTAGCTAACGCTACTCTAGCCGTGGTGTTTGATTAGCAGTGTGAGCTCAGCTCGAGGAGGTGACTGACTGCACACGGGCGGGACCGTCTCAACTTTCCAGCACTTTCCACACTCCTGCCTGCGTGGAGAGCTCGGTTTTACACGCTTTCCTGCCTTGAAAGGTTGGTGTCGTAGCCTATTTGTGTAGTCCACCATGTTTAGTTGGTCTAAAAGGCAGGGGAAGAAGGAGCCGGAGCTTTTTCAAAATGTCTCCGAGGGGCTGAAGCGGCTGTACCGCCAGAAACTCTTCCCTCTGGAGGACACCTACCGCTTCCACGACTTCCACTCCCCGGCGCTGGAGGATGCTGACTTCGATAACAAGCCCATGGTGCTTCTGGTCGGTCAGTATTCCACCGGAAAAACGACCTTCATCCGGCACCTGATGGAGCAGGATTTCCCCGGGATGCGGATCGGCCCAGAGCCCACCACGGACTCCTTCATCGCGGTGATGTACGGAGACCAGGATGGGGTCATACCGGGCAACGCGCTGGTAGTGGACCCGAAAAAGCCCTTCCGAAAACTCAACGCCTTCGGAAACGCCTTCCTCAACAGGTAGGACTCGACCTGTGTGTTTTTATACACACTTTATAAACCCAGAACGTTCAGGGGTGTGAGCGGTTAATTCGACCTTCCTGACAGATCAGTGCATTTAACCCTGTTAAGTTTTCATTGCTTAGTTAGAACTTGTGTAGTTCAGCACTTAATCTGCAACAGTGACCAACTACATTGTGATCCGGTTGTAGGTCTGTTACTTTTCACACAGAAGCTTTCACACACTACAGTGATATAATTTAAAAACGAACATTCCATAATCTAATTAAATAATGTGATCCTGTTATGTGGTTTAATAATGTGCTCTGGTTTAACTGTGTAATCCTTTGATCTTGAATGACACTGTGATCCTTCCAAGGTTGTCTGATCAGATTCGACACATTGCGATTATTGAAATGTTTAACTAATAAATGTCTAATTTTGTATTCAAACATGCACTAGATCCGGTGATCTGGAGTAATATCGTGATCCAGTGTGATCTAGTTACACACCAGTCATGCAATTATATCATTCAGTTTCACATTATGATCATGTGGTCTGGCTTAACACCTAGATTGGTTCCAAGATAGTTAGAGAGGTATGTTGAATGCAACAGTGATTTATCATCCAAGGTAACGTGCCACGCCATAAACATTAATTTTGGAAATAGCCCAGCACTTAATTGTCAGTCTGGAGCCTATACTCTAAGGGGTAAAAAATTACCAAGCTCTGCCTTTTGTAGTGGTGTCTTCAAATGCACACATTTTTATGTTAGATGCAAAGATTTACAAAAAAATAAAAATATATATATATATATATATGTCTGCTAATGCCCCTCAAATAATCTTTAATAGTTGGTATACATTTCCTTATAATAGACGCATCAATATCATTCAGGGTGTCGCCCCTGAGACTAAAAAAAATTATGGTTTACTTTTCCTGTGTGTGCATGTACTCAGCTCCGTGTCACGGTCAAGATAAGTTATGGCTGTATTCTGAGAACCAGACTTGGGTGAAGTGATTTGAGTTAATCCAGGGGAGTATGTGGGCCAGATGCTCTTGATTTGGGCCTGTGTTATGTTGTTGCTCATATGCTATCGGGGAGTGTTTCAGAATCATGGATTACAACTGTATAATCTGTAAAGTTTTCTAAATTTGATTGCCTAGTTCTATCAGGAACACTTGGGTGAACTCTTGAAATGGTTTGTTAATGAATAATCTTTTTTGAAAAAAAAAAAAAAACATGGTGTGAATCTTTGGTGTGACTGTATCACATATTAAGATGTATTAGGGCGTTTTCACATTAGGGCCCTGGAATTGTTTCCGAGAACACTTGACCCAAAAGTCTGAGTCATTTTCATCAGTGAGAAAACAATAGTTCTGCGCTTGGGAATCTGGCCCAGACCAGTGGAAAAGGTGGTCTTGAGAATGATGCAGCATACCCAGTCATGGATAAAATCGGATATGGAAGCCAATCATACCTGAGAACGGAAGTAGACTCGACGTCCTCAGTGCCATCTGTGTCCTCTGAAAGCTGTGTGTGTGTGTGTGTGTGTGACCCGGCAATCTCCTCCATCCACAACGGACATAGTTGATAAAGTAGGCAGGCAGTATGTCAAAAACGTTGCTCTTGACATTTTTTCAGAAATATCAATAATAATCGGTATAACGCAAATATCTCCTCGTTCTCGGCTTCTCTTTGTTTTATGGTGGCCCACAAACCAGCTAGGTGCATACTGCCACCTGATGCATCACCGGGTAAAAATGTGCAAGTGAAAAATGCAAGCTAAGGAGAAATAAGGATGATTGTGACCCAGATGATTTCAGACTGCTGGGTGAAATGGGTTCAGTGATTCACAGGAACACTCATTTAGAAGCGGCTGATATTATCCAAGGGGTTTCAAACTCACAACAGAGTATGACCGAGATATCAGTAATGCGTGACACTGATCATTCGCACAAGATGTTTCTTTTTTTTGTTGTTGTTTTTTAACAGTGCGACTAAAACCAGTCTTTAAATAATGTTAATCAGTGAAATAGTGAGAAGCCTGCATGTTACTTTTATTCACGTTGCTGATAAAATGCTTTCTGTTAGTACACATGGCCACCACCCACTTCCAACTCTGGTTTATGCTCTAACTTTGAACAACTGAAAGTGAAACAGGAGGTCAGATGGACTTTTTCTCCTCACAGGGATTTTCCAAAATGAGGTGTCTTCAGGTGCCACAAAAATGTCCCTGGTTTACTTTCCCCTTTAAATAGGTGTGGCAAGATTTGACCATCTACGCCATCTTGCATGTAGTATACGTGTACAGTTCCATTAGAATGACTAAGTATCAACTCATTCAGACGGGTCACTCAGTGAAGGTCAGTGGAAAACAGCCATTATTTGGACACGCACATACATACATACACCCATTGCGTCATGATTGGTAGGTGGGGACTATTTGTGCTGTCAGTTGAAACAAAAACTTGACTAACCTGAGAATTTAAATAATCAAACCGACCATGAAAGAGCATGGCTCGTCTAACCAAGTGGGTTTAACATGGGCTGCTATTAAGAGTTTCTTTTCTAATAAAGCAGCCTCAACATCTCTGCAGTAGTGAACAGTTGCACAATTTTCATATATAATTTTTTGGTATTTCAGAACAAACTCTGCTCAAGGCACGGCACAGGATCCCACTACCACTAGCCCAACGTTTTTTTTTTGGCGGGGGGACTGACTCTGCATGATATCATGCAGCTGCCAGTATGAAATTTACAATCTGCTGAAACAGGAATTTTCCCCACAAGCAAAACAAGCCTTGAGGCAGGGGTTAGTTCTTGTTCTGGGTGCTGATCTCTCACTTTTTTTCATGACCTTTAACAGGAGCACGCCATAGAGGAAAAATTCACCATGAGCCAAGTAGAGTTTAAGGTCGGTCAAAAGGACAAGTGAAAGAGGAATTAGTTCACCTAGCCTGCACTTTTGTGTAATCACTTTTTAGTTTCCTGTAATTGCTATATTTGCACATGTCAGTGCTTCTCTATTATTCTATGTCTGATTGCTGCTTTTCTCTACTCTGTCTGCTGGAAGCATGACTGAACCAGAACTGGCAGACTGTCTTAAACAATACTACATCCAAAGACAATCCTAGCACGCACACACACACACACACACACACACACACACACACCTCGGTCATAGAGTTTGTGGTGGTAAAATGATGTAGACTGTTATATCAAAGTCTCACAATTTTAACCATCTTAGATGGGCCTGAATTCTTTTAACCAATCAGAATGCAGAAGGAAAGATTTCTTAACATCACACAAGCATGCTAACAGAAGCTGACTAAAAGTTTAGTAAAAATCTGAGTTTTTTAAAATTATTTTTATTTCTATAAATCACTTAATTATACATAAATGACGTTTAGACTGACAGTCATTTATGAATTACCAAATGTTGTGCTAAACTGACTTAAAAACACCAAAAAAGTTTTGTTTGTGCTCTGGTTATAAACCTAATCATAGACGAGACAGAATACTTCTAACCAGTCATAATGCCGAACGCAGGATATCTTTCTTCAGCTGTACACCTTACCCAGTGCCCTCATTGCAGAGTGTAGAGTGCCACTGTGCATAATGCTGTGTTTTAACTGTAAACACATTATGGTTATTTGCCAGTTTTTACCCACCAACTAGCTCTCCTATATGCATTAACAAAGAAGGGTGAGGTCCGCTTTGTATTTCACTTGCCATGTGATGCTAAGACAGGGGATTATGGTAAGTATGGCAGGCAGAAACATGCCAGCTTGAATTTTGCCTACCTTGTGTGTAATTGCAGTAAGTAACGATGCAAGTATATTTCTAATGTCTGCAAATCCTGTGGTATATTTTTAAAGAAATGTTTCAATTTTTGACTATTTAACACTTATAAATTTGCCTAAATAATTAAACCTCTAAGTTTGAATGAAGTTTAATGAAATTAACCATCAACATAGCTAATGGAAATGCTATGAGATGCTGTGACAATTTTTTCATTGTTTTTAATAAAATTTGGAATATTATCAATATAAACTGAGATTAGCATGATTTCAAATACGGTATGTCTAAAATGTTGAACAATAATGCGTAAACCATGCACGTCTTTTACTTTGTCCTTTATGAATGTATCTGTGATCCTCAACTGCTCAGAAAGTGTATAGTCTTTAAAAAAATTTTGACTAAACCCTTCAAAGGAATTAAAACTATCAGCGTGAAGAGATTGTTCCTTGACTAAACTCTTCAATGAAATTTTGCTTGGGCTCCCAGTGTGGCATAACTGAAGTGTGTTTGCTCCATCAACCGGAGATTTTTGAGAGTTTTATTCCTGGGTGACGTTGCAGTCGTTTGTATCCGGGACTCGTATGTAAAGGGGGGGGGGGGGGGGGGAGTGAAGGCTTTCACAGACTTCCTTCCATAAAGATCTTTTTAAAGCTGCTACGTCACAGGGCGGTGTAGCTAGCTCACTCTGAGGCAAGCACTCGCTGCTCCGTTCCACATACACAAGCTCATAGATGCCCAGTGTCACTCTTGATTAACTGGTAAGAGATTAATGCCATCCCTCCCACACGAACTTCGACCTCTCTCTCTGCTCAGTCGAGCCGAGGCTATTCTGTTGCGCTATTACAGAAGAATTTCAGCTGTTTCAGAAGAATGTTCTGGCTGAGCCTCACTTATGACTAAGCTTGGCTTTTGCTTTGCGTTTAAATTCTGAAGGAGTGCCGAGGCAGAGCAGTGTAGCAGAAGAAAAGGAGATGTGTTGTGTTGTACAGTAGAGAGCAACCAAACCAGAGGGCAAAGTTAATGTAATACTGAGCTGGAAGAATGAGCGTCATGTACTAATGTCATTAAGGACACAATATATCTTGGAGAAATTTGTTTCCCTTTTTTTAAAACTATGAAATGCTTTTGTATGTATGTAAGACATTGTATTTCTTTACAGAATACGATGCAAACGTTTTATTATGGGGAAGTCCCTCTTAGTCATACCAGTAATCTGATCTAATCTGACATGAACAAATAAACTGTGTGAGCTCCTAGCTTTGTGTCACAGCATGAATTTTCATTCTCTAAGGACACACTCACAGGAAATTATTGTTTACATTGAATAGATAGTAACTGCCATTTTTAATCCAACCAAATGTGTGTGCGCGTGAGAGAGAAGGTTGTGTAATCTGTTTTTATGAAAAACGTATACATGACCTTGACAAAGCATTGAGTCACATGATCCAGGTATGATCGAGGCCTGACTTGTGCAAACTCACCAAGCCTGTTTTACCAATTTTCATACTTTTTTTTTTTCTTTTTTTTTTTCCCTTTTCTTCCCCTCCTCCCCTCCTTTGCTCTCTTTCTGCAGGTTTATGTGTGCGCAGATGAAGAACGCTGTTCTAGAGAGTATCAGTATCATCGATACCCCAGGCATCCTGTCAGGGGAGAAGCAGAGGATAAGCCGAGGTCAGCAACTTCCATGGGAATGTTTCTCTCTGTCTTTCTCTTCTCTGAAATGCCCTCCCTTGCATAATCTTCATATTTCGTGTGACATTTACTACGATTTACGAAGTCTGCTTCCTGTTCCAGTCCTGTAAAGCTCTTTACTTTGGTTCCTAAATCTTCGCACACCTCCATTCTCATTCAGAACTACAAAGGAAAACAAATGTCGTGCAGCACAGCAGTGTGTTCTGTCATGTGACTCTCAAATCTATGTCGTGCTCTTTACAGTAAAATGTGGCATTTTTCACCAGATTTAGAACGGGAAGTGGTTACCAAAGCAGAAGCAAAAGTCCCTGAGCCCCATCAAGCCACCACAAACTCCATATGACCAGGCAATACATGTTTGACCCTGATTTTAAGGGAAAATAAAGGGAATATAATGGGATATTACTCACTGAAGTTTAACCACAGTTATAAGATGTTCCTCTATTTTAAAACCATAGTGAGAGTCTGAGTTGTTCATGAGAACTCGTTTCAATTGATGTCAGAAAATCTCCCCCTATTTTCAATAGCCACACATCCCGCATCACACACACCTGACGTTTCCTGCTCAGGAGTCAGTTTGTCTAGGCGTATGTGTGTGTGTGTGTGTGTGTGTGTGTGTGTGTGTGTGTGTGTGTGTGTGTGTGTGTGTGTGTGTGTGTGTGTGTGTATACACTACCGTTCAAAAGTTTGGGGTCACGTTCTAACTCCATGATCATTCCTGATTTTTATTTCTTTGAAATTTTATTTTAGGAATGCTGAAGGCATCCAAAAATGCTTTAATCTCCTTTGAACAGTTGATATTGAGATGTTTCTGCTACTTCTGCTCTGTAAAGACTTCATAACGCCTCTAATCTGAGGTGCTGTTAATTGGTCATTTTTCAGGCAGATAACTCTAAATGAACTTCTGGTCTGCAGCAGAGGTAGGTTTTGGTCTCGTCCTCCTGGGATGGCCTTCATAAGAGCCAGTTTCATTATGGTGCTTGACGGATTTTGCAAATGCACTTGACAATACTGTTCTTGCAAGAACAATTATAGAAAGGCCGACCTCTGTGTCTTAAAATAACAACTAACTGTTTGTGTTATGTAAGTACCTAATTCCATATGTGTTATTTTATAGTTTTGAAATCCCCAATATTGTTGTAGAATGTAGAAAATAAATCACTAAACAAAAACAAAGAAATTTGCAAGGGATCTAAAACTTTTGAACGGTTGTGTGCGTGTATTAGGGCTGCACGATATATCGAAAAAAAAATCGTTATCGCGATAATGGCATGCACGATAACCATATCGCAAAGATTTGCGATAAATACTTTATGTGCCAAGCATTTGTGTCCAAATTTTACCAATCAGATGGGCCCTTACTATGTTTATACCCACTTATATCTTTTTTTTAAATATATAATATATATATATATATATATATGATCAGAAGACTTAGCGATTAGCCGTTAGCCTTTTGTAGCGTGGACGGTAAACCCAAACGCGGAAGCAAGCGAGTCGGCAGGATAACAACGCGAATTAGTTTAAGGACTCTCACAGAAGGGGAGCAAGAGAAAAACACAAATTTAACCCACGTCCTATAAACACACACTTGAATCAGAAATTAAACAATCTGCACCGACATGGCGAACTCAGTGACTAAGCATGTGGTGGTTTGTTTACTCTTCTTATACTTCCGGGTTCGCGCCCGCATTACGTGTGTGTGTGTGTGTGTGTGTGTGTGTGAGAAATAGTATTTTTTTATTTAATTTTTGTTTAATAATATTTATTTTTATTTAACAAAACAAAAAAACAGGCAAGCCAAAGAGAATATTTTTTAAAAAGATGCTCTTGTTTTAAGACACTATTGATGAGTGTATGGTTACATGTAAATAAAAAGTAATGTTTGAAAGTAATTCATATTGTGTTGGCAGGTTTATAGTAACAGCAAACCAGAAGTCAGAATATCTGCTGAGGGGTTTAAGTCATTCATAGTGTTTTGAAGTCTAAATATTTGCAACTTCCTTGACATATAGTTTCTTTTTAGTCTGAATTTGATTTAATTACATCAGACGAATATCTATTACCTGTTTATTTTAGTATGATCATTACATATAAATAAATAATAAAAAGAATAGACAATAATAATAATAAAAAATGCATTTCTCTAGGGAAATGTTATATCGCAAGAAATATCGTTATCGCAATATTCAACAACAATATCACATATTTTCCTAATATCGTGCAGCCCTAATATGTATTTATGTATATGTGTATACTGTGTGCGTGTATCTATGTATATGTGTATTCTGTGTGCGTGCGTGTATACTGCGTGTGTGTGTGTGTACTGTGCGTGTATGAGAACAGAAAACGCCTTCACTACTTTGATTTTTTTCCCCCCATTCCATTTTTGTATTTTCCAGATGTTTCCCCTAGTGTGACCTCATATAATGTAAATGTAATATAAGACGAGCCGAGTACCCCATCTGGAAGTTCATGGTTTAACAGTAGCTCATTTACACTGAAACTGGGCATTTGTCTGAGAAGTGAAAAAATACATTGTCTGAGGGGAACATTAACATGCACATTTTGGGTGAGCCCTGAGACCTGTGTTAACTTGTTAAAGA